>OZ023206.1:26686477-26761477 GCA_963995525.1 Escarpia spicata | reverse complement strand
ATAGGTATACCTTCAACATAGTCAGTATAGCCTTCAGAACATTATATTAATTAATAAATAAAACACTTGGAACAGGCTGCCTCCTTTTAACGCGATACTATATCTGACAACAAGTGGCTCGCATTATGCCCACAGTCTGGCGTTCTTCGTGTCCGGCGGTGCCTGCAAAATACACAAGATGAACCTCGATGGGAGCGGACGTGAAGTGATTGTCTCTGGCGGAATCGGATGGCCACATTGTATGGCGCTGGACCGTAAGGACAACCGTATCTGCTGGTCCGATACACGTAAGTGGTCTTAGTTACTTCTTCCAACTGACCTATCCATCACGTGACCTGTTGCCTAGCAAAAGCTCCGTCAAACCAACAATAAATGGATGCCAAACACGTGATGCGTTCGTGCATTCAGTCGTAGGCCCTATAGTTTGTTGAAATTCTGGCCACAAAATCTTTCTGGACAGCAAGCATAAGGCAACATTTCTAAAGTGATAAGTGTGTGCGGGAATGTTTGATTTATGACATGTCAGACACCAGGGGTAATGCAATTCACGTATATAAAACCGTTATCACAATTAATAGCAAACGTAAAACTTGACGGAGGTCACGCGCGCATTTTTTATTGTGATGTACGCGACTTACAGGGTACACGAATTGATGTATCCAGTACGTCGCGGTTTGCCTACGTCACAATAAAAAATTTGCGCGTGACATCATCAAGCTTTGCCTTAGTCAACAACGTTGATAACGGTTATATACGCGAATTACATTACAACTGCTGCATGGCATCTCTTAACAAATTTGGGAGTATAACAATATAATAACGTTCTTCCCTTGTCGTTCTCATTACGATATTATGTATGATTTGTGTTAATTTGATTTGTATCTGTATGTACTATAATAAGTCCAATAAATTTGATTTGATTTAAAAAAAAAACATTCTCGCGTACAGTTGTTATTTAAAAAAACTTTCCCATAGGTTTTTATCATAAAGAAACTTTTGTGACTAGCATTTCAACAAAATATACGACGCAATGTCCGAACCCACCATATGTTTTCTGATGGCGTGACGGAGGTTTTGCTAGACAACAGGTCACGTGATGAATAGGTTAATTCACGTATATAATCGTTATCAACATTGGTGGCAAACGTAAAACTTGAAGGAGATCACGCACACAAGTTTTATTGTGACGTACGCAAACCGCGACGTACTGGGGACATATCAATTGAACTATTCATCACGTGACCTGTTGTCTAGCAAACACTCCGTCAAGCCATCAACAAATGGATGCCGAACACGTGGTGCGTTTGTGCATTCCGTCGTATATTTAGTAGAAATTCTCGCCACAAAAGTGTTTCATTATAACAAAAGACATAAGGCAAAGTTTCTAAAGTGACAACGGGAATGGTTGATTTAGGAGATGTAGCAGCGGTGTTGCAATTTACGTAATCGTTATCAACATCGGTGGCAAACGTAAAACTTGACGGAGGTAACGCACACAATTTTTATTGTGACGTACGCAAACCGAGACGTACTGGGGACATCAGGTGACCTATCCATCACGTGATCTGTTGCCTAGCAAAACCTCCGTCAAGCCATCAGATGACACGTGGTGGGTTCGAACATTCCGTTGATTATTTCGTTGAAAATAAAACTGGTCACAAAGTGTTTCATCGTGACAAAAACATAAGGCAAAGCTTTTAAAGTGACAACTGTACGTGGGAATGTTCGATTTGTGTCTGTCATGGAACAATAATTCAAGTACACAACTGTTACTATTTTTTGGCAAAGGCAAAGCTTGATGACGTCACGCGCAAATTTTTTATTGTGACGTAGGCAAACCGTGACGTACTGGATACATCAATTCGCGGATCCGCTACGTACCGTTTGCCTACGTCACAATCAAAGTTATGCGCGTGACCTTCGTAAATATTTGCCTTTGCCAACAATGTTGATAATGAATGTTATAAAGAAACACTTTCAGAATTTCAACATAATGTCTAGCTTTGGTGTAGGACAGGGACCTGCCAACATACATAATTCGTTGCAATATGGATGTCTAAAATGAAGTACCGTAAATTTCCGTGTATAATACGCCCCCCATGTATAATACGTACCCTGACGTTTGCTAAATTTTGATATAATTTCTATATCACCATGTATAATACGCACCCAGACTTTTGCCATGAATCCCCGATTTCCCCGCTTCTAATATTTTGCTTGAACCCATGAATCCACCTCTGAATCGTAAACATGTCACCTACGCAAGTTACGGCATTGCTGCCGGCTTGTCACTCGCTAGTGACTAGTGTGTAACAGTAAGTAACATGTGTTGTAGCTTGACAATTGCGCAACTGATTAAATCAGCGCTTGCTAGAATTTACATTGTGTCGTTCTGATTTCACTTTTAAATTAACACCAAGTTCTATTTTGAAATGCTACATGCAAACCTGGTACTTTCAACTGCGAAGCATACATGCGCTACATTCGTCTTTATTTTTACATTCACAACATTTTTCATTCACAACTATAAACTTGGAGTCACACTTGTTGACACTCTACCCGTGACGCGGGCATCATTCACGTGATTCAGGAACGCCAATCATAATCATAGCGGGATGCGCTTCCCGGTCTCGTACGCTTCCCGCTCATTGGTGTTATTCGTGATGTCAGACATCCGGGTTCTTGTCTTTTTCATTTCTCGCTGTTTAGGGCTAGAGAGGCGGTTACGGGAGTGTGATTATTGCCTTTTGTCTGCGTTGCTGCGGTAGTTTACGTTATTATGACATCACGCCGACTTAGATAATATTACTAGTAGTTAGGAAATTTACGGTATATAATGTGTCAGCTACCAACTGCTACTGATGTGTTGCAGCACATCGCAACATAGAATGTGCGGACTACAATGGCGAGGGACGTAGTGTCTTAATTCGGACCCCTACTCCCGTATTTGCTATACTCATTGAAGACGACTTCCTTTACTGGACAGCAAAGGAACAGCCAATGTAATGCACTGTTCTCTCTAAAATCAATGTCGAATGGAGGCCAACGTACTTACCCGTCTCCTTCAATACTCTCTCTCTCTCTCTCCCTCTCCCTCTCCCTCTCCCTCTCCCTCTCCCTCTCCCTCTCCCTCTCCCGCTCCCTCTCCCTCTCCCTCTCCCTCTCCCTCTCCCTCTCCCTCTCCCTCTCTCTCTCTCTCTCTCTCTCTCTCTCTCTCTCTCTCTCTCTCTCTCTCTCTCTCTCTCTCTCTCTCACACACACACACACACACACACACACACACACACACACACACACACACACACACACACACACACACACACACACACACACACACACACACACACACACACACACGATCATCTATTATTTTGTTCCAGGATGTATTCAGCCCATCGAGACGGAGGCGAAATACGCAAGGCTGAGGTGACATTTGGATATTTCACTGCACTGGTGAGGTGTAAGTGTCCCCGTAAGTATATATTCTAAATGAACTGCCTTACCAAATTTAATAATAACGTTATTTTAGGCTAACAGTCAACGGGGAGCAAGTTGAAAATGTGAACCACTACGAATACCTTGGAGCAAGACTACAAGGAGACGGCAAGACATCATCAGAGATCAGAAGAAGAATAGCCATAGCAAATAATCTGAAAAATGTATGGAAAGGACAAAACATACCATCAAAGATACGAATTTAAAAAACTTGCGTTTTCCCAACAGCTCTATGTGGATACTGAACAAAGAAGACATGAGAAGAATACAAGCGTTTGAGACGGAATGTTACAGAAAAGTCCTAAGAGTGCCATGGATAACAAGAACAACCAATGCAGAGATCCTTAAAAAATATACATGAAGAACTACCAACTAGCGAATAGAATAAAAGGACTAAAACTGAGTTATTTTGGCCACATCAAAAGACATAATTCCTTACAGAAAACAGTCCTAGAAGGCAAAGTGGAGGGAAAGAGAGGAAGGGAAGACCAAGGAGAAGATAGGAGCAGGACATCAGCGACTGGTTGGAAGTTGACATCGTGAGAGCAGGGAGACGAACGGCAGACAGAGCAGCGTATCGTGGGATCATCCGGGCAGCTACGTCTCGCAGAGATATGCTGAACTGAAGAAGAAACAGTCATACGTACAGATAAATACAATCATCACATACACCAGCAGCTAATACATTAATACCGTCACAGTTATTGTCCCACAAGACTATATGTATACAATTATTATGTGTACAAAGAAACGTTTCATGTGAGAATTTGTGTTACTGCATTTACAAAAACAAAACAACACATCTAAACCGTAATAAACACCATCTGGATTGAATTGAACAGGTATCAACTTAAGAACTTAGTTAGTTTCTTTCCAAATGACCTTCGACAGCGTCTTTGAATTTCAGGAAAGGCAAGACAACAGTTTCACTTTCATTACAACCCGCCGCAATTTTTACGTTGCCATCCGTTAATTTACGCGAAGGCTGCGCTTCCCCAATCACACTAAAGGCTGGGATACACTGGCACATTTCGCTCGACCCGACCCAACACAACCAGACAAGACCATACCAGACAGCCTTCGCTTGCAGTGTATCCATTACACCTTCTATTCTAGTTCCGACGTAGTCGAATGTTTTCAAGTTTACGTGATTATGGCGTCACGCCAGCTTATAATATAGCGCAGTTGGTGTCGGTCGGTGTGGTGGATACACTGCAGTAAGCGGAGTCTGGTCTGGTCTGGTCGGACGAAAAGTGCCAGTGCATCCCTGCGTTTAAACCATCATCATCATCATTGTGCAGCCGTAGTGTCCTGTGGTTGGGCAAAGGGGTCAGCATGTCGTTTCCAAATCTGACTGTCTTGCGCTATCCTCTGCCAGATGATGCCCTTCCAGTATTCGTCTGGTTCGTCTCTCCAGACTTCCTCTAGATCTTCTCCCTTCGTAACGTCTTCAGGTTGTGATACGCGATGTCCGTCGGTTATCTCGTAGTCAGCTGTTGTGTCCTACTCAGGTCCACTTCTGTCTTCTGATTTGTTCTATGATATTTGTCTTCTCTCTTACCAATATGTTTGTATTTCTCTCCCGATATGTGATGTTTAACATACTTCTTTCCATTTTTGTTTGTGCGGCCGCTAGCTTGTTCTTTGCCTGGATGGTGAGTGCCCATGTTTCCGCGCCGTATGTCATTGCTGGAAGTACGCATGAGTTGTAGACTTGTCTCTTTAAGCAGGTTCCAAAGTTACCCTTGAAGATGTCACGGTGTTTGGCGAATGCTGTCCAGCCGGTGGCGATTCTTCGTTGAATATTCTTGTCTTGGTTTTTGTCGCTGATACTGTATCGCTGTCCCAAATAGACGTAGCTTCCAACGTTCTCTGTCTGCGTGGTGTTGATATATTTTGGTGTGTCCCTTTGTAGCATCACATTTGTCTACGAAATGTTCATCTTCAGACCTTGTTTTTCATTTTCATCAGCTAGCTCCTGCATCATTTTTGTCGTTCTTCTGTAGTAGCGCATATGAGTAGCAAAGCGAAGATGACTGAGATATTCTCCGTCTATCCTCAAGCCTCTGGTTTCCCAGGTCAGTCTACGGAATATGCTTTCGAGTGTTGCCGTAAACAGCTTGGGCGATATGGTGTCACCCTGTCGTACTCATCTCTTGATGTTGATCTTGTTGCTCTTTTTGTGTAGGTGGACTGTCACTGAGCTGTTGGTGTAGATGTCTTTCAGGAGTTCGATGTACACGTCTACTATCCCCTGTTCTTGAAGGGAGGTCAGTATTGCTTGAGTTTTCACCGAGTCAAAAGACTTCTCGTAATCGACGAAATCGAGGCAAAGCGGGATATTTTCGGCACTTTTCTTTCAGTTGGTTTATGACATGTATGTGGTCTGTCGTTGAGTACCTGCTTCTGAATCCCGCTTGCTCTCGTGGTTGGCTTTGGTCGAGTATCTTCTCTAGCCTATTCGTTAGTACCTTTGTGAGTAATTTGTAGATGTTTGATAACAGACATATCGGTCTGTAGTTCTTTACGTCTTCTTATTTCGATTCTTGAAGATTATTACCATCTTTGTGTTCTTCCATGCGGTGTGTATTCTTCTTTCTGATAAGCATTTAGTATACAGCTTAGCCAGTGTTTTCGACAAGGTATCTTCTTCTGCTTTTAATGTTTCAGTGTTTACATGGTCGTTGCCTGATGTCTTCCCATTCTTCATATCTATTAGCGCTGCGCGGCCTTTAAATACGCACAGATAACGTAGTTCTAGGAATGTCGATGTGTAAAGACCGGAATACACTGGCAGTTTTCTCCCGACCCGATCAGACGAGACCAGACGAGACCAGATTCCCTCTACATCAGTGTATCCACTACACCGACCGACACCGACTGAGCCGTACTCGAAGCCGGTGTGACGTCATGATCACGTAAACTTGAACACTTTCTACTACATCGATAGTAGTCGGGGCAGGTCGGTGTCGGTCCGACGTGGTCTGGTCTGGTCTTATCAGGAGAAAAGTGCCAGTGTATCCCGGCTCTTACCGTAACCAAGTACTTATAAAAGCAAACGTTTTATATCCGTGCAGGTGCACGGATTCTCAATGGTTAGTAGCAGAGATTAAAGAAATTCGAGTTACCCGAATGGAAACTTCGACTTACGAGAAGTTGACTTATGCGGATTATTGTGTAATTATATCACACGAGATACAAAGGCGACCAGGACCGAAGAAAAATACAAAAAACAGTCATACTCATAAACACATGCATTCATGCACATGTGCACTCACAAGCACACGCAAGCACAAGCAAGCACCCACACGCTCACACACATTCTATTACTAAACTCTTTGCTTCTGTCAGTTTTGTTTCGTTGTTTCCCAGTTCTCGGAAGGTATGAGCTAGAGCCGCCAGTCAAGAAGGAGATGTCAATTCGCCTGAACGACGCCAACAATGGAACATGTCTGATGCTGGCAGACACTCCCCTCTACAGGTTTGAGGCAACCGGCCAACGCTGGCTCCCACACCCACGGGACAAGTGCTGGATGTCCGGACTGGTCATCAAGAGATGTGTGCCGGACGCGATAAAGACGTCATTCACTGTCACAATCACCGGACATCACCTCACGTGCTCCACTTCCCATTTCAGAGTGGGTGTGCGAAAAACGAAGTGGTCGGGCTGTGAACTGGCTGGAAAGTTCAACATCTGTAAATGGGGTGAAGCCGTCAGGTCTGGAGAACTGACCACGTGTGTGGCAGCGTGTCGCTGTGACGGGGACGACTGTAAGCACGTGATTGTCCACTTTCCTACGCTGTATGAGGAGTGGAAGATCTGCGAAATCAACCTTAAATGAATACTAGACAGGAGTGAAGTGTCGCAAAATTATTCTAAACTAAGGCGAGCGAAACAAAGTAATTATCGTAGGACTTAAGTCCTTTATCTAAGATTACTCGTGTGAAGAATGTGTTGAACCAGATGGGGTGGGGAGCGACGGGCGGCTGAGCCCCCGACTTCCGATGTCTAAAAGCGAAAGCGGAGTGGTGCTGAAGCCCCGACTCAGCCCACCGAATATTAATTTTGTTCCTGCGCCAGTGGTGTTGAAGTCATTATTTCAGCACAAGCTTTTAACAGTTTTGTAGATGTGAAGTAACTGTGAAACCAATATATTGTTTCGTTTTATTTTGCACATTCTCGGTCGCTTTCTATACAGCAATTGTATACAAATGAATACGACATGTTTGTAAACTTAAAGTACTTGGACAACAGTCTTCACGGGAACATGGTCATGGGAAATTAACATCAATTTCGTATTGTCGAAAGGAAAAACAGATAGAAAATCAAAAACACCATGATAATATTTTGTATGGTTCTGTCAACGCTGCGTCGAACTGTGGAATGTTTCCAAAATAATACGACTACAATATTCGTACAATTTTTTAGAAAGCATTGTAGAATCAAATTGACTTTAGGTCAAAATAACATAAGTATATGTGTGTGACTGAAAGGCAGACGGGCGGTTGTCCAGGGCCTCCTATAAAATAATTTGTATGAGTATCTGCACATTATAACGCTTTTTTAAGTCATGACCGCCTTTTTCACGTCTGATTCTTGTCATGCTCTTGTTCAGATGTGTGTAACTTTTGATTGTATCTGTATCTATATCAAATTTTTAAATAAAACATGTATGTGTATACGGTGCTGATTTAAGTGTTAGGTGCAAAGTTGTATTGTGCTTTAAAGATAATTTTTGTCGTAAGTAGGGAGGAGTGAGAACTATTATATTAGAGTAATCGGAAAATCATTGCTCATATATGTATATATATACATATATATGTATATATAGATAGAGCTTCTCCATCACGTGCCTGTGACTCTGCATGGTTTACTGCATGCTCGTCTGATGTTCAGCCGCTGCCACAAATCGAGTGCTTAGCAACGGTGTTGTTTAACCCATGTCTCCTGAGCTTACCTCGACATATCGATTTAAAAAAAAACATTTCTCTGGTCTATTTTCCAGCGTGGGCTTAGGACTGTGAAAGCGCCTGAGCAATGATTTCCGATTACTCCAAATGGTGTAAAATGCGACCTGGAAGTCCACATAATTGAATTGGGTTTATATATATATATAAAATAACCCACTACATTTCAATTTTGAGGACTTCAAGGCCGCATTTGACACCATTTGGAGGGATGCATTATGGAAGATGCTGATATCTATTGGGATGGATCCCAAATATACATCACTGATTGAGGCCATGCACGAGAATATCGAATGTGCTGTAGTGTTACCACCCATGGTCAGTTGACAGATTGGTTCAAAGTTGGAATACGAGTGAGGCAGGGCTGTCTGCTCTCACCTATCCTGTTCAACTTGTTCCTCGAGTTTGTCATGGCTGACCTGGAAGAGCCTACCTAAGGTGTTCAAACTAGATACAGACCACAGTTTTGAAATCAGGTATGCTGACGACCCAACACTAATGTCTACCATATTCGAGAAACTACAACTTGCAACTGAAGAGCTTCAAGCAGCCTTAACAAATGGGTATGAAAATAAACCTCTCGAAATGCAAAGTAAACACCTAATCAGACAAGCATATCATCCTGTAAAATTAAAAACTCCAGACTGTGAGAGAGTTCTGCTTCATATACAGCACAGTACCCTCTATAGAGAGGGTCGTTGACAGGCGAATAGCTTTAGCATCAGCAGCCTTTGGTAGAGTCCGAAACATCGTATTTTCAACCAGAGGCATCTCAATTAAAATGAAAGCCAGACTACCTGGGGCCCTTGTACTGCCTAACGCAATCTATGGTGCAGAAACCTGGACACTACGTTAGCAAGAGATGCAGTCTCTTGAAGTTTTGAGATGCGTTGCCTACGAGCTATTAGAGGTGTTGGAAGGGCAGACAAAATACGAAACAGCCAGATCATAGATGAGACATTCAACCCTGAATCCATCTCAGATGTCATCAGACAAAGAAGACTCCGGAGATTTTGACATGTCCGCCATATGCCAAATGAAAACCTCATAAAATTGATTTCAAGGAAAACTTTAATTTAATGGACACAGAAAACGAAGAAGGCCGCGGAAGAGGTGGATTGAACAAATAATACAGGACACTGGACTCCCGCTTTTAACAGCAGAGCGGTGTGCTACAGACAGGACGATATGGAGGGATGTGACATCCAGAAGGATAGCGAGGGAGCTGAAGAAGAGCTGAAAACGGTATTCCAAAGTAACAAAACATATCACCAATGCCCAGGGAAAACCGGGTAGAATTTGATTGTGTTTGATTAGAGTTCAAGAAACAAAAATATGTTTAGAATTGAAGATATATGGAAACAAGTCAACTATTAGAACCAACTCAATGGAACGGGTTAATTTTAACACAGCCAAGGGTCAACTGTAACAACTGTGTGTTACTGTGGCACATAATTATCTAATTAATCAGTCACAGTGCATTGCCTCGAATGAATATACAATAATTTTATTATAATCTTCACATGTAGTTACAGCTGTATATTCTGCTCACTGCTGAAAAAAAATATCAAGTGTAGTATCACGTACACACATGTTTATGCCTACTCTTTGAATAAACTAAAATAATCGAACATAGCAAATCTTCTTTTTGAAGATTTCTATGTTTAACAAACATTATGATCACTGTGTTTACCCTATATATTTACCTATTCAAACACAACTGACAAACATTCAACAATCAAATATGCCAGTTGTTATATTCGTACCTAACCCTACATATAAATGTTTACAGGTTAAGGATCTCATATTTATGCCAGCGATGTGCCAACATCTGCCAAGTTTTTGTAACCTGAAAATATAGTTGAGTTTTGTAAGAATGTACATCCATAAAAATCCACCACATGGGAATTTTACACTGATGCTTGAAACAATTATTCTTGTGAATAAATATGATTTCCATTTACCGATCTTGACAATTTATGCATGAGATCAATTTTTTTCTTCAAAATTGAATGTTATCTTTAGTGAATATCGACTAGAACATTCAGCCGGAACAGCATAACAGGTAGGTCAGTGGACCAGGTTATATAGATAGTACTTGTTCAGAGTTGAGTGTGCTGCCTATGAAGGCGATACATCTGGACAGCTCGGCGACTTTTTTAAACAAAGAACAGTTGAATGCAAACCTTCGTTCTGCTTCATTAAAATACATATCGCTTATACTGTGCAGTGTGATTTTACAGTAAAAAAGAAAATACAATCTTCCTTTATGCGGAAATATACTCTTATTAAAACAAAAATGTGAATAAAAGTACAGTCTTGTCATTTCTACTAAAAAATTATTTCATGTAGAATAACGAAGAGCATCGGCTGTCATCTTTATACTATTTTGATATGTATGACCGTTTTCAATCAGTTTCTATCCTTAAGAGGAAATCATATTTATAAAAGTCTCATCGCTGCGTAATTACTGTTCTTCGTAGATGTCGTTCCACTCGTCGACGCGACCACTCCGCACCAAATTCCTCCACTTGTCCTTTAGGTCGATATTTGTGCGACCCACAAAGTTGTACTTCTTCTTAATCATCGCCCACTGCCCCATACCAAACTCTTTCACCCCCTGGTACAGACTCATTTCCTCCGAGTGGAGCCACTTGGCACGACGGCATCGCGTCGATTCGGTTGACGTTGCAACTGAGCTGTTGATGGAAGGAGCAAGACTCTTCCGGATTCGCATTTGAGAGCTGAGTGTCCAAGGAACCGGTTTTGCTGTGGGAAGAAAGAGTTGCCGTTTATTAGAAGAACTATTTTATTTCATCCTTGCAAGCCAAGGCGGTAGCTTATACAAGGCTACCTTGCCAAAGACCCCTTGTTCCAACTCCCATTACTGGAATGGGTTTGGGGAAAATAACAACAGGTTTTTCTTTTTCAAATAACGGGTGTTTTTGTTTGACAAGACAAAACTGTATTAAAGTATTTTTACTCTAAAAGTAAATAAAAGTAGGAACAACATAATACAAGTGAGGCTCTAATTTACATCAAAGTGTATTACAGAAGAAAACAATGCTAAAATATGTTCAGTAATAACTAATAAGTATTTTATTATTAAACAAAGCCTTTTTCTGGATACATAGTTGCTCAACTACCTTAAGCGAGAACAAACAAAACATACCAAAAATGTCTTCACTGATGGTCGATGTGGATGAATCGCCTTCTTCTTCATCTGGAAGGTTTCTTCTGTGGAGTGAGAAAAAAGTTTAGATTCAGTGACCAGGATATTATTTGAAATTATTTAAGGTAAAAAGTAAGATTGGATTTATTATAAAATCATGCTAAATATATTAACTAGATTTCAACAACCTAAATGTGTTACAATAAACGATATTAAAATATTCGTTAAACCAGTAAAATTAATTTGAGTGTTATAATTGTTACAATTTGGAGATAAAGTATTGTGTAGGTGTTAATGATGAGCCTAAGTTTACACATCACATGTGACCGGCGACAGCAAAGTGAGTGTTAACTTGCAAACTTGTGAAATGGAGATTTGCACGTTTTTTGATTCCACAGATCATTAGCTTTATAATGATACTTCATTTGTTCGAATTCCTCCAGTAGATTTTGGTTTATTGCTAAAACTGAAGTAAACTTTATAGAGCTACGTTTTTAGAAATGAAGTCGTTTTGACTCATTGTCTATTGTTTGTTAATATATGAGTTCGTAAATGCATCTATTTCTTTACTTTTGGATTGTTTGTCGAGGGAAATAAATTAAACATTGAAAGATGAGGTTAGAAGTTATGCACTTTTGCCAAAATAAAACAAATTAAGGAATATAACCTAGATTACTACTTTTGCCTCAGACCTGTGCAGAATAGGCTTGTGCCACTTACTAACCGATTCGCTGTGGCAGGTCACATATACCGGTATATGATGATATTATTTCTTATATATAATTTCTCTTCTTTCAAATTAATATAAAAAAAATTTCAATTTCAATTTTTCAGTTATATTCCGGCAGCTTTCAGTCGTCTTCGTCACACTGGCTACCACAAGATGGCGACACGGTAGTCATTCTACGCAATTTACATCACTGGTGTGACCCCGCAGTCATCCTTGCAAGCCAGGGCTGATTGCCATACAAAACTAGCCCTGGCAGATCTCCTACGTGAAGTGCGCTATATATAATGACCCGTTCGCCTATTAGCACGAACAGCTGAGCGGTATTGTGTATTCGAATAATTGCTTCTACTTCCTAAACATTGCACGTAACACGAGCCACGGTTGGTTGAAATTAGTTTTATTACGACCACCTGACCTGCCGCCAACCACTGATCTAGTGAGCGATTTCATAGGCTGAGCTTAAATTCAGAGTTTCGCAAAGCTATCAGCCAGGGGGTACCCCTGGCGTGCGAGGTTGCCCGGAGTGACTGTATTGGCATAACCGCCCAACTTTGTCGTCATCTAGTGGTAGACACTCTAAACAACAGCTGAAAGTTGTCGAAACATTAACTTGGTTGAAACACAAAAAGTAAACATAATTTGAAACCATCAATGACTGTCATCACTTGTATCAAGTTTTGCTTAGCTTAGGGATAATCTCAGATCATTGATGTCCGATATCAGACTACTATTGGAAATTGTAGAACAAATTAGCATACTGCTTGTAACAGTTTTAAAATTGTCATTAAACGAGGGAGTGGTTCCTTTAGAATGGAAATAAGCAAACATTATACCGTTATTTAAAAAAGGTTCGATAAACAAGTCAGAGAACTACAGACCAGTGAGTTCAACATCGGTGATTTGCAAATTATTAGAAAGACTAATTAAAGATCTCATCAGACTCATGGTGGATTTTCTTGTTAAAGGTAACTTCATAAACCCGTCTCAACATGGTTTTCTAAAAGCGAGGTCGTGCTTAACAAATATGTTATGAATTTTGGGAGATATCACTAAGTGGGTAGATGAGGGATCACCAATAGATATCATCTACTTAGATTTACAGAAAGCTTTCGACAAAGTGCCACATCAAAGATTACTGCTTAAACTAAAGGCCCATGTCATAGGAAATGGTATAATTAACTGGATAGAAAATGGCTGAGTGAGGTATCACATGAATCAGTACTGGGGCCTATCTTAATATAGATCAACGATTTGGACGGTGACATAACAAGCAAGGTGTTTAAATATATGGATGATACAAAAGTGTTTAGAAGGATTAAACGTAATGGAGATAAAGAGCACTTAAACGAAAGAGCACTTAAACGAAAAGGACTTAGGGTTAACCATTAGTGCTGATATGAAGGTTTCAGAGCTAGTGCAGAGTTACAGGTTCAAAGGGAAATAAAATCCTTGGATTAATTAGGCGAAATATAATGTATAATGAAAAATAACTAATAATACTGCTGTACAAAACAATAGTTACGCCTTATTTAGAATATTGTATACAAGCATGGAGGCCATATAACAAGGACATAGATATGCTAGAAAGAGTGGGGGAGAGCGACTAGAATGATACAAAAACTGAGGGATCTTAGTTAAGAAATACTCCTAAAAGAATGTGGTTTAACAACACGAGTCCAGGAAATTGAGAGGAGATCAGATAGAAGTGTTTAAAATATTGAATGATTATGAAAATATTGATACAAATATTTTTTGTCAGTTAAGAAAGATAGAAGGACTAGAGGACATGAAGTTACATAAATAAAGGAACAGTGTAGATTATCATTATTATTATAAGAAAGTTATCATTTTCACAAAGGAATGTAAGTGAATGGAACAGATTATCTGCTGATTGTGTGGGTGCTCGCCTCAGATAAAAATATTGATATGATGACATAAATATATTAACAGTATCGCCTATTGGTCCGAAGCATAAAATATTGCTGTCCGATGCCAGACAAAACTGCCTTTGACCCGTGGGTCACCCCCTCCCCCAACGAAAGTAATTTCGCCTAATATCTGACATCAACATCCACCAATGGCAACGGCAATACGACGCTATGACTATAATTATATCTATGTCTGAAGCGTAAAGTATCAATGTCTGATGCCAGATGAGACTGCCTCCGACTCCACTCCCCCTAAGGAAAGTAAGTTTGTCTGATATCAGACATCAACGTTCTAGGATGATCTCTTAGAAGTGACCAAAGTGATGCAGCTACACTTTGTCTACAGGTATCAGAAACTCTCAAATGCTGTCTATGAATACACAACAGCAAGGGTGACAGTCTTAACCAAATAGCAATATATTTAAGATAAACCATGGTTCATTAATGCAATGTTTGGCCAGCTAAGATGCTAGGCAGCTTTAACCCTTTAGACCAATGACATTTTAATGAAATGCAATCCAATCCCCACTGCATTCATATACTGTACATTGTGTCAATATGGTGGTAACTCGAAAACTTTCAATATAAAACCATACAACAAATGCTCCTAGAGCATAGCAATATAACTTAAGCTTTAAAATTACATACAGAACGTCATTATTCAGTAAATGAATCATTAAAGTTCAGCTTATTTGTAGGCGGGTAGGCGTGGTTGGAGATCACAACAGATAAGTAGCTCGGGCGTAAAGGGTCAAAATTAAGAATGACCATATAATTAAGAATGCCATTGTGAGATGGACCCAACATTAGATTAAAATCCATACTGATGTATTTATTAACCAATAAATCAATCAAAGCATTTATGCAAACAAATCAGACTAATTAGATATACAAGTTAAACAAACAAACATACCAGTGTGACTTATAAGAGAAAAGTTTGAAAGAAACAATTTACAAGTAAAAATACTTATAATTTAAGAAAGAAAGGAAAGGTAAGTTCTTGTATAGCACAGTATCTAGTCCTTAGGACTGCTCAGAGCGTTTACACTTTATTCCCTGGCAGACCTGTTCAATTGAACACCATCTCAACTTCTCTGGGAAACATTCAGCCATGCTGCAGTTAATGCGTGAATACTATTCGTACACCAATATCCACCACCGACTATAGCCAGCTACTCATTCATACAGCTGAGTGAACTGGAGCAACATGAAGTGAACGAACTTGCCCAAGGTTTGACACAGCAGCACTGGATTCGAACCTGGGTTTTCTTGACTGAGAGTCCGACACTCTAGCCCCAGTCACATTACTGTCTTCTATGTACTCAAGATTGGAAATTTCATGCCAGGTCAAAAATCATGTCACTGAAATCCTGTTTTCTAACACTCTTGGCCAATGTTAATATACTGCCCGATCTCACACCGATTCACGTGACACGCTCTGGCCACAAAGTGATTTACGCAGTGCAGCTAGGACGCACGGTTTTTGACGCAGGCATCTCTTATGAGATTTGTATTTTGCCAGTCTACTTTTGTACGTACTTCACTCAAAACAACTTCTCTAATAGCTTGTTTGCAGAAATTTGATGGAATATGTGTTAAAGATTTAGCACAATATCATAGATATCTTGTGGAAGAATTTGATTAGTTTTTTTGTCAAAAAGGTAAAAAACAATTGGACGCATGATTTGTGCCTCTACCAGTATTCAATAACTGAAGGCCGTTTTTTACATCATATAAACCCTTTAGACTTCAGCAGTCACCATTTCCACACTTACTTGATTTGAAACATGAAAATGTTAGGTCCGTGTGTTAAAATGTAATTTCTGACGAGTTCAAAATTATATATTAGATAGCGCCACCATAATATGTATAACATTTAGCAGTCTATGGGTGGCGGGTTTGGCCGACTTGAGGTCTAAAGGATTAATGCTACTAGCAAAAATGCCTGTCACGTGACGGGACAGGCATTCTTGGTAGATGAGTCATGAAAGTAATATTTACAAACCACAGAGGATTGTTACAAAAACACCACAACGCATTCGCAGATACTCGTTGTTTGTTCAAAATGTTGTTCAATTTCACAACTTCGTTCTGCATCATTAAAAATACACATCGCTTATACTGTACAATGCAATTTTACAATAAAACCAAAACTACAATCTCCGTTGAAGAGGAAATGTACTCTTATTAAAATAAAAATGTTTATAAAGGTACATAGTCCTATCATTTTTATTGAAAACTAATTTCATGTAGAATAACGAAGAGCGTCAGCTGCCATCATTATGCTATTTTGATATTTATGACTGTTTTCGATCAGTTTCTATCCTTAAGAGGAAATCATATTTAGAAAAGTCTCATCGTTGCGTAATTACTGTTTTTCGTAGATGTTGTTCCACTCGTCGACGCGACCACTCCGCACCAAATTCCTCCACTTGTCCTTTAGGTCGATATTTGTGCGACCCACAAAGTTGTACTTCTTCTTAATCATCGCCCACTGCCCCATACCAAACTCTTTCACCCCTTGGTACAGACTCATTTCCTCCGGGTGGAGCCACTTGGCACGACGGCGTCGCGTCGATTCGGTCGACGTTGCAACTGAGCTGTTGATGGAAGGAGCAAGACTTTTCCGGATTCGCATTTTAGAGCCGAGTGTCCAAGGAGCCGGTTTTGCTGTGGGAAGAAAGAGTTGCTGTTTACTAGAAGAAATGTTTTGTTTCATCCTCGCAAGCCTGACAGGTAGCTTATACCAGGCCCTTAGCCAGAGACCCCTTGTCCTAACTCCCATTATTGGAATGGGTTTTGGGAAAGTCAGAACAGGTTTTTCTTTTTCAAATAACGAGTGTTTTTGTCGTAGGATAACTGAAGTTTTATTTATCAGATACCACGATCTCGTGTTGGACCATAAACTGGTTTTATATTACCAATAATAACGTCAAAAGAGTGTTTGCGTTGTCATAAAACATGTCATAAAACAGGCCTCGTACTAAGTGTGAAAGCATGTGCAGTTTGAAGTTTTAATATATTGCGAACCTCAAGAGGGGTTCAGTTGGAGGTTTTCGGAGGCCCCTCAGTTGGAGGTTTTCAAAGAGCCCTCAAGAGGGGTGCAATTGGAGGTTTTTGGAGAGCCATTTCAGAGATAGGATGATTGCACTACTAATGTAATCAGTTACAATTGTTGTTGAAATGTATGATCACAATCAACTGTAATCATCCACATCTGCTATCAAACAATTCTTAAAAGGTAACCATTTCAGAAAATAAATTGTTTGTCTTGGAAACCCCCATATTTTTAAGGTAACACCAAGAACAAGACGTACCAAATTCTGATGCAATATTTGTTATTGTAACAACGTTTTAGTGTATATATGTGAGAAAATATGAAACTGAAAAAACTATGAAAACAAAAGGCTGGCAAAACAAAACTGTATTAATGTGTTTTATATTATTATTTAAAAAAGTTAATAAATGTATAAACAACACAACACAGGTGAGACTCTTTAGTTTATATCAAAGTATAATATTACAGAATCAAAAAATTGCTACACTGTTTTCATTACTAAGTATTCTATTATTAAACAAAGACTTATCCGGAGACTAGTTGCTCAACTACCCTAAGCGAGAAAAACCAAAACATACCAAAAATGTCTTCACTGATGGTTGATGTGGATGAATCGCGTTCTTCTTCTTCTTCATTTGGAAGGTTTCTTCTGTGGATTTAAAAAAAGTTTACATTCAGTGATCAGGACATAACGAGACATTAGTTAAGGTATAAAGTCTGATTGGCTTTTATTCTAAAATCAAGCTAATATTACCTTAATTTTAACTAAATATGTTTTAATAAACCACACTGGAAATATTCATCGAATCTGTTAACTTAATTTGAGTGTTATGGGGGATAAAATTGTTAATCTGGAGAGAAATAATTGTACAGGTGCTAATGATTAGCCTAAGTTTACACATCATAAATGTGATATATTTTCTTACACAATTTCTTTTTGTAGTCAGTAAAATTTATATTTTATTCAGGTATGGTTTGGCAGCTTTCAGTATTCTTCTTTGTCACACTGGCTACCACTAGATGGCGACACGGTAGTCATTCTACGCAATTGTCATCATCAGTGTGATCTCGCAGTGACTGTATTAGCATTTAGCACATAGATATCTTATGGAAGAATTTTATCCATTTTTTTTTAATGGCAAAAAACGACGAGATGTATGATTTGTATAAAAGTATAAATTATTTGAAGACCCCTTTCTACGTCATATTAATATATCAACCCTTTCGACATCACCTTTTTTTAAAAATCACTATTTCTACACTTAATAGACACGAAACATGAAAATGTTTGGTCCGTACATTCAAACATCATTTCTGATGTTAGTAAAATTATCTGCTAGATGGTGCCACCATATTATCAAACATTTCGCAGTTAGTTTAGGCTGGATTTTGCAGACTTTGAATATCAGTCTATGGGTAAGTTTTTTAGTCTAATGGGCTAATGTCATCCCTGGTATATTTACCTGGTGGACATGCCCGCATCACGACAGTTTCCGTCCGTCATCACCCACATGGCTGTGTCTGTCTGAGGCTTGGGCCGTGCCCTGAAACCACACACCCAATCACATCTCTCACCGACACAAAACAAATAATGGTCTCGTAAGTCTGCAAAGGCCAAAACAGTGTTTGTGCATATGCTGGAGAACTATAACATTCCATGCCATTTCCCGGCTTCCGTTAAAAACGTTCATGCCAAATGAAAAACTAAATTATTGGAGAAACCACCAGAGTGAAGAATCTCTTCATTCACAACAATCGTGTCTTGTTTGTTTATAAGTGTGACACAAACTGTTAATGATTCATAGCATAGTACAATTATTTATTCAAAATTTAGCAAATTTGCCTGAAAATGCATCTGATATCAATTCTGTCAGATTTTAAATTTGTCATGAATTGCATGGCTAGTTTAGTTTTACACTCAATGCCTGCTGGAGTTTTAATGACATTCTAATTAGTCATTCTAATTAGCCATTCTCTTCATAAACATATGTTGCTCCACATACATGCAATTATGATTTTTTTCATTACATTTGTCGGTAGTAATAACAAATTATACAAGTAAGTCCTTGGTCCGTGCTGTTGTCAACAGGGACCATACAGTAAATGCATGTCTGAGGGATCATGTAGTAATTCCAGTCTCACAAAATGTGGCGCAAAAGCCAATGTCTACGATTCCACACATGTTTACAGTAACACTGACCTTTTCAGTTGGGTGCTGGTCAAACTGGGTGCCCGTTTTGGTGGGGTAAACGTTAAACTTGGTGCCCTTTTCCGCAGTGTGGTGGATGTCAAACTTTCTACCCTTTTCCGCTGTGTGGAGGACAAACTGGACACTTTTGGTGAGGTGTAGGCTAAACCTGACCTTTCACTTTCAGCAGAAGATGTATCAATATCTGTAACAAACAAACATACAGTTCTGGTCAGTGTTACTGTAGAATCACAATAATAGTCATGCTTAATGTGTTTTACTTTTATGTATAGGTTACTCTTTTTCTGCCAACAAATTTCACTATAATTACAAACTACAGAATCATGCAGAAATGTTAATTCTTTATATTTATTGATGGTCTAAAAAATAAGCTAACAAAGTTTTAATTCCTAAATTATATCTTTCAATTAAAAACATACGACCAGTGCAAATTTATTACAAATTATATGTAATCTTTATTACTGTAGTATATTTAGTAAATCACTATCAATTATTTGTTATAACAAAAAACCAGCAGTGGCTTCGATGAGGCTCACATACCAAGCATTGAAGCTACCATCATGCAACAACAACAATTGAGATGGACTGGCCATGTACTGCACATGTCTGACACGAGACTGCCCATGCAAGTTTTATACTCAGAGCAGAGTCATGGCAAACGGTCTAAAGGAGGACAGCGTAAACGCTATAAAGACGTTCTTAAATCCACCCTGAAAAGATATGACATTGGCCCAAACAACTGGGAATCTGAGGCTGTATCACGTTTCCATCAGCCATCTGGGAACATACACCAAATGACACTGACTGACAATCCATGGAAAGATCATCCTTGCTATCAGGGATTGCCGATGATGATGATAAAAAGGTAATTTGACACCTAAAAACATTACATGTAGAAAACTTAGATTTCACCTTAAAGAATAAACGAAATGAACCATTTTTATTCCCAATCTGAATTAAATATACTCTAAAAATAGTGTCCTGATATTCAACTAATTTTTTAAACCCCTCCGTCACCCTTTTCAAGGCCCCTTTTAGTCGTGCTTTTCTGCACGTTTTCTGCACGGTTTGTTGCGACACCTAGCGGTCGAGGTGACGTCACCACAGGTCGCACCGGTAGGATTTAGCATGACGTGCATCTATGCAGGTTGGTGTTTCAGGTCATATCTAAAATTGCAATTGCAGAATTTAATATTATTTGATATCACCATAAAGATAATAATCTTACCTATAAACATGTCGCAGGATGCACTCAGGAATGTTGTTTACTTTTTAAATTATTGCTGTTTGAACATTGCAAATACTCAAACTTGCAATGGAATTTAATATAATATTAAATATAATAAATAATTGTACAGGTGCTAATGGTAAGCCTAAGTTTACACATAGTAAATGTGATGATATATTTTCTTACACAATTTCTTTTCGCAGTCAGTCAAATTTATATTTTATTCAGGAACGTTTTAGCAGCTTTCAATGGTCTTCTTTGTCACACTGGCTACCAATAGATGGCGACACGGTAGCAACTGTCATCACTAGTTCACTAAGTTCAAACCAGTCCGGGTTTCTTTCTAATATGTCCATGTCACATTCTGTATTGGAATTGATTGAGGAAATCACAAATGCTAAGGACAATAAAAAGCATGCCGTCGGTGAATTTATTGATCTCATAAAGGCGTTCGAGACAGTAGACCATGTGATACTTACCAAAAAATTAATTATTATGGTGTGCGTGGAATAGCAAATTATTATATTAAAAGCTACCTTTCGAACAGGAAGTAATTTGTATATATTGACGGGTGTGTTTCGGAGCTATTAGATGTCCCATGTGGAATTCCGCAAGGGTCTATTTTAGGTCCACGTTTATTTGTTCTTTACGTTAATGACATCTGTAACATATCAATGTTAGTCAAATTCATACTTTTTGCTGACGATAGTTGTACCGGTAACAATCTGACAGAACTATTTGACATGTTAAATAGAGAACTTGTCAAATTGTCCAAATGGTTTGCTGTAAACAAATTATCACTCAACTTGTCAAAAATGAATTATATGTTATTCGGGAACCGTCCACCAGATGTTGACATTTATCAGTGTGTAAATAACGAACGAATAACCAGAGTACATGTAACCTAATTTCCGGGAGTATGAATTGATGACCAGCTAAACTGGAAGCATCACATCAATACGGTTAGAACAAAACTGTTGAAAGTAGCAGCAATAATTCACAAAGTAAGTTGTTTAATTAATCAGGATGGAATGTACATATTGTACTGTTCCCTGTTTTTGCCATATATATAATAATAATAATAAGATAACTTCTATTGCGCCTAAATCCTTGGAAACCAACCTCAGAGGCGCATCAAAACAAAAGAGTTGGTCAATCTCAAAATCCATAAGTAGTTTTCCAGTTGTCAACAGATGGGTCAAGGCGCTAGGGAGCTACGGTGGATAAGCAAGGTTGTAAAGATACGTTTTTAAATGACGACGGAATTTTGTAATATTTTCAACTGATCTAACACTAAGAGGAAGCATATTCCAAAGAGTTGGTGAAGCAACAGAAAAAGCTCTAGTTCCAATGTTAGTGTTGACTCTAGGAACAAAAAGTAGGTCAGAACTAGATGATCGAAGCTGGATAGATTTTCTTACAGGAGTAAGCAATAAATGCAAATAAGATGGTTGCTTATTGGACAGTGCCTGGTATGTAATGGTACAGATCTTAAATATTATACGATATCGTACAGGAAGCCAATGTAAAGACTTCAAAAGTGGCACAGAGCGAGAAAAACGAGATCTTGTAACTACTCTTGCTAGACAATTTTGGACACGCTGAAGTTTTGTGATATCCTTGCTGGCGATATTATAAAGGAGGGAATTGCAATAGTCAAGTCTGCTGCTAACAAGCGCTGTTGCAATAGTCTTAGCAACAGAAAATGACATATACCGGCAAATATGGCGAAGATCACGAATATGATAAAAACAGCAGCGACATGTTTGAGATATATGTTATCGGAAATTGAAGTTACTTTCAAAGATTACTCCTAGATTCCGCACCGAGGTTGCTGGCGTGATATACTGATTCAAAATACGCGTAGGGAAAAAAACATCCAGTTTACAACGTTGCATTGGAGTACCAATAATGATCAATTCAGTTTTATTTGCATTTAATTTCAACTTGCTGTCAGTCATCCAATGGAAGATATCTTGAAGGCAATCACTAAGTTGGTTAAGGGAGCGATTTGTATCCAGGGTAGCCAACGAAATGTAGATCTGAGTATCATCAGCATAAAGATGATGATCTAAGTTATGTCTTTGTATAACAGAGCTTAGTGGCGTGGTGTAAAGAGTAAAAAGGAAAGGCCCAAGAACAGAACCCTGGGGAACACCAAATAAAGCCGGCAGTGCAGCTGAAAAGCAGTTCTCAATCTTTATAGTTTAGTATCTATCAGTTAGATATGAAGAAAACCAGCTTAGAGCTGTGCCAGATATGCCGTACCACTTTAATAGGCATTCAATGAGAATGCTGTGATCAATCGTGTCAAACGCGGCAGAGAGATCTAGTAAGGTAAGTGCAGTCACTTTACCATTATTAATGTTCAAGTTAATGTCATTATGAAACTTTAAGAGGGCAGTCTTTGTTGAATGAAACTGCCATATGCTGATTGTGACACATTAGTTAAGACATTTGTGCTAATGTGAGACCTTAGACGACTTGCTACAACCTTTTCTAGTATTTTAGAAATGAAGCTGAGATTAGAAATAGGTATATAACTGTTTAGATCTTGTTTAGGCAGAGATGACTTCTTAAGAAATGGTGTGACATGGGCGTATTTTAAATCATCAGGAAAACAACCAGAGCAAAGTGATGCATTTATAATATTTGTTATAGGTCCAATTAGTGTATCAAGACATGCTTTTAATATTACCTATTGCAGCAAAATATGGGGTAACACCTGTCTCAAACATCAGGTGTGTTACTGTGCGGCAGAAATGAGTAGTTCGTCTGATCTGTGGCATAAAGCGCTTGGAGCACACCAGCACTCTTTTTAAGTAACTGCGTACTTTGACATTTGTAGACTTAGTTAAATTTAAGACAGCGATTATATGGTATAAGGCACATCACAATGACCTACCAAATAGTTTGCAAGCAATGTTTAAACGGTATGTCTTAACACAGGGTACTAGACAGAAAGATACCCTTCGAAGTCATTGTATGCATACCACACAAAAATCAATGTGTATTACTGTTTGTGGAGTAAACCGAAGGAATACCCTACATGAAAACATCACCAGCAGTAGAAGCATATAGGCTTTTTAAAAAGTCCCATCTTTTATCTATGTACTAGATCTGAGAAAAACATCCAAATAGTTATAATAAGACATTACATAATCTAGGCACTGTATACTGCATTATTTGTGAAATTGTAATATTTTGTAATATGTTGTATTAGTACAATAAGTAACCATACTGGTTGAGGGTGAACCAAACGTAAGTACTACACTTCTGTTCACCCCCTTTCCACCAACACTTATGAGTACTTTTTGTTCATATGTTGAAAATGTTGTATTTTGTAATAACGGGATGAACAATTGTTTAATGGTGTTGTTGGAAATAAATTACTTACCTACCTACCTACCTATCTTCCTACCTATAAACAAACAAAAAATGTATTCATCTATTTTACTTAACAGGATAGAGGAGGGTAACACGCGGTTGCTATCCTCAATCTTGTCCAATTGGTCATTGTTTAATGTCTGTTGACATGGGAATGAAACGGCTGAATGCATTCCTGTGCGATGGTTGGATAATCACGCATTCTCGTCTCCGTTGTAGACCGATAGTCGTTATTTGGACGTACCATTAATCATATGTTTCTCTTTTTTAGGTTTAATTCAACCTCTTTCACAGTAATGACCATCTGCCCGAAAGGACTAAAGTGATTTTATCAGATGTCTGCGTTTAGGGTTCACATTCGCCACCTATACTCCGTTGCCAGTGCATTAGGGTCTTTGTTCGTGTTCAAAATCCTTAACAGAAGATACTTGAACCCAGTACACCCATTTTCCCAAAATACCTACCAACCTACCAACTACCTTAACATAGGATACTTGAACCCAGCACACCCATTTTCCCAAAATACCTATCGACCTACCAACTACCTTAACATAGGATACTTGAACCCAGCACACCCATTTTCCCAAAATACCTACCGACCTACCGACCTACCAACTACCTTAACATAGGATACTTGAACCCAGTACACCCATTTTCCCAAAATACCTACCGACCTACCAACTACCTTAAGATAGGATACTTGAACCCAGCACACCCATTTTCCCAAAATACCTACCGACCTACCAACTACCTTAACAGAGGATACTTGAACCCAGCACACCCATTTTCCCAAAATACCTACCGACCTACCAACTACCTTAACATAGGATACTTGAACCCAGCACACCCATTTTCCCAAAATACCTACCGACCTACCAACTACCTTAACAGAGGATACTTGAACCCAGCACACCCATTTTCCCAAAATACCTACCGACCTACCAACCTACCAACCTACCAACTACCTTAACATAGGATACTTGAACCCAGCACACCCATTTTCCCAAAATACCTACCGACCTACCAACTACCTTAACATAGGATACTTGAACCCAGCACACCCATTTTCCCAAAATACCTACCGACCTACCAACTACCTTAACATAGGATACTTGAACCCAGCACATCCATTTTCCCAAAATACCTACCGACCTATCGACCTACCACCTACCTTAACATAGGATACTTGAACCCAGCACACCCATTTTCCCAAAATACCTATCGACCTACCGACCTACCACCTACCTTAACATAGGATACTTGAACCCAGCACACCCATTTTCCCAAAATACCTACCGACCTACCAACTACCTTAACAGAGGATACTTGAACTCAGCACACCCATTTTCCCAAAATACCTATCGACCTACCAACCTACCAACTACCTTAACATAGGATACTTGAACCCAGCACACCCATTTTCCCAAAATACCTACCGACCTACTAACTACCTTAACATAGGATACTTGAACCCAGCACACCCATTTTCCCAAAATACCTACCGACCTATCGACCTACCACCTACCTTAACATAGGATACTTGAACCCAGCACACCCATTTTCCCAAAATACCTACCGACCTACCAACTACCTTAACAGAGGATACTTGAACCCAGCACACCCATTTTCCCAAAATACCTATCGACCTACCAACTACCTTAACATAGGATACTTGAACCCAGCACACCCATTTTCCCAAAATACCTACCGACCTACCAACTACCTTAACATAGGATACTTGAACCCAGTACACCCACTTTCCCAAAATATCTACCGACCTACCAACCTACCAACTACCTTAACATAGGATACTTGAACCCAGCACACCCATTTTCCCAAAATACCTACCGACCTACCACCTACCTTAACATAGGATACTTGAACCCAGTACACCCATTTTCCCAAAATACCTACCGACCTACCACCTACCTTAACATAGGATACTTGAACCCAGTACACCCATTTTCCCAAAATACCTACCGACCTACCAACTACCTTAACATAGGATACTTGAACCCAGCACACCCATTTTCCCAAAATACCTACCGACCTACCAACTACCTTAAGATAGGATACTTGAACCCAGCACACCCATTTTCCCAAAATACCTACCGACCTACCACCTACCTTAACATAGGATACTTGAACCCAGCACACCCATTTTCCCAAAATACCTACCGACCTACCAACTACCTTAACATAGGATACTTGAACCCAGCACACCCATTTTCCCAAAATACCTACCGACCTACCACATACCTTAACATAGGATACTTGAACCTAGTACACCCATTTTCCCAAAATACCTACCGACCTACCAACCTACCAACTACCTTAAGATAGGATACTTGAACCCAGCACACCCATGTTCCCAAAATACCTACCGACCTACCACATACCTTAACATAGGATACTTGAACCCAGCACACCCATGTTCCCAAAATACCTACCAACCTACCAACTACCTTAACATAGGATACTTGAACCCAGCACACCCATTTTCCAAAAAATACTTACTAGCCAGAGCAGGTAGGTATGGGTGGCGTTTGTTCTCTACAAACAGACGATCAATTATTAGTTTTCTCTGGGACCGATGCGATGCTTATCGATTGGGTTGTATTCCGCCCCCGGGGATTCTTGACCAGATGTCATTTATTCACGAAGAGCGCCGTAGCGTAAAGGTGCGACTCACCATGCTGGTGGCCATTGTCTTGGGTAAAAAATGCCTCAGCAACCAGGCACCAGTGATAAAAACACATGGTCCCCCCAGTAGCGCCTAGTGGCAGGGGCTGGACACCAGACATTCTTGCCTGTTGTGTCATGCGTCTCTTATTCTGTCTTCGATCGAACAGTCGCCCCTTTTTGGGCAGTAGAAGCATAAAGGCTTTTAAAAACTATAAGTCCCATCTTCTATCTATGTACTAGATCTGAGAAAAACATCCAAATATTCTAACAAGACATTACGTTGTCTAGGCACTGTATATTGTATTATTTGTGAAACTGAAATATTTTGTAATATGTTATATTACTACAATAAGTACCTATACTGGTTGGGGGTGAACCAAACACAAGTATTACACTACGGTTCACCCCCTTTCCACCAACACTTATGAGTACTTTTTTGTTCACATGTTGAAAATGTTGTATTTTAGAAGAACGGGATGTACAATTGTTTTATGTTGTTGTTGGAAATAAATTACTTACTTACATAATTATGCATTAATCCTGTTAATATGACTAATTCATGTAATTCTATGCATTTATTTTATTAGAATTATGTTTTATTAATCACAAATTACCATTTCAACAATTATTCATGTCAACACAATTATTTATTAGCTATTTTGCACATATAAGACCACAATTATGCATAAACTGCAAGAAGTAAGTGGAAGAGAATGTACTTATGGGAGTGCACCATGAATGTATTATCAGCTTGCTTTAAATATAGTTACTCCAAAAGTTTGTATTCCAAAGAATGATGGTTTCTTTCTCTAACCGACTGGTTCTTGTTCCTTTTTGTAGCAGCACAGTGGCAGAGGTAGTAGACTAAACTACCCTTGGCATGTATCCTGTGCAGGGTACAAATGTTTACCTGACATTGGGACCCATGAAAATGCCTGTGCCACATACCAAAGGTACATTCCAGCAGGAAATCCCAATAATAACAAGTCAGCCCATTTTGTGTTAGGGCACATTCTATAAAATTAATTAATTCTACTGGGTGAACATTACATGTAACACCAGCACGATTGGTCCAACCTAAATCGGCCTAACTTGAATGGCAACGAGATGACTGAAGGATGTGCTCAACCAGACTTGCATGTTTAGGCAAGGTGATATATGCCAGGGGCTACTGAAGTGAAACTGGACTGAAACTGATGCACTCAGCAACACCACCTGGTTCACAATGATGGCCGGAGCTGCTTCCTAATCAGGTGCATACGAGAAATTATTAAAGAGTGTGAAAGACAACACTGTGGTGGCAGCAGGTACCACATATGTTCAAATCGAAAAAATGGGCCAAGTGGCCCTGAAGTCCTTCGGACTAATACGTCTATATGTGAAAATTGTAACATTGTTTTCTTACATCCTTGTAAAGGTTTGGTAGGGTGCTTAACACGGTTTCAAAAAATATGACTGCTACAAAAATTGGCAAACTTATGGAGCATTGAACATGGTAGGGATCAAAAAGTGAAAATGAAGAAAACGGCTGTTGAAGTTTTACATTATATATGCAAATGGATTGCATGGAAATATTACATGCACAACATTCAAATGTGGCACACAGTATGTAATATGTATGTTATGTTGCAATGATACACTGGAAGTACAAATGTGCTGCTACAAAGACTTATCAAGTTATGCCAGATTATGTCTTCATGTGTAAAACTAAGAGGACAGATTATTTGAGAACAAAAGGTAGACTCACTGTTTGACACAGTTTTAAACCTACAGGCAACTGTCCAATTTAACAGGGGTCTAGTGGCTTAATGCTGTCTTTTGACACAAGCTACTGCCAGTGACCAATTACACATTAGTCACAGTTTCCATCAAACAGAGAATCTTAGCTCCACAGCTGGGTGTAATACACAACCAGAGCCACCACTGATTCATGGTCAAGTAGATTAGCTCAATGCACCAACTAAGACAATACACAACACTGTGAGTGACAGTGTCCAGAGTCAGGCCTAAGCAGTGTCCTCATTGCTGAATAGATCAATTAAACCTGCCAAGTGGGTGACATTCTGCACAAGTGTTCATTAATCCTTAGTGATTGTTCAGAACACCAGATTGACCACATACCTTAACAAAGCGAATGTAATAGGTGAAGAACAGGCAGTGTTCAAATAGGGGTATTGGTTGAATTGTATTTGTCTCGACGCAAAAGGCTTTATTGTGCCTTCATCGATTATAAGAAAGCATTTGATTTAGCAGCCCAGTCCTCCCTGTGGTCTAAGATAATTTCATGCGGTCTTAATGGTATTGTGTTGAAAGTTGTATACAACATATACAAAAATAGTAAATCATGTATAAATCAGGGCCAGGCTGTGTCAGCCTTCTTCTCATGTGATGTAGAGGTATGGCAAGGAGAAAACTTGTGTCCTTTATTATTTGCTATTTACCTGAATCATTTTGAACACTGTTAGTCACAATTATAACGGACTTGACATGGCAGCTGGTGAAATTTACAACAACCTTAGGGATGACGATGTAGAAAATGTATGTTCTACTATATGCTGATGACACTAGAATGATTCAATCAAATACAGATTTCTTGCTTGTGTATAGCGGAACTATGTCAACACTTCTAATGGTTGACATTTGGTTGTTTCATGTGTCAACTATATTGTGAATCTGTAATTATTAGTCTATATTGATACAATTGATTTACACAGTACCATGTCTACACAAGGCATGGCAAGCGTAAACAGAACAGTAGAATGCATTTGATATCATTAAAGTGTAGGATATTTCACTCTATAGTTGTCCAGAATATTAATTTTCTATGTTTGTCACCTACAGGTTTCTACAGATAATACATCTTTAACCAATAGACACCACAGTCACACCATTTTATAATAATTAAATGAACATTAAAATAAACACAACTTGCAATTATAGAAAATCAATAGTTTTGAAGATAAAAAGTGTTAGGCAACTATTCAATCTAATAGGGGTCAAGTGTGTCTACTCTGCCTGGGCACTGTGACCAATTAAAGATTAGTCAAGGTCTCAATGGAACAGTAGCACTTGGCTGCAGAGGTTAGTCATGGTGTTGACTTTGTGGCACATTAAACAAAATCTACTGTTGGGGGTGGTCTCAAGGGCCCTTCTCAAAACCACATCACTAGATAATGTAAAACTTTTGCACTTTGGGGGCCCCTTAGGTGCCCTTAGAATGATTCAATCAAATACAGATTTCTTGTATATAGTGGCAGCACCCTAAGATACATCTATGCAAAATTATAAAAAAAGTTGCTGAACAGTTTTTTGAAAAAATAGGCCAAATGTTACATTTTTACCAGTTTTGGGGTCCTTGGAGGCCCTAGGGAGCCCTTAAAATGATTCAATCAAATGCAGATTTCTCGTGCATAGTGACAGTGCCCTAAGATATGTCTATGCAAAATTAGAGAAAAAGTTGCTGAACGGTTTCTGAGATACGGCAGCTAACGGCAGACGGAGGACGGCGGACGCAGAGTGATGGCAATAGTCCCTTGGACCTTTGGCCAAAGGACTAAAAAAGGCTGAGATCCCCACAGTTTGGCACTTTTTACTGGGACAAATTTGTGACAACCGACATCCACATCCCAATGAAAAAGGCTCAACTCTTAGCGAAAATTTAACACTTGTGGGCCAATTTGTGGCTGAAGATATCTGAAATAACTAGGAAATGCAAGTGATGTCATGAACCAATCGAACATGTCCAAGAATGAAATCGTAACCATCATGCAGGACACAACATTGCATATTGGACATGATTAGGTTTTTGGAAAAGCTTTTTACGATATATGGTAATCAAAACATTTATTTTAATAATCAAAATAATTATATAATTTATGTAATATATATATATATATATACACACTGTAGCTTGTTTATAACAGAAGATATCAGTCAGTATCGTCTTGGAATCAGCATCCTTTCAAGCCAGGGGTGGTGATTATGTACACTACCCCTGGCAGATAATCTACTCGGTACTCAATGTACGGAAGTCAGAGGTCGAAGGTCATGCATACACTAAAAGTGTAAACTGAGAAGCAGCATTTGACATGTCAAGTACATATCAACATAAAATAACACTGTCAGCAACGTTTTAAAACAAACAAACATTGTCCTCCTTCCAGGAAACACATCCAGATGTTCTGGCCATTTTTGCTGAGAATCTCCCTACTAATTTCTAGATCCCACACCCTGCCTCCCCCGTCACTATTTCTGCCTTTGTCAGTCTGGGTCACATATCCAGAGAGTCTCCTGATATGTCATGAGGTTTGAACATCATCCCAATTTCATGCAAAAATACTCCGGTTTCATTGTATCTGATTTTATGATTTTGTTCATTACTTTTCAAAGTTTTTTATTTGACACCCTTTACATATATTATTGACATTATAATTTAATGAGTTATTTAATATAAATAAACTAGATAATGCCAAAATCATGTTTTTGAGAGAAACAGAGGTCATGCTTAATTTGGATAAAATAAATTTGGTAGGAAAAAAACATTAATCACACCTCATTGAAAAACCTCCCACCATGAAATTCAATGTGTGTGTGTGGGGGGGGGGATGATCTCCCGCTAACTGGTTTTGTTAACTTCAACAGACTCCTAGTGGAACATTATGGAACTTTCATTAACACTGAAACAAACAAATCATGTCTTTGTAGATCGATGCATTTCAACAATACATGAACATTGCTGCAACTAAACAACATACAAAAATCTGCATAAAATACCAAGAAAATACAATTATAAGACCATCATGCAACGATGCTTTGTCAGTCAAACGTGCAACCTCAATGTTCAAGATTAACTGTAGAATCCTCATGTATCGCTCCTTGTATTCTCTCTCTGACAGAGACTCACAGCAGGACGCCATTTTGACTAGCGCCAACGTGTCGGCAATCAGCTGAACATACATTGTTAATTCGTCCAACTCATACGCTGGATGATCTCGATTGGCTGCAATGTAATCTACTAGATGGCGTTGTCGTTGCTCACAATGCTCCACCAACGTAGCGATATCTTTGCTTGAGATGTGACCTTGAGCCGTTTTCAGAGGACACACATGGTGTTCATCTGTGTGGGGATTATCAGTGACGTCATAATTTTCATCATCAGTTCTTTGACTGATGCTAATCTTGTCACTTAATCTCTTTTCAGAACAGATCATAAATGAACTAGTTTTCTGAGTATGAAGCTCAGAAATGTTGTCAGACAGTTCTGCTTCTGTAGAGGTTGACATGTGTAATTCTGAGCTACTGATGCTGGTGATAGATGCAGATACATGCTCAGGGGAAATGTGCGGTTTTTCACTGACGGTAGTGTCATCAAACGTTTCCCTTGTACACTGGTAACACACAGGAAGACTGGTAAATGGCGGGATGTCACCACAATAATTCTCCAGTGAAACATCAAACACACGCGCTGGATCACCGCCTAGCACAGTCTTACATAGAGTTGTCAGTGACGACATCTGTTGACCAGCAGACACATCACACAGTCGCTGCGTGTCGCTAGATGTTCCGTTTCTCTGTTCTTCTGTGCTGCCACAGTTCTTGGTCCAGACACAAACAGGTGCTTCACAATCCACGCATTGTTCACAATTTGTACTCACAGCTGACGAATTAACATCCATCTGTGAAACATCAATGGGTATATGAACTCAGTCACAGCTCATGCATAGAGGACACACACGCAAACTGTGTCCTTTGGAGTGATGGTTCAGACTGTCAAACTTACCAACACAGTGAGTGTGTTGATCGCAATACAGTCGCTTTTTCTCTATAACCGAGATGGATGTACAACAATCGGTGAGCGTCGCTTTCATCTGTAGATATTTTGCATGCAGATTTGCAGTTTTCGATCAGTACACTTAGATTCAGCCAGGCTGTCTTCTTGATGCAATGTATTGCAATCAACACCCGTATCGTTCTTTGATATGACAAGGCAATAACAAGTCAACTTACTGACTTTCCAATCCACAGACCTGTTGACAGTATTTCCGCCTTTCCTGATTGTCCGGTATCTTTCCAACTCCAAGCACTGTCTGATTGTGCCAGCTAAGTAGGATTGATTATGTCAGATAATTCCACTTATAAATTAAACTTGAAGCTTTGGTGACAGAACTAATGACAATAACCAAAGTCTACGTCTGGTCATACATAAATATGTCCATGGGTGATAATCACATCTTGAGTTTCCTTCTTCAGTAAATACATCCAGATGTACTATCCTTGCTGGGAGCTTCCTACTGATGACCAGATTACCCCCATCCCAGTATCACCCATCCCCACCCCACCCCACCCCTCCCTGCCCTCCCTTTGTCAGCCCTGGACATGTCTGGACTTGTCCAGAGCAGCCTAATTAAGTCACCTACTGGGGTGTGACAGGGATGAAGACAGAGCTGCCTTCTACAGGGGGGAAGAGAGACTAAAAGGGAGGTTTCATTGCCCTCTCCAGGGGAAAGAGAGCTTGTTTAGGAAATTGAACTTCCATGTATATATATATATATATATATACATTGTTACTTGTAGTATTAAAATAATGAAAAATGTGTTTCATCCTGTACAATACAAAGTAAATATTTAAATTAAAATCTAGACAGAGGAACAAATTTAAATATTTGTGTATATCTTTTTCTGAAATACACTTACAACATATCACAAAGTTTTAGTAATACGTATTTAACCCTTTAGACCTGATGTGACTTTATGAAACGTGCTCCGAATCCTCACAGTGCGCTCACAAACTCACCATGATGTGGAATGGATACACCTGGTTTTTTGCATTTACCTTTTTTGTACTTTTTCTCCTAACAGTAACATTGCAAGTTGTGTTTAGCTTAAATATAATTGAATTCTGCACAAGACAGTGCTAAATATACTAATCAACTTCTAAATTAAACATGCGAAATGCGATACGCTGTTTCTGCATTGAATACAATGCATATCTACAAACTTTTTGTTAGTCGATATTTTCAAACAACGTTCGTTCAAAAGCTTCCAATATAAAACCATATGAAAAATACCCCTAGTGCACAGAAGATAGACTAGAGAATCCAGTGACACAAGTTACGTAAGTATCCAGAAGATGACGCCATCTATATGCATTGTCAAAACTAAATGATGCTTTCGGCCGCTTGAAGAAGCGGGCATCTGGACGGTCAAGTTTTATTTTTAAAGGGTTAATAACACAATAATAATAAACCATTCAAAATAATAAAGAAGTAATATGTTTCATGATATTAATATTGATAGTAAGACATGTAGTCACATCAAACATACCATGAACATACAATAAAATAAAATATTGGGGTGGGGGAGGGGTTAATGGGAGAGGGTAATCTGGGTACCAGTAGGAAGATCCCAGCAGGGATAGGGCATCTGGATGTGTTGCCTGGAAGAAGGAATGACAAGATGTGATTATCATCCATCAACATATTTATGTATGACCAGAGGTAGACTTTGTCAACAGTTATGTCAACAAAGCTTCAAGTATTATTTAGAATGTTGATGTCCGATATCAGACAAAATTACTTTCATCTGGCCCCAGTCCCCAACCCCCCTCCTCAGACGAAAGTTTGTAAACATTGATAATGATGATATCAATATACTGAAAGTATCAGTCCGAAGAGTAAAATATTGATGTCCGACTGAAAATTTGTACCATAATCCATTATGGAATATGGACCTGACACAGTCACATCCTATCACAGAACCCTGCCATAGGATTAGGACTCACACTGCGCCCACCATACATTTTTCATATAAAGTAAAAAGGTAAATTGTGATTGAAAATATCTGAGCAAGTTTAATGTAAAACCTACTTGCATTTATTTCGTTGTTTTTGGGGTTAGGATTAGAAATAAATTATAAACCAGGGGTCCATTTTCTATGGGGGTCCATATTCTATGACATATAATATTGTATTAAATATATGGAAAATGGACCCCCACTGATTATGGACCTGGGTGTCGATATTCCGTAATGGAATAGGGTCCATTTTCTATGGGGTCCATATTCTTTCTGATCGTGGCACTGGCGGTTTTGGGTGGTCTGATGTAATAGTGGTGTGGGCAGTTTTGGGCGGTCTGATGTAATGGTGGTGTGGGCAGTTTTGGGCGGTCTGATGTAATGGTGGTGTGGGCAGTTTTGGGCGGTCTGATGTAATGGTGGTGTGGGCAGTTTTGGGCAGTCTGTAATAAAGGTTGTTTGAACGAATTTTAGGGGTCTGCTGTATTGGTGGTATGGGCAGTTTTGGGCAATTGTGAAGATTCACTTGCCTGCATTGGCATCCATCATGTCTTTGAGGCTGATGCAATTCGGGCCATACTTGAGAATATCGGGCATTGATGTTATGTAGGCAGCCTGCAATAAATCACATGTTCAGTTACCGAAAGTAAATACATTTTATAGTTATGCACTTACCGTAATGACGTTACGTAATCGGACAGTGTATGTTTTTGGACACCCGAAAAACCGACAAAAATAGTTATTTCCTGTACTTGGCGATGATGTTCTGAAAAGACCTTGTTGGAAGAGACCATCATACTCTAACCACAATATATACAGACACGTCAGGTTTTTTAAAGTTGCCAAATGCTGTAAAAAATAAAATCTAGAAGATCATTGTGACACACCAATAGTCTGATGTATTATTAGTTTCTGTTACACCCCAAAACCGGCTGTTACACCTATAACACACCTTATTCCTGTGAATCTCCTCGAACTGGGCTATGGCTTCCTTTCTGATGCCTGCAGTGTTTTTCTTTTTCCGCAGCCCATAGCGCGTCCTCACTTGCTTCAACAGACGACTCGTGAGAATGCTGCAAATCACATATTTATTGAGTTCTCTTCACAGAAAGGAAGGTTTGGTTGATGAGTTGTCATGCAGTGCTCATATGGTAAAGTATTTCATGTATATAACTGCTATCAACATTGGTGGCAAAGCTTAATGGAGGTCATGCGCACATTTTTTAATGTGACATAGGCAAACCACCATCTACATGTTTTGCCAACAGATTCAACAGATGTGACATGAGATATTTACCTACCATGCTGGCCAGTTTTTTTGCCCAGTTCTGATGTGCATTAGTACTTGTTTCACTAGGTATGTGGCACCACTGAAGTGATTTATTTCCTATGCGATATGTGGTTATGACTAAACCATCACCAAGACATAATGCGGTATGTTTTGGGAGCCTGTAAACTTATGTAACCATCTCTAAGAGATTGTCGTACAACTTTATAGAGTCCGAAAATATGTTAAGCATTAAATTATAGAGGGCGGACTGGCCGTAATAGATTGCTACAGTCATGTCACCTACAGATATGGGATCAAATACATTTGTATTTGAGAGCATTTAAATACTTTTTGAAGTATTTGTAATTGTATTTGACATTAATGAAATTAAAATATTTGTATTTAGACATTTTTCTAAAGTATTTGACATTTTCAAATACTTTCAAATACTTTGGGCATGGCAAGTTAAAATTTGTATTTGCCAGTCTTGTTTAACTTCTTGAGAGTAAAATATGTTGCTCGGCCATTTTACAATTTACCACATATTCCAGTCAAAAGTAAAGCCACATACTTATAGAGGTATTTGACCACCTCAAGAATATTTGTATTTAAATACATATTAATGTATTTGATCCCCATAAGTGGGCACATACAGAGTGAAACATGTGTTAACGCAAATTGAATCTAATAGCCATTTTGGATAAATAAATAATAAATTAATCTAAATAGAAGAGAATAAATTTCATGAAAAATAAATAATTTAAATATAATGTATATATATATTTGACATATAACCACAGGTGTCGGAACGGAGGGCTTTAGCGGACTGAGCCCCCAATATTTTTAGCGGGGGCTGGAGATAGGTTTACCCCACCCAATATTTTTGAAAAGGGGTGCAGTTGAACGTGGTGTGTTCTTGCATTCTGTCATATATTTTATTGAAATTCTAGTCACAAAAGTTGCTCTTTATGACAAAACCACAAAGCGAAGTTTTTAAGGTAGCTGCACTGATATCATGTCAGTTGATTTATTTTTTGTCTTCTTCATAGAACATTAGTAGGTGTCAGTATGAACATGTGTACTATTAAAAAAACCAAGGCACTAGCGCCATATGTCACCAATCAATCCTTTAAAAACTAGTATTTTTAGTGTGGAAAGTCCCTTTTCAAATTCTTGGAAACTGACGATGTTTACATAGTGATGATCCCATGTGCGTCAACCCAGTTCAAACATAAATTCATTCACCATGAATGCAGATCATAATAGTCTGGTTATTCTCATATACCAATACGCTGTTGTATTATAATTACCTAAATGCATCAAGCTGTCAAATCACCAAATACTAACGGTAGTTTTGTTTATTTTACGATAATGCCTGATCTCAGCCGCCATTTGCAATGACACGTGACTGAAACCAGCAGGTGTCAATCAATCTTGTCTACCACAACAAGTTCAACACATGGCCCTTCGTAACACAATATCACGAGACAACTTGGCAGGAAAACCTTGGGGGGAAATCTCAGTAATAGAAGTGTCTGTCAAATTGTGTTGAAATAAGCCACATGCCAGTAAAAACAGTCACATTTCTAATTCTAAGCAAAAAACAAGCATCTGGTGAAACATGTATTATTAGTAACAACCAGGAAGTATTACTTAATGTAACTTTTTTTTATAAAAACTACAATACTTACAAAGCCATAACTTAGCATATGAACTTGACTTGTGTTTACCCAAAATTGCACAGGATGGTTTTATGTTTGGTGAAAGGGTTGTGCCAAAAATGCAGTACGGATTTTTGCTGTCTTTCAACATTGTAGCAAAATGTTTATGAAGCTGTATCAAACTTAATATGCATTTGTTTACAAAAAAACCTGTATGAATGTTAATAACATGTTTGTACTTACAAGCATACACATTTTTCTTTTGGGGAGTTTCTCAAAATGAAATAAAATGCCATTTTAAGGTGATTTTTTACATATTTATTAATAGTCTTTAAACACATTTAAATATTTCTAAACAACATAAAATAATGAATTCTTTTTGGTCTGGAGTATTGTTTAGTATCTAAGGCAAACTCTGAGAAAAAATGGTTAGCTTATCTTCAAAACTTATATTAGAAATGATTAATTCAAAAGAAGCATATAATAGCCGGTGCAGCCACCTTAAAGTGACAACTGTATGCGGGAATGTTTGATTTATGAGATGTCATGCAATAATGGTAACGTAGTTCACATATATAACCGTTATCAACATTGTTGGCATGGCACGCAAAATTCTGATTGTGACGTACGCAAACCGCGACGTACTGGACATGTCAACTGAAGAAGAAGAAGATGATCTTACAGGCCAGTGTTTGTTCTTGCTTCCTCCTCTTCATCTTCCACTTGTCCTGTCCTCTTCATCTGTGCAGCTGCCTACAACCACAAACAGTAACGAAATGTCAGTACCACCCAAGGAATGGTCCATGGTTCGTACAGTTGAGCAATGATTAAGGAGAAACAAAAGGAAATTGTATACCTGCCAACTCTTCCATGAAATCCGGGAGTCTCCCGGATTTTGGGTGTAACTCCCAGATTTTCTCTGAAAATCTCCAACCACACCTCCCGTCCCCCCATTTTCTGATGTCATGAGTCGAGCCGAGACTGTGGAGAATGGCGTTATGGCGGCGAACAATTTTCAACAGCACCCCCATCTTCCAATGTCAAGATCCGTGACAGCACAACGACACAGCGCGATACAGGAAGCGTGCTGAACCGCTGATGAATCTCCCGGATTTCAAAAAAAAGTTGCAGGTATACAACTGTGAGGGACTATACACCTAAAGTATTAATACAGTCTAACGGTTAGACTCTAACCATTTGCAACTACAGTGTACAATCAACAAAATGGTTTACCCAGAATTTATTTTCAAGTTGGATATTCTAGTGAAATTTCACAGTTCCCGAAGACTGACACATTGAGACACGCCCCCAATGCTTGACCAATATGCACAAACAGCATGACCATAACATCAAGCTGCATTTCCTCAAAATGTATATGACTATACCAGCTCGTGTTGGTTTCTCGTATTCCCTTCGATTCACAGTTACACTTTTAACAACTGTTATAATGTCGTACAGTGCATCATGCAGGCGTAACATTTAAAATTAATTTAAGTAATTACAGCACCAAAACTAATTAAACGATAAAAACTAGAGTAATATTCTCAGTTTAACAACTGGCAAATTGGGAAGAGTAGGCATTGGTGACGTCAGGCTTTCTATCACAATGGCGCTCTTCATGAATTTAAATTATATGTCTTCAACAAGGTTATTCTAGTAAACTGCTGGCACAATATTCTTGATTGTAGTTGCTAATGGTTAGCTTTTATTAACTCTTAGATGCATAGGCCCCAAAAAACATCCCAAAAAACATGCCTTTTGTTTCCCTTTAAATGCCATGCCATTTCCATGCTTCATTTAAAGAGATCCTTGCCAAACCTGATTTACCTGGTATGTCTGAGTACAAGTGTGGAGCGCAATGGTGCCGTGGACAGAACATCGGAATCTCAACTGGGAGAACCCAGGTTCAAATCCTGTGCTGCGGTGTTGAACTTTAGGCAAGTTCATTCACTCTACATTGCTACAGTTCCCTCAGCTGTATGAGTGAGCAGGGGTAAGACCACATTAAGGATTCGTCCGCCATTACCCTTGACAATACCGTTTTGGTGTGATGTGTGAATTTTGTTCGAGCACTTTGACATGGCACATGTCAGTCCAGTGAATACTAAATGTACTACTGCATTAGATCTTTCATGAGGTAGCAATAGATATACGTTAGTCGCTCGCGTATTCGCACAGTGGCTATTTGGCAGGAAGCACCAATAATTCAAAATCCGTCACCAGATTGGGGCGAAATTGAGGGGTGTCAGGTTTGGGTGGATTTTCTTTCAAAATAGGTATGAGAATTTCATAAGTTTTCCACAGTACTTGTGTCAATGGAGGTTAAATATGCTGTGATATTTTAAAGAAAATCGTAACACAAATTTTGCAGGAAATGAAGGAAACGTTATAATGGCCGCCTATGTAAAATTTAAATGTGGTCTTACCCCAAATTAGAAATACGGCCCGTTTTATCACGAAAACCGCCAAAATGTTATTTGAGCGATGGGTGATGGTTTTTCGGCTTCATTTGGAAGCTGATGTAGACCAGAATACCGGGCAGCTATTGCATACTGTTAGTATTACATCTAAAAGAGGTTTTAAAAGTCATTAGTAAGCCAGTTATTAGGTGATATGCATGAAAAATAAAGTGATAATTTAGGTGGTGTGAAAGTTAAAAACTGACAAGAAGCTGTTTTTATCACTGGTATTTTGTACATTATATCCGTATATTTAACATCGGAAATGTTTTTTAGTACCCTTGTAAGAACTTGGTGATGTTTGAATAAAATATGATTAGGACAATGGACTCGTTGATGTACTTGGAGAGATACTGGGTGCCACAACTGTCAGCAACCTTTATCACGTGTCCCTGTCAAACGTTTGTTTCTTTCTGAAATTATATATTTTGCCAGCTGTACCTCTTGTTTCCAATAATGTGTGTACATCAGCGAAATATATAGTGGCCGAGTAATTGACGTGTGGCAATGTTTGAACACTCTGTATCAAACAGAGATCTGCGCCTGCGTAAAAGTATGGTTATTTTAAGGGGGGTTAGGATGACAATATGTGTGACGCAAGATATTTGTTCTATTGGGCATCCCAGTTTTGGTTTTATAATGTACTATGTATATACCTCAATTTATACCCAGTGTTTTAACGCGTTATCTACAATATAATTGTAGTTATCATCAAAAGACGCCTCTACGCCTTTCAATATTGTGAATATTGTTGAAATGCCTGGCTTGTGCTCTTGATTCCTACTGGTGTCGTACATGAGTGACACACAGTTCATGATTGCATCACATTATTTAGCAGTTTACGTTATACCAAAATATGTGAAGATGTGCAACTTGCATGTCCAATAAAATGCTGCTTAAAATAATGAATTTGTGTACTTTTTACCAAAAATTACAATATTTTATGAAAAAAATATATATTTGGTTAATATTCTATATATTTTACTCCCATATCGGTAAGACACTGTGTTGGCCTGTATGTTTTGCTCAGTACCATTCGTGGCAGGCAAACGTCGTATCTGGTATAAGGTACCGACTAAGCATATTTAAACAAAACTCAAGGCACTGTTTAGCTTGGAGGTGTGCACAGTTTGATGACGCATATTTTAATTGTTATTGAGACAGTGTAAATTTCCCTTTGTGGTTAATCTAGTTATATGTATAGCTTGATATAAATCTAACTTTCGTGAAGATTTGCAAGATTCAGGAGATCTATTTGGGGTAAGACCACATTAAGGATTCGTCCGCCATTACCCACCGAAAAAGTGCCCTTGACAATACCGTTTTGGTGTCATGTGTGAATGTTTTTCGAGCACTTTGACATGGCACATGTTAGTCCAGTGAATACTGAATGTACTACTGCATTAGATCTTTCACGAGGTAGCAATAAACATACGCTAGTCGCTCGCGTATTCGCACAGTGGCTATTTTGCAGCACGCACCAATATTTCAAAATCGGTCACCAGATTGGGGTAAAATTTAGGGGTGTCAGGTTTGGGTGGATTTTTCTTAAAAATGAGGTATGAGAATTTCACGAGCTTCACATCCACCAGGCCTGACAGCCACCTAGTTCAGTTAGCTACATCTTATTGGTTCAGTAGTGCAAACATAAATACTAATTCAAAGCAGAGTTGCTGTGATAAGCAGATGATGACTGAGATATTCTAAACATATCTTTTAGTTTATATTTTGCCCCAATTATGTCATGTGATTAACACAAATACACAACAACAAAATGAAGACATAGTGGACATTTATTGATGGATATAGTTTCCATGGATATTATATTGAAATTTGAATGGATAAAATTTGTCATTGTGGCATGTACCACATGGCTTATAGTGGGTGATAAATGGGAACCATGCTGGATTTTGCTTTTAAGTGACTAAAAATAACACAAGTAATGAGCAAACACATCAACATGAACACAAATGCCTACACTTTTATGTTATCCTAATCTTATAATCATGAAATGTATCATATTTATATTGTAAATAAAATCAATACAAAAATATAGTTTCCATTGTCGTTGAACCCTATCTTCCACTTCCTTCCAGGCATCCCGGAAGAAACCAAACCCTTGTATACAGTATATAGCGCTGTTCTTATAAGAACTTACCTTTATGTTACAAAAATAGGCCCTAAATATTAAGCTTATTTATATGCTAGCTTACAATCACCCAATCACACAGGCTTATAACGACCTACTTTGTGGGTAGCTAACAAGTTCATAATATATGTGAATTCGTTATATGCATGTACACGTTTGCCCGCTAGATGGTGTTGTATGTGACTGTTTTAAAACTATTCATCTGGGGCCGGTTTCATGAAGCGTACTTAAAGTTACGCAATTACTTTGCATCACGTGTTTGCGTAAACTCCTATGTTCGCTTATATTAAAAAAATTGCGTCAGTTACTAAGACAATCATCTTAGCATTAAGAACGTTCTTAGCCGCTTCATGAAACCGGTCCCGTGACACTAAGTAATTACGTAACTTTAAGTACGCTTCATGAAACCGGCCCCAGGTGTCTATTAAATTCAAAGACATTTTGACATATATATGTAACATTTATTTGTTTTTAGATGACACATAAAACTGTCACAAATGTTACCATTAGGTCGTAAGTGTAGTTATAGTATAACATCGCAGCCCAGCGTCGGTGAAAAAGTAACGAAACATGACGTAAACACATGACGAGCATGCCGTGTCCAAGCACACTAAAACACGAACTGTGGCAAGATGGAGCCAAGGCAACTACTTCTTCCTGCACAACACACACAGAATGACATCAGTTAATCTGCTTTGAAGAAGTTCTCCATTGACATTTGTTTTCTGATGGCTAGGGCACCAGACAAAAGGAAATCCTCAAGGAAGTCACAGTGCCCTGCAGCCTCATCTAATTGCCTTTGATGATATCCCTCATTAACCTAATTACTTTGGACTGGCTCTCTGTGCAGCCACAGCATGGATTCCAAGTCACTGGCCGGAAGTATTTGCAAACAACCTGGCGATTTTCAGTTGGACAGAAGTTCGTTATACGACAAAATTTGTTCGGAAAAAGGTGTTCATAATAACCGTGAATTCGTGAATGCTTATAATAGAAAAGATGGGGAAAAAATCGTAGAAAAGAGAGAAACTGTTTCGTTATATACGTCAATTCGTTGTATACGTGTTTGTTACAAGCGTGTTGCACTGTATCATTATATTTAATAGAACTATGCAGAGAGTGTGTTCATACAGGTGGTAATAGCAGCAGGATTGATTTTATAATAATAATAATAAAATTACTTCTTTTGGCACCAATATCCTTGGAAAATCCGTGGCGCAACATCTTTCACAATTTATGTAAATTCATACATCTAACCGCCGGATACTAACATAATGGTGACACCTTGTGATTAAACGGAGAAGTGAATGTCATGGAGTCTGCATTTTATTTCTGAAAACTTTGAATTCCATAATTTTCCATGCTGCTTAAAAAATTCCAGGCTTTCAATAAGACGCTTTTTAAGCAACAAAGTTCCATGCTATTCAAGGATTTCTATGTACTGTACGAACAAATAACTACAAAACGTCAGTAGTACCCAACGGGTCGCAAAAGGCGTATGCAAGTGTTGGTGGGGTTTGGTTGTCATCATGTAGTATAAGAAAATAAACCAACACAGCACCACCTGTTAAGTGGAACATTTATTAATGCACATTATTTTGTGTCGTTTGTTAGTATTTATTTACATAAAGTTCTTAATAAATACGTTGCACCAAAATGTTTTTAGTTTTTATTTACATAAAAAAAAAAATAGATTGAATGTTTCGCCCATGAAACATTAAAATTGCATATAAAACATTCAAAAAGTAAACACAGAGTGTAAGTAACTAACCACAAGTTCCTGGAACTTAGAAGTGCCCTTCTTATTAGGCGTGGTACCAAGGGCACTTCTAGGAACTAGTGGTTATCACAGTTCCCACAATCAAGACTTCAAAGGTGTTTACAGGTAGGGAGTAACCACGGTCACATGACTTCACAATAAGCGTTGATAACGGCTGTTTAGAACCTGAATGTTTTCTTTACAATTTTCTAATTGAAAATAATTTTGGGTTAATTAAATGCAACTTGTCAGGAAAAATGTTGCTCTCCTCCTTGTTCCCTGCTGTACAGGAGTGAGGATCAGGTACAGTATTGCTGAACCAGTCGCTGTCATTTCCTTCCACAGTTTTCTGTCCATCGCTCCCTCTCTCCATCTTTCATCCTCCCCTGATCACCTCATGCCTCTCCTCACGAAGTCCTCCCATCTCAGCTGTGGCCTTCCCATTTTCCAGTGTCCTTTATGTTGTTCCGCTCTTTGCTATTTTTTCTGGCATCCATCCTTGCCAAGTGGCCTGCCTATCTCACCCGGCTTCTCAATAATCCTCCTGTCACGCTGCAACCTCTTTTCTCAGGTCATTTGTCCTTCTACTATTTAATACTTTCAATGTACCCTAGTGTTAAGAATGTTCATTATATTTACTATCAAAAATGCCCATCCACAATTGACATTTTTCGGAGGATTTGTATATGACAAATTTGAAACAGTTTTTCATTAATGCAAGTTATATCAAACATCCCCAATTGATTGGCGGTCCTCACAACAATCGCAGAAAACATGTATAATGTTTTGAACAATCAATTTACATAGTCTAATGTATGGTGTAAACCATAAACGCAGTAATAAAACCCTCCATCAAAAGGGAATTTCAAAATAATAGTAATGTTATTTTTCTTCTGAATGACTAGATTAATCCCTGATACTTTGGCACCCGAAATGCAAACCGTCTACGAGGGAAACATTAACCTACCTCCCCAACACACATACACCAGCTCGGTCACAGTTTGATAAACATAGATCAATGTGGAACAATCAGGGTCGGTTTACAATCATTACCTGTACAAGAAATGGCTCCTTCAGTTTATTCCTGATGTGTCCCAGGATGCACTGCATGGATGCGACCATCTCCGTGAAGGGGTCGGGGGTCTGCAGTGTCTCATGATGGGAATCCTTCGAATTCATCACCGACATCACTGTCTCTCTTGTTTTCTGCAAACAGTATAACCACAAATGCTGTAATAAAACCACAACCCAACGTTTCATATAAATCCATGTTTTAAGATGACAACTGTCACAAAAGTATTATCGAATTTTCAATTGATCGTTAGAACAACTCTCACAATTACAATTGAAACAATTACACAATACAAAAACACAACTACGATAAAAAAACTTAACACATAAAATATGTTTAAAACATATCAAAATGTTAACTTACAATTACAAAATCACATAAGTATTATACAATTTTCAATGGGTTGTAAAAAAATCCCAGTTACACAAAATCAATTACATAATTCAAAAACAGAACTTTGGTAAAAAATAACTTCATAAAATATTTATAAAACATGGCAAAATGTTAAGCTACAATTTTTTTTTAAATATCAATTTTTCAAATTCTAGAACATGAACTTTAAATAATTAATGAAACATTAGTTTCTGTTGTTATGAATTTGATTATGCAAGCATGTTATATAAACAATTCTTCATTTTCAGCTTATGTGAAACAGCACAGGTTTTCTTGTTAAAGGGAAACCGTAATTTACACTAGTTATTGTAAATTTGCAATTAATGATAAGTGATATTATTGTTGGTCCTGTTGGAATTACATGAAAGAAACCAATTACAATAAATGTACACACTTTCAAAACTAGTTCATCATAATTCACATTTAATACAGGTATGAATGATGTATATGTAACTTTGTAATAAGTTACCAATATAAATGACATAATTGGATCCAGCCTTGATCTTGTGACTCAGTAGTTTTCATGTCATATATAGTTGTCTTAGATACCTTTTCTAGAGGTGAAGAGCATTTCCCCCAGACTCTAGTGAATACTTCTTCTGCCTGGTCGAACATGTTTTGTCGACACAAAGCAAAGACTGCCTGTAATAAACATTTCCTCAATTATGTATAAAACAGGTTACTACGTACAGAAGGAAAGGGTTACCTTGAACTTGAGTTTTATTGAATATTCAATATTGTTATTCAAGACACTCATGGTCAGAGTTTAATTTTTTTTATGATGTCATTATAATAATCCGCATCAGTGTTCTCACTTTTAAAGCGTTTTCCTTGCGAAAATGTTCTTAGAAAAATATAACATTTTGTATAAATTCTACTATTCAACCAATACTGCATCTGCTCAAAGATATTGCAGATGCAAATGATATAATAACAAAAGACCTTACATTAATAACATAAATAAACCATAATATTTTACTGTACAAATTAAACTTTTATGGAATTTGGGGAATAAGCAACAAATGGTTTGCAAGGTATTTATCAAATCAAAAACAGTATACTGAGATACACAAATGTCAATCATCTCCAAAAAACATAATAAGTGGAGTGCCCCAAGGATCCATACTTGGACCAATCTTATTTTTACTTTACGTCTCTGAATTTATTATATTTTGCAGATGACACAACTGTATACCAATCAGGTCCTCAATTGATACTTTAATAGACAGCATAAACCAAGAATTAATACACTTATACGATTGGCTTTGTGCCAATAAATTGTCATTAAATATAAAAAAGACAAACATTTGCATATTTAGTCCACCGAATAGCAAATACCAGGTAAATAACTGTATTAAAATAAACAGTTAAATTATTGTTGAAAAGGATGACAAAGAAGAATCAGTGAAGTTCTTAGGAATACATATTGATAAACATTTAACATAGAAAAAACATAATTTTTATCAACATAATCAGTTCTAAAATATATAGAGCAATTTTTGAAATTAATAGAATGAAACATTTTTTGCCACACAATGCTTTAAAAACTCTCTATTATACCTTAATTCAAAGTCACTTAACTTACGGTGTACAAGCATGGGGCAATGGAAATACCATAAGAAAGATAGAAATTTTACAAAACCGCGCTATACGAATAATTAACAAAAAAGATATAGAAGTCACACCGATCATATCTTCAAATCTGAAAATATACTTAAAATCACTGATATTCACAGGTTGCACGTCTCACTATTTATGTATGACTATCACCATAACACACTGCCTAAATCAACATTATATACCAAAAAAAGAATCTAGCCATTAACACCAGAATTACTAGACAATGTAACCTCTTATATACAGAGAAGCCCAGAACACATTTTTCATCTAAATTACCTAAACATCATTTTATAAAACTATGGAATAACCTTGATTATAAAATACAAAACGTCAAATCCAGACAACATTTTTTATTATCCAATCAATATCTAGACAACTATCTTAGCCACGTGCATTGCCTAAATCCCAGATGTGCGGAGTGCAATTAAATATTTGATTACTTTTTATATCTATGTTTGGATCTGCACAAATTTCTTATCATTGTTTTCTAACATTAATTTCCTTCTCCATCGCATCCTCAGTCTGTTGTCACACAGAAGATATCATACACTCGTGATAATCATTGTATACCTATGTGTAAATATAATTCGAAATATATGGTTATGGGGTCACAGAGAGACGGCATATAACATGCCACGTGACCACCATGCAACACAGCTTAAATTTGTAAACGGTTGTTTTGTGTATGTATGTTGTTATGTTGTTGTTGCAAAATTTATTAATTTGATTATTTAATAATACTAATTAAAGGTAAGTTTTTTATTATTTATATAACAGAGTATCCAGTGTATAGGACTGTCAAAAGGAATGTTACAGTTCACCCCCGTGGCGCTGGTAGACCAGATCATTCTAACACCATCTCATCTTCTCTCGGAAGCATTCAGCCATGCTGCAATTACTGTGCAAAGATTATCCGTACACAAATATCCGCCATTCTCTACAGCCATGTATTCATTCATACAGTTGACTTAATTGGAAAAATGTGAAATGACCAAAACTGTCCAAGCTTCAAAACGACAGCAGGAATATTTGAAACCGGTTTCTCTTGAAATCTTTAGACACAAACCTATCATGCTCTGTACAAACTCCCATTTTTGTATTAAATATTTCTTCCACTGAGACGTTGACTGGGACTATCCCAGGGGTACCATGTCCAATATCAGTTTGCTGCAGCAAGGGCCCAGGGTACCGTCTCACTAATAATCTTATGAGCTCATAATACAAATTTTGCTCTATAAAAGTGATCTTATATACTGAAAACTGCCAACATCAGGAGGCGCCACTGGGGCACTTTTGCCGGTGTCACAGAAATAATGTTCTTGGCAGCGGCTTTTTTTCGCATTTTTAAAACACTTCTTTATTCACCTTAACTTCAATAACGAATTATGTGTAATGATGGACTTTCCGTAAATGAGCCTAAATAATCATAGTGAAACGGTCCTGTTCTGTTTTCTATTGTGCAGATAGTCGTACCATACCTCTTTTTTAATAGCCTCTGCCGCCGTTCTGATATAATCCTGAGTGTCAGGCGAGTGATCAAGCATCTGTATGACTTTGTTGAAGGCAAGGGCCACCGGGTCTACCCACTCACTCAAGCCGTAGTTGGCCTCAAGCGCATGGAAGAGACAGATGATGCGGTGTTGCAGTCTATAGCAGGACGGGAGGGAGGCCTCGGGCATCTCAACACACACTGGCAGGGGAAATAAACCAACCATCATAAATGTCTTTTTTAACTTAACGTTTCCTGTTCATCTACTTGAGCTAAGTTTTTCTAGAATGGTATCATTCATAAATTACTGAGTAACCAAAGACTGTGGACAAAATCACTGGGCCGGATTCACCATTTCCATGGTATGGGACAAAATCACCTACCTAATGACAACGTAGCCACGGCCCAGGCACCACACAGGCCACAACTCATTTAACAACTTGTTAAAAGGTTGGATACCCCTTGGCCTTGAGCAGTCACTCATTGTAATATCCACTTTCACACGTAATCATGAAAGGGACACAATTAGTATAATAAAGAAAGAGTATAGTTACTGGGTCACTCTTTGACCCACACCAAAATCCGTCGCTTTGAATCTTTTCTGACAATTTATTTGCATAACATGACACAGATAAGTGATAAGGAGTTACAATTACGATATGGATATATTTCACAAATGTTTCTTCAGATTTGTATGAGAACGGCATGTTTATATTATTGGCACAATCGTTTACAAGACCATGGCATGTTAAAACAATTAAAAGATCATTCAAGACAGAAACGAATCAAGTTGTCAGTTGATGAAACTTAACTAAGTACAAAATCACAAGACAAGCGACCTCTCAAAATAAAAAAAATGGTACATAAAGGCTGTTAAGCCGTTCGTTTAAACCCGAAGATCCAGGCAAGTTAACGCCTCCGTTCTTGAGCGATAATATGTGCATTTCGCGGTAAAATAGCATCAACAGTGTTGGCTACACTGAAAACGCCTACTTACTAGATATCATCCTCTTCGTTCCTGCTCCATTAGCATTGTCGATCGGCTCATCAGATGACAACAAGCTCGACGCGCAGTAGTCCGTAACCCACCCGATGATTAAGTGAGACATATCTGTACTAGCCATATTTCATTTTGAATCAATTTGTTAATCCCGCGTCCCGATGGAAGCCTCCTTGATTGTACCACCTCCCACAGAGTGGCAGCACTGTTATTGCGTCGCCCATATTCAATAGATGGCGCGACAATTTGTTAAATTACCACGTTTATTCGTGCGGTGGCCAGTTGTATAAATGCAATGCAATGCAATTCATTGCTTTTAAAAGGAGGCAGTCTGTTCCTAGGTTTTAATGAATTAATTAATATAATGTTCTTAAGAAATTATACTAACTATGTTGAAGGTATACTAGTCGCCAAATTGTGTTTAGTAAGGGAAACATATACAACACCAGCGATATCTCTTGCACAACTTCATAGACTTCAAGATAATCTATGCTAACTTCAAGAGAGCATTTGACAAAGACTGGCATGTTGGACTAGTCTATGGCAGGTCCTCAGATGATTTAACACCGAGGAAAGACTGATTTAAAGTCATAGAGACACTGTACAAAGATGCCAGCAGTGCATCCTGATCGATGAACAACCAGATCGGGAAATTAGAACAACAGCTTGCTTGCTCTCTCCAGTGTTCTTCAACATATTCCTGGAGAAGATCATGCAATACACTGTACACAACCACCACATATCCATCTGGAGCCATCGGTCGAGAAGTGTAAAGTAATGGTCAACAGCTCAAATAACATCAGTGCAGACATCACCATGAATGGCGAAAAGCTTGAAAAAGTCAGCAGTATTAAATATCTTGGAGCGACCTTGTCTAAGGATGGTAGCTGAACCGCAGAAATACATATATCAGGATCGCCTCAGCAACGACAGCAAGGTTGGAGAGGATATCGATACGTAGTAACATAAGCTTCACAACCAAGTACAGTTTGTTCAGATCACTTGTACCATCCATCTTTCGGTACGGCTATGAGACATGGACAGTCCATACTCATACAACGAAAAATATTAAAACCTTCGAGACCAAGTGCTTGAGGAAGCTGCTCCACATCTCCTACATAGAGCATAAGACCAATGCATATGTTCTGAGCAAGATCAAATCGTTGCATGGTTGGCCCACAAGAACCATGGCAAATGTCAAGAGAAGGAAACTGGCATAGTTCGGGCATGTAACAATACATATCAGCCTCCCGAAAAAGCCTATTCAGGGACGGCAAACGCCACCGCGGACGGCAGAGAAAATGTTGGTTCGACAATGTCAAGGAGTGGATGACCCTCTCCGTGCCAGAGCTCCCCACCATAGCCTCTGACAGACAAGAATGGCGAAATGTCGCAACTTTACCGTCGCTTGTGTCCCCCCGACGACCAATTCGGTTAAGGACAAAGTAAGTCCATAATAACGTCCACAAATTTGAAAGTACGACTCCGGAGTTTGTTCAAATAGTATCCAGTTTCATAACAAGCTTTATTGGCAATACGACAGAGTCGGGCTGAGTTAATTGCAATACCCGTTGACGCTCAACGATGTCCAATTTTTCCGGATTCAACACAGCACATTTCCTGTTACAAATTACTAAGCCCGCTAAGTCAGGGTAGCTAGAGGGACTTGTTGGCTCCCTTTAAGCAAAGTTTCCGGCGTTTCCACTGCCATTGGTACTGGCAGTTTATTCAGCCTTGAACCCTTGCTACAATAGCTGAACAAATAGCGGTATTTGTTGATAGCAGGGGTGCCAAGTCTACCGCTTTGGCGACAGAATTCAAGCTTTTCTAATTTTGGGGGATATTCTCACGGTCTATCGCTTTTGTGCCAACATTTTCTGCCAGACCGTTATTTCACGGTATATTTTTTTCTGATTTTAAGTTGTCATAAACCGGCGAATGTCTAGATTTAATAACATAAATTACTAATTTTGAATCCAGTTATACTATCTAAGCAACATTTTACGTTAAAAATGCATAACAAATAAGAAAATGTACCCTCAAATTTAACAATTACCCGGCCGTGGAGCGATTCCCTTTTCCGCTTGCACTCCCCTCGCGACTGCAACGCGAGGCTCATGACGCCAGATCCTCATCTGCTGCCATCACATCATGTAAACAGGTAGATGTACCTTTTTTGGGTGACATAACTTGGCACCTCCGGGATACGCTGCAAACCTAAGGCCGGTTTCATGAAATGTGAGACTCCGGTCGATTGTAAAACGGGTAAATTGTATGTCTGCTTCTCCACGTCGACTATATGTGCTAAATCTGCAACACCTATTCAGCCAAATTTGTGAAACCGAACTGTTAGAAAAGTTATTTTTGAGTGAGGTGCTTACGAAAAGACTGAATGTTAATTCCGCCTTACGCGTTTATGTGACAGAAGTGTGATTAATTGACATATTACAATTATATATTAGAGGCCTTACATTGTTATCTAATCTGATCCGTTGCCATGAAAGCTAAATTAATTATTAATCTTAAACTTGCAAGCACCTATTGTCATTTCGCTTCAGAAAACGCGATACAACTGGGTACGTTGTGGAGCGCAGTAGTGCAGTAGATAGAACGTCGGACTCTCAATCAAGAGAACCCGGGCTCAAATCCAGTGCTGCCGTGTCAAACTTTGGGCAAGTACGTTCTCTCTACATTTCACTCAGCTGTACTCATGAGTACATGGCTATAGACAGTGGTGGATATGTGTGTATCAATAGTATTCGCGTATTAATTGCAGCGTGACTGAATGCTTCCCAGAGAAGTCGAGAAGGTATTTGATTGAACAGGTCTGCCAGAGAGTAAAATTTAAAGTTCTTTGAAAAGTCCTAAGGACAGGATTCTGCGCTATATAAGAACATACTTTAACTTTACTTTAGGCCTACGTTCGTGATATAAACACGTCGCTTGTTGCGTATCGATAAACTCGCCGGCCCGAAGCATCGCATTATTGATCTGCGAGTGAGACCGGGTTTTATTGACACATTAACGTGATTTAGGTTGGGGATGAGAGTCCTGGTTTATGCGGTGATCACAGAAAACCGACACACACGTAGAACCCATTGACTTAATGAGGATCCAACTCAAAGAAATGGATAGTCGTACAAGAGTGCCTTGGCTCCAATCAACGCCTGTTGATCTAACGAGTATGCCCCTCAGCAGCAAGGTACCTAGTGGTACCTGTACTGGTCACCAGACGTCGCTGCTGTTCGAAATCGGTAATATTAGTAGACGGTGAATACTTATAGTGGGGGAGATATTGTTACACAAACGTCTCCGAGATGTTGGGTGTATCTCCTGGTCACCCGGAATACAGGCAAATTTAATATCCCGAATTTTCTCAGAACACTCCCCCCGTCTTCGAGACAGTGCGACACCACGGAAGACGTGCTGAACCGCTGAATTTCCGGCGAAAAATCTCCAACAGCACACTTCCCCCCGTCTTCGAGCCTTCGAGAAAACGAACCGATGAAGTTCCGGCGAAATATCTCCAACAGCACCCTTTCCCCGTCTTCCGATGTCAAAATCCGAGACAGCGTGACGAGACAGCGCGACACGGGAAGTGTGCTGACCCGCTGATGAATCTCCCGGGTTTTCAAACAAAGTTGGCAGGTATACCAGTATCTTATAGTCACTATAATGGAAATGTGAAACGATTTTCAATTTAAAAGATCTATGTCCAATAATGCATTGGAAACCGTGTGCCATCTATATATTAATACGCTGACTCTGAACTTGTGTAAGGGTATCTCCTCCAAGTCGCCGACGTCCATATATGCAAAACTAACAGAGATTTGGGTTCACAAACAAACAAACAAACAAACAAACAAACAAACAAACAAACAAACAAACAAGACAGACGGACAAAGAACCGTATTGTTTGATAATATAGATGCTTTTGGCGGGACTTTCTTTACCTGAGATAATTGAGTGGTGATCAATTCAACGGATGGCGCCAATAAAAATGGGTGGGTGGGTGTAAGCTAGTATTGATGATAATTTTAAGCGTAAACGGATAGGCTATTTTCCAGAAGTTCCAACTTGGCTCACGCAAATAGCTGGACATCGCCCATCCCTGTTATGGCGTCGCGTGGTGGTAGTTTCATCAAGGTCTGCCGGAAATGTTTCAGTTTTAAACGCCGTTTAACGAATATATTTTGCCCTAACTACATGTTTCTTCATCCGACCAATCGGCGAAAAATGCCAAGATTTAGAGGTGAATCGATTTTCAGTTTTGTTTGGCAGAATTTAGGTTTTTCCTTAGGTTTAGCGCATGAAATTAACAATGTATGTAAATTAACAATGTATGTAAATTAACAATGTATGTAAATTAACAATGTATGTAAATTAACAATGTATGTAAATTAACAATGTATGTAAATTAACAATGTATGTAAATTAACAATGTATGTAAATTAACAATGTATGTAAATTAACAATGTATGTAAATTAACAATGTATGTAAATTAACAATGTATGTAAATTAACAATGTATGTAAATTAACAATGTATGTAAATTAACAATGTATGTAAATTAACAATGTATGTAAATTAACAGTGACATCGCCCAAAACTGATAATAAATGATAAATCAAATTCAACAAAAGCTGAACTCTTCGTCTGAACCGGGTAGACTAGGAAGGTGTTGGCATACTAACCAAAATGCGGGATATCTCCCAACATATCGGGGGGAGGGATTTGGAAAGAACACGCAGAACCGTAACTTGGGTACGCTAAGAAGCAGTAGGCCGCCAAGGGAAACATTACCTCTTCGACGCAGACCTTTGGTCCACGGTATATGTCCGGATTAGCGATTTTATTGGATAAACGAAGTACGCGTTCAACGGGGTATACTGCACTAGCATTTGGAAATTCAGTTCCCTAGAAATGCTGAGGTTTCCAGATTATCGTGTCCGGATTATCGTGTCCGAATTACATTATCCTAATTACCGGTGCTCCGGATTATCCGATCCGGCTTAATGAGATTCTAATATAGGTTTGTGTTATCGGTTTTGTGCCAGATTTTGGCAACAATATGACAGTTATTGTGTAGAAATTTTGTAATAGAAAGATAAAATGAGTCTCAAATATTTTACACGTTTTTGTGTAGCTAACCGAAGACAACAACCGTCGTCACTGAAAGGCGCCGTCTAAATATAACATTTTCGCTCGTCTCATTTAAAATTACTTAGAAAAAAACCTAGTGGACTGAAGGCCAAATATTGTCCCATAAGGCAGTTAACTTTCGCAAATTAACATATTTTATTTATTGACGATTCAAACAGGAAGTACGCACTTTATACTGAATCTGACTTCGAATATCAGTGGACGGCCTTTACATATTTCTGCATAAAAGAAACGCATTCGCGAACGGCTAAACTAAAAAACAAGGCTCTTTATGAAAATAAATCGCGGAACGATTCTTTCAGTGAAACAGAAGTTCCCAGTGTTTTCATAATAATGTAATTTGTCTAAAATATAAAATAAATCACCATCTGCGTCCTGCATATTGAGTCGAGGCGTCCGCTTTGGCTGTTTAGGTACTGTTTCACACTAACCAGCTGACGACGTATCTCTATTGTAACAGAGACACAGGAAACATAAATTATAATCGCGTCGTTCTTACGAGTGTACGCGTGCAGATTACTTCTTGCGGGCAGAGAATGCCTCTCTTCGCGCTAGCGATCTTTATGACAGTTTCGCCCCCGTTACGACCAAGAGTGCCCGCGCTCTTTTGCGGCTTCTGGTAACGTATCTTCGTTGCTATAAAGCACCACCGAAATATATAATAATTCTGTGGCACTATAGAGCGACATCGACGTTGTCCGCTTCTTTTCGTCTGTGATTCGACGTTGAACAAGAGTTGTCGGCGTCTACGTTATTACAGGTGAGTGCGCTGTCATATGCCAGCTAATTAATGTAACCGAATCTTCTTACGTCTTATTTAGGCGCATGTGGGCATGTTCCCCCTGTGCCAGCTGCGTGATACTTCCCCGATTCTCCCTGTGCACACTTGTCAATATATTTATTGTTTGTGTTCAATGTTGCCTGGGTCGATGTTCCACAATTGATCTAATCTAGTCTAGAAGTACACCTGCACCACATATGGAGCCGCGTCCAGTGATTTTGGGAGGCTGTTCTCTATGTACGTTCAAGCGGAGTATTTAGTGAACATTATGTTCAACCAATGTCACGCAAACACACATACGTGCATTTTTTGTAAGTCGAGGATATGCGGGTGACATTTGAAGAAAGTTCGACGAGTCGCAAAGGTCTTGTTGCGCTGTCATGACAATCGTTGGAAGCGTTATGACAGCAGGGTGATTTGTAGCAAATGGTGTAACTATAGACGCATCGCGATAGTCGATGTGACATACAGGGTACATTACAGTCTTACTTCAATGTTACTCCATTCAAACGTTTCATCAATACATGTTATACTTTACATGCACCTATAATGTGTTTGATTTGATTTGTTTTTTGTTTGTTTTAATCAACTACTGTCAATAGTAAGTGTAACTATTGATAATGAAGTTATTTAGCAAACCGATCAGCAGGGATATTTGTGTCACACAAAACAATGCTCGTCGACATGGTATTTTACTTCATTAATGACCAACACCAACTACCGTCGAACAGAGCAGAGTCATTCGGGGATTCCCGATCTCGGGAATGCATCGCCAAAAAGACCACACAATGGCGCCAGCACAGAATTATGTTTTGAGACTGCTTTTTAAAGTATTTGCTAGTCCATATTCCTATCACGATACGATCGCTATAGTTATGACACTATGGCTAATCTGTTGTATTAGTGACCCAGCTATTGCAACACTACCGCAGTAGTAAAACTATTCACAATAGTCAACCTTACCTAACATAGCTATTATTAATAACAGTTTATTTATTTGCAATTTTACGATTGAATAAAAGTACGGTTACAAAATGCGTAACCGCCGTGATGTATCATTCGCTAGTCACATACTTACAACATCGTCCTCACGTCTTAGGTGCTATGCGAGTGACCGGGATGTACACCGCTTATTTACGATACTACAAAATTGGCCTGCCTGTCTGAGGTTATCACCCGGTGTTTCATTGTCACCAGATGAGCATCGAACCACGAAGCCAACGCGACTGTTCATTAAAATGTACTATGCAGATCACTGAAAACTTTCAAGTTTCCCCATATAGCGGAAGATACACCTTACATGAACTGGCCTCATCAGGCTTTGTGACTCATAAGGCTGCAATGCTTCGTCTCTGGTTTGTTTTATTTCTGGCCACATGTTTGGCTTCAGTCCACGACCTCCATCCCAAACATTGTGTCTCTTATTCTGCCGTTCTTCGCCTGGTTGACGTAGGACAGCTCACTTTCCGTTCCTCCCTGTAGCTCATTTTAATTAGTAGTCGAGATGCTTCCAGTCTTTGGCACATCTGTTGTTCCCAAAATGTTCAAAATAAGATTTACACACCAAAGCCAATTATCCGTTGTACATTCGTGTTTGCTTTCAACAATTCTCCTCAAATGTTAGACTTGTCCCTGTTTTATCTAGACACATGCGCGCGCACGTGCACATACACACGCACGCACACACGCACACACGCACACACACACACACACACACACACACACACACACACACGCACGCACGTCAACACGGTTTGTTAGGAACGTAATGTTGGTGTACATTCTGCTTAATACGTATCATGATACACGCAACTGCATGAATGATACAGCCTCAATCGTTGCTACTCGTTTGATCACCATATCGTTTAGAAGTAATTGCCGTTATGTATTGATGCGAAGCACCTTCGGTAATGGAATAATACTATTAATACTACATGTTATTTAGAGCATGTCTGTGATAGCCTAATGAGCATTTTGTTTGGACCAGTGAATTAGGACGTCGTTTGATTTATGAATGACACGCAAACAAAACGCAAATATGTGTTATAACAAGCGAATAACACGGTTTTTATTTAGCCACGACAACTTGTAAAATACACCTTTCCATTCACAAAGGACAGTGTTCCGTACATCACACATACAGACACAACTAAGCTGATGCAGACCTTTTTTGCACGCCATTTATTACGGACAGTCAGCGACAGCGACAGCCATTATAGCGTCTGCGTTTTATTTTGTACTTGACAAAACATTTGCACGACACGACATAAATAGTTCAGCACGATACGGCAGTAACAGTTCTGCACGACATTTCTGCGCAACGTTAATGAACTGCATTGCATTACTACCGAGCAACGTAGAGTGAACGAATTTGCCCAAGATTCGAAACGGCAGCTCAGGATTCGAACACGGGTTCTCTCTATTGACTCCTTTTCCTATCTTGTTCAACCCGGAATTGCTCAGCATATAGGGTTTGATGAGGTATAGTTTTAGTTTTTACAACGTGGAGAAGAGATATTTGCCCGTAGCCGAAGTCTGTTTTGTCAAGGCAGCCTGAAAAGGATAGGATAGGAGATCTTGCCTGAGCTACTACCGAAATATCCACTGAAAATCAACGATGTACGTGTGTATTGCCCCTGTGCATTGTGTGTATTGTGTAGCAAATTGTTTGTTCGGTGAAAATAAAATGATGGAGCTTTCAATCTCTGTGACGGAGATTTATCAACTATGTAAAAATTACGGAGCCTCCGTACGATCAACGGAGAAGAGTTGTCATGTATGTAGTGAAACGGTTGCTGCCCTGTGGTGGTTCAAAAACCGTATTCGTATAGCGTGATGTATTATGAGAGCGGTGGTTTGATCGACATCGCGTATAGCGGAAAATAAGTTGCTACAGTGGCACCACCTATCGAGGGGAACATGTACTAGTACACATTGACGTTATTGTGGATATTGGAACCGAGCAGCGTGATGAGTAACTTATTGGCAACCAAGTCACATCAGATAAACCCTGCTACTGTCGGATTTTGTGATCGTTCAACATTTCAAGTTCTATACAACGTATTGGGGGGTGATTGCAAAGGGTAGGTGGTGGTTTGAATCACCACAGAACGCTGTTGTTTTGGGGTTTTCCGAATATGTGAGACCTTCCTTTATCAGATGTACCGCTTATGTTACTGAACAGGTCCCTTCCCGGTGCTAGTGAAATTGTGTCTGATTGTCATTGGCAGTGCAATGCTCCATGAATAACTTATTGAAATTAGTATTGCACGACGTTATTGAAACTGTGGCTGCATAACGTTATAAAATGTTTACTACGCGACGTTATTGGCACGGTTGCTGATTGATGTATATCAATTGCTACTGTCTGTGGAGCGCAGTGGCGCAGTGGATAGAGTATCGGCTTGGCTGAATGCTTCCCAGAGAAGTCGAGATGGTGATCGATTGATCAGGTCTGCCAGGGAGTAAAGTGTAACGCGCTTTGAACGGTCCTGAGGACTGGATACTACGCTATATGAGAACTTACCTTTCCGTTTTACTACTGTGCAACGCTACATAAATGTAGATGTTATGAGAGATACCCAGCCTTGTCAAAATGCTTGCTTACGGCATCATTGACATGGTCTAAGCATAGTTGCACTAGCATGCTTGTTTTGTAGAGTCCACCAATAAAAACTGGTTATTTTGTTATTTTATTGAAATCACGACTGCACGCCGTTGACAAAATGGTCGTTGCAATAGGTCTACCCAATCGCTACTGAACGAGTTCAGAAGGATATTTTAGAAATACTTATTGCACGACGTTTTCGTAATGACCAAATTAGTGTAGTCAATATCGTGAAACACCTTCCACAAAATAACCATCTTTACATCATCCAAACATTTCAGCACACAAAGCTTATTGAACGTGGTTTTCTGAAGCGATGATAAACACCTATCTTGGCGTTGGCGCAGCCATTTTTCGAGTTATGTGACGCAAGCAGGGGCTTTGATTTGACTACAGTCATAATATTGCTCTATAAACAAAATATATCGAATAGTCTGACATAAATTCGAACTAAGCTTAAACAATGGCAATATATCTCACTGAAACCTTTTAACACAACGTCGAGTGTGTTGTTGATCTTGTAAATGGAATGTTTGAACACTACTCGTGTCCGGCATTTATTTTTTGATGGTTTGAAAAGTTTTTGCTAAGCAGCTGGTCTTATGATGGATAGGTCAATTCCCTGAAACAGAAAAACATGTTGGTTCTGAGATGGATCGATTATAAAATGGCGTAGAACGACGGCACCCTCTCCAGAATTAATTCAATCTCTGCCGCAAAAATGGCGCCCGCGATGACAGGGAGGAAATAAAACTATTCAATTTGTAAAGCTACGCTTGCTACATCCGCCCATTGGCACTTGCGTTTGGTTTGCTCGGTGTCAAGTTGAAATCACATGATTGATCTGGTGTGTGCATGTATGTATGTATGCGGTTATGTTAACGTTTTCATCTTTAATGGATTGTACCTAGGATATCAAACTTTCAGAGATTAATCCACCACCACATGTGTGTGCCGTAACATCTCAATTTAAATTTTGTGTCTCCATTTTTATGGGGTAAATTGTTCGGAACGTAAAACGTAATGCGTGCGTAAAGCGTAAAACGTCACTTAACAATCACTGGAACAACGCGCGCGCGGCAAATACTACGAGAAAACAGGCCCCTGCGTTATCGACTAGGTTGCTTGGAATACGCTGAGACAATAGGATTACGTCTACCCTCATGCCAATACCATAGCAATGCGAATCGATAGACCTGAACTTAACTTTCTCTCCGACTTTCGTCATTCTGAACATACAACGAGTATACCAGCATGTGCGTGACGCGGCTGAAACCATCGCATACCTACTAGTGCCCTGCGCGGGCCGGGTCTTGGGCCCGCGGGCCGAGCCGAGCGTGTGCTAAAAAATATTCAATCTGCAGGCCGCAGGCCCCGCCTGGGACATGTTCTGGGTGTAATAAAAATATTATACATAATAGTCAAACACGGATTAATAGTTTTCCAGGTTAATTAATATTATGATTATTTAATATTGCATACAATCTTTGCAAATTGACACTTTGCATGGAATTATAAATGACACGAGTGTTTTATTTGTGCTTTTCAGGTTTTAAACAATGGGACTTCTAAAGCCAAAGAATCACTTTAATAGGGTGAATTCTTTTAATAGAGGTAATTAGAAATTTTATATAAACTACGACCCATGAAATATACTCATAATTTCATAACCATGTCTTTGTAATGTAATCCTTGAATCATCTACCGGCATTTCCAAAACATGTGACTAGAGTATTTAGCACAGCTAAGGCATGTTCTCTGTCAGTTTTGTAAGTTGAAACTTAACTAACTAGTACTAGTTATCTTTTAGTTCATTGATGATGTCGAGTGTCTTGACTGTAACCTGTTTACTGACTTACTGACTTACTGACCCTCTAAACTACTGACACTAGCCTTGGCTGGGTTGGGCCCATGGAGTAGTCGCACGACTGGAAGAAAGGGTGACAACTGGCTTAATCAATGTTGCTGAGTTACATTTCTAACTCAGTGCAGGGCAACGGTGGCACCAACAGGCTAGTACTATTGTCTGACATAGCACAATAAGCCACTGCTCTCCCAGAAGCTCCCACCTCCCTCTTTCTATAATGTCATAACCTGAAACCTATTGCTCCTCTTGCATTCTCTCACCACCAGCAATGCAGGAATAGTGGTAATTCATGATATGCATGTATTGTATAGCCATAGTGTTTTATCATAATTTCAGTTATTAGTGTTGAAGTAAATAAAATACTGTTTTCTAAGTTGGTGTTTTGTGGGCCGAGGGTTGCGGGCTGCAGGCTTACCCGCTTTTGGCCCGCGGGCTTGGGCCAGAAACCTGCGACCCGAGCCGGGCCGGGGACAACCTGGAACAACCATTTCCGGGCCTGGGCCGGGCCTTGGCTTATAGTTTCGTTTGCGGGACTGAGCCGAGCCTGGACTCTAACTGCTAAATGCGGGCCGGGATTGGGCTAAACTTCTAGGCCCGCGCAGGGCACTAATACCTACGAGAACGTGTTAAAGTGTTTATGTAACGATGCTCTGTGTTGTCTAACAATTTGGTAACAATTGATATCACGACTGCCACGTATGAACTACCAAGTTATCCCGTCAGGGGACGGGTATGTTTGTTAATATCACTAATTGGCAACCCATCGCGAACATCTGTTTGACAATGGTCATGTCTGATTCACAGTGCTCAACATACGAATCAATTGATTGCCATGCACTTTGAGGATACCCCAAATCCTCGATTTTCAAAACGTTCAGTACTTTTTCTGCAGTACAGAACATTTCGGATCAGACACCGCTGGTTTCGTTTCTTTTGCTGTTTGTAAGATAACTGTTTTGTCACACATTGACTAGACTATTTGACGAGGTTATTACAATGGTCGGTACATTACATTACTGAGACGGATGTATTGTACGACGTTGTGGAAAAGGTTACTGCACAAAGGTATTAAAAAGGCTACTGGAAGTAGTGCAGGTTATTTTATTGCCGATAAAACGCGGAAAGCCGCGTTTTATTGGTTTGTCGTGCCGGCGGAGTTCAGCGAATATGCTGAATATCGTTGACCAGCCAATTCTGTGAATTCGCTAAGACGTTATGTACATGATGTATGCATCTCGTGCATTCACTGGAAAATACTCTGATACACGCATGCCATTGTACAAAATGAGCCACTGTTTCTTGAGTTGAATGACAGGTTGCTTAATAACCCTTAAGTACTCATTCTAAAGTAAAGAAGACGGGAGGGAGGGAGGGAGGGAGGCAGGGAGGGAGGGAGGCAGGGAGGGAGGGAGGGAGGGAGAGAGAGAGAGAGGGAGGGAGGGATGGAGGGAGGGAGGGAGGGAAGGAGGGTGTGTTTACTGTACCTAGAAGATCTTCCATCTACTCTCCTTTCTGCTCTAACATATTCGCAAGATCCTTCTGAGTTACCCCTTCAAAACCTCTCAGTCAGCTCTCAATCTTCTTATTGGTTATCCATGTTTGTAATGCATACTAAAGTACGGAGCGGACGTTGGAGTAGCATATTTTCAGCTTGATCCCGAACTAAGCGGGTCAATATATCTAGCAAACTAAGTTATGTTATTGCAGTAATCTGATGTGATGCCAAAAAAAGCAACACGTAGATGCGGTCGTGCGCAAGGAAATTGGACATTTGAAAAAAGAAGAAAACCAAAGAGAACGATATTCTCGTTAGTGGCGTGATGTACCTTCAGAGAATCAGTTCAAATCAGTACGATCTGTAATCTGTATGCAAATTTCGCCGTTGAATCTATATAGGCCTATATATTAGTGGGCTAACGTTGGGGTTATCTAACTTTTTGTTTTGTATATATATATATATATATGTATGTATATATAAATATATATATATATATGTGTGTGTATATATATGTGTATATAAACATATGCATGGTGTGTATATATATATATATATATATATATATATATATATATATATATATATATATATATATATATATATGTGTGTGTGTGTGTGTGTGTGTGTGTGTGTGAGTGCGTTCGTGCGTGTGTGTCACATATCTGTATTAAAGCAAGCAATCCGCAACATTCTCTATATAGTTTGTGTAATTGTTCGAACACAGGTCGTTGACATTGTTCACGCGGTCTACACGCAAACCCGCAAAACAAGTTTATGGTTTTGTACCTGACGTGCATGCATGTGTTTGACGATGGAAGTCTGCTACCGGTTCATACACGACAAACGGGCTTGACATTCAGATTGAAATCATTCTCTTCACGGATTGGGAGTGGTGAACCTTTGTCAAACAACAAGGCCGTAAAATATACTTAGCATATAGGAGACACAGGTATTCATGCATAAAGCCATTAACGAGGAACTCTGAGCTATTTCGGTAAAAGAATACACTAAAACATTCCGGTTAGTGTTCCTACGGGCGCGATGAACGATATTGTGGAGTTACATGACCGCTGCTTTGTGCGTGGTTTCTTTTAATAAAGATCTGATATTGTTTTGGTGTTTACTATAGGGCCTATTAGAGATTTAGCACTGATTTACGTTGCACCGGTAAGTAGAGGGAATGTAGATCTAATACACAAAGGAAATAACAAAATAATAATGTCTATTAGAAGCCGTTGCTCATTGCGCTGTAAAAAGTGCTATCGAACGCAGATGTGTTTTCGGGTCTGTATTAAAGGCACCACGTCCATTTCTCGTTTATTAACATTTATCTATACTATTCACCGAATTGCTTTTAATGAGTCCAAAACAGTATTCGCTATTTGAAAGTTGTGCTCGGGAAATGTAGAAATTGTAAACAAATTTAAATACTAAACAACCACTATTGCGTGCAACTGTCACTTATTGCAGATGCACTCGTCCCTATCCACAAATACGTTCTCGGCTCCCACTCACCACGCCACATATCGGGCGAAGTAATAATAGTATGATAATAATAATATAAGAATAATAATAGTATAATAATAATAATAAGAACACTTAGTGCCATCAATCTCGCTATATCCAATCGGATTCGGAGGCGGTTAACATACAAATATATATATATATACATATACATATATACATATATATATATATATATATATATAATATGCATATGTGCATAAGCACAACATTAATAAGTTAGATAAAATTAATGATAACAATTAATTAAAACAGGTGACAATATATTAAGATGATAAGTTATATTAAGATAATAATTAAATATATAATAATAATAAATAAATAAAGGCATTGTGTAAAATTAATATAAAACACGCAAGATAATAATAATAAAAAAATATATACACTGAGAGGCGGTACCTTTGTTGCGTAAGCTACCGGGAAAAGCTGAATTTTCAAAAGTCTACAATACTAACCGCCCCGCACCTGAATCAATAAGACCAGAAGAGGTCATGAACAGACAAAATATAAGTTTTGTTGTTGTAAGTCACACACACATACACACACACACACACACACACACACACACACACACACACACACACACACACACACACACACACACACACACACACACACACACACACACACACACACACATATATATATGGTAGAAATCAAGACAACAAGAATAAGCAATAGAAAAGCACTTACAGACTTCCTTTAAAACACCTTTCGTTCTGCACGGCAATGAAAGTTAAGCGACAACAAGTACATATCAAACATGTATTGTTGGCTTTCATCGTAATCTAATTATATTCACCTATTATTTTGAGTGTTGTGTTATGGCAGTAATCCTGTTGGGGTCATGTTCTAGTTAGACTTCCAGGTTGGTTACAAATTCACATGCTGTGACATAAGTGGATTTGAGTAGGCAGATTTTCATGTGTGATTGTAGAAGGTGTTGACTATAAAATGGTGGATTTCTAGATGACTTGAATAAGCGGAAGGATCTTTGGCAGCAATTTGCCTGTGTGACCTGTTTGCGGAGTAATGCTTGCCGGCATTTGTAAATATTGACGGGTGTCACACATACAGGCATTTTATGAGAGCTAGAAGTATGCAATGTGTTTTAATCTATCAGCATGTCAATGAGATGATGATAACAGCAGGTGAGAAGCTTAAGACATTTTATAGGTCACGTTTTCTTATAATCAGACAAAACGTTAACATAGTAGCCTATGGGAAAACCAACAGTGTATTGACCCCTGTAGTGTGATGTCACGTAGACACTAAGTGACTCGTGTATCGTCTTAGATATCGATATCATGTTTTTGATGCATCCCCGTTTATTAAATAATTCATGTTTAATTGTTTTTAATTGTTTAATCGTAACGAAATACAACAGCTCTCATCGGTCAAGACGGAGCTTCTACAAATTAGATTTATTAAAAAAGCCGCATGGGCCTACCCGAAGCCAATAGCAGAGAGTGCACTTGGCTGTATGGAAGACTAAACGTTGCCTGCATACATTTATTTACATGGGAGGCCGGGTGAAAATGGACCATGGAGACAAAGTGTTTGTTCAGAATGTGACGTGGAGACATCTACCCGTGCACTGGCACACCAGTAGCCCAATGGTAGAACTGTTGATTGGGCAGATACGCCTCTTTCCACCAGATGTCTCCACTTCCCAGTCTACGCAAAACATGTTTCACTTTGCCCCAATGGTACACATTACCCCGTCTTCCCCTTTGCATAGACCTACTCGTAGAAAAGCGGGAACAATCACCATGCTCTTAATCATAGTCGTATTATTGAAATAGTGCGCGTTGTTTTGATAAGTCGCTATTTTTATTATGCTGTTGCGCAAGAAAATGATCTGCCAACTGCGACCAGACAGATAGCATGACGCCTAGAACGGTATCGTATGTAACGCATATTCTAATCATTAATAATGGGTAGTGTTTATCAAGGCATGATTGTTCATCTTGGAATTTCCTGAGATGCGTTTGTGTGTGCGTGTGCGTGTGCGTGTGCGTGTGCGTGTGCGTATGAGTGTACTTCTTAAAACAGCCTATACATGTTAACTGTCTTGTTCGTCGATCGTGCGGCATCAGTGCTGTGGGTCCTGTCGACATTAATTGTCACCCAGGATGTCGACGTATCCAAGCCAGCCTCACCCCTCAAGACAGGGAACGACGAGGAGAACAACGACAGGATGCCTTGCGTTAAGACGTATCCGCCACCTTGCGATCACAAACGCGCTATTTTGGGTTGCGTCCACGAAACAAAAACCCGAAACACGGACCTGGTCGATAAAATGCGGACCTGGTCGATGCAGATAACGAACCGGGTAACTACGACATGACAGAATAATCGAAGAAGAATAATGATAACCTAGGCGCGAAGACGTCCGGAAATCGAAGCCGGATGAAGCCGATTGATTGGCTGAGAATGGAAATACTCGAGGCACGTCGTAACTATCCCTGGTGAAAAAATGCTTATGGATAACGAACGGTATTACCCGTTGAAAATATGATGCAAATACATTGTTTGTCTTGCATAACGTGCATCAAGATGATAGTAGAATCAATATTGTGTCAGCGTACGTGAAAGAAACGCTGCATCATTCGTTTGATGCAGCCGGTCACGAAGCTCGCGGCAAGCGATGACCTCGATTTCAAACCTCTTGAGGGTCACTTCATGTGCAACCGTGTTATTACCCAGACATAAACACAAGTCCCTTTCTTCGGCAATATGAAAATTCACAGACAACATATCCCTTTCTTCGTTTGAAAAACACCTCGTTTTAACGACCATGCTTGTCCACACCTTCTAACATGGCACCGTTGAAAAAAATGGGTGTTTCGGGGATTGTATCAAACTCAATTATGTAATCAGAAACAGACACGTTTTCGCCAGAACAAAACGGCATATCATTGGCAATGCGATATTTCACCACTATATTGTATACACCTTATCTCGTTTGTTTGTGTGAATACAAAAACCCTCTTTCATTCAATGAAAAACAACCCTTTCCCTCGTTTTTAACGTATGTGCATCCACATGATACGCCTATTCATCGAGTGATCGCCGAACATCAGTTGCGTATTATATACACGGCAACTATTCGTTACTTATCAGATAACTTACATGGACGTGAAGTATTTGTCAGTGCTTCGTTACTCATTTCTATAATGCAGCGTTTCTACAGAAAGCATATGTACATTGCTTCCAGTTTGTTCAGTAAATATTTGTAGGAATTTTGCTGAATCAATTGTAGAGGCGTACTTAGTTCCGATTAAGTCAGGATCGTGAGAACGAGCAAATTTCAACGCAATAAGTGCCAATAACAGCTGTTTGTAAATTGAATGTTTTTGTTTACAATTATAACATTTCGCGGGCGCAACTTTCACACTGCGAACTGTTTCGGGCTTATTAAATGCAATGCAGTGCAATGCGGCGGGCAATAAACCTTCAACATATTTATTGAAGTATTAACAGAGATATATAGATAAATGCTAGCAAATAAAGAACATCATCCCCGCTTTAAAACGCTAAAACCTGTTTTATCACCCATGTTGGGTTATATATACTTTATAGCATAATGTTTCAGTTTGTTATCTTGCCTATTGTAGACGAAGCTGTTGATCACTTTGTCGCTCGGCAATCAGACGTCGTATATATCTATGAAAACTATCACGCGAAGCAAAAATATAATTTCTGGCTTTTAGCCATTTCCGCAAATGTCTTTTTAAAGAAGAAAAGCGGTATGATGGCTGATGACACTGGCAATGCTATTGGTCTTGTGATTGAAACTTGTTCGCAGAAACCTGTTTTTCAGGGTCGTCCGGTGTATTTGCCTGGATTGTAAGGACACTTGTTACTCAGACAACATTATGAGCTCATAAAGTTAGTTGTGGCGATAAAATCATAAAATGGTGATGGGTTATGGAAATGCATTTATTGAGTCTCTTTTCCGTTGCACGGTCAAGTATTTTACGATTATGCTACTACTTCGCTTATGTAATGAGTTTTGCATCACTAATTGGAATGCACCTAATTGCAACTGATTGTATAATTCGACGTATCTAAGTTGACAATCCTTTGAAACCTGCATGTGAATAACATTAATTGTGATATATGTTTGTAAGTGGTTTCACCCATGGGAGGCTGTGCTGAGCAAACACTGGACCGATAAGCCACATAACAAATGAACTTACATTCCTCCGCTGATGATGATAAATGATGGTGATGATTTATTTATGCAGCCCAGTGTACTAAAGCAACATGGAGTGAACGCAATTTCCGAATAGGAAGAGGTTTCAAATCCGGTATCGGGATGAGACCAAAATAGATTTGACATAGTCGGCCATTGTAAACTATCCTCTGCTGGATGGTTAATCTATTTATAGATTCTCTTTAATCTTTTGCATAACACTTTAATTAACTGATCACGTGTGGAAAATTCGTTAACGTTATATACCACGTTTTTTAAAGAAAAAAACCACCCAAACCTGATACCCATCAATTTCATCCCGATCTGGTGACGGATTTTTGAAATATTGGTGCATTGTACAAACTGGCCGCTGTGCAAATAAGCGAGCGACTAGCGCATATATATTGCTACATCGTGAAATATCTAATGCAATACTATATTCTATATTTACTGTACCAACATGTCGCATGTAAAACAATGCTCGACGACGAAGAAAATTCGCTCATTACACCAATACGAAGCGCTATTTTCATAACGATTCGTTCAGGGTAACGGCGGACGGACAGTAATTGCGGTCTTAAGCCGTATCTATCGATTGAGAGTACAATCTTCTAAACACCACGCTATCACGCCCCAGTGACACGTATGCTGCAGACCTGACTGCAGTAGTTTGAAGAACCGAATACATATCCATGACGTCAACAGTTACACTTCTTCACCATAGACGCCGCCTGCCCGGAGCGCATACAGACTCCGACAAACCGACACAAAGGAGTGCCCTGTTATCGTCCATCATCGAGATTCATCATAATCACAGTCTTCTGCTTCCAAGACACAATGATATCGTTTGTCTGGCTGCTACCGGGAATAGGTCATTATTTCTCTTTTACATTGAGGATAATATTGACATTTTTAATGATGTGCGCAAAATATCGAATCAGATTTTATTACAATGGCATATGCGTTATTGGCTGTTATGTCATTGACCTGCTGTAGAATGTTTGTAAAATCCTACAATTTTATTTTAAAGAAAACAACACGGGGATGCTCCCTGTCAGATGATACGATCAACAAGAAGGTTTGTCTACATAGGCAGGGATGTTACCCTCAACGACATGCCCACATGGTGTCAGCAAGCCACCAGAAATGTAAACCCATCATGACAGTTGTATATCTTCAAAGTTAAACAATTATATTCGTTGCCCAGTTCATAAAAATTGTTCAGCTTGCAAAAATTCTTAAAACGAGTAGTTTATTTTGACCTCAAAATATAACATCAGGTATATGCGTTTACACAAATAAATAAATAAATAAGTAAATACACACACACACACACACACGCACGCACGCACGCACGCACGCACGCACGCACGCACGCACGCACGCACGCACGCACGCACGCACGCACGCACGCACGCACGCACACACACACACACACACACACACACACACACACACACACACACACACACACACACACACACACACACACACACACACACACACACACACACACAGGCAAATAAGGAATACCCTATCAAAATGGCTGGTACTACAAAGAAACCGGAAGTAAACTGTTGATCTGTCCCCGTCTGTCCGAACTTCTCACTGGGTACGTTCGCCGCATGTCCTTGCATTGTGACAAGTGCACCGATTACCATACCTCAGCGATTCCTCATTGCGCCAGATGTCGCTGAGACACTGTAGCGTCACACCGAGCTATTGATTGTCACGGCGTCGTGTCTTTGCATAAAGACGATGACAAATCTAAGTAGGCCTACTACGTTTTTTAAATATTAAACTGCTGATTTCTTCTTTTGCTTGTGGTTTTCCCGTCTACGCACTCTGGGTTTGGTCGCAAATTGCTGTCACAAACATACTTTTCTTTGGTCAGTATTTGTAATACGTCTTCAGCATCCATGTTTTGTATATGCCGTTGCAAAGGCAGGTGATACGGCTAGGCCTATTTGTGTATTTATGTGGCATTACAAGAAAGAATGTGTAAGTAGGCATCAGCGTATAAGGAAGATGGACTGGTTTGTTCCCCACCCATAATCTTAATGTCTTACTGTTCTTGATCTGAAATTGTTAGCTTCTGGGAATACGACCCTATTTGAAACTCGTTATTCATCGATACCAGATATGTTTATGCAAGTAAAGGTAAGTTCTTCTACACTTCCAGATATGTTTATGCAAGTAAAGGTCAGTTCTTCTATAGCGCGGTGTCCAGTCTTTGGGCCTGCTCAAATCGCTTTACAATTTAATCCCTGGCTGATCTGTTCGATCGAATACCATCTCGACTTATCTGGGAAGTATTTAGTCACGTTGCAGTTAATACAAAATAATAAATACCCACCACTGTCAATAGCCAGGAACACACTCTTACAGCTGAGCGAGCTGAAGCAACTTAGAGTGAACAAACGCGCCTAACGTTCGACACGGCAGCACAACATTCGAACCTGAGTTCTCTCGATTGAAAGTCCGATGCTCTATCCATTTTGCCGCTGCGCACCACAATGACAAACATGTTCGAGGAAGCGTATTTCTGATTAAACGTTTCTGATTCTGAGCTAGATGATCGGTAGATGCTATTGATATTACACTTGTCATTGGCAGGATAGATTGCATCTTATCTAGACTGTTGTAGAAATCCTCGGCGTAAACGATAAAAGCGTTCAAAATAATATCGAGATTATCTCAGAAACAATCGCGGATGTAGCATCAGAATTGATAATGATAATCATTGCAGTAAAGGTGATACCTGAAGTTGTCTTAAAAAAATCGGTTTCTTTACTAAATTGGCAAATCTTGACACTTCATGAATTTGCTTCCCAACTGTGTATGCATTTGTAATATCGATGTTTCAAAGGTTATCAAATTGTCTTCTTAAGTTTAACTTATATTCTCTTCTCAGAAATCAAGATGTGCAAACATAGTACGCCAAATATCGTGTAAATGTAGTATTATTTAAAATATTTATCACTATAGTCTTGTGTGATTCGCATCTGCGAATACAAACGGTGAAGCGAAGGAATGAACGAGTAGTCACGACGACTCGTCGTTGTGTTCTGCTTCCATTCATTTGTCATGTGACGTCAGCAGTTCCTAGACGGATAGGTCGCCAATAGCGTTGACGTGAGACGTCACAGTGGAATAACGAGTTGCGATATATCTTACGCATCGCGACGTTTTACTACTTTATCTAGTGAGTATGTGCGTCAGATATTAATCTGTGACACCATCGAAACCGAGATTAACGCATCTGTCTCTCAACACCGGCCAGTTACAAAGGGAGCAACGATTTCGTAAGATTATTTTGCGTCAGTGGAATTTTATTAAACTCGTAGAGGTCCCTTAACGGCGGTGTGCTAACAACCGTTGCAGAAAGTCTGTAAACCGGGAATAGTATTAAGTGGTGTACCATTGGAAACACGCCTAATGCGCGTCTCCCACTAGGAGTGGGTACAGCTGCCTCTTTTAAATGTGATAATAACTTCCTGGCCAAAATACCGGTTAGTGGGCATGGTGTGTGTGTGTGTGTGTGTGTGTGTGCGTGCGTGTGCGTGTGCGTGTGTGTGCGCCCGCGCATGTGCGTGTGTGTATGGATGGGTATGGGTATGTGTGTATGTGTGTATGTGTGTATGTGTGTATGTGTGTATGTGTGTATGTGTGTATGTGTTTGTTTGTTTGTGCGTGTGTTTGTGTGTATGTGTGTGTGTGTGTGTGTGTGTTTGTGTGTGTGTGTGCGTGCGTGCGTCTGCGTGTGTGTGCGCCCGCACGTGTGCGTGTGTGTATGGATGGGTATGGGTATGTGTGTGTGTGTGTGTGCGTGTGTTTGTGTGTGTGTGTATGTATGTGTGTGTGTTTGTGTGTGTGTATGTGTGTGTATGTGTGTGTGTTTGTGTGTGTGTGTGTGTGTGTGTTTGTGTGTGTGTTTGTGTGTGTGTGTGTGTGTTTGTGTGTGTGTGTGTGTGTGTGTGTGTGTGTGTGTGTGTGTGTGTGTGTGTGTGTGTGTGTGTGTGTGTGTGTGTGTGTGTGTGTGTGTGTGTGTGTGTGTGTGTGTGTGTGTGTGTGTGTGTGTGTGTGTGTGTGTGTGTGTGTGTGTGTGTGTGTGTGTGTGTGTGTGTGTGTGTGTGTGTGTGGCCATTGTGTTCTGCGTCCATTCATTTGTCATGTGACGTCAGCAGTTCCTAGACGGATACGTCGCCAATAGCGTTGACGTGAGACGGCGTCATTCTTCGACGTCACAGTGGAATAACGAGAAGAGATATATCTTACGCATCTCGACGTTTTATTACTTTATCTAGTGAGTGTGTGCGGCAGATATTAATCTGTGACACCAACGAAACCGAAATTACCGCATCTGTTTCTCAACACCGGCCAATTACAACGGGAGCGACGATTTCGTAAGATTACTTTGCGCCAGTGCAATTTTATTAAACTCGTAGCGGTCCCTTAATGGCGGCTGACAACCGTTGCGGAAAGTCTATAAACCGGGAATAGTATTCCGTGGTGTAACGCTGGAAACGCGCTTAATGTGTGTCTCCCACTAGGAGTGGGTACAGCTGCCCCTTTTACATGTGATGACATCTTCCTGACCAAAATACCGATGAGTGGGCATGGTGTGTGAGTGTGTGTGTGTGTGTGTGTGTGTGTGTGTGTGTGTGTGTGTGTGTGTGTGAGCGCGCGCGTGCGCGCGTGAGTACGTTCACGTGTGTGCGTGTGTGCGTGTGTGCGTGTGTGCGTGTGTGCGTGTGTGCGTGTGTGCGTGTGTGCGTGTGTGCGTGTGTGCGTGTGTGCGTGTGTGCGTGTGTGCGTGTGTGCGTGTGTGCGTGTGTGCGTGTGTGCGTGTGTGCGTGTGTGCGTGTGTGCGTGTGTGCGTGTGTGCGTGTGTGCGTGTGTGCGTGTGTGCGTGTGTGCGCGTGTGGATGGGTATGGGTGTGTGTTTGTGTGTTTGTGTGTTTGTGTGTTTGTGTGTTTGTGTGTTTGTGTGTTTGTGTGTTTGTGTGTTTGTGTGTTTGTGTGTTTGTGTGTTTGTGTGTTTGTGTGTTTGTGTGTTTGTGTGTTTGTGTGTTTGTGTGTTTGTGTGTTTGTGTGTATGTATGAACGCGCGCGCTCGCGCTCGCGTGTGTACTTACGTACTCACGTGTGCAAGTAAATGGGTTTGTATATGTATATGTGCATGCATGCATGCATGTATGTAGGTATGTATACATGCATGTATGTTTGTCGGTAATGTATATATGTGGGTTTGTGGGTGTAACAAGTGTAAGAAGAAGAATTTGTTTTTATTTGACCCAGATATTTGATTATACATACAATACATCCATGTCAAAAATACAAAATAATACAAATGTATAACCTTATGATGAACATTGCATAATGCATTGTAAATAGCAAAAAAGTAGGGTCAGGAGACTCCTGTAAGACTATAATAGTCGCTATCGAGGAGCCACCTTCTATGATAACAAATGTAACTGATTAATACATCACCTGAATTAAATTAATACATCATCTGAGTGAAAAGAAAAAATGAAAAAATAAATAAATACAAAAAATGAAAAATAATTTTTATTTATAAAATAAATGTGAGCATGTGTGTAGTGTGAGCAAGCTTACATGATTATTGTGTTTGTCGTTTAGGTACTGTGTTGTACTGTATAAAGTTGACAGGTGGTTGTCGGTTCTTAATTTTGCATACGTATATAGCAAATTTGTCTTGTGCATGTTACAAGATAATTTTGTAAAAAAATGATTTGAACATACTTGGCAAATCCTTGTAAACTATGTGTACTAAGCTTTTCTTTGACTATATCGGGAATGTTATTTAGCAAAAGTGGCAAGAAATAGTTGTTACAGATATGTGGCAATGCCAATAATACGTGTTACGTGCAAACCAGATAACGTGTTATGAATATAGAACAAAAACAGTCAACACTGTTACAATCATTGATCCAGTTAATTAGCAGTTTTATTGATAGTTTATATATTGCGTGTATCACGCATTCCCGCGAGACGTCGCGTTGGTCGAAGCTGTGGTCGTAGCGTGATTACATCGGGTTGCTAAGCTTAGTGGAAGCTTATGGATACTTGGAATTAGCGACACAACACCGTCAGTAACAGAAACACGTAATTACTTTTCGCTCAATAGGCTGTAACGTGACAATACGTTATTATGTTAAATTGTACAGAAAAATAATTTGGAAACACGAAACATGTAGCTTCGCTGTGACTAGACAGCCAAGACGAAATACGACTTGGTGAAAAAGAGAATAGAAAAAATGAAGAGCGAAAATCGACAACTGTTTTATTATTACGAAAACTGGAATATAAAAAAGTAAACATATGTTCTTATGTAGTGTCGCTTCCAGTCCTTATGACTATTCATTCGCGTTATACTGTACTTACTGGCAGACCCATTCAATCGAACACCATCTAGACTTCTCTGGAACGTTCAGCCACGCTGCAAATAATACGCGAAAACGATTCGTACGTAAATATCCACCACTGTATGTAGCCAGGTACTCATTCATACAGCGGAGTGAAAGTTTTCGTCGTCCCCGATAACTACAACAATAGTTAGTGTCAACAACGAAACACCTAATCCAACTGTTGTTACACTCACAGTGTTGTTTATTACGGCACGTTTCGCAAACAAATACAATGCCCATTATGTCTATGTACTTTCTGTGTACAACAATATGTGTATAAAATGCTTCTGTTAAGTGGAATGGTCAACACGGACGTGTTCTGTATTTTATTGGCGGTGCAATGAAGTTAACACAACGTCTGAAAGTAAATAGACATTTAGTAAGAAATGCGGCAGGTGGTGTAAG
>OZ023206.1:26645244-26686277 GCA_963995525.1 Escarpia spicata | reverse complement strand
GTCTGGTGGCGAGGCACTGAGCAATGATTGTTCCATTTTTTAATTATTCGCAAGTCGACGCTTCAATCAGCTCTTCTGCACTGAAGAGCAAACAAAGTGTACCGTAGGCCATATTATAAGGATTACCAGTATGCTGTATGGATATCACGGAATTTAGCATAAAATATTACCGTATCCCGTCTTAATACGGATTTGGTTAAAATGAATAAAATAATGATACACTACATATTATCTGGTGTTCATCATACATCGAGGGGCAAACGTATTATTTCTAATGGAACATATATTGGATGTTAGGCAGAATTTGATTCCAGCTATATATATATATATATATGCTTGGTAGCGTAGTAAATGGTGACAAGCGATCAGAATGGGAATACTACATCGCGTTTAACCAATGCAAAATATTATACGAATTTACGATTTTATAAGGATTTATATGTTTAACCACGACACATATGGCATATCAAAGAGTTGTAGAAATTGGACTAATGCGAGGTGGTTGTTTTTGAGTTTATTGGCTCCGTTGTTTGACCACAATCATTAACCTCGTTTGACGACTACGTCATTGGCTGAGATTCATAAAACTAATTTATCTGCACGGCAACACTATTTGGTTCGATTCGTGCTTACCAGTCATCCACAGAACCCAACTGCAAATGGTTGGTCAGACTGATGTAACGGTTTAAAGAGGAAGATTTGAATGAATGATGAACACATCGACTGGTACTCTCGGTTCGTTTGACCTTAGTCGTTCCTCGAGGTTCCCACCTAACTCTTGCACCACCCCATTGCTCCTGTTGCCCAGAATTGTCTAATTATGAAATGAATCAAAAAAAGAAAATCTCAATTGCATAAACCACTCGCTTTTAACTTGCATCGAAATAAATTGCGATACGCAGTGCTCTAGTTTGCCGATTTAGACATCGAATAAAATTAGTTTTTAATTCATAAACGAGTAGTTTTTTGTCACCACTAATGCATATATATCTCTCTCTCGCTCGCTCTCACTCTCTTCATCCCTCCTCCTCTCTCTCTCTCTCTCTCTCTCTCTCTCTCTCTCTCTCTCTCTCTCTCTCTCTCTCTCTCTCTCTCTCTCTCTCTCTCTCTCTCTCTCTCTCTCTCTCTCTCTCTCTCTCTCTCTCTCTCTCTCTCTCTCTCTCTCTCTCTCTCTCTCTCTCTCTCTCTCTCTCTCTCTCTCTCTCTCTCTCTCTCTCTCTCTCTCTCTCTCTCTCTCTCTCTCTCTCTCTCTCTCTCTCTCTCTCTCTCTCTCTCTCTCTCTCTCTCTCTCTCTCTCTCTCTCTCTCTCTCTTCTCTCTCTTCTCTCTCTCTCTCTCTCTCTCTCTCTCTCTCTCTCTCTCTCTCTCTCTCTCTATATATATATATATATCTCTCGCTCGCTCTCACTCTCTTCATCCCTCCTCCTCTCTCTCTCTATCTATATCTCTCTCGCTCGCTCTCACTCTCTTCATCCCTCCTCTTCTCTCTCTCTCTATCTATATCTCTCTCGCTCGCTCTCACTCTCTTCATCTCTCCTCCTCTCTCTCTCTCTATCTAAATCTCTCTCGCTCGCTCTCACTCTCTTCATCCCTCCTCCTCTCTCTCTCTCTCTATCTATATATCTCTCTCTCTCGCTCTCACTCTCTTCATCCCTCCTCCTCTCTCTCTCTCTATCTATATCTCTCTCGCTCGCTCTCACTCTCTTCATCCCTCCTCATCTCTCTCTATCTATCTCTCTCTCGCTCGCTCTCACTCTCTTCATCCCTCCACCTCTCTCTGCGTTCAGCTCCTCTTTTTGTATCCTCCGCTATGATCTTCTAATTTTAGCTGTTCACACCTGCCCTCCCAAGATCCCGTTTCAAGGTGTCATTCCACGTCAGCGTTGGTCTTCCTCTTCGTTTGCCACCCTCTTCTCCTTCCATGCTCTTTTTGACAATCTATTTTCGCTCATTCTGTGCACATGTCCTGCCCATCTCATTCTGTTTCCGATTACGATCTCATTGTTGATATATCAACCAAATGTAATAATAATAGTGACTTCTTATGCGCCAATATCCTCGAAAATCAAGCTCAGCGGCGCAGCAAAACCAAAGGATTAAGCAATCTCATTATCGTATACAATGCGTGTGTCATCAACAGAAGGATGGAAGTGCGAGGAAGCTAAGGAGGATAGGCTATATTAAATAGGTTTTTAGATGATGGCGAAATGAAACTATATTTCCTTCTAATTTAACGCTGACAGGAAGTGGATTCCACAGAGTTGGTGGCAACCGAGAAGGCTCGATTTCCAGCATTCGTCTTCACTCGGGGAATGAAAAGAAGATTACAACTGGTCGACCGAAGCTGTCTGGGATTTCTTGCTGGAGTGAGCATCAAATGTAGGTATGCAGGTTGTTTGGATGAAAGGGCTTACTTGACAGGTAATTATACAAATCTTGAAAATAATCTGATATCGCACAGGGAGCCAATGCAGTGATTTTAGAATCGGCACTGAGCGAGAGAAACGAGGAGAACGCATGCCTACCCTTGTTTTTGTTATATCGTTGCTTGCAATATTATAAAGGAGGGAATTGCAGTAGTCGAGTCTGCAGCTTACAAAAGCTGTTGCGATAGTCTAAGCGACGGAAAGTGATATATACCGGCGGATACGGCGAAGATCACGGAAATACTAAAAACAGCAGCGACACGTTTTGGATGTGGTGTTTAAAATAATGTTTTTCATCAAACGTTACTCCGAGATTCTGCACTGAGGCGGCTGGGGTGATACTTTGACTCAAGATATGTGTTTGGAAAAAGCCATCACGTTTACCACCCTGCTTTGAAGTACCAATGATGAGAAATTCAGTTTTATCTGCATTTAACTTCAATTTGGCGTGATTCATCCAATGGATAATCGCTGAGCTATTATAGGGAGCGATTTGTGTCTGTTGTAGCCACATAAATGTAGATATGTGTGTCATCTGCGTACAGGTGATAATCTAAGTTCAGACTTTTTGATAACAGAGCTTAGTGCCGTAGTGTAAAGCGTAAAACGCAAAAGGACAGAACCCTGGGGGACAACACATGAACTGAGCGGTACGGCTGAGAAGCAGTTACTCATCGTATCGTTATGGTTTGGTGTCTGTCAGTTTTAAAGAAAACCGGCTCAAAGCTGTGCCCGATATGACGTACCACGTTGACAAACGTTTAATAATAATGTTGTGATCAATGGTATCAAACTCGGCAGACAGATCAAGCAGGGTAAGAGCGGTTACTTTTCCTTGATCGATGTTTAGATTAATATCATTGTATACTTTTAAAAGAGCAGTTTCTGTGGAGTGAAATTGTTTGTATGCAGATTGCACACATTAGATAAGTAATTTGTGCTAATGTGACGGTTTTCTACAACATTTTAAAGTATATTGGAAATAAAACTAAGGTTGGAAATGGGTCTATAACTGTTTAAGTCTTCTTTAGGCAGATATGTCTTCTTAAGAACTGGTTAGTGGGCGTGTTTAAGGTCATCAGAAAAAATGCCAGAGCACAGTGATGCATTTATGACATATGTTATTGGTTTGAGTAATGCATCAAGACATGCTTTTAGCAGTGAGGTCGGGAATGGATCGAGATCACAGGATTTATTTGGGGAGGACATAAATATTTTCCTCACTTCGTCAACTGTGGCAGGTTCAAACGATGCAAGTTGAGAATTTACTTGTGGACTTTAACTAGTTGAAATATGACCTGGGGAAGCAGACCGGGTAAGACTGATTTTGTTCTTGAGAACGAGTCACACAAAGGCTTCATTGATGCCTGAATTGGTAGGGATGGAGCAGGCCGTCTGTATAAAATTAGATTCATGCAGTTCAATAGCTGATGTGGACAATCAAACTTCTTAGTGACGATATTTGTGTAATAATCCGATTTTGCTTTGGCCATTTGTCTGTTGCAGTAGTGACATTGTCTAGATTAACGTGACTTGTCCAAGGACGAACATGGTTTTCGCCAAACAAGCTCCAAATAACGACGCCGTCTTTTAGATTTATAATCTGGAGTCATCCATGCATTTTGTGACACAGATTTGGGTTTAATTGGTGCACGTTCGTGAAGCAACGCCTAAGTACTTGACAGTGCCGCTCATGCAAATCTGGTACGTGTTCTTTAGGATGTGTGATAATGTCGGATTTAAGGATATCAGCCATTAAGGCTGCAATGTTGATCCTGTGAATGACTCTATAAAACACATTGTGCTTGGACACGGCTAGAGGTATAGAAACTTTACGATTGGCAATAACAGTGTGGTGGTCGGATAAGCCATCCGAAGCTGTGGGTGTCTTGATATTTTACAAGTTGAACGAGTTATCAAGAGGTCAAGCCAATGGTCATGTATATGTTCGAAAAGGTGACATGTTGTTTCGCATCAAAAGATGCTAGAATATCATTAAAAGTGGTTGTTGCCGGTATATCAAAATGTGGATTAAAATCACTAAAAATGTAAAATTCTGAATGCATGGTTGCAACATTTTCCAACTGATCCTGGAATTCTTCAAAGAAATTAGCTGAGTGCCCTGGAGCGCGATAAATTCAAACAAAATATCATGGAAGGTGAAACCGGAAGGAGAAATGTCGGCAATGCCTGCAGTTGTGTCATATTGTCTTTTAATTAATAAACCGGTAAACGAGGATGTTTTATTTGAAATAGATCGAAAGTTAGTGGTGGCCACTCGAATGTTGCGTCTGACAGTAACATAATTGCTAATTTAAATGTTCCCTTAGGGGGATTGGCAGTAACTTTCGATTAAAACAAAAATTAAGACACGGCAAACTGTGTAGATATGACAAAGAATCTTGTGTTCTCATGTATTGAGAAACTGTTGAAATGACAGTCGACCGTTGGTAACTAAATGGCTTGCACAGAGTAAAATCATGACCTCTCGAATTAGGAGAAGAGAATAAAAATAAACAAACAATAAAAATAGTGGTGACATTGTCTTGGTGACACAGTGTACTGTCCTGAAAATGGTGAAATATAAAATAATGTCTCATAAAATAGTAAATGACTGAAAATGGTAAAATGTTCTAAAACAGCGTGATTGTTCTCTAAAAATAATGTAAATGTCTAGGTTATAAAAAGTGGGTTGCCGAACAATCAATCACAATATTACAGACCGTTTAAATATTATTCGCGCTCAGCATGGCCTGAGCAAAGTGACAAGACGTTTAATGCCCGTGCAAAGAAACTTAAGAGGTCTTCACCACCAGGGCGATTCTGGGTATAAAAGAATGTTTTGTTGAAAAGGCCTGTTAGTAGATAGTTCATAAGGGGACAGCCCCTGCCTTAATGAGTTGTTTATACATGTCTGCTGGCGCAAACGTAAAATCGACTTGTATTATCGTTCAAATCATTTAAGTACGAATTTAAATGCGTCAGTGGTAATGTTTGTTTTTCCAAACAATGCAGTACGTTGAAACCAATTCTTCACCAGTGTCACAGGCAAAAACGAAACGTTAAATTGCAAAAATGATTTTGAATCACGCAGTGACAAAATAAACAAGTACTACATTGCACTACCTGGCGACCACACGCGATTAAAAAGTAGTATTTTACTATATCGTAAGGGTAACAATCAAAATTTTGGAATTTTCTCCCATTAGAACACATGACACCAGCGTTCAATAGAATAATATAATATAATATAATATAATATAATATAATATAATATAATATAACATAACATAACATAACATAACATAACATAATATAATATAATATAATATAATATATATGATTTAGTATAATAGTAATTGAACATAAACAAAAAAAATTAAATAAAATAATGCATTATTTATGTAATTTATTAATGAAACCTATGTTATTTCCATTATGTATATTTTATAATCCGTACATAAACACTACCAGTACTTGGACGCCTACCTATGTAATTATAAATAATTTATAATCATTGCCGTGCTCTGATTTTTTCGGAATTTAAAATCATTTTGAAAAAAGCATATAACAGGAATCTTGCTATTAGAAACAATCCGGGGTCTGGTCAAACTGTTCCTTGTAGCATATTTCCGGTTTGTGTTGCGGAGAGGGATTTGTTAATCTATCAGCACTGTCGCACATGTTCGGCGGAAATGTAGCTATCGATTGTTCCGTTCCGTTTTGATCCACAGTGTGCAACAGTGCGGCAAATGTGCCTGTATATCAGAAATTGGTTACAAAAAGGGCTTTTGCTTATACTTAATGTGGCCGAGAATTTAGACGGATGGATATTGCGTATGTGCAGGTTGTGCATTTGTTTACTGACTGTGTTTCACTATAATGTGGTGATTGATACTCAGTAATGAAATCGCATTACGTCAGTGCTATTGTTTAATTCCGTAAATAATTACGTCATCGAGGACTGTTGGCCGTTCGGCGCCGCACACACTCACTCACACATACACACACTCACATACACACACACTCTCTCTCTCTCTCTCTCTCTCTCTCTCTCTCTCTCTCTCTCTCTCTCTCTCTCTCTCTCTCTCTCTCTCTCTCTCTCTCTCTCTCTCTCTCTCTCTCTCTCTCACACACACACACACACACACACACACACACACACACACACACACACACACACACACACACACACACACACACACACACACACATGCACAAACATACACACACACACACTCATTCACGCACACACACTCACACACAAACACACACACACACACACACACACACCCACACACATACACACACACATACACTCAATCACACACATACTCTCTCTCTCCTCTCTCTCTCTGTCTCTCTCTCTCTCTCACACACACACACACACACACACACACACACACACACACACACACACACACACACACACACACACACACACACACACACACACACACACACACACTCATTCAAGTGTGTCCATTTCCACAATTGTAAAATATTGTTATAAACACATCTACCAGTTGATTGTGGAAATAAACATTCATTCATTCATTCATAGTAAACATATGTCGTCTGCACAGTCAAGGTCATCCAATTGTTTTGTGAATGTCCACTGGATGCCATTTCGGCCCTGTTTAACAGTTTCTTTCATTATCCAGTCTATCACGATGATAAATATTAATGGTGACAGTATGCATCCCTGTAATACACCAGTTTTTACTTCAAATGTTTCAGACAGTTTCCAATTATGTATAACTTGGCAGGTGGAATTTTCATCCATATGTCTGATTACTGTGATGAGCTTTGCAGGAATACCATATTGTTGCATCAGCATCCAGTTGACCTCTCTGTCCACAGTGTCGAAGGCTTTCTCGAGATCTATGAAGTTGATATAGAGGGTGACTGCCATTCAATTGACTGTTCTATGATTATTTTCTAGGTGGCAATATGGTCAGTACATGATTTGTCTTTTCTAAATCCAGCTTTTTCTTCGCGTAGCTTGTCGTCTAGTGCTCCCTTCAGCCTGTCTAAAATGATGCGTGTGAATACTTTACTTGGTACTGAGAGTATTGTAATTCCTGTCCAGTTCTTGCACATTCATAAGTCACCTTTCTTTGATAGTTTGACAAGGTATCCATTTTTTCATGCTGTTGGGGCTTCCTCTTTTTCCCAGATCTTGAGAAACAGTTGGTGCATCATATCTGTTGTCGTTTTTGGGTCTGCTTTCAGGGCGTCTGGTGGTTTGCCGTTCGGCCCTGGAGCCTTTCCATTCTTTAACATCTTCAGTGTTCTGCTTATTTCGGCCTTTGAAGGTCGGCTTGTGTCAACATTTAATAGCATGTCTGCTATTGGTTTGTCTGGTCTTTCTGCCGGTGGATCTCTGTTGAGGATTTCTTTGACATGTTCCTCCCATCTAGGTCTTTGCTCTGCTTCTTTGTTTATGGTTTTTCCTTCTTTGTCTTTCACTGGTTTTGAGGGATTCCGCCTTTTCCCGGCCAGTGTTCTTGTTATATTGTATACTTCCTTCATGTCTCTTCGGTGTGCTGCCATTTCAGCTTGTGTTGCCAGGTCATTGATGTAGTTTTGCTTGTCTTTTCTTGCACTTTCTTGACCGCTTTGTTGAGTTGCCAATACTTTCCTTGTTGTTCTTGTTTTTCTTTTTCTGTTCTGCAGTGATTTACCATTTGTTTCATTTGTTTCCTTTCTTTGACCAGTGTCCATGTTTCTGTTGACAACCACACCTTGTGTGTTCTCTCCTTCTTGCCTAGAACTTCTTTGCAGGCGTCCATCTAGGTTTCTTGCAGTGTGTCCCAGATAGTGTCTATGGAGTCTTCCGTTATGTCTTCCAGTGCTTCACACTTGTTTCTCACTGCACAGTTGAACTCTAGTTTTGTTTTTCATGACTTTAACTTCCCCACATTGTAGAGATGTCGTGTTCTAACTACTTTTTCTCTGTATGTTTTCAGCTTAATTCTGAATGTTCCAACTAGTAGATGGTGGTCTGATGCCACGTCTGCTTCTCTCTTCACCCATGTATCTAAAAGACTTCTTCTCCATTTCCTGCTGATGGTTACGGGGTCGATTTGGTTCTCTGTTTTCCCATCAGGTGACACCCATATTGCTTTATGTATTGTTTTGTGTGGGAAGACACTGCCTCCAATAATTACGTCATTAAATGCACGGAAATCTGTGAAAAGTTATCCAATTTCATTCATGACCCCGATTCCATGTTCCCCCATTATTTCGTCTTCTTATTCATGTCCTGGGTGGATTATATGTTCTCCTGTGACATGCTTTGTATGTTCGGCCCCATTCCATCTGGTCTCACTGAGACCCAGCATGTTTATGTTGTATTTCTTCATATCATGCGCAATTTGGGCAGCCTTCCCAGTTTGGTACCTGGTCCGGACATTCCAAATGCATATTCTGGTGTTTCGCTTGGCGGTAAGTAAATGATCTATCGGCGGTCTGACTTCCCGAAGGCTTTCATCAGCTCGCGTCATGTTGCTATTTAAGGAAGCATCATCTTGATGTTTGGTATTAGTTGGATGAGTTTTCGGTACGGTTTCTGTAATCATGTAATTTCCCTGGATGGGTGATTAGCCCAGTCAGTGGGGTTTTCGGTCAGGGTTGTCCGTCCCTTTGTCATGAGACTCGGGTACAACAGGGTCACCACAAGAAGGTACAGTCGGACTTGCTCAGGAGAGGTTGTATGTCACATCACTGAGCCTATCATATATTTGCTCTGGAAAATCGTTAGGCAGATGTCGTCAGTGCCTCGCGGCAACGTGACGTATTTCTCAAGTAAACGAAACATTTAATCACGCAGGAACAAAGGGCGGCGCCGTGCCCGTGACAGCGTCTCCGTCAGGATGATTCGTGTAGACTGTTTATCCGTCATTGGCGAACGTCATTAATTAGTTGTCTTTCTCATAAATATTGACATTGTATACCGTTGGCAGTCCGAAAGCGATACGATAATTTATCTCTTTTAATTCATCTGCTGTTTTCCTATAAAAATAGTAGTGCGTAGTGCCGTGAATCGTGGCAGATGCGCAATTTCGAAATGCTGCATTAAACCGTTTCCATTAAGGATAAACTGATTAATAATTTGACAGTACATGCATATCTTGCTGTCGAGTAATTGTCTGTCATTGTTGTACGTCATAGTCGTACTTATATGTGTCTAAATTTGCAAAAGAAATGACAGTGCAACTGCTAGTTATTAACACATAATACACTGCTATACTCTTGTTACGAAACGTGTGAACTGAAAATTGTGCGTGTGCGTGCATGTGCGTGTGCGTGCATGTGCGTGTGCGTGCGTGTGCGTGCGTGCGTGCGCGCGATGTTCGTGGCCCCGTTCGTCACATCGGACAGAAACATTACTACCCTTGCAAACGATATCATCTCACATACCAAAACGCTTTCCGTTACCCACAACCATACTCTCAAGTCAGAGGTGATAGTGGTTTTAACAACGTGTTGGCTGAATCGGTTGTACTTCCTCCCGTTAATTTTTTTTTAACTAACTGCGGTCCGCAGACTAACCAACTTCGAAGGTATTTGTTTGCATCTCCACAATGTATACCAACAGTGATTGTGAGCAATGACATTTGAATATTTTGTGCGAACCTTACGTCGGCGTAACATAACATTTGAATTGCCAATAACGTATTGAGCTGATTAAACGCAATTTGGCGGGCTGTGTCTTCAACAAATTGATTCTAATATTAAGAACATTATATTACAAATTGAGGAACAGACCAGAGCGATTTAATCTCTTCGTCTCGTGCTAGTTTGTTTGAGCAAGACGCTGCGTACACATGCTTTGAATTTCAATGAATACGACGAAGCAATTTGAGACGATATGAGATCCACGCCCCTCTGATGCAGCGTGGTAAACGTCTGTGGGCGTCTAGAAGAAACGTTGCGCCGGCATCAAATCAGCAGCAGTATTTCTGCGGCACTTGGCGAACACCTGGGGACCATTTCACTAAAATAATGAACACGTAAGAAATATCCATCATTATAACAAATATGTTGTTTAAAAATAGGAGCTTTTTCAAAATGTAAAACGTCGCCGCCAGTAGTGTATATATATATAATTATATACTACTGCGGCAGTATCATTGAGGACACTATTTCCGTGACACACCGGCGGAAGTATCCCGACGGCGCACCCTGGTGTTGACAGTTTTCAGTATACAAGATCACTGTTAAGGAGCTAAATCGATTTTAAAGAGCAAAATCGGCTGACGAGCTCGTACGAATGTTAATGAAGCAAGCGCTTGGCTAATATTAGCACATCTGTGCAGCCAAATATCATACTTTCAGTTGCGAATATGTCTTCACAGAAACAACCAGGGTAATGCGATTAAATTAGTGCTGCAATATGTTGTGTGCAAAGACAGGCACACAATTTTTAAACCAAATTTGAAGACCAGCGCAAGGGCCAAGGTAAGAAAGATATTCTTTGCTGTCTTAACTGAGAAATGTGTTTGGGATAGAACATATATGACTGCATTATATAAAAAAAAAACATGCAATTAAACAGCCTATAATTAAAGAAATAAACATTGCTTACATTGCATGAACATCACCTATTATGCTGTTATGCTAAAATATGGCAGAATACCTGAATATATTATCATGGTGAACTTTCAACGCTAACAGTGACAGTGACAGTGACAGTGACAGTAACAGTGACATTGCAGCAGCAGAAATCATCATGAGTTAAGCTGTTGGATGTACAGTGGCACGAAAGAGTGTTTAAACCTGTTAAGCCTGCACAGAGTAGTGCGGTAATGTCTGCCGTATGGAAAGAGTTGAAATTCATCATGTAAAAGATGTTGTGTATCGGAAATGACCTTGATTAACCGTCTTCTCGATGTCTGATAAGAGGTCTCCTGAAGAGATATCCTGGTGCATATGGAACCTGCAAGAACGAGCTGAACATTCCCAGACATAGTTACATAGCCTTAGCTTAATACAACCACGAATAACAGAATCAACAGTAGAATCGGATATAGGTATATTGACTCGGACGAAATCTATTTGCCATGGCCCCAAGTGACTCCGATAAGAAAATTTCGTATAATCAATGCGTTTTGATTAAGAAACGTGTAAAAACACGTCGGATGACATCAATTTCCAGGAAATCCCCGTGAAATGTTTCATTTTGGAGGTCAAACCTGCGGAATACTTAAGAACACACCCTGCACTATGGCATGGCGTGTTAAGACAACACGCGGGGCAAGCGTCTTGTGGATGCGACAGCAAATAATTAGAGTCGTGATCCATCGATAAAACTGACCACCTATCAATCACGTCGCGGACTGTTATCCAATAAACGATCACGCATTAATGCGCACGTGACACTCATGTGACGACTGTGTATGCATCATTGAAAATCTCTTCAACTTCAACGCACAATTATAATGTTTTTCGACCCATTTGAAATGTCACGCGAAAGAATGACAATTATATTGCCGCTTAGAATTACGATACAATTGTATAATGCTTTGGATTGATCAATCATAAATCTGGATTATCCAGGCCGTCTGTTTTGATCTTGGTGCATGCCTCCGTAGCCACCGACCTGGTTTACAATAAATTCGGTCGTATTGACATTTCGGCTTCTGTTGTTACCGTTTCGACCGTGGTTATATACAATATTCATGTCGGTAACCAGCATGGCATCGCGTTTGCTTTGCATGCTGGAGAGCAAGGCCAATGTTCATAAACATATCATGGTCAAATTATATTAAAGCACACCGTGTTTACCTCTTGACATGCGGTACGACGCCTTCTTATTAATGATGTTTTATGATCTAAAATTCCCAAACGGGAACCGTAAATTGGTGAGGGACGCCGTAAGATCCAGCCCCGTTTCATCGCATTAACACCACTATGTTTACAGCCGAATCCATCCGATGCATTTTACGCAGGCAAACGCGACCTCTATTAGATATGGTTGACACGACATTATTATTATTAGCACATTAGCCCTGTCGATGTAATTGTGCGATTCTGCGAATTCCTAAATACCATCGTTGATCTCTCGCGGGAGTTCGTGTATTGATGCCAGTGCATTTTCATGTTGTGGTTTTAGTCAGACATTAATAGCAGCATTTTGGCAACACATTCAATTAAAGCTATCAGACCAACACTCGTCTACGTCTAACTTGGTATAAGAAAAAAGTAATGATTATGAAGCAACAATGTCGTAACTGCAACTTAAATTGGCTGCCGCAATTTATGTTGATTATGGAGAGCATTAACTAATAATTGTAGGGCATTAACATCTTGCCAGACTGCCTTCGTGCGTCTTCTCTCATCGGAAGCAAAACTGTGCTGGTAAGGCCCACCCTTAATAAAGGTCATGCTTCCCGTGGCAAAAGCAGTGCACCATTTGGGTTTCCGGGTATGTATTTAACATGGTCCACCTTCCCTGCTCATTAACATCATATTAACGCACATTCAATCCCCACTTTACGGTCACTTCGGTAATTCAGCCACCTCGCAATTAAGGTCACCCCAGGAAAATCCCAAATGATTTTAGTAACAGTGTAGGAAATTAGTTGCGCTAATACGGTCAACTCACTATTCCGGTCACGTATGTTCAGCGCCAAGGGTTATCCTAATAGTGCAGTTACACTGTACACAATTACACGAGAATGTGATTGGAATTAATAAGTTCGGTAGTATTTACATGTATATAAAGCGATGCGCCTTTTTACCTGATGAATACTCAAAAAACACTGCTCATTCATATGCATAACTGGTAGAAAATAAAGCTTCTATCGTTGCCTATGTGATGATGTTGGATGGACCATCTGCGATCTAACACCGACTGGAAAACGTGTATGGATCAACCAAACAGGCGTTTTGGTTTGGCCAACTATTGGTAGAAGCATGTCTGGTTATACAGCTTTTGACGGTCACGGGCAATACATGAGGTAAATTCTTTGCCCTCATACTATGCTACCGTCTCTTCAACATCGTAGGCAAGTTGCAGATCTGATCTTTTTACACACGTGTGTGCACTCTCATCTCCTATCTGGTACGAACTGTCCAATTCCACTGTCCTTCAAGATCTCTATGAAACTACACTCCTTTTTAGAGAGTTTCCATTGGCAGAATCAACATCAGGAAATTCTCTGTTTTTAATAGATGTGTAGCTACTTTCAACACACTGTATTTAAGTAATCCAACTTTTGATATATTTTCAGGAGCCGATCTTCAATCTCAATTTGTTTATGTATAATGGGTCTTTGCCAGTTATGTTTTTGTTGATGTTGTGTGTCTTCTTGGTGTTTGGTGTCAGCGGCCATCCTCAGAGTGGAGAGGAAAAGCTGCTAACTCAGACTTTGAGGCGGTCAAAGCGGTGCACTTGGATCAATCAGCAGAAACCAACCATCCTGACGTCGCTCCGTTATGTGTTGACAATCTGTAGATGACAGTGGACGGTCTGGTGCCAATTCATCATCGGTCGTCCTCCATAGTCCGTCGTGGGCATTCTGACTTCGTCCACTTTTGGCATGGTATGGTCGATAAAACGTACGTCGGGGAGGGTTGAAATTCTCCTGTCGACTGAGATGTTCTTGGCAATTCGTATTTATATGGCCCGTGTTAAGTTATAATCACCGATGCTAAACGACTATGATGATAAACTGATCCTACGAAAGAGTGAGCACACTCACTCTCCATAAAACGCTGCGGTGCGCAGTCTTGATAAACACTTAATTTGATCCGGACAAGTCTCTGGTAATGTACCCCGTCATTACACCTATACGTGACCCAACTCCTAACACCAACCGTTTATCACAAATCCAGACAATTTTTACCATAAAACACCAACCAATCAAATACGATAATGCTAGTTGCTAAACTGATTGATAGAACCATCCGCCAGGATGCGCAGTAGGACAAGGCTGAGCGCCGCCTAGGGAGCTGGGACGTAAACTCACACGGCTCGCTCTCTGTACCCAGCGAGGAGGCCCTGGCCCCGGCCCCGAGTCTGTCGTCGTGATTGGAAGATCATCTGCACGCGCAGTGGAGCGGCACAAACGCGCGGCGTATAGAGCGTTTAGCATCAACGCGTCGGCATGTGCTGAAGCGATTCGCCGGGCCCGTTACCTCGTTACCGTCCGGATCGTCGCGTCGCGCCGTGGAGAACGACGAAGTGGACGCGGGTAAGTAACGGCTTAGGAGGCGTAAACTTAAAGGAAGACAGTCTGTTCCTCTACCCGGAATTCGCCAGCCTAGTAATTTGTAACAAGAAGTCTGCTGTGTTTAAAGTGGGAAATGGGAAATCGAAGGGTATTGCGGTGATCTCAGCCCGCCACGACATTAATGCTAAGAAAGCTTGTTTTGATTTGATTTGTTTACTTTATGAACGGAGTCGTACATTGCAAATTGTAAACGTTCTTACGGGCTTACTAACCACCATTTGGCGGGCATTGTAACTTCAAAATAGTTATTATAGATTTATAGATATATTAATTAATTATATAAAAAAACTAGGAACAGACTGCCACCTATTATGAGGCTTAAACGTAATGCGACCTTGTCTGTTAAACGTAACGTAAAGGGAAGTTCTTATATATAGCGCAGTATCCAGTCCTCAGGACTGCTCACTCCCTGGCAGACGTGTTCAATCCAATACCATCTCGACATCTCTGGGAATCATCCAGCCACGCTGCAATTAATGCGCGGAGACTATTCGACACAAATACCCACCACTGTCTATAGCCAGGTACTCATTCATACAGCTGAGTGAACTGGAGTAACGTATGGTGAACGAACTTGCCCAGGGTTCTATACCGCCGCACAGGATTCGAACCCGGGTTCTCTCGGTTGAGAGTCCGAAGCTCTAGCCACTGCATCACGGCGCTACCTCTACCCGGAACCATCATATCGAGTCACGGGTGGTAATATTATTATACTCTGTGGCACAATTCCCACACAACTATACGGAAGTTAGCTGAATAATTTCTGATTCGTGCCACTTGATCTTTTGTCGATTTTGGCGTGTGGGATTCGCGCAACATCAAAGAGAAATTTCAGGAACTTGCTGTTAGCTCCACCAGCCTCTGTTCTAGCTGGTGTTTACAAGTTGCACGTTTCGTTGGGTAACTTTCACATTGCAAACGAAACTTCGGGATTATTAAACGCAATTACGTGGGCAGTATACTTTCTGTATTCTAGTACACCATATTAGGAACACTGTATTAACGCACGAGGAACATACAAGTTTATTTAATGTTAGTTCGCCCCATCGCGTTTTCATCCTAGACAAAATTATCGGTGTACTGCTGTGAAAGCGGAACTTGAGAGTAATTTTGTAGCGATGATTATTGAATGAATTTCTTCTTAACACATCCACAGATTAAAATTGGAAGAAATTACCCGTTGAAGAAATGTTTGCCTCTTGTCAAACAAACATAGCCCGCATTATGACGTCACATCAGATGACGTCAACATACACACGAGACAGCTCGGAGTTTCCGTGATCTCGGTTGATTGATGTTTTGTATGTCAATTATCTAGAGTCCACCGCTGTGCTGTTAAAAGCTGGGTCAAATTGGCCTAGGCATTTTAAGTCAAGTAAGTTAAGTCAATCTAAATGATTGCCTCATTAACGTGTGTCCTCCTGTTTGTCCCCCTGTTGATTAGTTTCACTCCCCCAGTCTGTTATGTAGTTCTTTGTGGTTGAATGGTCTGTGGGAGTTGATTTATTAATGGTGGCCATTGGTCTGTTCTTTTCGTTCCGTGTGTATTGCTCCCTTGACGCGCATCGAGAAGTCCGCCCGAGTGGACCGAATACGAAAAACAGCGAATTCGTCATGGCCGGTGTTGCAGTTTTTATTTCCGCTATCAATTCACCGACGCACATGCGCACTTGCGACTTAATTTTAACAAAGTGTCCATCTGGCCTGGGCAAAGTGACCTGAACAGAGAGGGGACCGTATTACCGGGACTAAGTTCTTGTTGTCTTACTCTATATTGAAATTATGTGGGACTGTACTAGGGTTATCGTAATTGCGAGATGATTGAATTGCCGAGGTGGCCATAAAGCTAGATTCGACTGTATTGAAAAAAAGTTAGTCTTGCCTGCACAATTTTGACACGGTTAAGTAGATAAAATTATGGCGTTTGTAGATTTTGTTCCATGCTTTTTACAGCAGTATTGTGAATACAACGGGCGCTTAGTCAAATAGTTTTACTCAGATTTGTCAACGAAGTCCGATCAATTCACATAGTGAAACCGACTCACAGAAACAATACATTTATTCTAGTGTTGCAAACACTGCATTAGAAGAGCCGGTACGATTGTTTATATGTCAGATCAACACGGACAGAGTGGACGATTTGAGTAGGGAACAACTCACCAGGTGGCGCCACTGTGCACGAGTATACGAACTTCGCTGTTGCTCAACGGGTGGACGCAGGCTACTACTTATCATTCTTCTTCCGTTTACGTTGATGTCTTCAAATCCTCGTGTTCAGCTCTTTGACGCCACGCCCAGTTTTTTCTAGACTCTTATTTTCGTTTATTTCTTAGTTATACCGCAGATCAAATAAACGACCCGTTTCTGACAATCCTGCTGAATATAACTGTGCAATTGACGTCATAGAGTTGATTATTGCGTGGTCATGTTCACATTTGCTTCGGTTTATAGCTCAGCTTATTCGCTGCTAATTTGTCGATAATGGTTATTATGCCGTGAGACTGCCGAAAAAGCGCCGTCTGACGGGATTTGGCCGGGCGATTTTAACGCTGCCTACTGCAAGATTAATAAGCAATATTCTTTTTTCATGTCCACGTATGCACGTGGCAGTGTTGACCTTTCCGTTGTGAAAACGACCTCGTACGCCCCGTATAACAAGCCGTAGCTTCAATATACTATAGTTGTGTTTATGGAGGTGTGCATTTTCTATGTGCAGATATTGCTAGATTAATCACACGACACAGCCGAATTAGTCGGAATGTACTGACGGATTATTCGCTGTGTACTGTTGGATTAGTAGCAATGTATCACTGGATTAGTCGCGATACATAATTGGATTAGTCGCAATGTACCACTTCCCTAATCACGATGTCATAGTGTATTAATCTTTATGCCGTTGTGCTACTAGCAACGTAGTCCTACGACGGGATTAATATCAATGTACTGTTATGCTAGTTGTAATGTTATATCTGCATGGTTGGAATAATAGCATCGTATATATGGATTAGTGGCAATGTACTGATACATCACTGGATTAATTGCGATGTACAGCTATTTTAGCTACCATTTCCTCTAAATTGCACACACCCGCTCAAATACACACACGCACACGCACGCGCACACACACGCACCCGCACACACACACACACACACACACACACACACACACACACACACACACACACACACACACACACACACACACACACACACACACACACACACACACACACGCACGCTCGCTCAAACACACACACGCACATGTACACGCACACGCACGAACACGCACCCGCACACACACGCGCACGCTCGCACACAGGCACACACGCACACCCGCGCGCGCGCGCGCGCACACACACACACACGCACACACACACACGAACAAGATATTGCGACTTATTGACAAGTAGACCACGCATTTGGCATCCGTATATTGGGGCAATGATTCCCATTGCTGATTCGGACCAACAGGTTGCAACAACGTGCAGTGACTAGCCGGATAGATGCTGGACAATATCGCTAATGCTGCCGGAAACTGACCCGTGGCCACCGTATCACAGACTGTTTCCTATCGCCAGCACATCTGAACTTGTTGCTTAATCGAGTCGAAGGATTTATGCGGAATGGCCATTTACGGAACCGTCACATGACATATAGCAACTCGGTCCTTCGAGTTTACAAAATGGCTGACGCTCGTATCAACTTGCGGACATTGATTCATTATCATAAAAAATAATAAACTGATAGTTGTTTCTTTTTGGTGACCATTTAATGACCCATGCGTCACCTGTATTCCGCATCAGTAGGCCAGGTAGCACGTTAGATGATGAGTTTCCATGTTACTTTATTGCGTGCTGTTATCAGCAATGTCTACGCGCTCGGTATCTTGCTACCGACGTAAATTTTCTACAAATAGGCCTGTCCGATGTTTTACAAAAATACTATTGCTTCTATTATGGATTTATATGCTTAGTTTATTCTTGTTATTATTTTATAACAAAACTTAATTACGAACACTAGCAGTAAGTAATCACACATTCACAGAATACAAAATTTTAGTCTTGCCGAAGTTCAGCCAGTGACGGTGTGAAATAACAATGGAGAAATGAGGATACATTTTTTAAACGAACTTTGATGACGGATTCATACACACGCGTTGTGTTCCCTAAAGTCTGAGTCACAGTCCAGTCTTGTTATAAAGCCAGTTTACGATATAGCCAGTTCGTCTGATACACCCTAAACACAAGACTTTTAACAAGGGAGAATGGCGGCACAATGCGGTTTTGGCTGCAGCAGCTGTTCATGCAGCCAACATTTCCTACAGGTATCTCCACTTCACGGCATACATTCAATTGTATGAATTAAAAACGAAACCGACTGCATTCGCCGTGTGATGTGTATTTTCGTCACCATACACAAACATGAACAGGGAGCTTGAAAAAATATTTAAATATGCCCGGTACGCAGTCTCGCTTTCGATCCGTCGATCCGAACGCACGTGTTAAGTGCTGCCTCAAGCGGAACAGTCCTTCATTAGCCTTTAATGTAGTTCAATGCCACTCTTACCACCGGTCATCCAGCCTATCCAGTCATTAGCTGTGTCGCCGTTAACCTGACATCGTCTCGTTAAACTGCAGAAGTACTTATAAACTGTCTGCCGTATACTGGTTGTCACCCACACGTATTGCCGGTTTCATGAATCTGCCACCAGACGAACATTACTTTTCTCTTTGATATTTTAATCTACGATGACCTGGGCGGCCTACTTGTTTCTGTGGCCGCAGTCTGTTCGTCGTCTAATCTACGAATGCTCTATATCCGCCATATGTCCCGAAAGTGACCTTGAGTCCGACCGCTTTTATGTCTGTCTCGCGACATTTAGATCTTGTCAGTTTTGTGACACCTGGATCTCGTCAGACTTCTCTTAAATACAATTCTACAGATTGGCCTAGAGAAAATCTGCACGCACGAATGCATGTACTAAAGCGTGCAGGCAGACACGAACGCACGCACGCACACTCGCACGTACACACACATTTTGTTCAATGTTTTTAATCCTATTTTCTCTTTTTTACTAGAATTTTACAACTATGCACACATACGTTTGTCAACACATTAATCAACACTGGCATACACCGACTAGTGGGGCAACAAACTACCGTGGCGCCCCTTTGAAAATGAAAAAAATTGAATAATTTACATGCTGAAAACTATAGTTGTGTTTTCTTAAATACATGAGCAATTTATCAATCAGAGCCCAACGATCCTAGGACGCGAACGAATATAGGAAGAGGCGAGTGGTCCTCTGTGCCACGGGGGAGATACAAATACACCGTTAGCATATTAGTACACAGATCGTTCCCAGAGAATTCTGGAGACTCTCAGCGAGGAGAGATCGTTCTGCGTGGTGTCGGAATAGCACCGTCTATCATCCCGTCTCCGCTTCGTTGGTCTTCAGCCGTAGCGCAGAACTAGACCAGAGACCGACTAACACCGTGAATGCCACCAGGCCCTTAGCCAGAGACCTGTTATCCCGTTATTGGAATGGATTTAAAAAAAATCGCCACTTGTTTTTCTTTTTCAAATTACGTATCTTTGGGTCTTATCTTTCGACAACAGGATTTTTGTTCTTCAGATACCGTGATCTTGTATTCGACCGTAACGTGGATTTATTGCAATCAAAACAAGGTGAAAACAATGTTTGCGTTATCATAAAACGGGTCTTATGCTAAGCGTGAAAGCGAGTGCAGGAGTATTTTGTAGTTTGAGTAAATTACGAGCGTCGGGGGCGGGTGTGTGTAAAGTTGGATGTTTCGGAGAGCCCTCGGGGAGGGGTGCAGTTGTAGGTTTTCGGAGAGCCCTCGGGGAGGGGTGCAGTTGTAAGTTTTCGGAGAGCCCATGGGAAGGATGCAGTTGTAGGTTTTCGGAGAACCCTCGAGAAGGGGTGCAGTTGTAGGTTTTCGGAGAGCCCTCGGGGAGGGGTGCAGTTGTAGGTTTTCGGAGAGCCCTCGGGGAGGGGGGCAGTTGTAGGTTTTCGGAGAGCCCGTGGGAAGGATGCAGTTGTAGGTTTTCGGAGAACCCTCGGGAAGGGGTGCAGTTGTAGGCTTTCGGAGAGCCCTCGGGGAGGGGGGCAGTTGTAGGTTTTCGGAGAGCCCTCGGGGAGGGGTGCAGTTGTAGGTTTTCGGAGAGCCCGTGGGAAGGATGCAGTTGTAGGTTTTCGGAGAACCCTCGAGAAGGGGTGCAGTTGTAGGTTTTCGGAGAGCCCTCGGGGAGGGGTGCAGTTGTAGGTTTTCGGAGAGCCCTCGGGGAGGGGTGCAGTTGTAGGTTTTCGGAGAGCCCGTGGGAAGGATGCAGTTGTAGGTTTTCGGAGAACCCTCGAGAAGGGGTGCAGTTGTAGGTTTTCGGAGAGCCCTCGGGGAGGGGGGCAGTTGTAGGTTTTCGGAGAGCCCGTGGGAAGGATGCAGTTGTAGGTTTTCGGAGAACCCTCGGGAAGGGGTGCAGTTGTAGGTTTTCGGAGAGCCCTCGGGGAGGGGTGCAGTTGTAGGTTTTCGGAGAGCCCTCGGGGAGGGGGGCAGTTGTAGGTTTTCGGAGAGCCCGTGGGAAGGATGCAGTTGTAGGTTTTCGGAGAACCATCGGGAAGGGGTGCAGTTGTAGGTTTTCGGAGAGCCCTCGGGGAGGGGTGCAGTTGTAGGTTTTCGGAGAGCCCTCGGGGAGGGGGGCAGTTGTAGGTTTTCGGAGAGCCCTCGGGGAGGGGTGCAGTTGTAGGTTTTCGGAGAGCCCGCAGGAAGGATGCAGTTGTAGGTTTTCGGAGAACCCTCGGTAAGGGGTGCAGTTGTAGGTTTTTGGAGAGCCCTCGGGGAGGGGTGCAGTTGGAAGTTTTCGGAGAGCCCGCGGGAAGGGGTGCAGTTATATGTTTTCGGAGAGCCCTCGCGGAGGGGTGCAGTTGGAGGTTTTCAGAGAGCTCTCGGGGAGGGGTGCAGTTGGAAGTTTTCAGAGAGCCCTCGGAGAGAGGGGTGCAGTTGGAGGTTCTCGGAGAGCCCTCGGGGAGGGATGCAGTTGGAGGTTTTCGGAGAGCCCGCGGGAAGGGGTGCAGTTGGAGGTTTTCGGAGAGCCCTCGGGGAGGGGTGCAGTTGGAGGTTTTCGGAGAGCCCTCGTGGAGGGGTGCAGTTAGAGGTTTTCAGAGAGCCCACGGGAAGGGGTGCAGTTGGAGGTTTTCGGAGAGCCCTCGGGGAGGGGTGCAGTTGGAGGTTTTCGGACAGCCCACGGGAAGGGGTGCAGTTGTAGGTTTTCGGAGAGCCTGCGGGAAGGGGTGCAGTTGTAGGTTTTCGGAGAGCCCTCAGGTAGGGGTGCAGTTGTAGGTTTTTTGAGAGCCCGCGGGAAGGGGTGCAGTTGTAGGTTTTCGGAGAGCCCTCGGGGAGGGGTGCAGTTGTAGGTTTTCGGAGAGCCCTCGGGGAGGGGTGCTGTTGTAAGTTTTCGGACAGCCCTCGGGAAGGGGTGCAGTTGTAGGTTTTCGGAGAGCCCTCGGGGAGGGGTGCAGTTGGAGGTTTGAGAGACCTCGGGGAGGGGTGCAGTTTTAGGTTTTCGGAGAGCCCTCGGGGAGGGGTGCAGTTGGAGGTTTTCGGAGAGCCCTCGGGGAGGGGTGCAGTTGGAGGTTTGAGAGACCTCGGAGAGGGGTGCAATTGGAGGTTTTCGGAGAGCCCTCGGGAAGGGGTGTAGTTAGAGGTTTTCGGAGAGCCCTCGGGGAGGGGTGCTGTTGTAAGTTTTTGGAGAGCCCTCGGGGAGGGGTGCAGTTGGAGGTTTTCGGAGAGCCCTCGGGAAGGGGTGTAGTTAGAGGTTTTCGGAGAGCCCTCGGGGAGGGGTGCAGTTGGAGGTTTGAGAGACCTCGGAGAGGGGTGCAATTGGAGGTTTTCGGAGAGCCCTCGGGAAGGGGTGTAGTTAGAGGTTTTCGGAGAGCCCTCGGGGAGGGGTGCTGTTGTAGGTTTTTGGAGAGCCCTCGGGGAGGGGTGCAGTTGGAGGTTTTCGGAGAGCCCTCGGGAAGGGGTGTAGTTAGAGGTTTTCGGAGAGCCCTCAGGAAGGGGTGCAGTTGGAGGTTTCCAGAGAGCCCTCGGGGAGAGGTGCAGTTGGAGGTTTTCGGAGAGCCCTCGGGGAGGGGTGCTGTTGTAAGGTTTCGGACAGCCTTCGGGAAGGGGAACAGTTGTAGGTTTTCGGAGAGCCCTCGGGGAGGGGTGCAGTTGGAGGTTTGAGAGACCTCGGGGAGGGGTGCAGTTTTAGGTTTTCGGAGAGCCCTCGGGGAGGGGTGCAGTTGGAGGTTTTCGGAGAGCCCTCGGGGAGGGGTGCAGTTGGAGGTTTGAGAGACCTCGGAGAGGAGTGCAGTTGTAGGTTTTCGGAGAACCCTCGGGGAGGGGTACAGATGGATGTTTTCTCGGCCTCGACCCTCTGAAGATTCACTACGTTCCGATGCCAATGATGAATGCACGTGTAACGGGAGTTTTCGTGAGCAAGACGGGTACATGAAAAACGAGACCGGATAAATTGGAAAATGTCACAATCCTGGCTAAGTGCCTGCCTAACACGCTCCATTGGCAGCACATCAGCAGGCCGCCTGTCGTTACACATGTCTCAGTGTATGTCGCGGTCGGGACGCATTAAGAGCTTTCTTATGTAGCCAGTGTTCGCTCCGCAGACGCTGGCAACAACCAAAATAGGCGCACTGCTGCACTTAATTCAAACATCGGCTCTTATCTAAACACACCTACGGTGGTCTTGTTTGCCCCCTGGTTTCCTTGTACAGGGGTGTGGTTCAGGGGATTGTTTCACTAAGATAATACACCCCCAAGCATATCCATCATAAAACAGAATCTGTTCTTAACTTCAAGGAGATTTTTAAAAATGTAAATCATCATAGATGTGACGTAAACCTATCACAGAGGACACTATTTCCGCGACACACCAAGAAATATATCCCGGTGGCGCACCCTGATGTCGACAATTTTTAGAATACAAGATGACTCTTATAGAGCGAATTTGGTTTTAAAGAGCAAAATCGGGGTTATGAACTCGTAATAATGTCTGCGAAACGATCCCCACGGACTATATTGGTGTATTGCTCTCACCTTGTCAAAATCGACAACTTGTGCAGCGATAGAAGATGTGCTTTACAGTTTGATGGCGTTGGATGAAAGCGATCTTTACGCAATGGATTGCGTAGGTTGTGTTAGTTGTTGTCCTATTTTGCTGTATAACCTTTGGTTGTATGGCTGCTTAACTGACTGGTCACCCATTATCTGTCTCTTAAAAAAATTGTGTCTACATTCATATCGACTGGGGAGGTTATCGCATGCTTTTTCCGATTGCTTTCCAGTGACATGTACAAAAAGAGCCGTTATCACACAATGGTGTCACACACACATAGGCGTCTACAGGCCTACACAACGAACACGCACGCAGCACACGCGATGTACTCGCATACCCACTAATTTGTTTAGGTACAAATACATAATATTGGAACAAATAACATAATAGGAAAGGCGAATTCAATGTTCCAAATCCAGGCCATCGCGCAGTCATATATTTTCACGAAATAGGTACAACTCATAGGCATCGAAACTTGGGGGCTGGAGGTAGGATTAGCCGCCAATATTTAGCGCCTCAAGGTTCAAATTTTTTGGCAAGTCTCAAAGAGGTGGAAATGGGTTTTTGAGAACCTGAAGGTGGGGGTATAGCGAACCTCGGGGGTGGGGTGCAATTGGAGGATTTTGGAGAGTCTCAGTCCCCTAATATTTACCTCGTTCCGACGCAAGTGCAACTTGTATATGGGAAGAAAGATAGAAATCGTCGGGTGAGATGGTTAACACGATCTGTTCTGCTCCCCAGTTATTGATACTATTTTACACACACACACCCACGAAACAACGCACCGTTCGTTTACGGGGCGATATCGGAAGAAATTATCACCAATCAAATTTATAATGTAAAAGAAAGGATAGGGCCTATCTAGAGAAATAGACCATAACAAAACAAGTAAGTCAATAATTATAAATATTTATAGCTGAGTTTCCTGAAATATGAAGCCTTGCCTGTGACACTAGTGTAGAATTAGTGTCAACGCACTGTAATGTTTGGACAAACAAGCATTTTACAAATTGCTACCACTGACGCTGTTTAAATTCGTACTTAAATTATTTGGGCGATAATACAGGCATATTTGATTTTCGTGCCTGCAGGCTTATATAGACAACACACTAAGGAAGGAGCAGTCCACCTATAGACTATCTACTAACAGGCCTTTTCAAGAAGACGTTCTTTTATACCCAGAATTTACCTGGGGGTGAAGACTTATTAAGTTTCTTTGCACGGGCACTAAACGTTTTGTCATTTTGCACAGGCCATGCTGAGCGCGGACAATTAAACGACGTGTAATAGTGTCATTGACTGATCGGCAACCCACTTTTTATAACCCCGACATATACATTATTGTAGAACAATTACACTGTTTTAGAACATTTTACTATTTTATGTCATTTACTATTTTATGAGACATTATTTATATTTCACCATTTTGAGGACAGTACACTATGTCACCAAGACAACGTCACCATTATCTTTATTGTGTGTTTTATTTCTATCCTGTTCTGCTGCTCAGAGAGGTCATGATTTTACTCTGTGCAATCCACTTAGTTCCCAACTGTCGGCTGTCATTTCAACAGTTTCTCAATACATGAGAATACAAGATTCCTTGTTATATCTACACAGTTCGCTGTATCTTAATCTTTGTTTTAATCGAAAGTTACTGCCAATCCCCCGCTCTAAGCCAACATTTAAATTAGCAGTTATCTTACTACTAGCAGGATATGTAAGTCTAAAACCTGGACCTGCTGTCAGGTGCAACATTCGAATGGCCATCACTAACGTTCGATCTATTCGAGATAAAACAGCCTCGCTTACTGATTTATTATTTTCCAAGACAATAGAGATCCTTGCTATCACTGAGACCTGGCTCAGACCACATGACACAGCCGCATGCACTGCCGACAATTCTCCTTCCGGTTTCACCTTCCATCATCGCCCACGTTCAGTCGGACGAGGTGGTGGTATTGGATTCCTCATTTCAAAATAGTTCAAAGTTAATTTGCATTCCAACCCTGAGTATTCCAGTTTTGAGTCCATTTCAGATTCTTCTTTCTCTGGTTATTTTGTTTGCATTGATCGCCTTCCAGGACACTCAGTTAATTATTTCTTTGAAGCATTCCAGGATCTGTTGGAAAGTTTTCATTTTAATCTTCATTTGAATATACCTTCTGCAACAACAACCACATTTAATGATATTCTGGCATAATTTGATGCGAAACAACATGTCACCTTTGCGACACATACACGTGGCCATTCGCTTGGCCTCTTGATAACTCGTTCAACTTTTAAAACTATTCAGTCACCCACAGTTTCCGATGGCTTATCCGACCACCACACTGTCATTGCCGATCTTAAAGTGTCTATAACTCCAGCCGTGTCCAAACACAATGTGTTTTACAGAGCCATTCCCAGGATCAACATTGCAGCCTTAATGGCTGATATTCTTAAATCCGACATTATCACACATCTTAAAGAAAACGTATCAGATTTGTATGAGCAGTACTGTCAAGTACTTAAGGCATTGCTTCACAAACATGCACCAATTAAATCAAAATCTGTGTAACAAATCCATCAGCTCCCTGGATGACTCCAGAAATTATAAAATCTAAAAGGCGCTGTCGTTATTTGGAGCTTGTTTGGCGAAAATTACGCTCGTCTCTGGACAGGTCACGTTACTCAAGACAATGTCACTACTGCAACAGACAAATGGCCAAAGCAAAATCGGATTATTACACAAATATCGTCTCCAATAACTCTGATAGTCCACATCAGATATATCACTGCATAAATCAAACTTTACACAGACGGCCTGCTCCCTCCTTACCAAATCATGCATCAATTAAGTCTTCGTGTGACACGTTCTCTAGTCACTTCAAGGACAAAATCAGTCTTATCCGGTTTCCTTTCCAAGGTCATACTTCAAGTATTGTAAATGCCGATTCTCCCGAAATAAATTCTTAACTTGCATCGTTTGAACAGTTGACGAAGTGAGGAAAATAATTATGTCCTCCCCAAATAAATCCTGTGATCTCGATCCATTCCCGACCACATTGCTAAAAGCACGTCTTGATGCATTACTCAAACCAATAATATATATCGTAAAATACATCACTGTTCTTTGGCTATTTTCCTGACGATCTTAAACACGCCCATGTAAACTCAGTTCTTAAGAAGACATCTCTGCCTAAAGACGACCTAAACAGTTATAGACCCATTTCCAACATCAGCTTTATTTCCAAAATACGTGAAAAGGTTGTCGCAAACCGCCTAAGGTTTCACATCAGCACAAAATACTTATACAATGTGTTGCAATCTATATTCAAACAATTTCACTCCAAATAAACTGCTCTTTTAAAACTACTCAATGACATTAACCTAAACATCGATAAAGTCAATGTAACCGAACCCACCCTGCTTGATCTGTCATACTTATTAAACTTGCATTATTATTACTGAACATTCTTCTGGATAGTTCGTTTTCAAATCAGAAACTTTCATTTTTCATATCCAAGATGTTTAATTTACCTGGTAGAGTCTTTCGTCAACGTATCACGTCGACTTCATCAGTACCGATGACGCTGAAGGACGTCATCGTACACGTGAGGCAGTTCGTAACTGCCCTCGTCTCTGTTGATGAGTGTTTTGGTTTTCCTGATCCAGATGGCTTCCTTAATATGCCGAATTCTTCTGTTGGGTTCCTTGTCTACAATTTTCACTCCCTCCCAGTCTATGATGTGGTTTTCAGTTGTCGTAAGGGCGGATTTATTGATGGTAGACATAAATCTTTTTTTCCGCTCCTTGTGTATTTCTCATTTTTCGTGTTGTCTACGTCCTTTCTGTGTTCTTCCAGTCTTGTTTTGAGTAGTCTTCCTGTCTCCCCAATGTACTCAGCACCACAATTCTTGCACGGTATTTGGTACACCAGTTCGCCCTGTTCTTCTAGCTGTACTTTGTCTTTGGGATGTACCAACAGGCGCCTGAGGGTGGTGTGGGGACGCATGGCTGTTGCTACTCCATACTTCTTCAGTACTCGATGTACTCTCTCTTGACGAAAGCCTCTACCACGTAAATTATCTTGGATATGAAAGTTTCTGATTTTATACTTATTAAACGTTTATTAATATGGTACGACATATCGGGCACATCTTTGAGCCGGTTTTCTTCATAGCTAACTGACAGATACCAAGCCATAAAGGTAACTGCTTTTCAGCCGTACTGCCCACAGGATTCTGTTCTTGCGCTTTTCCATTTCACCATCTCTACACTACGCCGCTAAGCTATGTTATCCAAATCACCTTTACGCAGTTGACACAGATCTACACTTCTTTGGCTACACCATATACAAATTGCTCCCTAAGCCAGCTCAGTGATTGTATCCAAGATATCTATACCATTGAATGAGTGACAGCAAATTAAAATTAAATGCAAATAAAACTGAATTTCTCATCATTGGTATTCCAAAGGAGGGCCCACTACAGCACCCTGCTGGCCATCATCCTACTGTAAGGGAGAAAGAGTTGTACCCACCACTGTTTGACATCTATGACATGTAATAAATGTCTGGCAGAGGAAATGTTTGACTTGCAGATGGGTCACTGTGCTCCTTGGATAAGGTGACTAATGGCTAATTAATGAGGTAGGCTGTAAACTTTGAAACATTATCTGGCTATGGCCGGAGTGGTTCCCTATTCTGCATGCATTTCTCATTACGACTGAGGCTCATAAATTCACAAGATCCTCATCTATTCCCTACACATCATGAAAAGCGGTAGATCTACGGCATTTTGTGAAGAATTACTTGGCACATTTGCACTCTCAACAACATTTGGAGGCTTGTTAATTAGCTGCCAATATTTATTGCGAAACATCAAATATGGTATATTTCAAGTGTAGCTTACAGCTTTTGCGACTTGCGAGAACTCTCCAGGCAATATAGTACGTAGACCTAGATACGCTGCAGCAGACCAGGCAGCGTCACCATTTTGTTCAGACGTTGTTTTACATGGTGTTTAAAAAGTACGATATACAAGTGTACTTGGCGTTTACATGTGGTTCAGTGTAGCATCTACAAAAAAGTATTTTATGATTTACCTAATTAAAAGCTTTGACCTGCTGTGTGCCAAAAATGTTTATGGAATCGTGACTTAGACTCTATTTTTGTCAGCCAATTAATGTTTAAAATTAAAAAAATAGCCAAATTAGTGGCGAGAAAGGGAAACACCAGGGGGCTACTCATGGAAGGGGATTCCTTATGTTTCTCATCTGTCTGAAATATTTTTAACACAACGGTTGAAAGGTACAATAAAATGATATTTAGCAATCATATTTTTAGCCAATTGATATAGTTATTTTTTATGAATATACATACTGATTTGTGTGGATAAAATTAAAATCGACGGGGTGGGGGTGGAAGGGGTGTACGTAACCGTTCTATATGAAACGGAGGGAGTTTGTTCCTAGTTTTTCATTTATTAATTAATATTATGTTTCATAAGACTATAATATATATGTTGAAGGTACACTGCCTGCAAAATTGTTTTTAGTTATTTAAGTAAGCTCCTAACAATGTTCGTTATTTGAAAGTTAAGTCGGCGCATCATGTTCAAATGGTAAACAATGCATCCAGTGTCAAACAAGTTTTATTAGCAATTTCGCCAAAGCGGTTCTAGTTTACCACAATTCCCTTTGATGTCCAATTTCCTCAGGTTCAAAGCAGCAGAGTTCCTGTTACAAATTACCACGCTGGCTAATTCCAGGTATAGTAGCAGCAGAGGAACAGACTCCCTCCCTTTAACGTGTTCTGTTTATGGCTGTGCTTGCGGGTCAGTTGTCAGAACAGCTGCACTTGAGTGAAACTTTGTTCGATTGAGTTTACAATAGACTACACACACGTATACCAGACATACACGGCAGCACTGCTCATGTGATACATTATGAAAGTCTAAGCTATCTGACCGACGTTTCATCGACAAAAAGGAAAAGGTGTAGTAATAACATTTTAGTCAGTGTTACATATTGAAGACACGCTTGCGCAACGGATCGATATGTTATAAATCACTAACAGTAGTATCAATGCATCGATACAGTGCATTTTCAGACAAGCTAAATAATTTATCACTACAGTCAATGTGATTAATAAGAGCTTTGGTTTCGAGCAAACTGTCGGAGTATATAGCTGCACTTAAGAGTGAAACGTGTTTACAGAGCCATGGTCCATGACATATGATTATCAGAAATACTCATGCCGTGGCTGTTATGACGTTTACATTTGTGTTCATCTTAAAATCCCATGAGAAATTTAAACTTTGTACATTCAGTCATAAGTTCATATATTTGTGTTGACCACACACTGAACTTAATACCGATATTCTCAGCTATTTACAAAACCAAAATCCTCAGCATGATGAGGTTACCGTACGATATTGGAAGAAGAAGAAGCAGCACCATTGCTCTTGGTGTCAACTTGTATTTGTTCACTATTGACCTGTTTTTGTGACATTTTTGTGACGGCGCATGTGCGAACATGGAATGACGCAGATGCTCGCGTTCCAAACGTAAATGTAAACATAATAATGTATAACAAAAATTGCAAATTTGTCATGTTGTTGCTGCCAGTTGATGTAACGTAATGTGGCCTGTGCTATATGAAGCCACCTTTGACCGCATATATCGCAGTCATTCTTGCCACGGTTTACTTAAATTGAATTTCGCCCTATCACGCGGCTATGCAATGTTACCCAGGATACTTTGCGTAGAGCCGAAATGAACCGATCTCCAAATAGGTCAATAAACAGTCGATTAACCGATTGCATGTTTCTCCCACACTACGGCACGCACAATATGATAGAATTTTACACGCATGCGCTGAAGCGCGGCAATCGTGGTTTTATTCTTAGCCGATAGATGTCGTACGTGTATTACTGCGAATGTACCGTAATTCCATTTTACGGGGAGACACCGTAAATATTACGATATATGCCCGTTAATTATACGGCAATCGTGGTTTTACGCTTAGCCGATAGATGTCCTACGTGTATTACAGCGGATGTACCGTAATTCCATTTTACGGGGAGCTACCGTAAATCATTACGGTAGATGTCTGTTAATTATACGGTAATTTCTAAGAGTGTGCCATTGAATGAGTGACAGCAAATTAAAATTAAATGCAAATAAAACTGAATTTCTCATCATTGGTATTCCAAAGGAGGGTGGTAAACTTGATGGCTCTTTCCCAACCCGTATCTTGAATCAAAATATCACGCCAGCCGCCTCAGCGCGGAATCTGAGAGTAACGTTTGATGAAAACATTAACACCACATATCCAAAATGTGTCGCTGCTGTTTCTACCATATCCTTGATGTTCGCCGTATTCACCGGTACACATCACTTTCCGTAGCTCTTGTAGGCAGCAGACTCGACTACTGCAATTCCCTCCTTTATAATATTGCAAGCAAAGATATAACAAAACTTCAACGTGTCCAACATTGGTTAGCAAGGGTAGTCACGCGTTCTCCTAGTTTTTACCAAGTGTCGCTTCTGGAATCACCGCATTGGCCTCCTGTGCGATATCGGATTATGTTCAAGATTTGTACAATTGCCTGTCAAGCCGTTTCATCCAAACAACCTGCATGTCTACATTCGATGCTCACTCCATCAAGAAATCTCAGACAGGTACGGTCGACCAGTTGTAATCTTCTTTTCATTTCCCGTTTTCTCTGTAGAATCCACTTCCTATGAACGTTAATGTAGAAGGAAATGTAGTTTCCTTACGCCGTCGTCTAAAAACCTATCTTTGTAAATATTGCCTATTCTCACTAGCTTCCTAGCACTTTCATCGATCTGTTGACGACGCACGCATTGTATACGATAACGATATTGCTTATTCCAATGGTTTTGCTGCGCCACTGTGCTTGAGTTTCGAGGATATTGGCGCATAAGAAGTCGCTATTATTATTATTACATTTGGTTGTTATGTCAACAATGAGATCGCAAATAGAATAAGATGGACAGGACATGTGCACAGAATGAGCGAAGATAGATTGTTAAAAAGAGCATGGAAAGCAGAAGAGGGTTGCCCATAAGAAGTCACTATTACTATTATGATTTGCACGTACAACACACCAATAATAAGCGTATTAGAATATATTTTATATATAAATAACGTTCTTAATAGTATTGTAAATATGTTGCTCGGCGAGTTGCGTTTAATAAGCTCGAAATATTATTCGCAATTATTAATGTTTCACCCACGACACATCCAAATTGAATACAGAACATTGAAATTATAAACACCGACTATTGTGGGAGCACGTTCCTGGAATTGTTCTTTGAAGTTGACCTGTTTCGACAATCAGGCCCACAAGTGGGACTACGTACAAGTGATTCTACAAAGTGTGACACTCCTGACTTGATGTGGTTATTCGTAATAACACATCGGACAAGGTCGCATTCTATCTGTTATCAAATGGGACTAAGTACGACTGATTCTACGAACTTGTGCCCTGACTAGGTGTGGTTATTCGGAATAACACATCGGACAAGGTCGCATTCTATCTGTTATCAAATGGGACTAAGTACGACTGATTCTACGAACTTGTGCCACTCCTGACTAGGTGTGGTTATTCGGAATAACACATCGGACAAGGTCGCATTCTATCTGTTATCAAATGGGACTAAGTACGACTGATTCTACGAACTTGTGCCACTCCTGACTAGGTGTGGTTATTCGGAATAACACATCGGACAAGGTCGCATTCTATCTGTTATCAAATGGGACTAAGTACGACTGATTCTACGAACTTGTGCCACTCCTGACTAGGTGTGGTTATTCGGAATAACACATCGGACAAGGTCGCATTCTATCTGTTATATCAAGTGGGACAAAGTACAACTGATAGTCTACGAAGTTGTACAACTCCTGACTTGGAGTGGTTATTCGGAATAACGCATCGGACAAGGTCGCATTCTATCTGTTACCTGTACAACGGGAGATGATAAAGCGACCCAACGCACGGTGAAAATATTTCCTATTGTTGACGAACAACCGCTAAACTACTCAATTGTGCGCGTAAACATGCGCTCAACCAGAGAAGAAGAAGATGAATGCGTGGCCACCATCTACCAGTCTCGTGCACTGCCAGACAGACGCCGACTGCGCCGTTCTCGAGTCGTCTGGCCGACTTGTCGTAACTCAAGTCGTTACGCCAAGAAGGTCGGGTGTCAGGTGCCGTCACTTAATTAAGTGCTCTTTAATGGCGATATTATGAAACCGGAATAATTCGGATATCGCGAATGACCACATTTGGTTTATTTATAGATCATAAGCAACCCTAATTGTCGATAGGAGAATAATTCATCGTGTTATGTCATGCGGATGTGTGGTGTACTTTGTGCCGTCTCGGCCGGAATGAATGTCTGCGAGCGCCAGGAAGTTTGGGATGATCAGCTGTCAATTTTTGTTATATTATCCTCGGAAATAATATGTCCCAGATCGTTGTATAATATATTATGATCTAGAAAACGAAGTACACAGACTAATTTGTTTAGTAAACGTGTTTTACTGTACACATTATAACAATGTTCATCATAATACTGGTGTAAAGACAGTGACCACAGAACACTGAAACAAAGCAATGGATTTACACGTTGGACACATCTGTTATTTGTATGTTGTGCGTGTAATAAAACTAAACAATGGGTAAATGGAAATGTTTTGAATATAGAACACATGGGGCAAACAGGCAGTGTGGTAGTATAGGGACAGAAAGCACAGGGTCGGGAGTACTGTAGCAGTCATGGCCATGACTATGGAAGAGAGTGAATGAGTTGTAAAGGGGTATCTGTGCATAAGAACATATAATACATATCTTAAATCAAACGCACTTGTTCAATATCAGATAAAGTACTGATTAATTAACGTTTTAAGTTAAGATTCTTGAGATTGTAAAAAACAAGTATGAATGTCGTATGCGGTAACTTTGAATTTGTTTTTTTTATTTTAATGTTGTAACATGAAATCAGCAAAACAATTATTCATGAGGGTAATTAATACATAAGTCTCAGTGGTGGACGTTTTGCCCCACGGGTGGGGGAAATGCCACTTTTTAGGACCTCTGCTAAAACGACTATAACGTTTTGTCTGTGATATTGGACATGATAATTCTGAACAGGTAGTATTTAGCTATGATAACGAGCTAGGTGATACACCCAATACATCAGAGATACAACAAAAGGATTTACACACGAAACGATTTCCCGCAAAAAGTGGGCCTTATGCCACAAACGACGCTATTGTACACACACACGCACACACACACACACACACACACACACACACACACACACACACACACACACACACACACACACACACACACACACACACACACACACACACACACACACACACACACACACACACACACACACACACACACACACACACACACACACACACACACGTATGTACGTACGCACGCACGTACGTGCATGCATACAACAGTACGGTATGTATTTCACTAGTCACGAAAAGGTGAACGCTGTCTACGAACACGACAACGACTCGCTGGAAACGTTTCCTGCCGTTGCTAGGAGACGCACGCGTCTTCATGCCGTTGCTAGGAGACACAATTGCTTAATATTTTTAATCAACACTGACCTTATTACCGCACTAGGAAACAGACAACATGCACGCAGCACGCTACGTCTGCGCGGGCTAATTGTAGTGTAGGCAGAAAGTCAATTATCTACACCCAATTCTTTTCATTTCAATTTTAGCATTGACCTATGCAACACCAAGCAAACGGGGCGTCACGCCACGCGGAATTTGAGCGCTTATGTAGGCCTATAGGTTTCACACTCGCATCGTACCAACTTGACAAAACCTATCTTTTTATACATGTGAACGAACGGTCACCTCGCTATTCAGATTGCTGCGATAAAGAACAAAGTCGCAAACACGGCTGACTTTGAATGGGCAAAACGCAATCATTACGAGGGAAAACAATAATAATAATTATTTCAAATGGCACCGTTTCGACTCGCATTCCGCTATGATCATAATCGACGTTGGCGTAGTAACACGGCCACGTCCGATTGTTTGTGCTACTATTCCACCGTCTTGTACAATTACGGCTGCATGCAATTCGCAAAGGTACACTATTTTATACAAGAATGCAACAAGCGAGATTAACAAAAGGAGTCGCATATCTAGAACATCTGATATATTTCTATATCTGCGGAAATAGAACCTCTCGGCTTCACTATATGAGCCAGAATGTCGAGTAAACAGCCATTATGTCTAGACAGCACATTTTCTGTGTCTTGATTTGCGTGTGTAGGTCAATACGTCACCCGAGTGTTAGGCTCAGCGGTAGTTTGACGTTTAGATGAACATCGCGCAACTTTGTAATTGTCACGTGACCGGTAATGCGGCTAACAAAACTGTTTACGGTTCCACCGCGTCGAGCTCCTAATCACCGTGTTTTCCCGCCAGTTCTCGCGAGGGATCTTCTCAGTGCCGCCATGACGGCTTCTCTTGATGTTTCGCTTTCGGGGCAGGGGTAGACCAAAACACAATTTATAAGAACATGTCTTTATCTGCCAGACAGTTATCAAACATGTCCTGTAAATATATTTTAATCTTCAAAATTCAAAAACTCACACGTATTCATGTTAATTCTTTTAGGAATCCGCCGGAGAAAATTACTCATAGTTTGTCATCGGTTTCTCCAGAAAACCAACAAACAAGATATTCCCCATCAAGTGGTGTTCAAACCAAATACACCCTGTCTTCGCGCTCAGTTGATCCTGCTGTCAATGATGTGTGTTGTTGGTCCTACAGCCATTGACACTTACATGTGTTGCCAGCCAAAATTTAACCATGGAAATACAATAATGATTTTCCAGTTTTATTGTGGATAAATGAAATATTATTGTACCGTAGCATTGTGTTCTTGCGTAATAAACCAAACTTGTATGTCGCTGTCACGATGTCACGTCACTGTGTCATCAAACCTAATTAGCCTACAATCGGAAAACTACAACATGTTGACACCGCTTTCAGGGCGGTAATTTGCACTAGCCAGCGGACAACGACATCGTTAGTTTGAGTCATGTCTCGCCAATCGATCGTCTGGTGTATTGCGTGATTGACTATTACCTTGCTTTTACATGTGCGTTGTGTTTGTCTGACTGCCAGAATCTGTCTGGGTGTCGTCTGCAAATCGTGCGGTTTCAACGAAAGACGCCTCTTTTGGGGATGATAATCATACGTTTTCAAAACCCGAAAAAAATCACGCGTTTAGCACTGTTTCAACCCCCACACAAAAATGCGTGATGTGGGTCTTGCGATTTTTACGATCTAAAATTGCTATTAACGTATGTTTCGCTCGTTAGCTGGCGCCACTGTAGCAATGTATTTTCCCCACGATAGGCCTACATCAACCTTTATACTCGTATTAGGGAGCATCTCAGAACGTCGATGTCCGATGTCAGACGAAATTACTTTCGTCTGGCCTCAGCTCCCATCCCCCTCAGACGAAAGTTTGTAAACGTTGATAAGATGAAATCAATATATAAACAGTATCAGACCGAAACGTAAAATATCGATGACCGACGCCTCTGACCCTTCTCCCCCAAACAAAAGTAATTTTCGTCTGATATCGAACATCAACGGAACTAATTCTCTGGCATAAGCCCCAGTTTCTTTGTCTCCGGAAAAACCGCAGCATGTAAAAAACTATGAAATCTTCGTCAAAATACAGACAATCATTCCAGCAGCAAAACCACCGTCAACATTACGCGCGTGTATCTAAAGAAATTGTGCTATAAATTTGTAATCGGCGCCTATTAGACGTGATACTAGATGAATCATATTTAAACGGAGGAGCAGACTGACTCCTGTTACTCACGCCAATTGCGTCGGCGCCATCATTTGCTGACTGACCCGATTTTCATAGAAATCTGTCGAAAACGTGTGCGCCGTGAGAAAAGAGAATTAATAAATAATTTGTTGAAGTCGGTGAATGAACTAGCTATTCCCGGTGACCAGAGACGTGTAATGATGTTGGTTATGGCTAATCGCATAACCATCGATTTAAGCGAAGGCACTGATTTTTTTGTGACTTCCGGTTTCCGGTTGAGAAGGAAATGTTGTGTAAAATGGATGCATGCGGTCAAGAACTCTACAGTTATTTTGTTTCACAAAATGTTACATGGTGTTTGTAAATAAGCATGACTATTGCATTTGGGCAACCCCGATAACGTAGCAGTAATAAACGTTGTTTATAAAATGGGGTCATGTCATTATTTATTTTTTGATTGGCGTCCGGTTTAACGTTTTTGTTTTCTGTGGGTTCTAAGTAACGATTCAGATGTTGTTACAATGGATGCAATTGTTCCACGTCTTGTCCTTGGGCGATGTTATAGGTCGCTACTTACGTGAGCTGGTGCAGAGATGTCGTCAACAAATTCTGCATTTGCTCTCGATAAAAATGTTCGTGGAAGCTATTTCCGGTCAGGTGTTACCGAAACACTATTTTTTCTTCATAACCCGGAGATATTTCCGTCATTATCCTGCCCGTAAACGTTCAGCCAGCCATTAGATATGTATGTCTCCGAGCAGCATGCTGTTGTCCTGTCCACAAACATACCCATTTCCCGAAAAGGGGTACTTTGTCAAAGTTACTGGTAAAAGTTCTTACTTACCAGGGCGTAAAGCATAAAGCACTTCGGACAATTTTAAATGGCGGGATACCGCGCTATCCCGCCCTTTCAAATTGCCCGAAGTGCTTTATGCTTTACGCCCTGGTAGACCCTTTCCTTCGAACACCATCTCGACTTAACAGGAAAGCATTCAGTCACGCTGCAGTTACTGAGCGAAGACTGTTCTTTCACAAATATCTACCGCTGCCAGGCACTCATTCGTACAGCGGAGTGAACTGGAGCAACGTAAAGTTATCAAACTTTCCGAAAGTTCGAAATGGATGCAAGGGGATTAGAACTCGGAAACTTTAGATTCGGAGTCAGATACTCTATTTACCGCGCTTCACTGGTACGGCATTCGTGTGTCATGCACGCGGAAGTAAACAGACTAGAAACTCAGTAATTATCCACAACCACTAGCCGGGCGATTACTTATTTATGTAAGTATCCGTCTTCTGGTAAATAATACCCCTGAACAGTGTAAGGTATATCATGATCGCCCCAGCGAACGTTCTGTGCTTTCTTCCCAATGAAGTCGAGATGATGTACGATTGAACAGGTCTGCCAGGGAGTAAAATGTAAGGCGCCTTGAGCAGTCCTCAGGACTGGATACTGCGCTATATAAGAGCATACCTTTATAAGAATTTACCTTTATATAAAATATTCACGCCACCACAGTCCATTGACGCCTGACAGACGTTGTCCGTACTGACGATAATTCCCGGTGCGAGTTGCCGTCGCAGTGGCTAAGAGCCTACTCATTAAGTAGTGCGTAAGGTCTTTATTCGATCGATATACACAACATTAGAGATGACCTGAAGACATCGGTGCACGGCGCTACGCTAGATTTGTTTACTTGTGGCTAGTACGTGTTTCCCTTAGTGTTGTGCACCTTTGTGGGTTTCTCCAAAACGTCGTTTATTTATCGATCACAGTTCGTACGTGTGGTGAAATCCGGCGCATGCTGAATTGTTACGTTTTGGTGGCTAACATTAATATACAATTAATTAGTTTACATTCATCCTTGAATCAACTAATCACTCGTTTACAACTGGTGAATTTACCACCATTCAAATACCTTAGGTAGGAGAATGGCCCTTTAGAAAAGGACAGATAACACACACAAGTAAATAACTCTAAACAACCATCATTGTGCCTTTTGAAATGCACCGCCAACTGGTAGATCAAAGATCAATGTTTCAGGGAAGCGAACTGACGTAGAAAGAGGCACGTGGATCTCTGCACTTTGGGGGAGATGCACTTACAACGCGCCCAAAGTTAGCGTATTTATAAATGAAATGGTATGTTGTGATTTCTGCTCGACGGACGAGGACATTTCACGGGTATCCACTCAAATTATATTTATATAAATCCATATTTAGAAGCAGACGGGCGTTGAGATCACCACGAACTGGTGTTGATGTCAAAAGTAATGTGTTACTTTTTTATTTCCAAATAGAGTAAACTTATATATTTGATTTGAGTGTCGTGCTAGCCCGTTGACTAGACAGATTTGTTGACTGCGTAATAGTGATTAAGAATTCCATTACTGCACGACGCAGACGTATTAATCTATGCCAGCGCCGTTTCCGACAAATTACGGGTGCTTCCCGCGCTATGAAGGATCTGACCGGCTACAGTTTCAGATCGCCAGTGTCGGAGTAGAAACGTCGTCTAAAACATCGATACTGTATGTCATGTTTTGGGATCTGTGTTTGTTGCTTTCTGCAAACAACAACATCACCATCGTCATCACCATCATCATTATCATACTCTCCTCCTCCTCATCGCTTTTCTACTTCTTCTTTTATTTGGTCCTTTGCAGGGCGGGTATCATCTCACAAAGTCAGTTCTGCACTCGTTATTATTTCTATCGCTATCTCCCTCGCTCCCTCTCTTCATCCTTCCTCTCTCCCTCCATCATTCTCTCCGTTCCACAGTCCGTCCGTATATCCATCCGTCCATTCGTCCGCCCGTCTGTCGTTCCAACTTCTGTCCCGCCGTTCCTCCATATATCCCTTCTTGCCATCCAACCACCCTCCCTCCCTCCCTCTCTCCGTCCATCCCTCCCTCCTTCCTTCCCTCCCTCCCTCTCTTTCTCCCTTCCTCCATCCCTCCCTCCCTCCTTACCTCCCCCTCCCTCCCTTCCTCTCTCCCTCCTTCTCTCCCTCCCTCCCTCCCTCGCTCCCTCCCTCCATCCCTCTCTCTGCGTGTGTGTGTGTGTGTGTGTGTGTGTGTGTGTGTGTGTGTGTGTGTGTGTGTGTGTGTGTGTGTGTGTGTGTGTGTGTGTGTGTGTGTGTGTGTGTGTGTGTGTGTGTGTGTGTGTGTGTGTGTGTCTCTCTCTCTCTCTCTCTCTCTCTCTCTCTCTCTCTCTCTCTCTCTCTCTCTCTCTCTCTCTCTCTCTCTCTCTCTCTCTCTCTCTCTCCTCTCTCTCTCTCTCTCTCTCTCTCTCTCTCTCTCTCTCTCTCTCTCTCTCTCTCTCTCTCTCTCTCTCTCTCTCTCTCTCTCTCTCTCTCTCTCTCTCTCTCTCTCTCTCTCTCTCTCTCTCTCTCTCTCTCTCTCTCTCTCTCTCTCTCTCTCTCTCTCTCTCTCTCTCTCTCTCTCTCTCTCTCTCTCTCTCTCTCTCTCTCTCTCTCTCTCTCTCTCTCTCTCTCTCTCTCTCTCTCTCTCTATATATATATATATCTCACTCCTTCACCCTCCCTATCTCAGCCGTCTGTCCGTCCAACCATCCTTTCCGTTACTACCTCCCTCCATCCCTACCTCCGTCACTCCCGCCGTCCCTCCGTCCCTCCGTCCCTCCGTCCCTCCGTCCTCCGTCCCTCCGTCCCTCCGTCCCTCCGTCCCTCCGTCCATCCGTCCCTCCGTCCATCCGTCCCTCCCCCCTCCCTTCGTCCGTCCCACTCTCTCTCACTCTATCATCCCTCCCTATTTCATCCGTTCGTCCGTCCATCCTTTTTCCGTCACTCCCTCCATCCATCCCTACTTCCGTCACTCCCTGTTTCTCCCAATCCACTCACTACTATTACTCCCTTCCGCATCCCGTCCTCCCCTTTGCATCAGCCGCTGAAGCGCTGCGCCCGTCTCCCGTCAATCGTGTTTCAGTCCGCCCGCCCGCGTGATGGTGCGACTGCCTCTGTTGGCTGCGTCACAGTATGTACGATATGTGTTCCCACGGCTGACGTATTTACCTGTCTCGGAACGCAGGGAATATGCCAAGGAAACAACCAGCGCGTCGACATAAGTAAACATGAACATCACAAAGATCCACGCACGTAGGCATCCCATTTGACCCCAAATACTTACCACAAGATATACTTTCCAGAACAGTTTATGCGTTTCACTGTATAAAGTAAACGTTCGTTAGCGTACTCTGTGCACTAGGTGGTATTTCATGAAATATTTGTTCACATGCCATGTTTAGATTAAACTGGCATTCATTAAGCCCAGTGGTCACCGCATTTGCCTTGACCTGGTTATTTCCACGAGACACGCGTTGATCAGTTAGTCAATGCGTATGCGATGTAACGTAG
>OZ023206.1:26586654-26645044 GCA_963995525.1 Escarpia spicata | reverse complement strand
AATCAGAATAAAATTCGTCAAGTGTGTGCGTAACTTTAAAGGGATGGTTTAAGCGTTTAACGTTTAACTAGTTCGATAGTCTGTCTGCAAACCAGTTAGGCAGTTAGCCGAATATTTACCCAGCCAATCGATTTATTAGTTAATCAATCGGCAGTGAGTCACGGCAGCCGGCCTGCCAACGATTCATCTAGACACCGACCGACCGACCGACCGACCGACCGACCGACCGACCGACCGACCGACCGACCGACCGACCGACCGACCGACCGACCGACCGACCGACCGACCGACCGACCGACCGACCGACCGACCGACCGACCGACCGACCGACCGACCGACCGACCGACCGACCGACCGACCGACCGACCGACCGACCGACCGACCGACCGACCGACCGACCGACCGACCGACCGACCGACCGACCGACCGACCGACCGACCGACCGACCGACCCACCGACCCACCGACCCACCGACCCACCGACCCACCGACCGACCCACCGACCGACCCACCGACCGACCGACCGACCGACCGGCAATTTTCTTTATTATATGTATAATGACTTTTCGTTATTTGCTAAAATGTACCAGATGCTAACATAAATTGATTACCTATTGAGAAATATGTCAAAAAAGAATAACTAGAGATGTTACAACATCATCAAGTAACCTACCATATTCTTGTGAGCGCCGTAGAGTAGTTTTAAGAGGCTCGAATTCTCTTTCTGCCGTCTCGAAGCTAGGGCTATGTCGTATACCATACGTTTCTTCAGTTCGCTCTGCTGTATACATGCATATTTGGCTACAGACAGCTGTGGATATTATGTGTGTGAATATACTTCTCGTAATGACTGTAGCGTGGCTGAATTCTTCTCGGCGAAGTCAATATGGTGATCGTTTATTAGTGAACATGTCTGCTAAGCAGTTATATTTATTGTTATTGTTTTTCTTGCTGCTGGTGCGGTTCTTGATTTTGTAGTTGTTTTGCTGTGCTGTTGTTTTGTTATTATTGATGAACACACTTTTAAGAGTGACCCATTGCACACATCTCAGTAAGACTGTCAAGGTCGTAGAACTGATTCGTGGAAACAGGCATAGATAAATCGCACGCCCCAAAAAACGTGGGATATCTTCGAGATTGCTACATTGCTTCCACGCTGGTATCTTCGCCGCCGTTCTGGCGAGCTGATCAAACAGCAACTTGCATGATGAATGGAAGATTTCCATCTCCGTTCTCCGGTACCCGGAACGAACAGATTGTATATTTCCCCGAACTTCCGGTTTATTATGAACTGTTGGATGGATGCGATATGATGTTCCTCGTTTCCACCTATCTCTGACATTTACTTCTGTCCCCTGCTTTTTTATCGTACATTTTCTATTTATCTTCGTCCCTCGGTTTTTCCCACTCGCCCTCCCTTCATTCGTTCCAACTGTACTGTTCGTATACTTATTATATCCAAATATTTGTTTAATGGGGTGAACGGTAATGCCAGTTGAAAGGACCGGATATTGCGTCGTTTAAGTGCGGTAACTTTCACTGCCGTCTGTTTCGATTTATCTATGTTTCTACCATTTCCTGTTGTTACGTCAAAGCGTTTCAGACGCTAAAGAGCGTAATCAACGCAAAGGATCCACGCCCCGTGTCTTTATCTCGGTATAAAGAGCACAATCATTGATCGTTGTCGCGCCACACCCGCTAAAACTACTTTCCTCCAGCAAAGACTACTAATTAGGCCCTAATTAGGCCCTAACCTAAAAGGTGCGGTAGTTAGTACGATTGGTGTTCCCAATGAGGTAGTTCGCTTTTGGTTCGTTACGTGGCGCTAGAGTCTTCCAAAACTGCATAATTAATTTCGGTTTATTTTGACGGAAAATAGCTGATTTTATTAATCACAACATATCTCTCTCCCTCTCCCTCTCCCTCTCCCTCTCCCTCTCCCTCTCCCTCTCCCTCTCCCACTCCCTCTCCCTCTCCCTCTCCCTCTCCCTCTCCCTCTCCCTCTCCCTCTCCCTCTCCCTCTCCCTCTCCCTCTCCCTCTCCCTCTACCTCTCCCCCTCCCTCTCCCTCTCCCCCTCCCCTCCCCCTCCCTCTCCCCCTCCCCCTCTCCCTCTCCCTCTCCCTCTCCCTCTCCCTCTCCCTCTCCCTCTCCCTCTCCCTCTCCCTCTCCCTCTCTCTCAACGTACCACGCCCTATCCGGGTTTTGAATTCAGAATTCTGACATACAAGGCGGACGTTCTACTTACTACACTAACGCGCCCTTCCAATAAAAACAATCGTACTTTTTTTTAAAGAAACGTATGTTCGCATTGAGGTAGCCATCATGACGCATGATTATACTGTAAGGTTATCTCGTGGCTGCTTCCTACGTAATATATGTTCTAATAGTGTATTGATGTATTTAATTAACCTTGTTTTGAAGTAATGGCAATCAATCATAACAGAGGTAAACGCAGATCTCATTGTATCAACGGACTGATCACCCAATTTTCATTTGGCGACCAGCGGCGTGGGCCTACATAAATTGCGTGGGTGTGTTTTGGAAAAGCCAGGTTGCGGAAATTGTCTTGTAACTAATATGTGACGAACGATAATAATTAAATATTGCACAGTTATTGCTTTTTAGAAAACTAGCGGTAATATACAGCATCCCCTCAAAAACAACACAACATAGTGGGCGAAAATACAAGAGTCGTGCTGCAATGATCAGTCGTATATAAAGCCATCGAAAAACCGGCGTTTGTTTTAGTTATGCACAACATAACAAACCTAAGACCCACGCTTGACCGAACGCTGTGGCTCTGCCGGACCACTTAATACGCGAAGCACCAAATAAGGCAGACGACGGTTGGTGTGTTTAATCGCCAGGGGCTACTCACGGAGACAGCGCCATTGATCGGGACTTTCGCAGATGATCGAATAGTGTTAAAGTGACACAGGAAGGCGGCGCAGCTGACAGTTTTATGAAGAGTAATACCGGCGGTAGTCGAGTGAATGAACCGCCGGCCGAGGTGGGAACGCACAGGCTGCAGGCGGGGATAATATATTGATGAGCAGTTCACGAAAACGGAAACGGCACGTGTGGAAATTCGTGTAATCGACGCGAACGCCGACAGGGCCGAACAGTAGCGATTAGTGCACGCTCATGTGACACGAAAAAAACGTTACCAGCGGCAGTGCACTGACCGCAGTGCACTTACCAGTAGCAAGTTATCCTTTTGATGTTGTTGCGTAACACTTCTATACAAGGTGGTTGAGAATTTATGTCGATAACCTTCATATTGTTAGTTTTTAAAAATACGGCAGTTGTCACACCACGATACTTTTAGTGTAAACAGCAAGAATGATGTTAATACTGACTATACAATATCGTATCAAACTTGTACATTAAAACACGTTTTAGTGCATACTAAGGGTAAGGCGTTGCTCAAAATTATCCCGTTTTATAATATCCTAAACTTAAGCTTTGTTGCCGTTATTCTGTAATAATATTCATTATCACCATCACTGTGGCGTCGCATCCTCGCAAGCCAGGGCTGTTTGCCATGCAAAGCTAGCCCTGGTAGATCCCCTACGCGAAGTGCGGAACTTAGCTGAGTCAACCTAGTAATTGACTTCGCCAGTCACGACTGCATCACCCGTGAGAACAGCGCAAATACCCGCTCCAATTTGAAGACGGATAAACGACTTCTGGGAATCCCAATATATAATGACCCGTTCGCCCATTAGCACGACCAGCTGAGCGGTATTGTGTATTCGAATAATTGCATCTACTTCCTAAACATGGCATGTAACACGAGCCACGGTTGGTTGAAATTAGTTTTATTTTGACCACCTGACCTGCCCACATCTACTGATCTAGTGAGCGATTTAATAGGCTGAGTTGAAATTCAGAGTTTCGCAAAGCGATCAGTCAGTGAGTACTGCTGGCTGGCACTGACGTAATCAGCAGCAGCGACCCATGGCGCGCGAGGATGTGCAGTCGTATTGTCCCGTGGTTGGTCTCAGCAAGTCGTTTCCAGATCTGCCTGTCTATCCTCTGCCATATGGTGCCCTTCCAGTACTCTTCTAGTTCGTATCTTCACTCCATTCTATAATAGCATTATTGAATTGCATTGGATTATTAATTATTATTAACTTGTGAAAAATCACAAATTCTAAATTTAGGAGCTACTACAGTGAATCCCAATGCAATGGTTAGTCCGACAATTTACACCAGCCAACGGTAGTGCGTTTTTATCATTACTTCTACTTCCCAAACATTACATGTAACATCGGCCACGATTGGCCAACACCCAAATAACTGATTATATGATGGTAACAAGATGATTAGATAACGTGCTCAGCTTATTTTTTGGGACAGTACGGCCTACCAGGGGTTAATGAGAATACTGAGTTGTCAGTAGCGCCCTTGGCCGCGAGGATGGGTATATAATATAATATTGTGGGAAATAAAAGGGTATTTCTTATTATAGCGTTGTATGTCCCGTTTGTGTGGCTGATCAATGCGCCTTACATTAACCCCGGTAAATGTGTACATCAGAATACCAATTCGCGTTTTTTGGAAGCATTCAGCAACTATTTTATCATTCGATCATATGTCCACCATTGTTAGGTATTCGTTTGATACAGAGTATGACGAGTGAACTGAGACAAGGTGGAATAAACAAAATATTGGTAAAGCATTGTAACGACAGCCAAAGGATTCGGACCTCGGTTCTTTCGAAAGTCAGTTCGATGTTCTAACCGCATGTCACAGTTCTCTGTTTACCACGGTTGTATCACCAGCACTAGGCGAACTAATAACTGAAAACATTGACAGACAGACACATGAAACAACAGTAGGCGGGTAATTTCGTTCCCAAGTAAACATAGTGTTTACGCGGGAACTGCAACGGACGATATTGCAATTACAGCAATCGCTGCTTTAGCCGAACACATGACTGCTTTCCCGCACGCCATATGTTGGCCTAATTAAACGCTGTCGCACTGTCTCGCGATATTCGTAGCTGCAAACATTCCGTGCGACAACAGAGCGTTCATTAGCGTCCCAAATAATTCACTTGTTCGAAGATCGCTTCATTTCGGCTCTACTCAAAGTATCTTGGGTAAAACTGCGGTCATCTGTAAACCTGCCAACTCTCCCGTGAAATCATGGAGTCTCTCGGACTTTGGGTTTATCCCCCAGTCTCCTGGAATACAGGCAAATCTCTCGGATTTTCTCTGGAAATCTCCAATAGCACCCCCGTCGTCATCGAGACAGCGCACCGCATGAGACGTGCTGAGACCTGCTGAGACGTAGTGAAACGTACTGAGACGTCATAAACCGCTGCATTTCCGACGTAAAATCTCCAACAGCAACCCCTCTCCCGTCTTCCGATGTCAAGATCCGAGACAGTGCGAGGAGACAGCGCGACACAGGAAGCGTGCTGAACCGCTGATGACTCTCCCGGATTTTAACGATTTTAAGCGAAATTCAATTTAACCAAACAGAAACAAGAACCACTTGTGACGACTGCGGTCAAAGTGAGCTTGATGTTGCGCAGGCAACGCATAAAGACAACTGTCACAGGGACATTATATTATATAAACTATAGGATTTATTTTTAAATAGTTACTACCAAAATGTAGGCCTGCCAGCAATTCCGGGAGATTCATCATATCTTGACTTCAGATGACGGGGGGGGGGGGGGGGGGTGCTATTGGAGGTGTAAAGCGAATGTCCAGGAGATGTCCCTGTATTCCGAGAGACCGGGAGATAAACCCAAAATCAAGGAGACTCCCGGAGAGTTCGATGGTATACAAATGTGTTTAATGGACCCACAGTTTGCCCCCTTTCATTTGACCGTTTTGTGTATAATTTATAACAGTAATAAGGGAAAGTGAGAAAAAAGGTCTGTCCCTGAACAAAAAGAAAACAGAAATCATGGTCATCTCAAAGAAAAATTACACTCCAGCATGCAACATGGTAGCATATGGCACTGTTTTGAAGCAAGTCCGAACGTTTAACTATCTGGGATCACTAATAACATCCGACGGTCGATGCAACAATGACATAAAGAGAAGAATTGCTAAAACCAAAACAGCTTTTCACCACATGAAAAACATTTTAACAAATAAAAATATATTAATTGAAGTGAGAAAACATGTACTGCAATGCTACATAGAGCCCATACTGCTATATGGATGTGAATCCTGGACAATAACCAAAAGTTCACAAAAAAACATAGAAGCAACTGAAATGTGGTTCTTAAGAAGAATGCTGCGAGTGCCATGGACTGCAAAGCAAAGCAATGAAGTCATCCTTAGGACAGCAAAATCAAAAAGAAAGATCATCAACAAAGTTAGAACACAACAAGTACGATTTCTAGGCCATGTCATGAGAAAGAAAAAGTTACAGTAAAGATAGAAGGAAAAAGATCCAGAGAATGCCAGAGAATAAAAATAATAGATAGTCTCTCAACATGGTGTGGAAGGAGCACAACAGAACTGCTACAAACTACACACGACCGTGCGGTTTGGAGGGCCATGATCGCCAACGCCTGTGACAGACATGGCACATAGAAGAAGAAGAATATGTATAATTTGACGTTTTCGCCACGAATGAGATGTTGTCTTTATAATTTGAATGGCGAAGTCGGTAGGCCCTATTCTTCGCTTCCGAATGTCAGTATGAAGGTCTCTGTCCCTGGGACTGCGGCACGCATTCTTTTGGCTATTCTGGACTTGCAGGCTCTGGAGCAGGTTGGACAAATGTATAGTTGGCCTGAAGGTGTCTGAGCATCTATACACACACACACACACACACACACACACACACACACACACACACACACACACACACACACACACACACACACACACACACACACACACACACACACACACACACACACACACACACACACACACACACACACACACACACACACACACACACACACACACACACACACACACACACACACACACACACACACACACACACACACACACACACACACACACACACACACACACACACACACACACACACACACACACACACACACACATATATGTATATAATATATGATATATATATAATGTGTACAATATCGTATAAATTATTGATATTCGTGTTGTTAAAATAGCTATTTACGTTCGTACAATTTATTGGGCGTTTCCTGCAATTGATACCTAGTTGATGTATGTCGTGTTCTGAGAAAATATGCCTCGTATTCCTTTCACGTATGGATACGCGACGGAACCCGGTGTGATTTATCGTCACGTCACAGAAAGATAACTACCGAGCAGTATAAATCTTATCGGTCTTATCCTGCTCAATTCGGTAGAACGGTGGCCACGCTAACACATCTGGCTGATTATTTTGGTGTGTGATTTCTGACAGTGATATATTTACGTCTGGCTTAGTGCATTGGAGCGAAATATGACATATGACGATGTACCAGAAATTGGTTGGCTGGCAAGCGGCGTAACTCGCTTCTAGGCGACAGGGAATTATAAATAGTTTGTCTGCGAATGAATGGCTTCTGCCCTTTTGGTTTACAATCGCACCTCGCAGCAAAACCACACAAACACACGTGCATACAAATTCGAGTGTATTATAAGGGCACATATCAATTACCGCACAACGGTTCCGGTTGAGTGCGTACTCAGACGATGCACCTCTTCGATGCGGAAACAAGCATTTCAAGAAATCGACAATTAATTCTACTGTTGCTGCCGCGCTTGCAACAATAGTGCGATTTATTATAATATATACGATCTGTCTAGTTATGCCACCAGGTGATATTACTCATGCGGTACGTTATGTGCTTCTGTAAAATTCCCACGTCGCTCGGGGGCCGAACAGACAGACGCGTCTGTTGTTTTCGCGATTGTACCTTGATAGCGTTTAGTTAGTCGTATTCATGGCGGATGTTGCTACACATATATATGACAGGCCACAGCAAATTGGGTATTAAATTACCAATTTTGAAAAAAAGAATGTTTGCCTTTATTGATTCCACAGATTATACGCTTTACAATGATACCTGTTTTGTTGAAAAATCTTCAGTAGTTTTTTATTTATAACCAAATCAACAACTGCCGAAGACATTTCAACAAACGTGGTACCACTTCAAATTTTAAATTTGGCTTATCCAAGCATCATAGGCCTACTGTAACTGTTAGCAAAAGCGATGTTTAAGAAACGAGGTATTTTGTCTCATATAGTCGTATACGTGTTGAAATTTCTGATTCTTCTTTTTCAACCCATTTCATCTGCCTTTATCGTCCAGGACATCCAGTTAATATCTTCGAAGATTGTCAAGACATTCGTGATAATATAACCACATTCAGTTTTATATACATTTGGTGATTTTAATCTCCATTTGGATGCACCTGCAGCAATAACAACTTTTTTTCTGATATACTGACATAATTTGATTTAAAACAGCATGTTTATTTTTCTACACACATTCGTGGTCTTGATCTCGGATCATCCTACTGTAATTGTTGATGTTGATGTTAACATTTCTACAACTCCGTCCATATCTAAAAAGAAGATCCCGTACAGACGTAGACATCAAATTGACATGATTGCTTTTAATAACGATATTCTTGAATCAGATCTGTTTATAAATCCGAAAAATGATAACTTGCAATATTGTTCTGTACTTAAAGCCTTACTTCAAAAATATGCTCCTATTGCCTATAAATTTCATTCACAGAAAGTACCTTCACCGTGGATGACACCTGAAATGTTGCAGTCTAAACGGCGCCGTCATTACCTTGAACGCGTTTGGCCATATATCTCGTATTGTTGTTCTCCTTCTAATGCGATGTTCTATAATTATGAATCCCCACGGTTCAGCATAATAAAGTATTTGCGAGTCCGCGTTCTATGTTGAGGGTGTAATGCCTTTATTTCGTAGAGCTGAGATTTCCCAAGACACCGCTGTAACGATTAAAGACTCGGACGCCGAGCTGTATTGGACAGCATAATCGCATCTATTGCGTCATCTACTCTATTCGCATGTATATGTACGATAAACCACAATGACACGTGAACATTACCCAACGTTAGATATCTACAAAACTTGTTTGGATTTTATATGATTTTTTGGTTAATTAAAATAAATAGTAAGACGTCTGACTAACCGACGAAATAGATCGAATTGTTGTGTAAAGATAAGAGTTTATCAGCGAAACGTCTTCCAAAATGTGTGTGTAATGTTTCGCGTCTGCAATTACGCTTGCGTGCGAGCGCTGGATGGCTTTCTAATTCGCAAAGCAGATCGTACACTCACTATTTCGGGACATCGTTGACGCTTAATTGCTTTGTCATTTACGTTGGGTAGTCCTATTAGATCATACTGATAATTATATATTAATGAATATTGGCGCCGGTGGATAGACACGGGTAGATATTCGTCAACAACGAATATTCCAAAGGGTTTATACAATCAGGCAGCGGTCCGTGTAAATGTCACGACGGTATCATGCCCTCGTATCGTTCTCGGGATCTTAACACCGCATTTGTGTCCACGTTATCCGTTCCCGTTTCTATGTGTTCCGCCATTTTGAAATGACTGCGCTCACACAAGAAACACATGTTAATATCCGGTTGGTTTCTCCGCAGATGACGGCGCCGGAAGAAGGGTGGAAGTAGAGGCGACCCGACGGCCGTGTTTGAGCTGATTGCCGTGCAGTGACGAGTGATGCGAGTCCTTGTCGCAGAAATGCCACCGCCGCCACCGTCGCAGCCCTACGCCTGTCACGGACTGTACGCGGCAACGGCAGTAAATTGACTTCAATCGCACAAGCGCGCGCTGCCTGTTACGCTCGTTTTTATACGAATGTATGAAGTGTGTCATTGTTAACATCCGTGCGTGTCAAGAACAGTGATTCGTGGCCGGTTATGTGTGTTTTCTTTCGCGAGTCGACACCAAAAAGGCGTTGTAACACGACACAGGCGTCGCGCACAAGTGGGCTCAGTACGACGGTGCGTTGACTGAAAGACAACACGGGTATACAGAGCGGATCTTCAAAGGCAGCAGAAACAACGTAGACAATACTGATGTCAAAAGCAGGACAGTAACGGCAGCAGCAGGAGAAGATGCAGCAACAGAAGCAGTAACAACAACAAAAACAACAACAACAACAACAGCAACAATACCGACACCTTCACCATCAGAAACAGCAGCAGCCACAGCCGCAGCCGCAGCCGCAGCCGCAGCCGCAGCCGCAGTCGCAGCCGCAGCCGCAGCCGCAGCCGCAGCCGCAGCAGAAGCAGAAGCAAAAGCAATAACAACAACAACAACAACGCCAACACCACCACTCTCAACAGAAGCAGCAGCAGTAGTATCAGCAATAATAATAACAACAACAACAACAGCAGCAGCTGCAGCAGCAGCAGAAGCAGCAGCAGCAACAACAACAGAAGCAACAGCAGCAGCAGCAGCAGCAACAGCAGCCCGGTACTCTGCGGGAAGCGTTCTACCAGCGGTGCCAGTGACAGGCAGGCACTTCGCGGAACTTGTCGACGGGATTATAACATAAATACGCGCGTATTTCGTCATTCGCGTACCGCGGCCGAGTTCGCAGACGCAATGCGACTCAATTTAATAACGGTTTCTTTTAACGGCGACGTGTCCGACCTCTCACCGCATTTCCGCCCACGTCAACTTGCATCACCAGGCGCGGAACGGTTCACGCAGCACTGCCTTAGTCTGCATCGATGTGACGTCTCGTAAATTCAATCATCGACCAATCGGGTGCAATTCGTGGCAAGCGTGACGGAGAGGTGTATTGCTGCAACCTGTCACCGGTGCGCACCTCAGAAACGTCACCGTTGTGACGTCATCAGAGCAATCGCCTTCCGTTAAGACGCATCGAAAGTGTCGTTGCTGCGCTAATGGCATGTAATAAATCGCCACCAAAAGTATCGCGACGCGGCGGTCAGATAAGTGGTCACTGAGAACCAATCCGCGCGAAGACTCGGAACTGGACATCGAGAATCGTGGTCGATGTCGTGCGTACGCGTTATCAGCGTCGTTGCTTGTACTGGGATTTAAACAGGATTCAACGCCAGATTATCGCTAATACTTCGTATTAACGCCCCTGCAACGATGACACGTTACAAACAAACCCATGCGCCAGCGATGTCGAAAGACGTGTGACTTAAAGACAACAGTTGTGTATGTTTAAACATGTTCACGGGATATGCATGTAAGATTGGTGAATGATTACGTCAGCGCTCGGTCATAAAGAACCCAGTGCTTCTGGGAGTTCACCGCCACCTATATACCTCCGTACTACGCCGCACTCTTGTATTTGTCCGCAGTTTTTGTTCACAACACCTAACAATAAATCCTTCTAACGGCGCGTGCTGGGATTGTTACGGCTTTGCGATAGCATAGGCCGGAATAATATTCGAATAATTCACCCGGAAACATTCAATCGACCGCGTCCGAAGGTGCCCGCGTGCGGAAATATCGAATCAGGACGCGGACCAGGGTTGTTCCTCTGACTCGACGGCGCGCTCGTGCCAAATACTATCTGGATTACCGAGTGGCGCTCGTTGGCGATCAATACGCCTTCGCATCACACCACGCGTGAGCGCCGCGATCGGCGGACAGGTATTTCGCGTGACAGATCGTACAAGCCAGCTCGGGAGAGGCACTCACGGTCCGTGCGCCGGCCTAGAGCTGGTATAAACATCAGCGATTGCGTTCAGTCGAGGCCAGGCGAACGTACGCTTCGGGCGCTACGCGCGCAGACCCCGGAATACTTTGTTGACGATCGTTGTACTGCGCGCGGAGGACGAACCAAAACACGGATGGTGTGTTTACGTGGTACCTGTCGCGTCACGGTGGAGTTAAAGTAAGTTGTACGTTACACAAAGTGGGTATTTAATAGTCACGCTTAGTAGTAAGCGATCAATAGGCTACATAACTGTTGCTGAAACACACCGGAACTATTCATCACGGTTCGGATAGGTTTTGACGCCGTGGCTTTTGTCAGGTGATGCGTCGCTTGACGGGTGTATTAAAGAAGACACGGATACCGCACTGCAACCATTATATACGCAACACACATGATAAATAAGATGGATTTAAGGAGAAGGCTAGCTGTCAAACGGCAGTCAAATAACATTTAGTGTATCTTTCACTTGTGGTTTTATACTCGCAATCGCGGCACCGCCAAATCAACAAACACTGTTTGTTTCGTTGAACGAGGAAGTGCGTTGATCAACGTTCATCGATGTCCGTTTGCGTATGTTGTGGGCCAGTTGAGGATCGTTCTTCGCGGAGGTAACTTTGCCGCTGATTCACGACGTGGCGCACACGTTGACGTTGCCAGAACGCACGCAGTGGCACCAATCGACTTGGCGTACCAGTGCACGCACTCGTTTAGTGCAAGGTTTGACGTCACACCGAACCAGTGCTTCGAGTAGTGCTACAGTGCACCATACCGAATTTCACGATCGATCCCCTGTATCACAAATGTGGGGTATCGTCGTTGCTATACACCAACATCGCGTCAGTCAGTGGATTCGCTGAAAAAATCGAGTACGTCAGTTAATGCGATCGCGTGTTTCACTGCAACGACGCCGATAGGGCGAAAGCTCAGCTGGTTTTTTTTAACAACGGAAATGCACCGAATTACGCGTTGTAATCTACCGACATCGACGTAATGTGATGCTATTGTCGCCCTTGTGAAAACAGCGTGATTAGCGAAGTGCGACGACCCACGGTTCGGTCGTTTCTAAAGCGCCAGTCGTTCTGAACAGAATCCGTGTGCATTCGAAACAGCAAAGCGTGTCTATTACGACCGGTAAATTACACAACCCAGCGGAATGCAGCGATAGTACTGGGGGTGAAATATTGGCATTATTATTAAACGCCAGAGCATAACGCACGTACTCAATTGGACGTTGCGGCTCTTTGCAAAGTCATATCAAACATGGTTGGTCGTGTGGCAACGAGGACGCTTTAAGCATGAACACGCCAGAGACAACTACACTCGGCTGTCGGACGATCACTTTCGCCAACATCACGCAGTTGTCAATGACCGACTCGTCTAGAGGATGTAACGGAAGTGACGTCACATCGCCGGAAGTCGAGCCTCCCACGCTGGCGAACATAGCGCTCGGCGTGCTGCTTGGAATGTTCGCCGTGATCACGATCTTCGGAAACCTGCTAGTGATTGCAGCTGTCGCCAGGGAGCGCTTCCTTCGCAGCGTCACGAACTACTTCATAGTTTCGCTCGCGATCGCCGATCTCGTCATTGGCGCCGTCGTCATGCCGTTCAGCATCACGCTCGAGATGACGTCACACGTGTGGCCGTTCGGCAGCGACTGGTGCGACCTCTGGCACTCGGCGGACGTACTAGCCAGCACGGCGTCGATACTCAACCTGTCGGTGATCGCGTTGGACCGCTACTGGGCCATCACGGATCCAATCACATACCCGACGAGGATGTCGACGGCGCGGGCTGTGTGGTTAATCGTCGCAGTGTGGTTCTGCTCGGCCGCCATTAGTTTCCCGGCGATTCTGTGGTGGCGAGCTGTCGCCGGACGCGACCCTCTGCCAGGCGGCGCGTGCACGTTCACCGACGACACCGCCTATCTCATATTATCGTCCACCATCTCGTTCTATGTGCCCGTCGTCGTCATCCTGTTCGCCTATCGCCGGATCTACGCTGCAGCGTCGGCGCAGACGCGCGGGCTACGTTCCGGTACGAAGGTGTTGCACTCTAACGGTGAGCGCATGACGCTGCGCATGCATCGTGGCGGTACCTATAGGACGACAACGACACTACCCGTCGTGCGCTACAGTCGGGCTATGTCCGTCGATGTGGACGTTCACGCGCCGCGCGGCACGATGACGGCGCTACGAGAGTCGCCATCGACGGAAACGCCGCCGTTTCCGGATCCAACGGCCCGGAAGTGGAAGCCATTCACGATCAAACGAAAGCTCGGGAAATTAGCGAAGGAACAGAAAGCAACGAAGACGCTTGGTATTGTCATGGGTATTTTCTGCGTGTGCTGGGTTCCATTCTTCGTTATGAACCTCCTGTTTGCCATATGCGGCGACTCCTGTGTCGCGCATGCGGACATTGTGTTTCCGGTGTTCACGTGGCTCGGCTATATCAATTCCGGGATGAACCCGATCATCTACGCTTGCTCCATGCGGGACTTCCGGCGCGCCTTCAACAAGATCTTGTTCTGTTGTTGTCCGACGTACTATATACGGCGCCACCGTCGACGATATCACCCTAGTCTATCAACGTCGAGTTTTACGGGATAACTCGGCATTTGGTGTGCGTGCGCACCCACCGTACATCTGGATCTGTATGTGTGAGCGGAATGGACGGTATTTATGACACCCTGGACTGATTTTTTTATACCAGGTACGGTTATATGTCCTAGTCAAATACAGCCTCAAGCTGCGTGTTATATGACCATGTTGCCGCAAACATGCCCAAACATTCAAACAATTTCATATGTGGTTATGACATTCAATATATATATAAATAACCATTACGTCGTAACAACATTGCCGTCTAAATGTGACACAAAGAGGGTGGCCGTTAGTTCGCAAAGTTCACCAAACATACAGCTTTACGTACGACCAGGTAGTGGTGTCACCTTGCATCGTGGAGAAAATAAGTCGCTACAATGGTGCCACACATCGAGTGGAATATGTATTAATACACATCGACGCTGTTGTGGATATCAGGTGGTGGGTGTCATGAATTCGGTGGGTATTGGTTCTGGTTTTGGAAGCCATTTCGGTCGTTCAAAATCGCAAGTATCATACCATGTAATGGAGGGGTGGCTGGTGAAATATCTCGAAATATTATACGTTTTTTGGAATTTGCGAGCTTACGAAGCCGCCCCTATATATGTACTAATGTGAATACGAAAGCAAATTTTGAATGAATGTTTTAACCTCATTCACTTATATCCGACGCGCACCGGAGCGAGTCTAGGGCGGGAAACCTATATTATGCGACGACCAAAGTGTTACAGCGACCTTGTCTATTCTGTTACCGAGCCACCTTCCCAAGCCAGGGGTAATAAATACGTCAACTGCGTCAGTTGTACTTCGCCCCACTGTCTGTCTTGATTGTGGGATCCGGACCATTCACGCCCGATTCAAAAGAGCAATTCCCCGAACTTGCGATTTCGTATACAATCTGTAGACTTCGTTCATATGTTTCGGGCATATTAAATTCATATCGGCGAACAGCATATTTACCCCGTTATCAAGAATATTACATTACGAGGAACAAACAAGGTCGCTTTAAAGTGCAACATCTTTCCCTGTTCCATGCCCTCCGCGTATGAATACCAAATGTCTCCTATCACCCTTGCTACAACTTTGCATATTTTGGATCTTTATTCCATTTGATACACTCCATATAAATTTGTCACGAAATCTCTCATTTAAGTTACCTGCCAGTGTGGATAGTTTGACAATTTGACTAGAAACACGATTACATTTGCTTCTTATGTGCTGTTTGCGTCTCTCAAGAGCGCACGTGCAGTAGCGAATGTATTCACCAATCATTTATACCACTCCGACAACCGTCCCTTTTGAAGCTAGTTGTGGTAATGGTGTTGTGGTGAGTAGCATCGCTGTTGGCAGTGTGCGTGTCACGGTATATTGACGTGACCATGTTGTAGCCGGGTTTACACGAAGCGATATCGTTGCGCGACTAGGAAATACAGTCATAAGTGATCGTATTCTAATTTGACTGTCCCTTGTAAATTAATTGCTCGTCGCATCGAGGTGACGTGACGCAATGAGGAATCGTGCAACTTGTGCCGATATACGGCAGCACATAACACGTACGTTTACGTCGAAAATTACGCTGGTATTATAACTAAATTAAACTTGTTGTTAATGCATATTTATCAGTTGTAACTGACACAAGCATTCCAATCGAAAAGGGTAAATTTATATTGGAAATGTATTAAATTATTGTTTAATATATTTAAAATCAGTACCAAATGCAATAGCGATGAAGTAAACAATGGTTATCTCGTCCCATGACGTAACCAAGTAGTTCCGTAAACGGACCAATCAGACCACTGATCTCTGAATACATCGATAGGAAGTGTTGGTGATTACGCGAAGGCATTGTCCGCCATTTTGCTGTCCCTAAACAGACGATAATAGAGGTCAGTGGCCGATATATGCGCAGTGTGTACGCGACATTTGTGGCGCACAGACATCTGCGTCATGCTTGGCAGGAGTGTAAAGTAAAACCCGGATAAAAGTCGTGCATTAAAATGAGGCAGCCTGTTCCTATTTTTTTTGAAATTGTGTTTGATAAGCCCGTAACAACGGTTGCAATTTGAAGGTATGACCCCGGGAACATGTTCAAACAGTAAACAAAACATCCATTTTCAAAACAAGTTTTATTGGCAATACAGTACCTCGTGGAACGAACCCTATTTTGAAGCGGCATCGAACTCGATATCACACTACCTTGACTTTGTTTAATGACGTAACATCCGCCTAGTTGCTGCGACGATAGCGTTTTGTATAAACAATGATTAACGCAGAAAGCAATAGAACGACAACGGCAATTGCATAATTTGATGAAATCAAGCGGCGCAGAATGAAAGGCATTTCTCCTTGATGTCACTGGTACGCAGCTAAAAGGATATTATCGATTACATCATTATTCTAAGCCAATGCAACCGTTGGTGTTCACAGTTCGGGTCGCCCGGGCGTGTCTGTTTCAGCCGATTATGAACAAAAAGATTCAACGGTCGTCTCCACTTAACATATACGTTCAATTGTGTGTTATCCAAAAACGAGGCCGACTGTTATGTTTGTGTGTGAAATATATTTTCGTTACTGAATATCACCGAGGGGGAAGTAGTTAAACACACCGGGTACACAATGCTGTGTACCGAAGAGCAGTTATGATTTTATTTAATAATGGCCCAGTGTGATGACGTTGGGAAGTCTTGTTTACGTCACTGCTCTGACGTTTTGCTATTGGTTTCAAACATCGTAACCTTTAAGTAAATACATTTTCAGTATAAATTTGAACTTTTGACTGGGATACTGGTGTAAGTTGTCATGAATAAGTGAAACTGCAAATGTGTTGCGATCGCCGCCTCGTTTTCGATTTGAATGTATCTATCGGCGCGGCTTCTCGTTGCAATCCAACGACAGTTCCCGACGACATTTAAACGTAGCCTATCCTGACATAACCGACCAGACCGTATTGTAAAGTTAGACATTATCATCGTTAGAGTAACACCATGTTGCATTGATTAAACACTTATTACTAAATATCAAATGTACCTTTGCGGCCTGCATTCCGTTGTAGTCGTACCCAACGGTGGCAGAATGGCACAAGTCCACCGCCTATTACAATTATATAAGCACGCATTTCGCGAATGTGCAATTTGATGTAAATTGCCGGCTGAGCTCTGTGTGGTCAAAATGATAGACTAAATATATTTGGTACTATCTAATTTTCGATCTTTAATCTCTATTTTCCGGTGGTTCGGTTCTGTTCGGGTCAGTTTGTTTTGGAACGGATCGGTCCACTCGAGGCCTGCTTGTCGGGCCTGGCGTCACCACCCCTACACATGTGTTGTTACTTTGCCAAAAGCGTTCATTTAGTCACCTGTTCATCAAAAGACAGACTCTGGTTGCGTTGTGGATACGTGTAGTAACAGTCTAACCTATTCACACGAGTCTGGTGATGTGTATTGTTGTCATGCTGCTTAAAAGTAAAACGGAACAATTAGACAACGTTGACTCCGTGTTCTTGATATTGCCGATATTGCCGAATACATCGTATGAAAACAAAAGAGAGTTAACTATATTGCAAAACTTTTCATACGTATTTTGCTAAATTAATGAATTGTTTAATTTAAAAACAAAACACGTACAGATACCTCACGTAAATACCTCAACAGCTTTCCTTTCAGAGTGTAAGTTATATTATGCACATTTCGCAGTCTTCTGAAACCTGTCTTTTAATTTGTACTAGTCCTCCTTAGCTCACCCTCTCTCTTTTTCCCTCACCCCCGGTGTGTGTGTGTGTGTGTGTGTGTGTGTGTATGCGGGTGTGTTTGCGTGAGTGAGAGAAGGCGAGACTGTGAGTATGCGCGCGCGCGTGTTTGTGTGGGGGGTGTATGTGTGTGCGCGTGTGTGCGCGTGTGTGCGCGTGTGTGCGCGTGTGTGCGCGTGTGTGCGCGTGTGTGCGCCAGCGAGAATGTATGTGTTTGTGAAATGTGTTTAAGTACAATATACACACAACCACACAAGCGGATGCATGCAAACATACACGAAAACACTATCCGCACATTTCAACCATAATGACATGTCTGCTCCTATACATATGCCAACTTTTTTTCTACTGTCAATTTCAAAAGAGCATCTCGCGTCACGCCAAACAATTCCTGCAGCCACCAGTCAACACCCGAGGCCACGCTGCTTTCTAATCTCAGCACCTTGCCACCTCTCGCGACAGACCGCTAATGTGTTTGTTCCCTGCCATTAGAGGTGGATACACCTTCAGTCATTACGCATTACCTCTGTTCATTCAACTATCAAATGAGCGCCCACGGCAGAGACGAGATGATATGCTTAGATTAATACCGTCACTGCATTCTCTGCTGCCTGCCCGATTATTTTCCGGAGAAATCTAGGGCAAAGTTATGTAGTTGTGTTTTAAAGTTACTCTGAACAGTTTATCGTTAAATTATGTGACTGTGTATATTGTATAGACTATACACACCTGGCCACATAAAATAATTATAATATAAAAACGTTGTCCCTTCGTACATATTGCAATTCATTGACAATTGTTCGCAAATGTAATGGCAAACATACATATAGCGCGCTATCCAGTCAGTGTATAGGACTGCACAAAGCGCTTTACACTCTATTCCCCGGAAGACATGTTCAGTCGAACACTATTTCGTCCTCACTTGGAAGAATTCAGCCACGCTGCTGCAATTTCGACGCGAAGACAATTCATATACACACATCCACCAAGGTCTGTCGTCAGGTATTCATTCATACAGAATGAGCTGCAACAACGTAGATTGAAAGAACTTGCCCAAGATTTGAAACGGCAGCAAGAGAATTCGTTCCCGGGATCTCTAGATTGAGAGTCGGACGCTCCAGACACTACAACATTGCTCTCCACATGTACCGAAAGAAGCAAGTTTGTTGTTCGTTTATATTCAACACTGAACCAGATCAGTACGCAGCTGTGGGCAGTCTTGCTATTTCAATAGGCTTATACACTATACAACATCGTTTATACGATATAGCATATTCTTTACGATAAAATGGTCAGACTGTGTCCTCACTCAACCGCACCTTGGAAATATCTGACAAACGTTTACACAGATACGTGCGTTTGATGTGCAAGCCCCTGCCGGAAACACACCGAGCCACCTTTGACCAGCGTAGGAACCAAAGAATTTGTTTAAACAGAGCCGCAGAGAACGCATTCACCTCACACTGTGGTGGCATAATTGTTCGCTTTCAATTACAACGCGATCTGACTATTCAAGCCGGTAATTACAATCGGAATTGCTATAAATATTACTCTCGTGCGATACCGACGAGGGACGGAGCGCAGAAGCGGATGATTTTATTGTAACTAATCGATCGTCACGGTTGACCTGTTGAACTTATGAAAGTAGCGTAAATGGACCTGAGAACAAAATGGACCGGATGGGTCCACGCTCCTTCGTAGCAAATCGAATCGGGAAATGGAATACACCACCTTTCATATCGGGGGGCTTTATAGTTGCTATCATTCGTGGATACTCTATTGTGTATTTCTGTCATGTTATTACAAACTCCAAACCTGACATGTTGATTTTAAAGCGTTGTACTGTCACCTTTTACCTTAGGTCATTTACGATTCAGCAGGTCCGCAGTTCAACCACATTCGAAATATATTTGGTGTGTGCTCTAAAGCGAGACATGTAGGTTTCTCAATATTTTAATATGATATTTTAATGCTAAAATAAATACGTTGAATATATCCGTAATTAAGTTTATATATATATATATATATATAAATATATATATATATATATAGCTATATTTCATTGTTGCTCTTTTACCTGTAACTCACTAAGTACAAACAATTATCAGAAGAGGTTCGCCGAATCCATTAACCACGGGGATCCATTAACCACTGGGATCCATTAACCACGGGGATCCATTTGCAACCTCACAAAAGGCGCTTCGATGTTGTCACCAGATTATGTATCTTTTCTCCTCTCGCAAGCAGAAATATGAGTTCGTTAGTGAATGCGCTATGATATGTCTGGCACGGTATCGAAGCTCTCATCGCAATGCTATGGATTCAGTAATTAGTTTTACTGTCGTCAATGTGGTTATTTCAACTCGTGTGGGATGCTGTACCACCGATATTGAACGTCTGACTCTCTGTCGAGTTGCCGGTGGAAAAAACCAATGTTATCGTCGATTATGCTACGTATATTAAATAAAAAATATTGATATCCACAAATAGAGAACAAGCTGTGCTGAGCTATTGCACGTACCGAATTCCAACATATGCTTAGACAACGTATAGTGTTAAACTAGGGAACTACATCGTTGAAATAATGGATTGAAAGCCTATTTGCGGTATTTGTGCAATTTAGATGTCGTCTCGAGAAGTAAGCATGTATGCATGTATGCATGTACGCATGTACGCATGTACGCATGTATGCATGTACGCATGTACGCATGTATGCATGTATGCATGTTTGCATATGTGTATTGCATAATTTTGTGTGCATTATAATACTTTATTTAGATATACGAACACCATCATAAATGTGTTACTTCCCACCGTCTTGTCTTGTGAGCTTTACTCGGAACATCCCCATTTCCAAGGCTAATGTTGGAGAGGAGTTATATTAATGGGACAATCATCAAGAGAAAGTTCAAATTTACGAAAATAACAGGAAGAAAAAAGTAGAAAATCAGGTAATTGAGAAACGACGAAGAAAGTTGGCGTGTGGTCGATGAATGCGGAATGGGCCAGGAACGATTAATGCCGAGATCGGATATTGTCTCAACATTGTCTCAAGGAATAGAGAAATTAACTTGTAATAAACACCGCAGACAAATTCTAGTCTTTTATTTTTAAGATGTTCAATATGGAAAATGTTCCCCTCCAATTGTCACACATATACACCGGATTTTATTTTCGTACACAGGGATTCCTCTGTCACTCTCACATATGGATATGACCCAGCTAGCAACTAGCAAATGTAGGCTCGTGTACCTAGAAAATGGTGATCTTTGAAATAAAAAAGTTTTGTGTGAACTAAGTACAATAGTTCAAGTCTATGGGCAATTTCAATGGTAGAATGTATTGGCAGTGAAATGAAGAGTATTGTTTGCGGAGTGATTTCTGCCATTTTGTTTTCGCGCGAAACATCTGGTTGTTTTTGTAAATATTGATGGGCACTGCGCATAAATGCGTCTTAAAAGACCCGGAAGTATGTGAATTTGACGAAAGCTGACCAGGGTATCAATGATATGATAGCAGTGGCTGGGAATAAATTTTAGATTTTTCTCTGGAACAGTTTTCTTATATTATGACAAGAAGGTAAACATGGCCACCAATGGGAAAACTGACAGTGGTCTCAATCCAAATTATTGATACAAAGATGTACACCAATTATTCGATTTTTGTCTTGTCTCATTTCAAATTTATTTTGCTAACAGCAAAGCTACCTTGTATCGAATGCGACGCACTGTCTATTGGTGCAACGATTTGTTTGTCGTCTTGATAAAATCCTCAGATGACCGATTAACATATTTATTTCTGGAAACAGAATCTTTGGTGGAACGATTTATATTTTGTCTTCACAAAATCCTCAGATGACCGATTAATATATTTACTTCTGGAAACAGTATCTTTTCAAATGTTTCTCAAAATTGGAATCTGCACATGAATACGAGATAGTATTGCGCACATGTTAAGTGATGAAGTCGCTGATGTTCCTTGCTCTCTTGAAAACAAGTACTGTTTGTAGAAGGGTAAATTTCGGCCCGGTAATTGAGTTTTGAATCAGATTTAGTGATCAAACTCACATTTGTCAACCATTTAAACAAAAATATACGCATTTTTTATTAAAGCGATTGCGGATATTGCTCAAACAATTCACGCACTACATATTTGGACACAAAAAAGAACCGGAATCGTAATGGTCTAAGCCAGTTGAACAGCCAGCTTTAACAGTCGTCGATATAGTCCATGTGGGATGGTGTTCATTGTACAGCGGAATGATGTGGTAGGACCTATATCGCGGCAGCGTCCTTCGAGAACAATAACACCGCTTGATCAAGGCTTGGCCTCATCGTCCTGGGACATTCAGGGCAAAGACTTCCGTTCGAGAACGACGATACGATATCGACCAGCAGGAACGGGACTCGGCAAAAGTACCGTCACCAGACAGATGATGCGATCACATCAGTTTATGTTGCACGCGATGCTGGAACTAGGTCAATCCCAACATTGATTTTTGCGGTCATTTGTCGTGCGTATTGTTTTTAAATCATCGAAACAATTAAAAACCCGAGAACGTGTTAGAAGCTAAAGTGTGTAGGGGCGTAATATGCTCGACATTGTCACGCTGACATTTATTTTCAGCTGATCGTGTTGTAAGGTAATGTAACTGTATTGTATGTCCGTTGATTTCACACTAACATACACAGGCAGGCACGAACGCACGCAAGCACGGGAACACACACACACACACACACACACACACACACACGCGCACGCGCACACGCGCACGCGCACGCGCACACGCACACACCCACGTTCACACACATACACGAACATACACGCACATACACGCACATACACGCACATACACGCACATACACGCACATACACGCACATACACGCACATACACGCACATACACGCACATACACGCACATACACGCACATACACGCACATACACGCACATACACGCACATACACGCACATACACGCACATACACGCACATACACGCACATACACGCACATACACGCACATACACGCACATACACGCACATACACGCACATACACGCACAGACTCGCACAGACTCGCACTCACTCACTCACTCACTCACTCACTCACTCACTCACTCACTCACTCACTCACTCACTCACTCACTCACTCACTCACTCACTCACTCACTCACTCACTCACTCACTCACTCACTCACTCACTCACTCACTCACTCACTCACTCACCCACCATTATCAAGTTTTGCATAATCTGTTTACTTGCAGAGCTCGTTCCATACCAAGACACGCAATCCGTGCAATCTTTTCAAGATCAAGATCAAAAACGTTTTATCAAACCTTACGATTACATCTCGCTCGCTGTCCAGGCACTATTTCCTTAATCTAGGCGTCAAAGGCATTACTAATTATAAATTACGCTAATCAGATCGGTCATTCTCCGCATATTTCACGTGACTTCAGCCTTGACCAGGGTGTCCTTGTGGTCAACACCTTGCTATCACCTTATTGTCGGTCTCATGAAATTGTGCAATATTCCCTAGTTGAGTCTTTGTGGTCGGGAGTGATGTTGAAACTAGGTTCATCAAGTGCCAGACGATAATGCGACACATCTGCTATTAGAGGGACATTTTGTGATAAAAGCATAACATTTGGCAAACATGTAGACTCTTACATTATGAACAGGTTTGAATATTGAGCCATCACAGATTTGGTCTCTGTAGCAGCCATTTTCCAAAATGGCCGTAGTCACTGTTATTTTACTTACCTTCTCTACTGGGAAGGACAGCAGGTTGACAATGGAGGTTAATTCAGTTATAAAAGTCCGAGAGTGGTTATGGAAGAGCTAATTATTTGATTTTAACGGAAACCAAATAATTCAACTTGGACAAATGTGTCTAATTAGGCACATGATGCAATTAGATTCCGAATGAAAGTCAATGATGAATGATCAGTGACTGGCTTGGCACATACTAGTACTATTACTAGTAGTATTAGTAATACTAGTACTAGTAGTGGCGACGGTAGTAGTAGTAGTAGCAGTAGTCGTTGCGGTAGAATGAAATATTCACAATAGCGGACATTTTACAAAACGGCTTTCAGACAATTGAATCGGAATTAATTGGTGTTCAGAACTGCCATCTCCAGAGGAACTAGGTGACTTCCGGTGTGGACAGTTGACATTATGAGTTGCTATAACTGTGTGCAAAATGATTAACAAGGATTATGGTGGCCTTTTTAATAGTTAATGACGTAAAAAGCAGCACGTATTTTTAGAATGGGTGTAATTTGTATTTAAAAATGTTATGCTTTATGAAATTGCAGGCCAGACTGTTGTATAGCGGAACATCTAATTTATTTAGGCCAAATACCATTATGACAATGTAAAACGAATATGTTTGAAATCTAAAGTCACAACAAATTCAAATTATTCAAGAACACGGTTGAAATTTAAAGGAGCACTTAACAAACATAAACATATTTAACACCAATACATGTTGAACATTTGTATGGCGAATAGAACAGTTCGTATCAAATGTCACATACTGTTCTCTTCCGCTGCTGTGATACCAGGGTTTTTGTCACAGTTCCCTTCAGTGGTCATGAATATTAAATTTTGTGTGCATCCCCTTCATACACCTGCACGCTTGCATCTGCAAGCACGTGCGCGCGCGCACACACACACACACACTCACGCACGACGTACGCACGCACGCACTCGCACACATCCATACAGAGCTGTGTATTCAAGTGCAGCCTTTTTACACTAGCAACGCTTTACACAATCCTTCTTGAACTTGCATGAGATTAGCTCACACCAGGTGTGGGCTGCCTTGGATAGCCTTGGCCAGTGCGGCTCGTACGTGCCGTTCTCATTCTTGGTCCAGCCGCAGCAGGTTGGTGGAGGTAGCTCTGGTGTCTCCATCGTAGGCCGCCCTTTTGGCATGCTCCTTCAGAGCTGCCTTGGTTGGTGGGATCAGTTGCACATCGTGCTTCTTTGCGAAAAGTTCCTTTCATGCCTTTTCAATGTCCGTGCAGGTTCTGTCATACAATAGGATAATAGGATAACGAACATCTTGTTATGCGTGCATCTTTTGGCATGTCGCTTGGTGTTGAGGATAGTTTCAACAGTATGTCTACGAGTTTTAGCAGCACGGTCCAGATTGCGCAAACAGTCGCCTTGATCCTGTACGTAACTGTAGATAGTATCACACCCAGTCAAAGCGTGGAACATTGCCAACGCCATGCCTTCCCCGGTCCCAGGCCAGCTGCTAGTTTGTGGGCTATTAGGAACCTGAAACACTTGCCAGTTCCGAAATGTTAACCATGGGTTATCATCTTGTTGAAACCTCTGAGTCACTGACACGAGTAATACCACGGTGTCAACACCTCGGATCATTATCTCGTTGTGGCCATGCAAAGCTGCATGGGTTGTATGCATCAACATGCGACTCTCAGGTTCTCTGTGGCTGCATGGGGCGGGCGAGGCCAGATATGGCAGTGGTGGCTTGCTGACGATTAGACCTCCATAAGTGACGACAAGCTGTTTCTCCTCCATGTCAACCCATATGAGGGGAGCAGACAGGAATGTGAACAACTCTGTATTGTTGCTTCCTTCACTCTGAGAAAAATTCTGTCCGTTTCTCAGTACGGCTGCTGAAGCCACCACACATCTTCGCAATAATTTCCCTGCTTTTCTCTTACACTGTCTTTCAGTGAATCCACATTGTAACTGTCCCACACCAAGTCCAGGCGTGGCGCAGTTTAAAGCTTTGTGAACAGGTATGGAATCAAGATCTTTCTGACTTACTCAGCAAAGTTCTTGATTGCAGCTGGCTTCAGCATCTGGATGACGACATCTCCACCAGAGAGTGACCACACCCGGGTGCTTTGTTAGGAGTTCTGCCATGTCCCTCATGTCCGCCGGGTGAACAGGGACCAATCTGGCGTAGCTAGTGTGATCTTAGGCATGGAAGCAGGGGCCAATTCTGTCAGGGCGTCCAAGGTACATCTGGAATGATATCTGCCGCAGAGACCAGTACAAACACCTCTTGTTCCAGTTCCACTGCTCTCTACCTAGGATGCAGCAGTACCATGGTATTCGTCATGACATCCGCATCATGGTTATTCTATGAGCAATGTCCAGGAACAGCGGAAGTAGGGCGGTGGGGCCGATGATTCAGGGTTCTGGTGGTTCGTGGCTGACAAGAGGTGTTATCCTCGGTCCCAGTTTTGTGTTTCAGGACCTGCTTCGTTTGGTCTATCCACAAATAGTCTACACCAGTCAGCTGAATGGAGTCATGCTAGCAGCTGGGACAGGTTATTTGGATGTTGTTGGTGACAGGATGCACATCAGTGCAGTATTGTGGCAAGTGGCCGATGGTCTTGGAGTTTGTGTCCACAGATCCTCCAAAGATGACAATGCTTCCATCCACTCCTTCAGCAGCGACTACTTCATTACTAGTATTATTGCCACCACAACCAGTAGTAGTAATAGTAGTATTAGTGGTAGTAGCAGTCATTGTAGTAATAATCGCAGTAGGTGCCACGTGGAGTTATTTTTCATTTATTATTGTCTTCCATTCGGAACCCAACTGCATCATGTGACAAATTAAACTAAGTTGACTTATGTGTTTAGGTAAAAATCAAATAATTACCTCTTCTGAAACCACTCTTGGATGTTTGTAAGTGAATTGACCTCCATTGTCAACCCGCTGTCTTCCCCAGGAAAGTAGGTAAGTAAGATAACAGTGACCGCTGGCGGCCATGTTGGAAAATTACTGCTACAGCCACCAGAGACCAAAATCTGCGATGGCTCAATATCCAGATCTGTTCATAATATAAGAGTCTACATGTGTGCCAAATTTGGTGCTTTTATCACAACATGCACACTTCTTCTGGATGTGTTGGTTTTGCCGCCCCACTATATTATTGTTTAACATGCTACTGTATAATTCGTCCCATGAGAAACGCCACATTGTAGTCGAACATGTTTACGTATAAGTGATTACGGCATCACGCCGGCTTCCTGTATAGCGCAGGCGGTGTCCGTCGTTGTAGTGAATACACTCCAGTCGGAGGGAGTCTGGTGTAGTCTGGTCTGGTCCAGTCGGGTCGGGTCGGGTCGGGTCGGGTCGGGTCGGGCGAGAAGTGCCAGTGCATTCCGGATTTTATATACGCGGTGTGTGTGTGTGTATGTGTGTGTGTGAGTGTGTGTGTACGCGCGCGCGTATGTGTAAGCATGCGAACGGTCTTTGTGTTGTGATTATTGTAATCCAATACAATATTAAAACTTTACTCTTTCCAAAATCCACGGAATCCTGAGCTGAGTGGCGTATCATAACCATCGATACAATCGATGCAAACGTTGCATACACCAGCATCTAGCAGTTATACCCTAGGACTTGTCACAACCGAGACTTACCACTGACACATTGCCATCGAACGTATTGGGGAACCATTTTCTTGCAGTGAATTACCCGAGAGTGACGGATATTTTAGTGAACCAAGCCAAACTATTTTTTTGAACGCTCGTACTGTTAGTCTTCGTGCTAAGGCTACACGGCTTTGTCGTAACTTTACCCACGGCTAAACAAAATTCATATTTTGAGTTCAATTAAGCGGAACGGTGTCGCAACGTATCTGCTTGATGCCGGGCCGCCCGCGCAAGGTTTTACGAAGTAGCTTCTGTAAAGGCAAACGAGACGCCCACCGACCACACGACACGATTATTTCATCTCAATTTTCACACTTCGCATTTGCATGAGCGCCACAAGCGTGCTGCTGGTATATTTACGGTGTTGTTTATCGTCGACAGTAAGGAACGTCGGTACCAGGCTGCCCTGCAGACTATATACAACACCATCGTTATTCATTGTCTGTCTAACTCTTGCTTGCCATGGTTTTTATACTTACCAAAACTCATTTCGAGACAAAGGAGCCGGGTAGGAGGTACATGCTGTTTGGTCGTTTTTACTTCGTTTTGGGTGTGTTCGAGCTTGCGTAAATTATCTGCGGATTGTTTAAATGCCAGCGGCGTGACTGTGTTAAAAACTACATTAACAAATAGAGTAAGTTTATGGTGTATTGCGACTGGGGTTTGCGTCGTGTTCATAGTTTAAAGAATGTAGCCGGGCACCTTGCGCTGGATGCTGAGAAACTTCTTGAAATAAGCAAAACATTTTTCTAACAAATAGTGGGTTCCCAAGTTAGCGACATGCTATGTCGTAATGGGAGTTTCTTTGACCTCTACATTTTTGTTAATTATTCCATTTTTGTACATTTATGGTCAGGAAGTATCTGTTTTGTTTTGTTTTGTCGTAGCCTGAAGCTAAGGTAACATATTGTAATGTAGGATGGACACTAACTCATGGAAAAACTTATATGATAAACTTAATGTATATATTTTCTCAACTTGTGTATTTTAAACCATGACAATGTTTGAAAGTATTTCTTAGTAAATTTAACGTAAAGACAGTTGATATTAATTATCCATTGCTTATGATCGCCTCCAAGCACTAGGATAGGCTTGTGCGCAATGTGATGCAGTTTTCTCTTGATCTGAACGTTGATACATCGAGTTTCGGTTGCTTTTAAAATGCGCGACTCAACTTGCCTTGTGTGTGATATTTGTTCACTACGTGTCGTGTCAGACATGTAGACTGCCTCCGCTTGGTGTGTGCAGAGAAGAAATAATTATTCGACGGGCATACATGCCAATGCATTGTGGGTACAAACAAAGTTCCGGTTACATCGCCCCTGTTTGCGCGACACACCCCACATTACCGTTTACGGTTTTAAGAAATACACGTTCCAAGAAAACATTGATTGCACAGGTGTGATTATAGCAAGAACAACAGTATATGGAACATGAACAAACAGAAAATCATCAGTAAGAAATGAGTGAAATTGAAAGAATCATCATTCACATACTTTAATCATTTATCCGACTTTGTTGTTACAATGAGTGATGCTGGGAATGATTAGGATCAGTTACTAGTGCCTCGGTCTTTCTTTTTCCATGCGTAAGAAATGCATACACACGATCATTGGGAGATAAGTAAATCCCAGCGAAAATACGAGAACGTACACCCGTTAACGCCGGTGTGGTTGCGTAATAAGTGGTTCACAAGAAAGCGTCGTAGTAACATCGACTGGGTGCGGTGCACGATACGTTTGCAGCTGACCTGGCCGCGTGCCAACTCACTGATGAGACAACCTATACGAGAGGTGTTACGTTCTCTCACATGGCCCTCCAGAATGCCTTTGAAGTGCCGACAGAGCGCATCAATTTGACACAAATCACCTGACCCACGTGGAAACGAACCCGGGTGGTCTTTACCCTGGCAGTACTTGCGGGAAATATGAAATGGGGAAGAATTGGGAATATGCTGCGTGGTAATTGTAGTTTGACTCGCCGCGTTCTCATCGCGCCTAACAGAGTGATGAGGAATATAATACATATGAACTCCGTGAAGCGTTTGGACCGTGTCGTATGGGCTTTGATGTTTGTGAGCTTATGGGATCCAGGGGTAGTGGGGTTTGGTGTGAGACGGACACCCACCTAGCGGCAATTCACACACAACTGAATTGTATTGAGTTGAAACAAGCGGACATTGCCCAACTATGCGCGACATCGAGTCAGAGACTAACGCTTACCTCGCAAGCCGGCGTGGTAGTTGACTACGCTACCCCTGGTATATATCGTACGCAATGTGCGGCAGTTCGCTGGATAAGTTGTGCTTTGGACTAATAGTCGCCGATCGCGACAGTGACCGTCGGAACTTTCAAACACCCGCTCTCCATATCAGATGGAAAAGTGCAAGATATCCATCACCAGTACGACCATTTGCACGAGCCAGCGATTGTGCATTTTCTAATAAATACTTCTACTTTCCGTACATTGCATGTAGCGTCAGGCATATTTGGCTAAAATCGCTGATTCTAGATTGGCAACGTGATGGACGATTTGGATAACGCGCTCAGCTTAACCTTAAAGTAGCCAACCTATGAATTAATTAAAATAATTATTTGCCTTATATAAAAACAATCAGTAATAAAATTAGAGCACCATTACAACAAAACAAATGTATCATGTCAACATTATATTACTGGCACTAAATATACAAACAGTCAGTTTTGTATTATGTAATATATAACCAATAAGGTACAGGGTTAGCAAATCATGTATTGCATATAAAACAGTTTTGAATCGCACTTTGTTCAGTATAAGTGTTCAGTTAATAAAGCTTAATATAAGCTATGAAGTCACATCAATTGTGAGTAGTGATCTTATCTTTTATTAACACAGGTGCGTTATTTATGTGTCAAACTATACCTGAAACTTCGTTTAGTGAAGTCGTGATGTACCCTGATTGTATGGATATTACATTGATCAAACAGTCAGGCGCGCGATGATGCTGACACACATTGCACAGCATATCTCTGTTGCCAAGATTCAGTATCCAGTTGGTACAACTATTGTTGCAACTGTTTAATCCGCACACCATCGTGTTGTTTTAATCTGCGGATTTTCCCACATTGTGCGACTAATACTTCTTACGTCGAACAAACATACACAAGTTTATTCGTATACGCTTGACATTGAAATCTCCCGACAACATGTTTAGGGTCAATAAAATTTATATATATATGTATATATATATATATATGTATATATATATATATATATATATATATATATATATATATATATATATATATATAATCAACCTGCAAGTAAAGTAAATGATTGCATAGCGCAGTATCCAGTCCTTATGACTGCTCAAAGCGTTTGCACTATACTCCCTGGCAGATCTGTTCAACCCAACACCGTCGTGGCTTCTCTGGGAAGCATTTGGCCACGTTGCAATTAACGCAATGACTATTCGCACACAACTGTCCCCCACTGTCTATAGTCAGGTCCTCATAATACACCCTTCATACAGCAGAGTGAACTCGAGTAATGTAGAATGAACGAACTTGTCTAAGATTCGAAACAGCAGCACAGGATTCGAACCCGGGTTCTCTCGAATGAGAACCCGATGATCTAGCCACTGCGTCACAGCATATACTAATATACTATGTTAAATAGTTGTGTGCCCCATTCATACACAATGGCAAGATGCAGTGAGCGACACCACGCGAGCATGTATCACTCACACCGATGCTAGACGTAGAAACACACTCGTAAGCATTGGTACTTGCGAATGACACCGTGTTCTGTTGTAGTACAGTATGGTGGGGCCTCGAGTATTCAAACGATATTTTTTTGATATCCTGTCGTTGGAATTCTGGAAAAGTTATTCTAAAAAGTCCAGTTCTGTCAGTGGCAAACGCGTAGGTGATAATCGATAGGAATAATGCATCGAAATGATGCTCTTATGCTGTTTGTATCAGCTCGGCTGAATGCCTCGCTTATCATTCCTATTATAGTGAAAAAACGAGTTACTGGGCGTCGCCCGTGGAAAAAGGCAGTCGCCTGCGCTAAAACTGTTTTAGCATTGATAAACCCGAGATCCCCACCGCCCGGATGAAGTTTGATAAAAATATAAATCTTCGAACCACCCCCAATGGGCCGCGAGATCTAGCAAAACAATAGGTCAACGTACAGACAAAGAGACAAAGAGACTAAGAGACTAAGAGACAAACAGACAAACAGACAAACAGACAAACAGACAAACAGACAAACAGACAAACAGACAAACAGACAAACAGACAAACAGACAAACAGACAAACAGACAAACAGACAGAGAACCGTATCGTTTTATAATATAGATGCGTTCGAACGATCTGAAAATGAGCTCTCGAATCTACCGGATTTTGAAATTCCAAAGTTGGCAGGTATGGTATAGCCTTCAACCCGGGCACAACCGGATACTGCGGTTAGTTTTACAATAACAAAAAAACAACAACTGTTGTATCTTTAACAAACCCACCGCCGTGAAGCATGTTCTCTCCGTGTCTGGCGGACGTCCAACCGTCTTCACACGAAGGTGGCCGCCAGAACACCTCACTGGACAACGAAAAGCGGACTAGACAGCGATAAAGCATTCCTCTGTTCATTAGTCCTCGGTTGACCCACCGTAACGCCTAATTAGCCTGTGATCTCCATAGCCGGCGGCCATGTTGCTGTCCACCGGTGCTGTAGCTGTTTGACCCAAGAACAGGCGCCTTGGGAAGGCTTAATTCGCTGGACGCGTATGACTGGGATCGGTCAATGATAAAAGTACTGAACCATAAGTCACGAGAGCGACCTATAATACTACCAGCGCGAGCTATAATACTACCAGCGCGGCCTATAATACTACCAGCGCGAGCTATAATACTACCAGCGCGAGCTATAATACTACCAGCGCGACCTATAATACTACCAGCGCGAGCTATAATACTACAAACGCGACCTATAATACTACCAGCGCGACCTATAATACTACCAGCGCGAGCTATAATACTACCAACGCGATCTATAATACTACCAGGGCGAGTTATAATACTACCAGCGCGACCTATAATACTACCAGTGAAGCGATTAAATAGTGCACTTGTTTACGTCCACACATGGAGTAAAAGCCAAGGGCTTTAATTATCCTCATTTACAGTGGTGCAATTTGCACAATATTTACGTGACCTATATTGAACGCTTAATTTCTGCTGTTGCGTCGTATTTCATACTAACTGGGCACGGCTGAGGGTTCATTGGGTGCGAACGTACTCCCGCTGAGGCAAATTTGTTCCGCCTGGGGAAAGGAGTGCCTCCTCCTGAAATTCAACTTGAAAGGACCGGACGGTGCAGTTAGAGGTTTTTGGAGAGCCTCAAGGATTTGCAGTTGGGTGTGTGTGTGTGTGGGGGGGGGGGGGGGGGGGGGGGGGAGGGGCGAGTAGTTTGGTGTGTGTGTGTGGGGAGCAGTTGGAAATGTGTGACGGTGAGCCTCAAGCACAGGAAGCAGATGGAAGTTTTTTTATGAGCCTCAATCCTCAGGGTGAACGTAAAAACGTGACCCTAAAAGCAACCACGCGATATGTATGTACGTATGTACGTATGTACGTAGGTACGTAGGTACGTAGGTACGTATGTACGTATGTATGTATGTATGTATGTGTGTGTGTATGTATGTATGAATGTGTGTGTGTGTATGTATGTATGTATGTACATTAAGCCATGGACTCATGGGGTGGAAGTAATACCTTTATTTGTTCGAGTTATTCCATGTACACTATATGAAGATTTTCACAATTTATGGTGTAAATCAATTGTTCGGAACGTAAAACGTGATGCTCGCCTAAAACGCCTAAATACTTCGGGAAACGGCCCCTGCGTTATGGGCGTGGCATCACGGAGTAGACGCTGGCCGACTATGCTTATGTCTATCTTCATGCCAATAGCATAGCCATACGAATATTATTATTTTGCTAATTCTGATCAGCCAGACTAGGGCCTATCGATGGACGTGAACTTCACATTCTCTCAGACCTTCGTCATTTTGGATATACAACGAGTATCTGCGAGCGCGTCATGGTGTCTATGTAACGATGCTGTGTGTTTTCTAACATTTGGTAAATATTACTATCACGACTGTCAACTACCAGGCATCACGCCAGGTGACGAGCATTGTTGCTAGTATAGACAAATCGCTGATGACCCCCGTGCAGATCACACAAACAATCTTAGGCTGTGGGCACACGCGGGCAAACCACACTGCTCAGGCACAGCGAGTTGTATTGTATCTAATTACTACACCCGAGTTGAAAAGAATTATTGTCAGCATAAAATACGTGGTTCCATTCAAACGTTGGTGATGTAAAAATAACTTGTACACAACTTTTGCATTATCAGTCTTGGAAGTATGAGTTTAGGCATTTGGACTTCCGAGCCGACTGTCATTTTTAACACTGGTAAATTACCAAGAGGCATATTCAAGTTAATATGTGAACTTTTTCGTAACTTTCTAAACAAAACCCCAAACTGCCTAAACATCTAAGCAAACCCTAAACTAAAAGTAAATAATCTATCAGGTTTCTCTGGCAGAAAATATTTTAGTTTCCCCGGTGGTGCATTTTGTTTTTCCTCACGTCCTTATATCTTCCACAAAGGAATATACAAGGACATTAGGAAATATTTAACAAAGGTAGACTTGAATAAAACACTGAAGAATAAGACAGCAACATAATGCTTGAATATCTTAAAGAGTGAAATTAAGTGCATCGTCAATAAATTTGTTTCCTTGAAAAAACAAGGGAAGTGGTCCAGAAAGAAACTTATCAAAAGAAGACATTATAAACATTAAGTACAAACAAATGATGTGGAAGTCACGTAGGCGTACTGAAAATGATGAAGACTACAACAGTTATAAAGAAGCACTTAACCAAGCTACAACTGGAATTATAAATCCAAAGAGAAGCTACGAAAACAAATAGCTTGTAATATAAAACAAGAGAGCAAGAGTTTTTATGCACATGTTCGGAGCACATGTTCGGAAATATAATATCAGACGGATTCTTAATGGAAGAAGACCTGAATGAGTATTTTAGTTCGATGTTTACCAGGGAAGATATTAGTTCACTGCCAGTACCAGTGACTAAGTTCAACGGGGCGGAATCAGACTATTTGGCACAGGTAATTGTATCTCCGGAAATGGTAGCTAAGGAAATAAGGGCTATGGAGGATAATAAATCACCTGGAGTGGATGGAATTCTGTCCAAACTACTATTGAAAATTGCAGAACAAATTAGCATACGGCTTGCCACAGGTTTAAACGTGTCATTAAACGAGGGAGTGGTTCCATTAAAATGGAAAGAAGCGAACGTTATACTGTTATTTAAAATATTCGAGACACAAATCAGATAACTACAGACCAGTCAGTTTAACAACGGTGATTTGCAAGTTATTAGAAAGACTAATTAAAGACCACATGGTGAATTTTCTTGTTAAACATAACGTGATAAACCTATCTTAACATGGGTTTCCAAACGCGTAGTCATGCTTAACAAATATGTTATGTTTTGTTGGAAGATATCGCTACGTGGGTAGACGAAGGATCACTAGTAGATATCTCCTACTTAGATTTTCAGAACGCTTTCGGCAAAGTGTCAGATCAAAGATTACTCCCTGCTTAAATTAAAGGTCCATGACATAGGAAATTATATGATTAACTGGATAGAAAAATGGCTGATTGACAGAAGACAACGGTTTGTAGTTGATGGGGAGGGTTCAAACTGGAAATCACTTTTGAGTGGGGTACCACAGGGATCAGGATTGGGGCCTATATTATTCTTAATATATATGAACGATTTGAACGATGATATAAAAGCAAGATGTTGATATTTCTGGATGATACAAAAGTGTTTAGAACGATTAAACGTAACGGTCATAAACAGAATTTACAAGATGATCTTGACAGGTTGATCAAATGATCTGAACAATGGAAGATGTTGTTCAATTTTGGGAAATGTAAATGCCTCCACACAGGACATGGGAACGAAGATGTACAATGGGGTGTCCTGTACTAAATACTACTGGAAAAGAAAATACTTAGGGTTAACCATTAGTGCTGATATGAAGGTTTCAGAGCAGTGCGGAATTGCAGTTTCAGAGGAAAATCAAGTACTTCGATTAATTAGGCGAAATATAGCGTATAAGGAAAATGAACTAATATTACCGCTGTACAAAGCAATAATTAAGCCTCATTTAGAATATTGTATACAAGCGTGGGGGCCATATCGCAAGAAGGGCATAGATATGCTAGAAAGGGTACAGAGGAGAGCGCCTAAAATGATACAAAAACTAAGTGATCTTAGTTACGATATACGCCTAAAAGAATGTGGTTTAACAACACTAGAGACCAGAAGATTGAGAGGAGATCAGATAGAAGTGATTAGAATATTGAATAATTACGAAAATATTGATATAATTTTTTTTTTCTTTTTTAAGAAAGATAGAAGGACTAGAGGACATGAAGTTACATTAGTAAAGGAGCAGTGTGGATTATATATAAGAAAATTCTAATTTTCACAAAGGACTGTGGGTGCTAGTAGCGTGAATATGTTTAAACATAAAATCGACACATACCTCAGATGGGCAGGACACATATAGTTAAAAAGGGTTGGACTCTCGATATGCCAAACGGCTTCCTTGTCCACCTGCCATCTAGAATTAGTTCTCTGGGTGGCAATCTTTTAAAATCTTGTTAAATTGTTTCCACTTTTGACACATAACTAGTGCCGCAATGAACTTATCTAAGCCTAGTGGTCAGAGAGCCCGAGTTAATATTTAGGCCTCGTGGCCAGCCCGGATTTACCTGTCTAGACCTCGTGGTCAGTGTGCCTGCATTATATAATCTATGCAATCTAGGCCTGATGGTCAGAGAGCCCGAATTGACCATTCTGATTTAGATCGCATGGTCACAAAGGAGCAATTAGCATGGCCATGAGGCTGAGGCATGTACACTTCTTAGCAGTCGGTAGTTTATTTTAGCCAATCAGAATAATTCCTTTTGTTTTCGCTGGACAGTAATATGTACGAGGACGCTTCGGGAACGGACACGTTTAACGTGTCTATGATAAGTATTAAAACATAGTGTTGCATTTTTTTTTTAGAATAAACTTCACTGACCGGACTCACTTCGAGCAAGACAATTTGATTTGACCAAGTGACTGATTCCTCTTAGCGTATGTACGAAATAAACCGAACCAGTAATGGTGGGGAAGTTAATGAATTGATATTCACGAACGAAACATGTTATCAGATGCAAAGGCTTGTCCGCTTTGCAACGGATACAGCTAATTATATTTCGATTTTTGTAATTCTTTCCGGTTTAACTCTACGTAATCATGTATATAATTATAAGTTTACAAATTCCTGTTTACTCTTTTTCAAACAATATTAATTTTCTTTTTTACTGTTTCACTAACTTTATTATAATGGATGATTTATCTACACATGTCTTGTTCGTTATATAATAATATAATATAAGTTATATAATATGTTTGAAAGATCTACGTTTGGTTTGCGCTACTGTGTAGTTTTGTCTACATACGATTCTATCAAACGGAGCATTTTAAGACAACAGGGATTGGAAATCTTCCCGTTCCAGCCAATGTGCTTCTAATAATCGACTGATTAAATATTACCGCTGATTCTCTTAACCGAACTTCATAATATGATGTTTGTTCACCTCATGATTAACTAATACTCGTTTTATCAATAATATGTTAGTTTTAATTGCGCAGACGTTATGTCGAACTTCGCTATTCTGGACATTTGAAAGATTATTGGATTGTGCATGTGGATTTATATCAGTGTAATTTTAATGTAATAGCATTACATTTGTTATGTACAAAATGATATGTAATTATTTTTACATAACGTCTTGTGTTTTATAACACAACATTATACTTATGTGGTTTTTGTGTATTTTAGTCTGAATTTACGCGCAATCCAACTGATAAGTTGTTTATATGTCTTAGCATAGTGTGAGCCCAAAGATACATTTCCATACTATGTCAAACATTTTATGGACAATAAAGGTTTTTCAATTGAATTAAATTGAATTCAATTAAATAATACATTGATTCTGATTCTGAAAATTACGGAGCCGTTACGACGGACTTCGCTAGTTTGGACGCGTGAAAGATGTTTGGATTGTGCATGTGAAAATGGTGACTGATCGCCACACGTTTCGCGAACGTGGAATTTCTCCTTGAACGCTGATATATTAGACACATCGGCCTACTTTAGATTAGAATTATAGTGGACAACCAGGTGTGCGTGAAGCCACACTCACTCAGACTTGCGGAGAGACATACATACTTACCTCAATGCACCACACTCACAGACAGCCGGTGAGAAAGTAGCCACCATTTGGTTCCCAGACGAACACAGTGGTCAACGGAATTCCGCCATAACAATGGAATACGTGCGCGTTACGTATATCCTAACTTGTAATCCAAAATGTATTTTCTATCAACCTTCTCATCGCATGAAACATTAATTACCTGACCTCGAGTGGAACATTCGTAAATATATCAAAAGCCGTTTTTCTGAAAAATCCACCCAAACCTTATATCCCTCAATTTCGTCCCAATCTGGTGACGGGTTTTGAAATATCTGTGTGTTCAGCAAAATAGCCACCGTGCGAATACGCGAGCGACTAGCGTATGTTTATTGCAACTTCGTGAAAGATCTATTGCAGTAGTACAGTTATTATTCACTGGACCAACACGTCCCATGTAAAAATGCTCGAAAAAATGCACCACACAAAAATGCTATTTTCATAGAGACTCGTTCAGTAATGACGTAGGTACACTAGTTGTGGTCTTACATAAAAACCCATCTTGCACTGATAGGACAATGAGCAGAATTGATGACATACGTCTCCGGTTAAGATTGCTTTCTGATCTCGTTTGTCCATCGTGCATCCGATTCATTTATATCCAACTGTGTAATGTGTACGTCGTGTAAATGCAAAGCTAACATTCAAAGCTGTGTAATGTTCACCCTCTGTTATGGGTCAGAGTGCTGACGCATGACAGAACAAGACAAGTCCAGGCCGTCATCCCTCCACACAACAAGTCTCTGGCGAATCCTAAGGACCTTCTAGCCCAGATGAATATCCAACAAATAGCTGCTTGAGGAGACCAATCATAAAGAGATGCGTACGTTCATCACCAGAAGACGCTGGAAGTGGATTGGCCATGTTCTGCGGAAAGAAGTAAATAATTTAAGTGTTAAGCGATTAAAAAAAGAATGATGCGTATTTTTATCGTCGAAAGAAAATACTATGGTTGTTACATCTGGTAGCTTGCGAAAGACAGTTCACCGGCGGACATTTATAATCAGACAGGTGCTAAATGTTATATGCAACGATGGTCACTTCCGGTTCTTGATTCTTTGAGAATGGAACACAGCATCTGCTACACAAATATTTCGGAAATATATTTGGTGAACAATGTATTTAAGGCATTCTCCAAATGCTCCACATTTTTCTATTGCACGCGCGCCCCGTGCAACAGAAAAATATATAGGCACAGACGAACAATACAACACAGCATCGTGGCTAGTACCTGGGTTTCGTTTTTGCCGTTTTTGAGAAGAAAAAATGCCGAATTGATGGAGGAGTTTTGGTACATACCTACGGTCAATTGTATGCATAAAGAATGATGCCGACACCTATTTTCTGCATGAAGTGTATTTTGGTCCCAGAAACGATATAAAAAACGAGCTAGCAGTGCAGTTCTGAGTTTATAACGTTAACTTTGGTAATTGTCAGTGCATCTCCTGCGAGGCGCCGAGGTTCACTGAACTCTCTCTATGTTCATTTGTTTCCTTCGACAATTAGCATTTGCTCTACCAATTGTCGATGCTTTCAGAAAAACCAAAGATAGTTATTTCGAGTTATTTATTAACTAGTTTTTATGTTCTGCTTTTTAGAGAGCCTTTTCCTATATGAGATACTCGATTGATGATCAAATATCTAGTTGCGCCTTGAAATTGTAATATTTAATACATATCCATCGTTTGTTGCTCCGTCGGTAGATGCACGGCACCGGTATACGTTCAACACGTCATGTAGCTGTTATTCATTTGACTGAAACGAATGCGACTAGGCGACCTGTATTTGATACACGATATTGCTCGCCCAACCAGATGAAGGGCAACCCACTCGCAACTAGAAAGAACAACGCAGGGATTCGACTGCAGCCACGCATTGTGTGAACATGAGCCATCCACGCACTGTGTGAACATGAGCCAGCCACGCACTGTATGAACATGAGCCAGCCACGCACTGTGTGAACATGAGTCAGCCACCCACTGTGTGAACATGAGCCAGCCACGCATTGTGTGAACTTGAGCCAGCCACGCACTATGTGGACATGAGCCAGCCACGTACTGTGTGAACATAAGCCAGCCACGCACTGTGTGAACATGAGCCAGCCACGCACTGTATGAACATGAGCCAGCCACGCACTGTGTGAACACGAGCGAGTCACGCACAGCGTGAACATGAGCCAGCCACGCACTATGCGAACATGAGCCAGCCACGTACTGTGTGAACATGAGCAAGCCACGCACTGAGTGAACATGAGCCAGCAACGCACTCTGTGAACATGAGCCAGCCACGCACTGTGTGAACGTGAGCCAGCCACGCACTGTGTGAACATGAGCCAGCCACGCACTGTGTGAACATGAGCCAGCCACGCACTGTGTGAACATGAGCCAGCCACGCACTATGTGAACATGAGCCAGCCACGCTCTGTGTGAACACGAGCCAGCCACGTACTGTGTGAACATAAGCCAGCCACGCACAGTGTGAACATGAGCCAGCCACGCACTGTGTGAACATGAGCCAGCCACGCACTGTGTGAAGGTGAGCCAGACACGTACTGTGTGAAGGTGAGCCAGCCACGCACTGTGTGAACATGAGCCAGCCACGCTCTGTGTAAACATGAGCCAGCCATGTACTGTGTGAACATGAGCCAGCCACGCACTGTGTGAACATGAGCCAGCCACGCACTGTGTGAACATGAGCAGCCACGCACTGTGTTAACATGAGCCAGCCACGCACTGTGTGAACATGAGCCAGCCACGCACTGTGTGAACGTGAGCCAGCCACGCAATGTGTGAACGTGAGCCAGCCACACACTGTGTGAACGTGAGCCAGCCACGCACTGTGTGAACGTGAGCCAGCCACGCACTGTGTGAACGTGAGCCAGCCACGCACTGTGTGAACATGAGCCAGCCATGCACTGCGTGAACATGAGCCAGCCGCAGAGAGGTTGAAATCCAGGAATAGGCTCCTTCACTCTGTTAAGTACCTGGATGGTAACACACCGGTGGAAGCAACACCTCACGAACTGCAAGGTGACACCAACTAGTTACTGGAGGATCAGTGACCCGTGGCCAACCTGGTTGTGTCGCTACCGCTGGAGAACAACAGGGGACCGTTTCACGAGTATTCTTATGAGCACATAAGCACAATGTGCTCTTTAAATCGATAACATCATGACTTAAACACACGTATCGTGTTAGAGCTCAAAAAGTAAAAGTCATCCTGATAGTCTTATCCTCTAAACTATCTCCTTCAGTCTTGTTCTCTAAATTACCACCGTCAGGTGAAAGATTTCGAAGTATAATGACAAGGACAAGGTCTGTTTTTTGCTTGACATTGGGGTTATTTCCTTTGTGCTCATCTAGTTTTAGCTGACAAATATTATCCCAGTATTTCTGGCAATAAAGATTATTATTACTTTGTTCCTTAACAGTGATAAAAAAACCAGGATGCGTTCCCTGGGGGGGGGGGGGGGGGCTGATTCAATTAAATAATACGCCCATAAGGAAAACCCAAATTAGACAGGATCTGTTGTTTTATGTAAGGAAGTTTTTTAAATGCAACAAAACCGCCGCCTATCACTGAGGATACCATTTCTATGACATAACAGAAAAAATGTCCAGGTGGTGCGACTTGGTGTTGACTGTTTTCATATATACCATATCACTCTTATCACTGCCACTAAAAATAATAATTAATACAAACTAACCATTAACAACTACAATCAAGAATATTACGCCAGCAGTTTACTAGAATATCTTCGTTGAAAACATAATTTAAATTACACGATAAATGGACAATGGGACATTCGGCTTGTGGAATGTCCAACGTTGCTATATCTAAGTATAAACTACGTGTAACCTACGTGTAACCTACCCTTTTGTTTAACATATATTTGGCAGTTCCGTTTAAAAACGTATTCAGGCTCCTAGTACCCATACGATCAGCAGAGAATATATATTTAAAGTCGTCCATCAGAATTAATACTCGTTTATACCTAATATACACTGTTTCTCGATACTTCATGTAATTTAGTCCTTCTATCTTACATAACTGATAAGAAATATTTCTATTAATATTTCTATAACCATTTCCTATCTTAAACAATTCTACATCATTTCGTTGATCTAATTTCCTTGGTATCTAGTGTTGTCAAGACACATCATTTTTGGCTTTCTGAAATATTTTAGTCACTCTCCTCTGTACTATTTCTATATAGCATATATATCTATGTCTTCTTATGACGTGCCATACACGTTGTAAACAGTATTCTAGATGAGGCTTAGCTATTGCACATTCTCACTCTACACGCACTGAGTCTTTCACTCGATCGTAAATCTGACGGCAAAAAGTGCACAATGCTGCCGTTGATACGCTTGATTCGTCATTCCATTGATGAAGAGATATGTCGAGACTATAATAAGCCAGGCTGCACATTTCCTATTAGATACTTCAACTTTGCAAGAAGACCTCAGTTGCTGGTTTGGGCTCCCACAATTATCGCTGACACTTTTTTTTCGCTTAGCTTCGTAATGTTAGAGACTCACTGTTAAGCAATGCTGTCGCAGGCCACGCGTGATATTGTTGCAATCGTTGCAACACGTTCACATATCGGCTGAACGTTCTGTCACTAACCATGTTTAGTTGGAAGACGTCGAGGAGTTGGTTTCTTTCAATTGAAAAATGCAGGAATTATTTTCCGAAAAAAACTGCTTTGTTCACCTTTTGCGGTCGGGCGGAAGGAAGACATATACACACATATCACGGCATCATATCATCAGTATGCCTGATATTTCCGCCGTATGATCGCTTGTGGGGTAGATTTATGGTATCGTATCTCAGTTTCGCACGCACGGACGCACGGACGCACACTCGCACACGCATGCACGCACACAAACACACACGCACACTCGCATACACTCACACGCACACACACACGCACGCACGCATACACATGCACAATCGCATAGACGTGCACACACGCACGTACGAACGCACGCACGCACACACACACACACACACACACACACACACACACACACACACACACACACACACACACACACACACACACACACACACACACACACACACACACACACACACACACACACACACACACACACACATACACACACACGCTTACGTACCCACGCAAACAGGTGTACGCACGCACAACAAAAACACACACTCATACACCACGCATACACGGATGCACGCGAACAATTTCTCAAGCAGACACTCATACAAAATCGCAAACACCCCCATACACACATATGCATAATTATAAACGTATATGTGTATGCGTGGTGTATGAAAGTGTGTGTTGTTGTTTTGCGTGCGTACACCTATTTGCGTGTGTACATAAGCGTGTGTGTATGTGTGTGTGCGTGCGTTCGTACGTGCGTGTGCGCGTATGCGATTGTGCATGTGTATGCGTCCGTGCGTGCGTGTTTGTGCGTGTGTGTGCGTGTGAATGTATGCGACTGTGCGCGCGCGCGTGTGTGTATGTGGATACGTGCGTGTTTATGTGTACGAAACTGGGATACGATACCATAAATCTACCCATCAAGCGATCATACGGCGGAAATATCAGACTTACCATTGTGTAAGATTTTGTGGCGCCACCTACCGAATGTATTTTACCCTAACTACACCGGAGCGGTGATATGGGTGCATACATCTTCTTTCCGTTCGACCACAAAAGGTGAACAAACCAGATTTTTTTCCGAAAACAATTCCTACATTTTCCAATGACAAGAAACCAACTCCTCGTCCTCTTCCAACTAAACATGGTTAGTGACGGAACGTTCAGATCCTCACCTACCGCCATCATATCATGAAAAAAGGAAAGCACTACCGCATTTTAACACGATTTAACAAGATTGCCACCATAATTAACTATAGGTGGCAGATGGACAAGGAAGCCCCTTTTATTTATGTGTATCCCGCCCTTCTGAGGTATGTGTCGATTTTATTTTTAAACATATTCACGCTACTAGCGCCCACACAATCAGCAAATAATCTGTTCCATTCATTTACAGTCCTTTGTGAAAATGAGAACTTTCTTGTATTTAATCTACACTGCTCCTTTACTAATGTAACTTCATGTCCTCTAGTTCTTCTATCTTTCTCAAACAAATATTTCTATCAATATTTTCATAACCATTTATTATTTTAAACACTTCTATCTGATCTCCTCTCAATCTCCTGGTCTCTAGTGTTGTTAAACCACATTCTTTTAGGCGAATTTCATAACTAAAATCCCTCAGTTTTTGTATCATTTTAGTCGCTCTCCTCTGTATTCTGTCTAGCATATCTATGTCCTTCTTGCGATATGACCTCCACGCTTGTATACAATATTCTAAAAGAGGCCTCACTGTTGTTTTGTACAGCGGTATTATTAGTTCTTAATTAGGCGAAATATAGCGTATAAGTAAAAATAACTAATAATACAAAACAATAGTTAAGCCTAATTTACAATATTGTATGCAGGCATGGAGGCCATTCCGCAAAAAATAGATAGATATGCTAGAACGAATACAGAGGAGAGCGACTAGTGATACCAAAACTGAAAGATCTTAGTTACGAAATAAGCCTAATAGAATGTGGTTTGATAACATTAGAGGCCAGGAGATTGAGGGGAGGTGAGATAGAAGTTTTTAAAATATTGAATGGTTACAAAATATTATTAGAAATATTTTGTTTCAGTTAAGAAAGATAGAAGGACTAGAGGACATGAAATTACATTAGTAATGAAGCAGTGTATATTATTTGTACGAAAGTTCTCATTTTCACAAAGGACTGTAAATGTTTGGAACATATTATCTCCTTATTGTGTGGGTGCTAGTAGCGTGAATATGTTTAAAAATAAAATTGACACGTACCTCAGAAGGGCGGGATACACGTAGATATAAAAGTTTGGACTCTCGATAAGCCCAAAGGCTTCCTTGTCCACCTGCCATCTAGAGTTAATTCTCTGGGTGGAAATCGTGTTAAAACGTGTTAAACTAGTTGCAACGCAACGATTAAGCGTACTTAGCAAAGCCAACCGATGCTATTTAGTGCCACGACATGCAATTATCGCACACGTTATGACGTCGCAATTATCATCCGTATGCGTGATATGGCATTCTCGGAATAGTTGTGCCATTTCCGATTGTGGTAAAACAGTTTTCACGTCGTTGTAGGTTACACAGCGAATGTGTGACGTATATATAGTGATTAAAGTATCAACCACAAATCGAGGCTATATTTGGCGGAGATAGATCGTAGAAATTGGTGGTGTAAAAAAGTGGATAAACAAGTGGAATTACTGATTGATAAGTATTATTTTTGCCTTAATATCATTCATAAAGTTGCAATAAACATATATTGACTAGCAGTTGTGCTTAAAGTTAGTTAGTTAAAGTATTTTAGAAAACCTTAGTATAGTGAGTGATAATAGGGTAACTCAGTTAGGCGGCTTAACCTTCGATAAGTTGTAAACAAGATTTAACAACCCTGATTATGTGGTAGAATATTTAGGAGATAAAGTAACAACCATCAAACTACTTACATAAGATAATATCTGTGTAAGCCAGTACTTGCTATATATTTTGGTTAGGTAGCATTATTGTTAAAATTAAGCAAGGGCGATAGTCGGGCGGCGTAACCTAAATAAATAAAGCAGCCTAAAGGCTAAACATAACGTAATTGATTGTATTTAAATTAGGTCACTACCGGTGATGTTAGCGTTCGTGTTAGGATAAATAGTCGGCTGTGTAATTGAAATTTGTAACCTAAAGTGTGCTGTAGTACACAGGAAACAGTCTTTATAAAGACTAAGTTAGTTAAGTTATTAAATAAATTCTGATCGGGATATGGCGCCTTGCAAGCGGCAAGTCAAGGCAAAGCGACACTTGGTGTGCGATCACTGCCACAGCTGGGTAGATTTTGCATCGTCCGGGTGTGGAAAGTCATGGGCAGAAATCATGGAGGAAGGATTCACCTTTCAGTGCATTGGATGTTGGAAGGTGGAGTGTTTGCAGAAGGAGATAGTTAGGTTGACAGATATTGTGAAGGGAATGGAGATGGGAATTAGCAAGGAGGCAGGTCGAATGGAGAGAGACGACAGGGAGAGAGGTGACGATACTGCAAGACTGAAGGAGAATAGCAGTGGCAAGAAAACTGAGGAAAGGAGATTGAGAGGAGAGAAGGTGATTGGAGGGGAAGAAATTGGAAAATCGACAACAGAAAAGGTGACAAGCGTGAAGGTGACAGGGAAGAAAGTGACTGTAGAGAAGGAGGGAGGGAAGATGGAACGGGAGAGGAGAGAGGAAAATGAGACGGGACGAAAGAAGAAGGGACGAAGGGAAGTGAGAGCAAATGTGATAGAAGAGAAGTCAATAAAAGGGACGCTGACAGGAGGAAAGGTGACAAGAGAAAAAGCGACAGGAAAGAATGGATCGGAAGAGAATGTGACAGGAGAGAAGACGGCAGGGGGGAAAGACAACAACCAGACAGATGCAAACCGAAGAAGGAGCTATTCTAAGGCAGTGATTGAGGGGGCAATGAGGAAAGAGAGGGTGTTTATGGGTGACTCCATTATGAGAAAGACGGACAAGACACTGAGCGAGGGGAAGGACATCGTTGTTTGTTTACCGGGGGCTAGGATTGAACATGTAACTGACAGGGTAGAGAAGGTATTGGGACATGGCAAGGGGGGGTCTATACTGGTACATGTAGGAACACATAATGCAGACAGGGAGGGAACAACTGCGATAGTACAGAAATATAGACAGTTAGTGAGGAAGCTAAAGAAGACGAGAGTCGAACAGGTTATTTTGTCAGGAATTTTGCCAGTAATGGGAGGAAGGGGGGCAACGTATAGAAACTGCAAGAGGATGGCGATCAATGCACTAGCTGAGCAGATGTGTGAAGAAGAGGGGGTGGGATTCACATATTTATGGGGATACTTTGTTGGGAGGGAAGATATGTACATGAGAGATGGCCTCCATCTTAGTGGAAAGGGGGCAGCAGTTTTCTCAGAGAATCTGCTGCAATCTGTTGACAGTGGGACAGGTTGCATCTATTTAAACTAGATTCGCAGGGGGGACTCACAGAAAAGCTTGAAAATGGAGGCATAGATAAAGACAGCACAAATAAATCAACAAATAACAGTCTGGAAAACTCTTCTGAAGCTGGATATAAATGTGTTTGTTTAAATGCAGGGAGTATAGTAAACAAAAGAAATGAACTAAACATTATGGTAGAAGATATTGACCCTCATATAATAGGTGTTACCGAATCCTGGACCACCACCGATATATCAGATGCTGAATAGGGACTGACAGGATATGTAATGTTTAGAAAAGATAGAATAGGAAGAAAGGGAGGTGGAGTTATTTTATATATTAAAGAATCTATTCAGGCTTATGAACTAAAATTAGAAAGAGAAGCAGATTGCGAAGAAGCTGTTTGGTGTAACATAGTTACAGGAAACTCAACGTTAACAGTTGGGTTAGTTTATCGAAGTCCAAACATAAGCATAGAAGAGAATGAAAAAATACAAAACGCTATAAGGGAAGTAAGCAAACGGGACTGTATTATTATGGGGGATTTTAACCATGGGCATATACAATGGAAATCTCTACAGAGTATGGGGAGAGAGGACCACAAGTTTTTAGTTTTAGTTCAAGATACATTCCTTTCTCAACATGTGCTAGAACCAACCAGGGGTGAGAATGTGTTAGACATAGTTTTGTCCTCACAGAATGAATTAGTTGACAATGTCAATATATGTGAGCCACTGGGGAGTAGCGATCACAACCAGATACATTTTACCATCAAAGTAAAATCAGAAAGGAATAGCAAAAAGCAGTATAGGATAAATTTCCACAAAGGAAGGTATAAGGAAATGAGGAAATAATTAGCAAAGATAGACTGGAATAAGACACTGAAAAATAAGACGGCAACAGAAGGCTGGAATATATTAAAGAGTGAAATCAGATAGAAGTGTTTAAAATATTGAAGGGTTATGAAAATATTGATAGAAATATGTTTTTCTCAGTTAAGAAAGATAGAAGGACTAGAGGACATGATCTTGCATTAGCAAAGGAGCAGAGTAGATTGGATATAAGAAAGTTTTCATTTTCACAAAGGACTGTAAATGAATGGAACAGATTACCTGCTGATTGTGTGGGTGCTAGTAGCGTGAATATGTTTAAAAATAAAATCGACACATACCTCAGACGGGCGGGATACACATAGATAAAAAGGTCGGACTCTCGATAAGCCAAGAGCTTCCTTGTCCACCTGCTACCTAGAGTTAATTCTCTGGGTGGAAATCTTGTTAAAACCTCTCCTTCGAGAGAATCCGGGTTCGAATCCTGTGCTGCCGTTTCGAACACTGGATAATTTAGTTAACTCCGCGTTGTCTCAGTTCACTCAGCTGTATAAATAATTACCAGGCAATAAGACTGTTTTGGGTGTATGCGAACGAGTAACATCTGTACCGTAAAATGCAGCGTGGCTGAATGCGTTCGAGAGAAGAGAAGGTTTTCCAATGAACACGTTTGCCTGGTAGTTGAGTGTAGCACACTAGTCGTATGAACTGGACATCGCGCTATTACTGTTGTTCTCCTCCTGATTCCCCGTCGTCAGGGTTGAGGCTGGCCTCGATTCCGTTTCTCGATTTCAGTTCTCTTTTTTTCTTCTTCTTATGACTGATTTTGCACTGCTCTCTCCTTCAACTATCTCCATTCGTCTCTTTCGCTCTCATATTCCACTCATGTCCAAAACCTTCCAAGTCTCTCTTAAACACAGTCCTCCCATCGCATTCTATGTCTTCCTGGCATCCTTTCCCCTCCACTCTCTAAACAACTATTTTCTTTGCCACCCGTTCTCCTCCCATTCTCTCCACATGCCTAGCCCACTTCAATCGACTCCTCACCACCTTCTTCTTAAGGCTTTCTCTTACATCCTTCCTCAACTCCTCCATTCTTCGCTTGTCAGTTCTTCGTACTCCCGCAAAGTTTTTTACCCAGTTGTTTTCACAAACCTGCACCCTCTCTTGTTGTTTCTTTGTCAATGCCATCGTCTATATGTCATACATGTATGGCGGAGTAACACATGAACAGAGCACATTTCCTTTGAATTTACGCAATATGCAACTGTCTCCATCACACCTTCGACTTTCCCCCGAGCGCTCGCCCCTGCCTTTTTCCTCTTGCGTATGTCGGTGTCTGAGTTACCGTCCCCGCATATCGCACCACCAACGTATACACAATTGTCAATTTGTTTTAGTTTCTTCCCCTCCAGGTGTACTTCCATCTCCCTGTTTTGTTGCCCCACCCACAGTACCTTTGTCTTCTCCAGACTCACTTTCAGTCGATGTCTGCTGAACATATCCTCAATTGTTATGGGAGATCTGCTTCCCCGTCCGCTACCACTGCTAGATCGTACCAGTCTTTCTGCTTATCAGTTCCGCCACTGCTACAAACAACAGTGAGCTCTGAGCTCTCCCCTGCCTCAGGCCAACATTCACTTCAAACTCTCCTGACACCCCTTGTCCAATAAACCCTCGTTTTAGATGAAGACGATTAATGCATTTTAACGACACATTTTGTATTGGGATTTGCCACATATTTCGAGTAGTATATAATATATTTCGACAGTATTTCATATCCATACTAGTGTGCAACTTGTTTGTGTTAGTTGAAGATACGCTAGGTAGATTAACATTACCCGCCTTCTGGTATACATGAATAAAAACATATATGGCTTGAATTCATATTAAATTACATCCTGCTATCTATTTCCATGTCCACCAAGCCAAAAATAAATAAAAAATTCAATGAATTAGAAATTCCACATTTTATGCTGTGCATCCGGACATTTTCGAATATGCATATTTTTGGCGCGCTTTTCTGAATATTGCACAATAACTCATTCTGACGCTCGTTTCGACCCAAAAACTATCCTTGTAAACATGCTCTGAATGCATAGAAAGGCTCGGCCTGCTGCGAGTGTGAGTCATATGTGACGTTACGATACCACGTGATCGCCTAGCTCATTAATTTTTTATTTTCCGCGGGAATCGCTACACAGACGGGTTTAAAATCGAATTGTTGCTACACATGTATTTTTGCGTATTTTTTTAATGTTCTCGAACGTTACATATAATGTTAAACTTTGTGTACACATGGAAAACGGATTTTAGCTAATGCCTTGTTTTTATTTCCTTTAATATAAACGTAGATGGCGCCATCTAACGGATTGTGCTGTATATCAAAACCAACAGTAATACGATAATTGTTTCAGCTCCCATCCACCATGTGGCGCCATTTATGTTGCCAGTGTAGCACTGTGACCAGCATTTTCAATAGTAGCGAAATATCACCTCCCGTCCGGCAAAACAAACTACAATCGATAACCGTATATCACATCAAAACATCGACGTTACGTCGTAATCCACTCTGTCAAATCGATGTTAGTTTTCCATAATCCGAGGTGTCATCATTTTAATATAATGTTTTATAGGTATCCATCCTCTTGTTTTCATGTTAGTTAGTAGATAGTATATTTGAGATCTACACGAAATATGTTGAAAGTATGTGTAATGAACATAACACCGTCTGATGCTGCCACCTGTCGTATAGTTTATAGTGATTTAAACATGTTGGAACTCTCCTGTAATTACGATAATAAAGATGTTAGTTCTGTCACCGAAGCCGCGATGTACGTGTCACTATTTTATATTTGGCGACGAGAGATGCGCGAATCAGAACCAAAAGACAAGTGTGTGAGTAGTGTCGTCTACCACAGAGCACAGAGACGTGTGCAAAATGCGCACACCAAGAAACGGTTAGTGTTAAGTCCGTTATGAACGTGTTGTTCAACTTCAATCCGTTGGCCGTGTTGTCAGCCACGAGAACCATACCACAGACAGTGACATGTGCAAAATGAGCGGGAACCACGCATACTGCGAACATGTGACATTCGTATCAAGTCGGTTGTTTACTGTGTACAACTAGTAAACAGTAGACTTATCTGCAAGGAGTAGATTTGTGCAGGATGCAGTCATGGCAACGTCATTAAATGTGCTGTGCGTACAGCCTTTTGAAAGCGAACTTTCCGATAGTGACGCCCTGTTGGGTCCCAGATGGGATAAGTGGCTACTCAAGTTCGAGAACTAACTGTCCGCCATCGCAGTAAATGACGAAGGACAGAAGAGAGCACTGTTGTCGCATGCAGTTGGCAGTAAAATATTCGATATTTTTGTCAACCTGCCGAACAGAGGGACAACTTATGAACAGGCCAAAACAGCGCTAACAGCATACTTCAAGCCGAAGGTTAATCGTGAGTATGAACGTGCCGTGTTTAGACGCATGCGTCAAGAGAGTGGCGAAAAAATTGACGCTTACCATACCCGTCTCCGTCAGGCAGCGGCCAGTTGCGAGTTCAACGACATTAACGGTGAAATTAAATCACGTGATACAGACAACCACAGACTCAAAACTGCGTAAACAAGGACTGACAAACGATGCGTTGACGCTAGGCAACATAATCGAAGCGGGTCGAAATAACGAGCTAGCGCAAGCCCAAAGTTTGGACATTGAAAAAGACTTGACAGGCATCCAACAAGATGCCAAGACAATCGGTCGCAAGTTCGGACAGTCGAAACTTAGAAAACCACAACAGGGTGTAAGAAAATGTAGATACTGTGGGAAAGGCTTTCCGCATGTAGGAGGCAAGGAAACTTGCCCGGCATTTGGTAAACAGTGTTTTGTGTGTCATGGAAGAAATCATTTGGCAAATTTTTGTCCTAGGAAAGGTCAGAAAAGTACCACAAATAAACAGTTTGTGAAGAAATCAGTTCGTGAAGTTAGTGATGAGGTTGAGGATTACGTATTTACACTAGGGACTGTAAATGGTGAAAGCACGGAGTGTGATGGTTGTGAAAATAGTATAAATGATGTTTCCGAAAACACTAAGGGTGATGTTTGTGAAAGTAGTATACATGGTGTTTACAATAGCACTTTTGTAGCAAACCCGCGGAAGTTCAAAATCGAGTTTGAAAAGTGTTCAGTGATGATGACAGCTGATAGTGGTGCATCGTGTAGTCTAATTGATGAGAGTACGCTTCAGAACAAATTCAAGGGTGTTCGTCTTGAAACATGTCATGACAAACTGAATGCGTATGGTGGTACACGTATAGTAACCATAGGAAAGTGTCATAGTACTATTGTGTGTGGTCAGAAAACTGCTAGTGATGTTTTCTACGTAGTGAAAGGAAACTGTGGATGTTTGCTCAGTGTAAATGTGAGTCAAAAACTCGGACTCATTCAGGTTGCAGATCATGTGGTGCATAATGTCGGAAATACCGAGTGTCCAGAAATGAAGAAATACCCGAAGGTATTTGAGGGTATCGGTAGTTTAAAAAACTTTGAGGTAAAGCTTCACATCAATGAAGCTATCCCCCTGTTGCTCAGCGTCACAGAAAAATCCCTTTTCATGAACGTCAAAAGGTTACAAAGGAACTGCTTCAGTTGAAAAGGAATGATGTGATCGAAAGGGTAGAGGGTCCAACTCCCTGGGTGTCCCCAATAGTGGTGGTACCGAAACCCAAAAGGTCCGGTGAGGTTCGTATCTGTGTCGATATGCGACAGGCGAACAAAGAAATCACGAGAGAGCGACACCCGTCGCCTACAGTTGATGACATTGTTAAAAAACTGAACAATGCGCGTGTGTTCAGCAAGATTGATCTAAGATCAGGCTATCATCAATTGATGCTTGCAGAGGAGTCTCGCTATATCACCACATTCTCCACTAATGACGGTTTGTGGCGATACAAACGCCTTAATTTTGGTATTTCGAGTGCGAGCGAAGTGTTTCAGAGCCAAGTAGTTGCATACGGGAGCAGAGCCCTAACACCAGTTGAGCAGCGGTACAAGAGTCAACTAGAAAGAGAAGCGCTGGCAGTTGTCTGGGCCTGCGAATACTTTCATGTGTATGTCTACGGGGCGCCAGTGAAAGTGGTAACTGACCACAAGCCGTTAGTAACGTTGTATGGAAATCCCGGCGCCAAGCTGCCCCTGAGACTAGAAAGATGGGCTATGAGGCTGCTGCTGTACCAGCCAGTTATCGAGTACCGTCAGGGTAAAATAATCCGTCGGATTACTTATCTCGCCATCCGCAAGTGTCAGACAGAAGTTCTCGAGAAAAACTTGTGGCAGAAGAGTATGTGAACTTCGTCACAGAGGAAAGTATCCCAAAAGCAATGAGTAGTACAGAAGTGTTAGAAGCAACGTTGGCAGACCCAACTCTGAGTGCTGTGAAAGATCTTCTGTTAACTGGAAAATGGTACATGCTTGAAACAAAGTATGGACAAGATCCAAGTGTGGACTTTGAAGCGATGCAATCGTACAGCAGAGTTGGAAATGAACTCACTGTAACACGAGATGGATTAGTGTTGAGAGGAACCCGTATTGCGGTTCCAGCGAGTCTGCAGCACAGGGTAATCCATCTGGCCCACGAAGGGCATCAAGGGATAAACAAGACAAAGGCTCTCCTCAGAGAGAAAGTCTGGTTTCCCAGAATTGACGCTATGGTAGCTAAGCTACTTGATGAATGTGTAGCGTGCTAAGCGGCTTATGATCCAAAGCCAAGGGAACCATTGGTCATGTCTGATCTTCCGTCAAGGAAATGGTCTCATCTATCCGCAGATTTTTATGGACCATTCCCTACAGGTGACTACCTCCTTGTTGTCATGGACGAGTACTCCAGATTCCCTGAAGTCGAAGTGATAAGATCCCTGTCAGCTCAGACAGTTATTCCAGTCTTCGAGAACATATTCTCGTCAAGAGGTACTCCCGACAACCTGAAAACAGACAATGGAACTCCGTTCCAAAGTGAAGAGTTTAAGAGGTTTGCTGTCAACCTAGGTTTTCTCCACCAAAGTGTAACACCATATTGGCCAGAGGCGAATGGTGTAGCCGAGAGGTTCATGAGAACCATAGGCAAAGTCTGCAAATGTGCACAGGTAGAAGGTAAACCCTGGAAACGAGAGTTGTACCGGTTTCTTAGAAACTACAGGGCAACCCCGCATACCTCGACAGGATTACCACCAGCAACGGTTTTGAATGATGTACCGTTGAAGATGAAGCTACCCCAGGTGCATGCTGAGGAAATGGATGAAACACTCCGTCAAAAGGATTGGGCGGCAAAGAACAAGATGAAGGAATATGCGAAAGCACGACGAAAGATAACCAAGTCTGACATTGGTATCGGAGACAAAGAGTTGTTGAAGAATGTGGCACAACACAAACTAGTGCCCAAATTCCAACGTGCGCCTTTCGAGGTCATAGACAGAAAAGGTACAATGGTAACAGCACAAAGAGGCCAGGAGGTCAAGGCGCGAAACACAAGTCATTTTCGCAGAGTCAGCACTGACATTGAGCCGTTGCAATACAGGCCAGCCGAACCTGACCCAGCTCCTACTGTAGTACCCCCAATAGTCCCAGTAAATCATCCAGTGGGATCTCCGTATTCAACAGAGGCTAGTACGAGTCTTTCCCCTTCCGTGCATGCTCCACCCAGTCGTCCACCTAGGGTTAAGAGTGTACCCAAACGGTTTGAAGGTTTTCGTGTAAACCTGCCTAGTTTCTGTAAACAGTGATGTAGTTTCAACACTGCACTGTATATAGTTTCAACATATCAGGCGATATTTTGTTTATTTGCAAAACATAATTGTATAAAGTTTGGGGAGATGTAATGAACATAACACCGTCTGATGCTGCCACCTGTCGTACAGTTTATAGGGATTTAAACATGTTGGAACTCTCCTGTAATTACGAGAATAAAGAAGTTAGTTCTATCACCGAAGCCACGATGTGCGTGTTACTATTTTATAGTATGTTGCCCATCAGGATGCGTTTATTAAGCCATAAGCCCGATCGATAACGATCACACTATGAATAACTATGGGTTATATAATCACAAGTTACACTAAGAATTACTTATATATAACTACATATGTAACATAGGACACAAATTATCACGTCAAACGTAACTCTCGACAAATACTACACAACAACATATGTAATACTTCGTAACCTGGAGGAAATATAATTAAATGGAATAAAACAACTTGTCAAATTGTTACACAGTCAATCGTTTTCACAGTTAATTTATACTTTGCTCTTGTGACGCTAAAAGGTAAGTTGACAGTGACAGTTGTAATAAGAATAACGATTTGAACCATCGCGTCGGATTAATACACACCAAGCATCGTTCTTAGTAAATGCTCCTAAAATACTTATACAATAAACTATAACATATACAATAAAATATCGTATCAAACATAAGCTTCGTTGTAATATACGAAGAAAGAGTGTCAAAAATAACTCTCACTGTAAACGTAGAAATATCAAATATGAAACGTCACTCTCAACAACATACAACAGGGTACATACCTACACATATCTAACAGATTGTAACGTATGGAATAAAACATTACGTTATATATCACTCTCAATAAATGCGTTTGCGATTATGGCCCTCCAAACCGCTTGTTTGTAGCAGTTATGTTGCGCTCTTTCCGAACCAGATTGACAACTTCCCGTTCTCATTATATGGCCTATACAACTAGCTGCACAACTACTTATGTAACAAATAAATAAATAAATAATAACAAAGTGTAACCTCTCTTATAAAATATTACGTCAAGCGTCACTATTAACACATGCCCTATCATTCCTGATATAGAACACATTGTAACCTCTAGAGTAAAATATCACATCATACGTTACGATCAATATATGCTCAATGTCTACTTGTATAACAAATTGTAACGCGTAATATAACATATTGTGACGGTAGATATTTTGTTGCTATGGCGCCGCCGTAACTTGAGCCGCTATCTCGGAGGGGGGAGCTGTAAATTTGCTTCCGCCACCGTGGACCCATCATAAAAGGTCTGCAAACACGCCAAATTCCTAACGGTCTTGGGGAGCATGTGACGCCCAGAACCCATGCCCCCTGCCCCCTGCCCCCTGCCCCCTGCCCCCTGCCCCCTGCCCCCTGCCCCCTGCCCCCTGCCCCCTGCCCCCCTGCCTCCTGGATTATATATATATATATATGTATATATATATATTATACACAACTGTATATATATATATATATATATAATAATAATAATAAATATATATAATATATATATATATATATATATATATTATGTACACACATACATACACACATACATACATATATAACACGCTAACATTAATTCATTGATTAGTAGTGTAGCATAATGTGGAGCATGTGCCGCCCAAGGCCCCTGGCAGGCTCCCCTGGATCAACCTATGACATATATATATATATATATACATATATATATATATATATATATATACATATATATAAACATATGTATATATATAATAAAATAATATATATATATATATATACGGATATAACACGCTAACATTAATTCATTGATTAGTAGCGTAGTATAATGTATTCTAAACAAAATCACTCCCGTCACAATAATAATTAAACAATGTGGAATACATAAATAAACATTAACTGCAATTAAACAATGAACAACAGCAACATAATCGTCACACAACTAACTATATTGTAACAAAACTAAACTGTTGTGTGAGACATCGCTCTTATTCCTCCCATACCTTAATTTACAAATTTGATCTAAGAAATTGATCCACGAAATTGATCCACGACATAGATCCACAAATTTGATTCATGAAGTTGATCCGCGAATATGATCCTCGAATTTGATCCACGAATTTTATCCACGAATCTGGTCCACAAATTTGATACACGACATTAAATTGTCTCTAGAAATGTGATCCACGACATTGATGCGCGAATTAGATTAACTAATTTGATATATGGAATTAATCTACGAATAAGATCCACGAAATTGCTCTACGAATTTGATCTACGAGTTTGATCCACGAAATTGATCAGATCTACAAAATTGATCCACGAAATTGATCCACGGATTAGATCCACGAAATTGATGCACCAATTAGATCCACCAATTTGATCCATGAAATTAATCTACAGTATATCCACGAAATTGATCTACGAAGTTGATCTACGAAATTTATCCACCAATTAGATCCACGAATGCGATCCACGAAATTATTCCACGAATTTGATCCAATAATTTCATAAACGAATTTTATCTACTTATTTAATCTACGAATTCGATCTACGAAATTGATCCACGAATTAGATTCACGCTTTAGATATACGAAATTGATCTACCAAATTGATTCACGAAATTGATCCACGAATTAGATTCACGCTTTAGATATACGAAATTGATCTACCAAATTGATTCACGAAATTGTTACACATATTAGCAGTTCGCGAAATTTTTCCACAAATTTGATTTACAAAATTGATCCATTCAATTTATCCACAATTAAGGTCCTCGAAACTCACCTACGAAGTTGATCCACGAATTAGATCCACGAATGTGATCCCCGAAATTATGCCACGAATTTTATCCACGATTTTCATCAACGAATTTGATCTAAAGATTTGATCCATAAAATGGATCCACAAACTATAACAAAGCAATTTATCCAATAAGTAGATCCAAAGGTTTTATCCACAAATGTGAACCACAAAATGGATCCACGAATTATACCTACAATGTTTATCCACGAATTTGATCTACAAAATTAATCAACAAATTTAATCCACAAATTTGAACAACGAAATTAATCCACAAATTAGATCCACGAAATAGATCCACAAATTTAATCTATTAAATTAGTTCACGAATTACATTCAAGTCACTGATCTCCGAATTTGATCCACGAAATTACTCCACGAATTTGATCCACACATATGATCCAATAATTTGATACACACATTTTGTCCTCACGAAAGTGACCTAAGAATTAGATCCACAAAATGGATCCAAAAATAGATCCACGAAATTGATGCGCAAATTACATCCATAAAATCTATTTATGAATTTATGAATATAATCCACGTATTTGATCCACAAATTTGACCAATGTTTTGATCCACAGATTTGAGCAACGAAATGTATCTACGAAAATGTTCTATGAATTTGATCAACGAAATGTGTTTATGAATTAGGTTCACGAAATTGATCCGCCAATTTGAGCCACGGATTTAATCCATTAATTTGATGCACGAAATTGTTCGACGAATTACATGCAAGCCATTCATCAAACCATTTGATCCACGACTTTTAACAACGAATCCAATATAAGTATTGTAACAATTTGCCACGAAACGCTTGCATACACCCGAGTAACGGATGTAAGTTTTCATATGTTATGGATGATGCGAGCTATTTCCTATTACACCTTTGCCCAGAAGAAATATTGCCACAATATTTTGACATCGTCACGGTAGAACCTGTTAATAAAATAAATGTTGTATATTTAGCACTTAGGTCATTTTCTGGGTCTTAACAAGAATTTTCAACTTCAATCATCAACTTGTTTAAGTTCCTATATGAAGCGGATGTCACATATTTC
>OZ023206.1:26551654-26579154 GCA_963995525.1 Escarpia spicata | reverse complement strand
TTGTTGTTGTTGTCGACTTAATGAATTACTGTTTTGCTTTATTACTATTTTACATGTAAAGCGCCTTGAATAGTTTCTAACTAGAGTTGGCGTTATATAAGTATATAATTTTTTTCTTTCTTTTTCATAACGACTCCTGGAAAGCAACCAATTTTTTCCATGCACGCTCATAATGTAGTCGAGAAGATGGTGCCAATGAGGCCTCCATCAACCTGCTGAAAGACTAAGCCGTCTGGGGACACACTGTGGGGTACTTCCACTGGGCTGGCATTCGCTCATGGCGCCAGTGCGTGGAACTCTTCAGACCGCCTCTGCATTGACCCAAGGGACGTCAGGTCCCACCGGCTGCATCTGAAACGCAGGGCTGGCTCTGCCCCCACAGGTTGAAGCAGGACAGGGTGTGCCCGGTCCACCACCGGATGTGCTGACACGTCAGGGGGAGGCGGTCAGAAACGAGACAGTGGCGGCTCCGCGAGGCGCTGACCGTGGGGCGAGACGGTCTCGACGTAACCCCAGACGGCCGACTCGGCAGTGGCGCGACACTTTGCGGTTGATTTGACTCGACAGCCCGAGTGCGGGAACGGGTCTGTCGTCTCGCTCCGTGGTGGGCGCCCGCGTCACCGTGGTGCTCTGGCTGGAGGCATACTACAACCACAAAACACTGCATAAGAGAAAAAGATTAAACAATGACCATCCGCACACAGCCCAACCTAGTTGGCAATAATGTGTGTGCTGACAACTGTCAGGTTATTAAACATGAGCCACCCTTAGTACGCACCAACCAACTACCAGGCACTCCATGAGTGTGTAAATTATACAAGACGTGTGAGAGAGTAAGACAGTGTGTGCCACTCGAAACTCTGCCAGAGCACCAAATTGTAAAAGAAGGTATACTATGTTGACACACAACAAACTGCATAAGGCAGCAAAACAGTGACGTAGCACTACATGGCGTGTAACCATACCATCATTTATAAAGCCGTATACTGTGTGAAACGCAACAAACGGCGACAGAGCACTACGTTACGTGTGAGAGAGCATGACAGAATGTGTAACTCCAAAATCTGCCAGAGAACCAAATGAGAAACAAGGGTATACCGTGTTGACACGCAACAAACTGCACCAGGCAGCAAAACAGTGACGTAGCCTACATGGCGTATACCCATACCATCATTTATAAAGCCGTATACTGTGTGAAACGCAACAACTGCCAAAGCAGCAAACTGCGACAGAGCACTAAGTTACGTGTGAGAGAGCATGACAGAATGTGTAACTCCAAAATGTGCCAGAGCAGCAACTTGGAAACGAAGGTATGCTGTGTTAACACGCAACAAACTGCACAAGGCAGCAAAACAGTGACATCGCACTACGTTGCGTGTAACCATACCATCGTTTATAAAACCGTATACTGTGTGAAAACGTAACAAACTGCCAAAGCAGCAAACAGTGACAAAGCACTACGTTACGTGTGAGAGAGCATGACAGTGTGTGCAACTCCAAAATCTGTCCGAGCAGCAAATTAGAAACAAGGGTATACTGTGTTGACACGCAACAAACTGCACCAGGCAGCAAAACAGTGACGAAGCACTACGTTGCGTGTAACCATACCATCATTTATCAAACTGTATACTGTGTGAGAACGCAACAACTGACAAAGCAGCAAACAGTGACAGAGCACTACGTTACGTATGAGAGAGCGTGACAGTGTGTGCAACTCCAAGATCTGCCAGAGCAGCAAATTGGAAAAGAAGGTATACTATGTTGACACGCAACAAACTGCACAAGGCAGCAAAACAGTGACATCGCACTACGTTGCGTGTAACCATACCATCGTTTATAAAACCGTATACTGTGTGAAAACGCAACAAACTGCCAAAGCAGCAAACAGTGACAAAGCACTACGTTACGTGTGAGAGAGCATGACAGTGTGTGCAACTCCAACATCTGTCCGAGCAGCAAATTAGAAACAAGGTATACTGTGTTGACACGCAACAAACTGCACAAGGCAGCAAAACAGTGACGTAGCACTACATTGCGTGTAACCATACCATCATTTATAAAGCCGTATACTGTGTGAAACGCAACAAACTGCCAAAGCAGCAAACAGTGCCAGAGCACTACGTTACGTGTGAGAGAGCATGCCAGAATGTGTAACTCCAAAATGTGCCAGAGCAGCAAATTGGAAACGAAGGTAAACTGTGTTGACACGCAATAAACTGCACAAAGCAGCAAAACAGTGACGTAGCACTACATTGCGTGTAACCATGTCATAATTTCTAAAACTGTATACTGTGTGAGAACGCAACATCTGACAAAGCAGCAAACAGTGACAGAGCACTATGTTACGTATGAGAGAGCGTGACAGTGTGGGCAACTCCAAAATCTGCCAGAGCAGCAGATTGGAAAAGAAGGTACACTGTGTTGACACGCAACAAACTGCACAAGGCAGCAAAACAGTGACATAGCACAACCTTGTGTGTAACCATACCATCGTTTATAAAACCGTATACTGTGTGAAAACGCAACAAACTGCCAAAGCAGCAAACAGTGACAGAGAACTACGTTACATGTGAGAGCATGACAGTGTGTTCAACTCCAACATCTGTCCGAGCAGCAAATTAGAAACAAGGTATACTGTGTTGACACGCAACAAACTGCACAAGGCAGCAAAACAGTGACGTAGCACTACGTTGCGTGTAACCATACCATCATTTATAAAACCGTATACTGTGTGAAACGCAACAAACTGCCAAAGCAGCAAACAGCGACAGAGCACTACGTTACGTGTGAGAGAGCATGCCAGAATGTGCAACTCCAAAATCTGCCAGAGCAGCAACTTGGAAACGAAGGTATACTGTGTTGACACGCAACAAACTGCACTAGGCAGCAAAACAGTGACGTAGCACTACATGGCGTGTAACCATACCATCATTTATAAACAAGGACTACTGTGTGAAAACGCGACAAACTCGAAACTGCCAAGGCAATAAACAGTGACATAGCACTACGTAGCGTGTGAGAGATGTTGTGTGTATAACGACGTGAGTTCTGAGCAGCAAATAGTAAAACTACAAATTAGTGCGGATACTACCAAAAATGCAAAAAGCAGCAAAATAGTGACGTAGCACTACATTGCGTGTAACCATACAATCATTTATAAACAAGGACTTCTACTGTGTGAACACGCGACAACGACAGACAATTGCGAAGCATTTTATTTGAAGTGACCTATACTATTTCTTTTAGCCTAGGAATGCCGCCCGGTTATGCCAGTTCCGCGTGGTCAGAGCGATGTATTAACCAAAGATATGCCCCACTAACCAAAGATGTACCCCGCTAACCAAGATTTACCCCATTAACCAAAGATTTGCCCCACAGCCTTAAATATCGCGCCCAGCAGACTACGGTATAGTCTAGGCGGTAGTTGCCGATGTCGGCAAAATGCACCCCGTCCCGTCGAAAAACCTCCGGACTGTTCCACAGGCGCTTATGCCTCCAGAAAATTACCCCCTCAGAATCCTGGCAAAACGCCTCCAGGTACCGATTGATCTCCATAACCTGAGCGGCACCCTCCTCATAGCTACAATAACAATGGCGCCACTTCTGCCGCCGGCAAACCTGGCAAATCACCACACGACGCACGCCCGAACTGATCAGCCGTCGCGCCAGACGCTGAATGTCCAGTGCAATTAGAATGGGAGTACACTGACCAGTAATGTCATTCCCTCCAATGTGCACGACTACAACGTCCGCGCGACGGGCGACAATTCGGCCCATCATCGCCGGAGCAAACCGACCAGTGCAGCGACCCGAGCCCCGCGAATACCCTCATATGAGATATCGCAGGGTCGGCCGTGCACCGCGAACTCGGCAAACAACCCAGTCGGACTTGCCGACTGCACAAATGCGCCCCACCAATATACATGACTATGGCCTAAAACTAAAACTTTACACGGCGAAGAAGCGATCTCTGAATTCGCCACTGACATGGTAAAGGCCAGCGACGAACTCTACGCACAAAATGGCGGCCAACGAAGAAAATTACAAACAACGAAAATACTCAGCTTTTTGGAACCGGCCAAAGTGTTCAGCAATCCCCTTCCGTAGAAGATCCGACGCAGATGAAACGCAACGCAAACATGGTGATGACGATGAGAAAAGATGACGGAAATGAAATCGATGAAACGCAGTAACAAGAACGCAAGACTCTCAACCGAATAATCTGCTCTCTCGAACGAAAGTGGCCGACTTCTCCCAGCGCGCGCTACAACTACGCGCTACTATTATGCGCTGATTGGTCCTTTGCGCCCACGGCTAAGCTGAATTAGCATATAATTATCCATTGGGCCAATCATCACTTGTCTGCATTGTTGCCCGCATAAAAACATGTATGCCGCATCGTGCCGGTGCAGCATACTCTCATATACGTTATATTTATACAGTACATACACACCCACGTTGTATTTCTTTTGATTTATAATTTTTTGTTGTTGTTGATAACTTTAATATTTTTTATAATTTACACATGCATTAATTTACTCTGTTAATATGACTTTTTCAAGTTAATCTATGCATATATGTTAGTAAAAGAGTGCTTTATTAACCTCAAATAACTATGAAAATATATCTGTATAATAATTCCGCGTACGCGGAATTTCCAGCTCGCTCCTGTACTCACGATCCATGTAAGGCATGCTCATGTATATTCGGTACAATCCGTCAGATTTCTGTAAAACTCCGTTGAGTTTATGGGGCAAGAAAAAACATCCAGCTGCTGTTTATGAACGAAAAGAATGTAAGGGAAACGGACAATCTATGGAATAAATGGAGAGTGAATATAGCGGCAGCCCATGGCAGATGGATTCATTCACTGAGCATGCGTGCAAACGTGTACTCGGGCTACATGATTAAACATCCAAGTGGCAACAAGCTGAAAACGATTTTTTGTAAAAACAAAACGATTCTGGTAAACACTATTATATATCGGCTATTATGTGCCATACAATTATTTTGATTAACTGCAGGCTCAGGGTAATGTTGTATATCATTTGCATATTTTATATATTTTATATATACATATATAAATTATGTATATATATATATATATATATGTTTATATATATATATATATATTTATATATATATATATATGCATATATATATATATATATATATGCATATATATATGCATATATAAATGTATATATATATATATATGCATATATATGTATATATATATATATATATATTTATAAGCGCATATATATACATGTTTAATTATGTAGCCAGAGTACACGTTTGCACGCATGCTCAGTGAATGAATCCATATGACATGGGCTGCCGGTATATCCACTCTCCATTTATTCCATAGATTGTCCCTTTCCTTGACATTGTTTTCGTTGTTGAATGCGTAACATAAATAGCAGCTGGATGTTTCTTCTTGCCCCGTAAAAATCAGCGGAGGTTACCGTTAAGTCTGACGGATGGTACCGAATATTCATAAGCATGCCTAATATGGATCGTGAAAAAGCATATATATATAAATATATATATATATATATATATATATATATAACGTATTAGCAGATATATATATATATATATACGTTTATACACTATTTTGTGAATTTAAAAAAAAAGGTTTACGACTAAATAAAAACACCTTGCCTGATTAATATATCTACTCATCCTTTTGACATAAATGTAACAATCATACTTGTGTTGATTCATTGTAACATAATTATGTGCTGAAAACTATTGTAATATTAATAGAAATAAGAAGCACTGATACAAAGCACTACGGAGAAATGCTAGTAAGCAAATGTGTAAGATTGCAGGAACATGTGACAACTTATGATAAATCCTACAAGAGCCAACTTGCCTGTTCCGACGACAACGTCCGTAATGTTAGCGCCTCCGAGTGTCGATCTTTTAATTGTGTAGTTATCACCCCAATACATAAAGCCGTGCACTTCGTCCACTGCGATTGCTCGAATATTTTCTTCAAACACACAATGTTGTATATATATATATATAGATAAATAGATAGCTAGATAGAAAGAGGAGAGAGAGAGATAGAGGGGGAGGAGGGAGAGAGGAAGAGGGAAAGGAGGGGAAAGAAGGGGAAAGAAGGGGAAAGAAGGGAAAAGAAGGGGAAAGAAGGGGAAAGAAGGGGAAAGAAGGGGAAAGAAGGGGAAAGAAGGGGAAAGAAGGGGAAATAGAGGGAGTGAGTGGGTCAGAGAAGGAGAGACACATAGAGGCAGAAACAGGGAGAGAGAGAGACTACGTGTCTGGGAGAGGGAGAAGGGAGAGAGGGACAGACACGTAGAGAAAAACGGAGGGACACTTAGAGGTGAGAGGAGTGAGGGATGAGAGGTTGATGAGGAGAATGGGGAGAGAGGGAAAGGTGGAGTACGAGAATGGGAGAGGTGGCAGAGAGAGAGAGAGGGGGGGGGAGAAAGATAGAGAGGAGAGGAGGAGAGGAGGAGAGGAGGAGAGGAGGAGAGGAGGAGAGGAGGAGAGGAGGAGAGGAGGAGAGCAGCAGATTGGCGTGAGAGCGGCAGGAGGATAGATAAATTGAGAGAGTGACCGGTGAATAAGGGAAGAGTGGAGAGAGGAAGACGGGAAGAGGGAGATGGGTGGTGTGTGTATACGTTTACATAATATATTTACTTATTATATAATATAAAATAACAGATATGCAAATACAAAAATACACAGTCGAATGCACATGCGTGCAGACAGTGTTAACTTTTCCTTGAGAATTATGCATCCATGATTCACTAGAGAGATCTATCAGACCAAAACGTAATTCATCACTTTTAACTGATGAATCAGTTATTGTTTTAGATCTAGATGGCCAATTGTTGGCGTTGTTGAATGTTTAGGACATGCAATAAGTCACTTGCTGGTAGAATGGGGTTTAGTGTTTAAGCCGTACAATAAGTCATTTTCTTGCAGAGTGTTGTTTAGTGTTTACGCCCAAAATGTCACCAGCTTGCATGCAGTTACTTAATGCATAGGCTGTTCAATAAATCGCAAACTATGTAAATAAATTCTTTTAAAAATATCCAATACGTGACGTTTTACCTTGTAGAGGCTTTCTTCGGTGTAACGCACCAACTTCTTCAGTACGTGTGACGTATGACGTCATCGTACATGTGAGGTAGTTCGTAATTTCCTTCGCCTCGGTTGATTGGCGTTCTGGACTTTCTGATCCATACGGATTCTTGTATTCGTTGTATTCTTCTGTTGGCTTCCTTGTCCACTAGTTTCGCTCCCTCCCAGTCAATGGCATGATTTTGTGCTGTTGCCTGGTCCGTAAGGCCGGATTTGTTGATAGTTGACATTGATATTTTTTCTCGCTCCTCGTGTATTTCTTTTTTCAAGTGTTGTCAACTTCCTTTCTCGTTTTGTACAATCTTCCCTTCTCCCTAATACATCCAGTATCACAGTTCTTGCATGGTATTTTGTACACCAGTTCGCCTTGTTCTTCTGGTTCCAATTTGTCCTTAGCGTGTGCCAACAGGCGCCTGAAGGTGGTGGACACCAATCACCCGAGACGAGGGGAAGTACAAACTATCTCACATGTACGATGACGTCATACCTCACACATACTGAAGACGTTGGTGTGTCACATCGACGTGAGATAAAATTTCACGAATTGGATATTTTTTAAAGAATTCATTTACATAGATTTAACAAGATTTAACATGATTGCCGTCCAGAGCTACACGGTTCAGACTGCATGCGGACAAGACAACCTTTGGCTTATCGAGAGTCCAACAATTTACCAACTACGTATAGCCCTCCCTCCCCAGATAGCTGTTAATTTAGATAATAAACTATCCCGAAGAATGTTCAGCAATCCAAGTCGCAAATTGATTTAATGTTGTTTATTGTTGTAGTTTCATGGTGAGTTACTTGTTGTGAACTCATAACTTCGGATTGTTTCTTGAACTGTTTGTTGGTCTCGTAATTGTGCTGTATTGTAGAGATTAATCAAGGGTATGAGCTCAGATTGTGCATAACACCATATTCAGTACCAGGACACGTTAAATATAAATACCAAATATATTATATTGAACATATTATATACATGTGAGTCTGAACGTCATGGACTAAGGGAATAGCATGGACCCCGGAATGAAATGAATAATGTAGGGCCGGAGCTTTAGTATCAATCCGCTCTTCGTTGTCGGATCTCTTCATGCTCTCCGAAAACCTAGATTTGCACCCCCTCGCCAACAAAACCCACCTTCAGACTCTCAAAAAACATACATTCTCGCAAACAATGATTGAGGGCTAATTTCATCTACAGCTTAAAAAACAAAAATTACAATAGAAAATGCACACACCGTCCAAAAGAATAGCTGGAACACAACAACCACGCCCGCGGTTCCTTGAAACGTATTGCCAGTTTGCTTACGAGGGTAACCACACCAGATCACGAGAATCGTGTCCGCCAAGCTACACTGCCTAGCAACAGATTATTGTATATTGCTACTCACTTCCACCACTGGTGAGTTTTACTGGTGTGCCGTAGGTTGTCGGTGTCGTTCTCGTGTCCAACGGAATCTTCACTATCTTCAAATTTTTACTCACAAGCAGGGCTCTCGGACGTATGACTCCAGCAACTAAAGAGAGAGGACAACACGAAGAACAAAACAGTACTCATAGGAACAGCCATATTGCAGATTAGCCAGGCTTGCAGAATGATTGACGATATGATATGAGAGTGGTCACGCAAAGTTAAATAAATAATGGCTTCTGAGTATCACTTAAAGGTGGCATGAACAGGTTGAAACAAATGCTAAAGTAAATAGAGTATATATAAAATAAGTAGTTGTTTCGTGAAGGATACAACAGTTTGTGAATTCGAATAATACATGTACCAGTGACATCAACCTGACAAGAGACCCACCAAAACGAGACAAAGTTTGACGTCCCCAAAACAACGAAGCGAGCTGCGGAGGCGAAGTAACTTGGTTTTGTCTTTTGTGTCGAGAAAAACGAAACCCAAGAAGAATAACCAAACGTAGGCGTAGCAATGAACTCTCATTTGGAGCGCAAAATTGCGAATGGAAAGGGACCGTTCTTTAATTGAAGGTGAGCACTTCGCCTTCGCTTCAAAGAATGTCGTTCAACTCCCCGGCTCGACTGATGTTAATTATTGGCTTGACAGTTCGCGAACATGTCTTTCTAGTGTGTATACGATATAACATTTGACCATGTTGTTGGATATTTGTATTTTCTATAACCTGGACTGTTACTTCATGTTTTGTTTGATATTTGGAGTGTGGGTATAATTATTATAAATGTGTATATCTTTGCGTGTCATAACATCACGTCTAATGCAATGCTTAATTCCGCGACACCTTTGTATTGTGTCGTTTTTCTTCCGTCTGACTCCTTCGGTAAATATTTATGTTGAACTGGCATCTACCATTCTTAATAAACCTGCTTGGCGTGTCATCATTCAGTGTAAAAGTGTAATGGGAATATAATATATGTTTTGACTATATTCACTACATCATCGTAATTACATAAATGACAAGGTGTAACTGCTCTGCAATTAAACTATCAAATAATGTTCAGATAAATATATTTTTAAATTATGGATTTCATGATTGCGACATAGTACGGTAAGGGGGTATATAGTTCAATCCAACAACAATTATTATGTAGTATACCTCTGTATGCTCAGATTTTAGTAATACCAACAAACATATAAGTTTATCTGTTTTTGTTATACTGATGTACAGTTGGTTTGTATTTCAGTATTTACTAAACATTTTTCAATACTACTGACAGTAGTGAATATAGATACTAGAAATAGTCTGATGATATAATACCCTACATATAATTTTTAAATAAATATATTTACACTAAAAATCAACTGTCAAATAAAAGTAGCAAGTGATGTTAGTATTTTATAGTTACCTTTCTGTTGATGCAGGATGTTCATCTTTTTGTAAAAAAATGTTTTGTTTTACTAGGAAAATTACTATTTTGTAAAAATACCTGCTATGTATATAAATATATTGTATAGTATAAAAGCTGTTGTGCTTATACACTTCTATGAATAATCAATATGAGTAGTCAAGTAAATCAACAAACATTTGAAATTACCTCTAACTCTGGTCCATCATACATTATCATGATGTATAGCTGGTATGCAAAATAAATGCCTGCTCCCGAAGCTTTCAGCAGCGAAATGTCATGTCGGTCCCGCTTGTCAATACACGCTGCATTGCGGCTATTGTGATTAATACATTTTCCTGTTACGGAACATGGGGTCGCCTTTTCATCTCTGGATAACATCATCGCAGCAGTCCAGCTAAATTATTTAGTATTTTCCAAAATCGAGTCGCCTTGTCGTCGGACGTAACTGAATTCTCTGAATCACTCAATGACATTGACAGCGACAGCGTCAGTGAAATCACTGAATCAGCGAATGGCCGGATTGCACAATTCTGTCAGTTGCGCGCATCATATTAATACTATTACAATATGATACAGTTATACGTATAGATGTTGTATTTGACGTTGAAAATAATTCGTGTGATACTGTATAATGCCATGAATGTATTGTCCGTTTCCAATAAAACTCGACGATGTTCGGTCCGTGAATCTGGAATCGTCGTTTGTCACCGGCGACAACGACAGTCTCAAAATGTTCATTTTATATCGTTGTCATCATTGTACATGTCAGAAACTTTCCTGAGTGACGTCTATTGCCAATGGTTCATCATTGTATGCGGCAATAGTCCTACAAGTCGTCACATTTGCAACACAACACTCCAAATTCGAATCTCTAGAATCTTACGCCGTGTCTTCCATGTTTCCAGTGATGAGATAGATTTGGGCTGTGGCACATATTACGTCACAGTACGTTTCCAAACGGCAATCAGGCACATTCTTTCATTCGGAAATCGGTCAGATTGATCAGATCGATTTCAATCAGGCTGATTTTTACACATTAAACTGCTTGCGTATAGTAACTAAGGAACCTCTCAGGTATTACACGTGTCTAAATAGCATAATGTTAGCATGTAATTTATGTGGTTAAAATATAAAATTTACGTTCATGTCACCTTTAAGAGTTTAATTGATTTAGGTCGATACAATTTCTACCATGTCCCAGAGGAATAACTCGTGCCCGGTAGTTGTTAATAATTTAGATTTGTTTCTAAGTTATCATTAGATCAATCTTTCTAGCGGGAGAAACCCATCCTAACCTCAAGCGATAGACTCGGCAAGAGGCACTAGCCGTAGAAACGTAACTCGCAAATCCGTTAAACCAAACCGATACCTATCGCGGATGAGACACTAACAACATTATGTGGCTTTTCAGTTTAAGGAATTTCTGGTGACATTGTTTCTCCCTGGACCAAACAAAAGCTGCGCGTAGTTAATATGTATTAGCCCAGTGAAGAGAGGACCGTTCTACATTGGCCGAGTGGAACGGTTCTACACGGGTCGATTGGAACAGTTCTACACAGGCAGAGTGGAACAGTTCTACATGGACAGAGTGGAACAGTTATACACGGGCAGAGTGGGAAAGTTACATACGGGCCGAGTGGAACTTTTCTACACGGGCCGAGTGGAAACATTATACAGGGGCCGAGTGGAACAGTTTTACACGGACTAAGGGGAACAGTTATACGTGGACAGAGAGGAACAGTTTTACACAGACTGAGGGGAACGGTTATACGTGGACTGAGGGGAACAGTTTTTGATGGACTGAGGGAAACAGTTATACGTGGACAGAGGAGCACACATTTTTATGGACTGGGGGAACAGTTTTATATGGACAGAGGGGAACAGTTATACGTGGATAGAGTGGAACAGTTTAGTTAGACAGAGGGGAACAATTTTACATGAACACAGGAGGACGGTTTTACATAGACAGAGAGGAACAATTTCACATGGACAGGCGGGAACAGTTTTACATGGACAGAGGGGAACAGTTTTAATGGACAGAGCGGAACAGTCTTACATGAACAAAGGGGAACAGTTTACATGGGCCAAGGGGAACAGTCTTACACAGACAGAGGGGATCAATTTTACATGGGACGAGGGGAACAGTTTTACATGGACAGAGGGGAACAGTTTGATGTAGGCCTAGGGGAATAGATTTACATGGACCGAGTGGGCTAGTTCTGCATGGGCCATGTTGAACAATTCTACATAGGCCGAGTGGAATTGTTCTACATGCGTCAAATGGAACAGTTCTTCATGGGCTCAGTGGAATAGTTCTACATGTGCCGAGAGATACATTTCTACATGGGTCCAATAGAACAGATCTACATGGGTTCAATGGAACATTTCTACGTGGGTCCAATGAGATAGTTCTACATGGGTATAATGGAACAGTTCTACACTTGTCAAATGGGACAGTTCTACATGTGCCCAATGGAACAGTTCTACGTGGCCCAATAGAAAAGTTGCACATGGGTCAAGTGGAACAATTCTACAACTGAGCAGTTCTATAAGGGCCGGGTGAAACAGTACTACATTCACCAAATGGGACAGTTCTTCATGAGCCGAGTGGAACAGTTCTACATGGGCCCAATGGAACTGCTCTACATTGGCCAAATGGAACAGTTCTACATGGGTCCAACGGAAATGTTCCACATGGGCCAAGTGGAATATTTCTACATGGGCCAAATGGAACAGTTGTACATGGGCCCAATGGAACAGTTCTACATGGGCCCATTGGAGCAGTTCTACATGGGCCCAATGGAACAGTTATATATGGACCTAATGGAACAGTTCTACATGGTTCAATGGAACAGTTCTACAGTGGTCCAATGGAACATTTATACATGGGTCCAATGGAACAGTTCTATATTGGTCCCCGTGGAACAGTTCCATGTGGGCCCAATGGAACAGTTCTATATTGGCCTAATGGAACAGTTCTATATGGACCTAATGGAACAGTTCTACATGGTTCAATGGAAGAGTTCTACAATGGTCCAATGGAACATTTCTACATGGGGCCAATGGAGCACTTCTACATTGTTCCAATGGAACAGTTCTATATGGACCGTGGAGGCACAGTTGTAGATGTGTCGAGTGGAACAATTGTAAATATAACGAGTGGAACAGTTCCGCATCTACTCAGTGGTACACTAATATTTCAATATATTATATTGAAAATGTATATTTAGCTGATATAAATAGCTTACCATACGATGCCGTAACGCAGAGAGATACCATTGCAAGGAGCTGAACTCGCAGCAGACGCCCGCCTTGCAGCAGATGTATTTCTTTTAATCTCGTTGTGTTGGGTTTTTGTTTTATATACTGTATCGCTGTCCCAGATAGACGTAGCTTTCAATGTTCTCTCTCTGCGTGGTGTTGATATATATTAGAATGTCATTTTCTAGCATCACTTTTGTCTTTGAAATGTGCATCTTCGGATCTTGGTTTTCACTTTCATCAGCTAGCTCCTGCAACATTTTTTGTAGTTCTTGCAGTAAAATAGAGCATGTGTGTATGTCGCCTGCGAAGCGAAGATGACTGCGATATTCTCCGTCTATCATCGAGCCTGTGGTTTCCCAGGTTAGTGATCGGAATATGCTTTCGACATATAGTTACGTCGGTCAATTTCACTGCACTTTAAAAGTCGCCGAATCACAGTCTCGCTTGTAAAGCCGTGAACTCGCGCTGGAGACAGCACTTGCCTATGTTTACATAAATCAGTCTAAGCAACGAGAAAATAATGCGTTATATATATATATATATATATTTAAACTCAAGAGTGATGTAGGTAAACTATTATATGACGAGTGATAAACACACACACACACACACACGCACACGCGCACACGCGCACACGCGCACACGCGCACACGCGCACACGCGCACACGCGCACACGCGCACACGCGCACACGCGCACATTGCCGTTTGAAAACTGCATTTGTTCAAAAACCCAGCATCATATCCTAGGTTGTTGGATCGCTACCAGTAGCTTCACTGTAGTAAAGCGATTCTTTGCAAGCTAATATACATTTGAGATGTATCAAAACGTGATAATTTCCCGTAAGTACTTTCTGTTCTACTTATAATTTGGGTGTTACCTGCAAAAAAAGCCGATAAATAATTGTGTTTACGTGAATCATTTTGAGATTACTGCCACGTGGATAATTAATTATGCAGCCCGAGTATAATGAATATTCATGCACGCGCAGTGACCCACACAAAGACCGTTGACGTCAAACACACAGCCAACATGTCTGATTCCGAGGTGAGTTGATTCAAGCAATGGCATTATAAATAAGCAATTTCTAGACATGTATATTGACAGCTATTGTTATCAGTGTAGGAAGCGTATGCATTGTTTATTTATTCTGCTTCCCAATGCCGTCAGCCGAGTAACGTTTCGCTTAAATAGAATAATAACGTCCGCAGACGCGGACGGCTGCATTCGGTGTCAGCTGCCGCTGGGACTGTCACTGAGTCTGTCGAGCCTCTACTACAGTAATTAGCATAGCCTTAGGCAAGGGTTTCGCCTTTCTAGTTAGTAAAACTGCATTGCCCAGTGTTTGATATGCAGTGAACGAAAATGCACACTGAAATATCAGTATTTGCAACCACAGCAAGTGTGTATCTACGGGTCTTGCCTTTCCAGTCAACCGTTTTTGAAAAGTGCCCGTTTCCCCATTTATTTGAACCAAAACATGAACATGTGAGTTTTGTACGTTCAAAGATTATGGCTAAAGCTACAGCTACAATTGTTAGTAAACCTGGCTGGCATGTCATCATTCAATGCAAAAGTGTTAGGTTTGTTAAAAACTACACAATACCGTGTTGCCACGGAATTTTACGATGCACGAACTTTGGACACTGGCAAATATGCACTATAGTATCCATAAGTGTTTACGCGAATAATTTTGAGCTTACTGCCACGTGGATGATTTGTTATGCAGCCCGAGTATAATGCATATTCATGCACGCGCAGTGAAGCACGCAAAGACACCCGTCACACACAGTCATCTTGTCAGATTTCGAGTTGAGTTGATTCAAGCAATCGCATTGTAAATAAGCAAATCGTAGACATATGTATATTGACAGCTATTTTTCATAAGTGTTGGAAGCGTATGCATTGTTTATTTATCTTGCTTCCCAATGCAGTCAGCCGAGCAACGTTTCGATTAAGTAGAATTATAATGTCCGCGGACGGCTGCTGTTGATGTCACCTGTGACTGGGTCTGAGTCGAGCCTCTACTACTAGACAAGGCATGGGTCTCAACTTTCCAGTTAGTAAAACTGCATTGCCCAGTATCTAACATGCAGTGAACGAAAATGCACACATAAATATCATTATTTGCAACTATAGCAAGTATGTGTGTCTACGGGTCTTGCCTTTCCAGTCAGCCGTTTTTTAAAAGCCTCCGTTTCCCCACTTATTTGAACCAAGACATGAAAATGTGAGATCTGTACGTTCAAAGATTGTTTCTAATGCTACAGTTAGTCAACCTGGCTGGCATGTCGTCATTCAATATACAATTTGAGGTTTGTTAAAAAATACACAATACCGTGTTGCCACGGAATTTTGCTATGCACGAACTTTGGACAGTAGCAGATCTGCACTCTAATATACATACGTTTGTATCCATGAATATATTTAAATAAATTTATTAGTAGATCATATCAAGTTGTGCTGCTCCGTGTGATTAGCACATTTGATATTAACAATACTCGCTAAAAACATACAAATGAACATTTATTTTTGAATTTTTTTGACATTTTACTTTACCGTTACTGTACACTTTTCGTTAGAATGTTCCATATGTATATATACAATATCAATTATTAGACCAAGAATAAAGGAAAACATACAGTGCACTCTGGATAAGGTCGAACCTCCAGGGACCCATGACAATACTGATAAGTGGATCTTCTGATAACTAGAATGTTATTAGACGTTTCCCTTACTGGGACCTTCGCCAAAGACCGAGGAAAAAGATTGAATTAACTTTGCGAAAATCAACTTAAGTGAGTTCGAGTTATTAGGAGTACACTGTATATAACCAATGCGTACAGGTAATTATGTAGAAGCAAATTAAAAGTTGGCCAAAGTAATGGATTGGGATTTTAGTCTGACTGAATCAGCTTACCAATGCTCTCTTGTATTTCTTTTCCATTTAGCCAGCTGTACACTTGGTGATAAGTCACATAATCGAATATCTCAACTGAATTAATCTGCACAGTGTTGAATTAGTTAACGCATATTCATGCTCAGTTTCCTAAATTCAACTTTGTTTATTTGCAGGAACATTTTGATCATCAACAGTTTGAAAAAAGCCGAGCTGATGGAAAGAGGAAATTGTTTAGTGCAGTCTGACTGGAGCTGTTGACAAGGATTTTGCATTTTTGTGCGCTGACTTCCATTCTGTAAGCCCTCGATGTTGTCTCTTGTCTGGTGGTGAGGTCCTGGAGTTCTGGTTCGCTGCCTCCCATAAGGTTAATGTAAGCTGCATAGAGGTCTTCCTCCGACGGATATGGAGGTGTTGAAGTCACTTAATGTCCCTTGCCTGATGTTCTGCAGGTATATGTTGAACAGAAGAGGGGACACCAGGCAGCCCTGATATACTCCGACTGTCGTCTTGAAGAAGTTTTCAAGGTTGTTGTTGTTCATGAGAACTGAGCTGTTAGTGTGTTCATACAACGCCTTAATCACATCAATGAGATTGTTGTCGATGCTGAAGTGTCTCATCACTTGTCATAAGCCCTCGTGCCAGACACGGTCGAAGGCTTTCTTGAAGTCGATGAATTTGTGGTACGGGTCACGTTGGTGTTGTAAGTGTTTTTCTTTCAGCAACCTGGCTTTGAAGATTTCCTCTGTTGTGCTTCTCTTTGGTCTAAATCCCACTTGCTCTTCTGCCAGGATTTCTTCTGCCTTGCCCTTTAGTTTGTCCAAAATACCTCTCAGCATGGTTTTACTGGGATGGCTGATCAGACTGAAGGTTCTGTAGTTCTAAGATTGCCTTAGAATTCTTTGAAAGGGGTATTATTAAGTATTGGGTCCATTCTCTCGGTCATACATGTTTTTTTAAATATTTTCTTACATATGATTGCCATGGCATTTACAATTTCTGGTCCTCCATGTTTCAGGGGATGTTGTCTACTCCAGGTGACTTACCTCCCTTCAGTGTGCGCACTGCTTCTTCAACCTCTATTTGGACAATTGGTTCATCTCCCATTTCTCTGTTGGTGTTGATTGCATTGTCCAATATGCTGGTATCCGGTACTAGCTGGTAGCATGTCGCACAGGTATAAGACATCTTTGGTGACCCATGGCTGGTTCTTCTTTCTTTCCTTCCCAAGCAACTATGTTGCTGCCTCGTGAAAAGCTTCTTTCATGTTCTCCGTGATTGTGTTGATGTTGTCCTTTAGAAGATTGACAGCTGCAAACCTGCCTCCGACGTTTGCTTCAAATGCAGCTGCCACCGCAGGATCTCTTAGTTTCTCAACATTGAATCGTGGGTTGCGATGTTTGGGATTCTGCTTCTGCTTCTTCGCTATCTGCTTCAGTTTGAAGGTCATCAGGACCCCGTCGCTGCCGACGTAGGCACCAGGAAATGACCTGGTCCTGGCTTTATTGAAGCTGGACTTGAATCTCTTAGGTGCAAGTATGTAGTCAATCTGATAGTGTATCTCCCCAATGGGTGAGTGCCAGGTTGTTCTCGTTGAGATCTTGTGTGGAAAGAGTATGTTGGCCAGGGTTAGCTTGTGACTACTGGTGAACTCTACGAGTCTCAGTCCTCTTTCGTTTGTTTCTCCTGTTCCAAAACAACCCACAGTGCATGCCTTCTTCGTGAGTTAAATACACCAATGATAACTGAAAAAGTGTTTTAAAATATGTGTTAGTTTAAAGTTTTGTAATTTGATAAATTTATTTCCATTATACAATTTTTGTTGTCATCGAAACGGGAGTTCGACAGAAACAATTTCAATATTTTAAAATCTAAATGATGGGCAGAACAAATTGCACTCCCAGCACAGAATAAAACATGTATTTTCAAAGTGTTTTCATTATTGAATGTTTCCCAGCTTCAAAAAGTTTATGTTGTCTAAATGTTTCATTAAAACTAAACTTTAAAATGTATAGCCGTATGTACCTAACGAAAAAGGAACATGGTAGTATTATAGGTGAGATTTCGTATGTTTTTATATTCCAACAAAAACAGCGCCGATCATTCAATATGTCATCAATGTCATACACCGGCTTCGTGCGTCGACAGCTGGTGCGTTTGTTTTAAATCAATATGTCTGTCATGAGCTGTCGTTATGTTCATTCTCCGTTTATTCCATATATTTTTCCTTCTTTTCTTTCCTAAATATGTGACATAAACAGCAGCTGGTCCTCGTTTCTTTTTGATAATTTTATCGGTCACGACTCATTCGCGTGTAGGTAGCTAATCCAAACACACACATGTTGATAACGTTTTTCTTGCATCTATTAAGTTGGCGTAGGCAATCGAAGTCTGACGGACAGTCCCGAATATTCATGAGCGGCAACTCAGGGCAAAACGACACTTAGTTTGCAACAACTGCCAAAGCTGGGTGGATTTTGAATTGTCTGGCTGTCCAAAATCATGGGCAGAGACCAAAGAAGAAGGATAAATTTTTCGGTGTATGGGGTGTTTGAGTTGGAACGTCTGATGAAGGCGGTACTTAAGTTGACGGAAATAGTGAAGGAGATGGAGGTGAGACTCAGCATGGAAATATATGGAACACAGAGTGATGACACGGAGAGAGAGTTGAGGGTACTACGACACTGAAGGAGCAGATGTGTGACACGGAGACTTAAGAAAGAAGACTGAGAGGAGAGAAAGTGACACGTGTGAAGGAACAAGAAAATGAGACGAAGACAACGGGCTGGAGTAAAAGTTTTCGGGAGAGGAAAAGAAAACGGGTCAGTGGGGATAGAACAACAGGTGGTCCGGCTGTAGAGAACGATGAGAGAATCGACAGCGAAACAGGTGGCTAAGAGATAGATACCACAGAGGCAGTTGGTAAGGCTGTGAAACAGAAAACTGAGAAGAAGACAACTGGACGAAGACCGAATGTTCAGCAAAAGACAGAAAACGTGACAGGCGTGAAGGTGATAGGGGAGAAAGTGACCGTAGAGAAGTAGGTAGGATTGGAAAACGGTCGGGAGAGGAGAGAAGAAAATGTGATGGGAGAAAAGATGAAGGGACGAAAGGAAGTGAGAGTAAAAGTGCTAGAAGAGAAGATGACAGGAGGAAAGGGTACAAGAGAAAAAGCGACAGGAAAGAATGGGACGGAAGAGAATGTGACAGGAGAGAAGACTGCAGGGGGAAAAGACAACAACCAGACATATGCAAACCGGACAAAAGATCTACTCTGAGACAATGATTGAGTGGGCAATGAGAAAAGAGACGGTGTTCATAGGCGACTCTGAGATAGTCGGATAAGACACTAAACGAAGGGGAGGACGTCGTTTGATGTTTGCCAGTAATGGGAGGAAGGGGGCAACACACAGAAACTTCGGAGGATGGCGATCAACGCACTAGTTGTGAAGATGTGTGAAGAAGAGCGGGTGTTCCTGCATACGCTTGTCGGAAAGATCGTTGTACCGACTCAAGACCTGGTTATACAACACGACCTTTTCCCTCTCGTCCATACCGCTTTTTTCTAATATGTAACGCATTTCGTCATCAAGTCGTCGCAAAACATTCCCAATAGGATTGGTCGAAGGAGATTGCAGTTGAACATTATCCAAAATACGGGGATCGACCAGAGCCATCTTCTTTGTGTGCTCCATGGTCGTGTAGTTACGACTGCAACAACTTCGTCACCAACGGGGCTAGAAGGATCGTAGCCAAGGGAGCTAATAGGGCCGCAAGGAAACCACCTTTCTGTAGAATACGTTTCTTAATATGAAGACCTGTTTTCCTGATGACCAAGGTTCTGAGGTCCTTCTTGTACCGACGCAGTTTAGTCTTGTGACCTTTCTTTAGTGGTAAGTTCCCTTTTAATAGGTGCTGTGCACACTCGCACAGAGTGTGTACCAGATCGGGTTTTCCCTTGTCGATGATGGCTCTGGCTAAAGCAGGATCCGCTTTAGCGAGGAGACAAAGGCACAATGCGTTTCTCTTCACTCGCGCCTGTCACGTCGTGTTTCTATTTATATCTTCGGAAGGTAGGCATACTGAAATTTGTTTGGTTCCTTAACGATATTAGTACGCATGCGCAAGTGTTCCGATGTGGCCTGTTTGAGGTCGACGAACAAATACCCGTGTGGTACGGACGTTGCGTCTCTGAAAGCTTCTTGCATGTACTTTGTTCGACTCAGATACATCTGTTTGGCCAAGTTGACCACTTGTGTATTGTCGCGAGGGTTCTTGAAGAGTACCATGTACTGTGCGTTTATACCTATAGTGCGACTCTCTTTCCCTTTGGGAAATAAATTTTGCACTAAATATATTACGGACGTGTTGCAATGATGACTCTTCTTCATAAACAGTTTGGTGACCCTCTCGTCCGTTTCTTACATGAGATCGTCGATAACTACCAAGTTTCTCGTTTTAGGATCGAAAGACGTCACATAGGGAAGACCTTCGACAAATTCAATGTTCGGATGTATCGTAGAGAGCGTGAAATGCAATGCCTGCCATTCACTGTCGGTCCGGCGATGATACAGGTAAACAGATGAACTAACCTCGTGTCTATACTTTACGCAACTGATGAAAGCGACTAGGATTCCCGGTACTTATACTACTGATACTTCGAAAAATTACTCAAGGTTTGAACATTTTATTCGTACAACACAAACGTATTTACATATACTCTCCATAACTACAAGAACCAGAGACTAGACATTAATACAGAGTCTTGCAAAGCTTAATCGTGTACAATACAATACCGCACCTCACTAGTTCAGTCTTGCCTGCCATACGGCGAGGAGCCCTTGTGGGTCCAACAAAGTCGGTTCGGATACTTGGTTGCGGTGCTGTTCCAGACAGTCAACCAGTTTTAATCACTGCAGTTGAATTAATATCACCAAAGGTCTCATAAAAGCACAAGACAGATTTATTTACAGATCGTCCTCCATTACTGCCAGAACAATTTGCTCTCGCCACTCCTCTGAAAACGGTTCTTGCAATCAACTCCCGATAGTACACAAGTGATCGGACGTCAGGTCGGGTAGCTTCAAACCTGCGTCTAACAAAACACTCAACCAGTCTTTCATCACTGCAGTTGAATTAATGGCCTCCACAGCCTCGTCAAAGTGCATGTAAATTAGAATGTCATCGGGTAACATACAATCGTGATGTAATTGACTGGGATCGTCTATCTCGCAGCGAGACATTGTCGTCTTGAGAGTTCAACGACGGCACATGCTATGTGACGTGCAATCGTCTTCTTCATTTCGGCCGCAGGAAACTCAAGTGGATCAGTGGCGACAGGAGCGGCAGTTGTCACATTGATTGCGTGCGTAGAAATTGTGACATCGTCAGGAGCGGAAGTTGTAACATCGGCCGTGTCGGCGGAAGTTGTCACATCGGCAGGGATGAAAGCAGAGAGAAGCTGAAAAGGGGTACGAAGCCTAGTGTATCACCTCCACGTGAGTGACGTTGAAGTTTGTGTAAGTCGAGTTTTCTTTATGGTGAGAGACACACGAGTTCCCGTCAGTGAGTTAAATTTGTAAGTCTGCATCGTTTCGTCCATAACAGCAAACGTCTCGACATTCACGTCTAGGAGAAGAGCCATACACTGGTCGAATAAAGTCAGCCATATAACTCGACCCGTTGCTGTCTCGACAAAGCACATGCGCACCACGAAATTAAAATCAGAGGCAACGTAACCGTGTCGTTCGCATTGCAAATGTCCCCTCTCGTCAACAATCATACGCTTCTTGCAGTATCTGCACCTGATGTAGAAGGGAGTATGCTGGCGTACTTTGTCGATAAGGAGACCTCTGATCTTGATAACGGCGTCGGCGCTTACCGTTTCTTATAGAGTTGAGATGCCCACGACGTCTGGTTCCGACGGCCCGGAAGGACGGTTGGTCACCGGTATGATGGGTCGGCTCGTCGGCTCGTCCTCGTCGCTCGAGTCTGCTCCTTTGCGAGGTCGGTAATAAGGTGTCTTCAACATGATGTTAGCCGTGCTGTCGTCGTGATTCGAATGACCGTCCGATTGGCAAAAACACCGCGTTTATATAGTTAGTGAATGTGCCGAAAAGTCACGTGGGCGTGCCGAACGAACATGGACCTTGGAGTAGAAAATACACATCCACGTACTTCAGAGTAGAAACTTCAAAAGCACGGACCGCAAAATAGAATGTACACAAACACGGACTGCAGAGTAGTTACTTAGTTCACCACTTATCCGCCAGGGATGATTTCAAGTGATGCTATATCCATCAGGAGTAAGCACTTGGCAAAAATAAGAGGCACGAATTTAGGCAGAACCCATATTTAGTTCACGACTTATCCGCTAGGGATGGTATTTGTAGTTCATGATCTACCCATCATGGGGAGACATTTCACAAAACTAAGAAGCACGAATTTAGGCAGTACGGATCTTTGGTTAATATATTTAGTTAACAAAAATTTCACCAGGTGGCGCTATTTGGCAAAGCTAAAAAGCACGAATTAATACAGTACTCATGTAGTTCGCCAATTGTCCACCAGGTGACATCACTTGTAGTTCACGACCTATCCGCCAGGAGGCGTTACTTGTAGTTCACGACCTATCCACAAGGTGGCGATATATGTACTTCACGACCTATCCGCCAGGTGGCATCACTTGACCTTTGAAAATAACCTAGATAGTTGACCTTTGACCTATATATTGACCTTTGACATTGACCTAGATATGACATCATTCCACTTCCACCACTCCAACTCCAACTCCTGTAACTCTCAAACTAACTTTCAAACTACCTCTCAAAGTAAAGAGCTCTCAAAAATAGCACTCAAATTATACGCCTAGAACTTTGGCCTAGATATTTAGTTCATGATTTATCCGACAGGAATGGTATTTGTAGTTGATGATCTATCCGTCAGGGGGCGCCGTTTAACAAAACTAAGAAGGACGAATTTTGCCAGTACTCCTATATTTAATTCAAAATTCCGCCAGGCGGCGCTATTTGTCAAAACTAAGAGACACGAATTTAGGCAGTACTCATATATTTAGTTCAAAAAACTTGTCCACCATGTGACGCTATTTTAGGTCATGACGTATTCGACAGGTGGCTCAACTTGACCTTTGACCTTGACCTAGATAGTTGACCTTGATATTTGACCTTGAACTAGATATTACGTCATTCCACTTCCACCACTCCAAGTTGCCAGCGCTGTACCATCTACATTACTATTCCAGGCAATAAGACAGTTTTGGATGTATGCATACGAGTAACATCTATGCCGTAAATGCAGCGTGGCTGAATGCGTTCGAGAGAAGGTTTTCCAGTGAACACGTTTGCCTGGTAGTTAAGTATAGCATACTAGTCGTATGAACTGGACATCGCGCTATTGTTGTTATTCTCCTCTTGATTTCCTGTCGTCATTCCGTTTCTCGATTTCAGTTATCTTTTTTTCTTCTTCTTTTACATCACTGATTTTGCACTGCTCTCTCCATCAGCTATCTTCATTCCACTCTATCTTTCGCTCTCATACTCCACTCCTGTCCAAAACCTTCCAAGTCTCTCTTAAACACAGTCCTCCCATTGCAGTCTAGCTCTTCCTGGCATCGTTTCCCCTGCACTCTCTAAACAACTGTTTTCTTTGCCACCCGTTCTCCTCCCATTCTCTCCACATGCCTAGCCCACTTCAGTCGACTCCTCACCAGCTTCTTCTTAAGGTTTTCTTATACTGCAACATCTTCCCTCAACTCTTCCATTCATCGCTTGTAAGTTCTTATTACTCCCGTAAAGTTTTTTACCCAGTTGTTTTCACAAACCTGCACCCTCTCTTGTTGTTTCTCTGTCAATGCCATCGTCTCTAGGCCATACATGTATGACGGAGTAACACATGAATAGAGCACCTTTCCTTTCAATTTACGCGATATGCAACTGTCTCCATCTTCGACTTTCCACCGAGCGTTCGCCCCTGCCTTTATCCTCTTGCGTATTTCGGTGTCTGAATTACCGTTCAGGCATATCGCTTCACCAATGCATACAAAAGTATCTTTTTGTTTTAGTTTCCTACTCTCCAGGTGTATTTCCATCTCTCTGTGTTGCTGTCCCACCCACAGTCCCTGTGTCTTATCCAGACTCGCTTTCAGGCGATGTCTGCTGAACATATCCTCAGATTGTTATGGGAGATCTGCTTCCCCATCCGCTACCACTGCTAGATCGTCTACATACAGTAGCGTTCGGAGGATACCACTCGTATCAGTCTTTCTGCTTATCAGTTCCGCCACTGTTATCAACAACAGTGAGCTCTGAGTGCTCCCCTGTCTCAGGCCAACATTTACTTCAAACTCTCCTGACACCCCGGGTCCAATAGAACCGTCGTTTTAGATGAAGCCGGTAAATGCATTTTAACGACACATTTTGTGTTGGGATTTGCCACATATTTCGAGTAGTATATAATATATTTCGAGTAGCATTTTGAAACAGTATTTCGTATCCCTACTAATGTGCGACATGTTTGTGTTAGATGAAGATACGCTAGTTAGATTACCATTACCCGCCGTCTGGTGTGCACTAATTTAACGTAGATTGCGCCATCTAACGGATTGAGCTGTATATCAAAAACAACAGTAACCCGACAATTGTTTCAGCTCCCATCCACCATGTGGCGACATTTATGTAGCCAGTGCAGCACTGTGACCAGTATTTTCAATAGTAGAGAAATACCACCTCCCGTCCGGCAAAACAAACTACAATCGATAACCGCATATCACATCAAAACAGCGACGTTACGTCAAAATGCACTTAGTCAAAGCGATATCATTTTTCTTAAACCGAGGAGTCATCATTTTAATATAATATTTTATAGGTAATCTGTTTCATCCTTTTGTTTTCAGGTTAGCTAGAAGGTAGTATTCTTGATATCTACACTAAATATGTTGAAGGTATCAGGATGCTTTTTATAAGCCGTAAACCCGAAACTGAGTTCGTAATTTGTTTATTTTTCTCTCGAAACAAAAACAAAACGAGCACACTACGAACAACTATGGGTTACCTAATGAAAAGTTACATTATGAATTACTGATATATAACTACATATGTAACATAATGTAACATAGGACACAAATTATCACGTCAAACGTAACTCTCGACAAATGCTACACAACAACATATGTAATATTTCGAAACCTGGAGGAAATGGTTGAAATGGAATAAACTAACTTGTCAAATCGTTAAACATTCAATCGTTTTCACAGTTAATTTGTATTTTGTTCTTGTGACGCTAAAAGGTAAGTTGATAGTGACAATTTTTAATAAGAATAAAATAAAAACGATTTGAACCAGTCGGATTAAAGCACACCAAGCTTAGTAAATGCTCGTAAAATACTTATACAATAAACTATAACCTATACAATAAAATATCATATCAAACATCACCTTCGTTGTAATCTACGAAGAAAGTACGTCAAAAATAACTCTCATTGTAAACATAGCAAAACAATATCACAAGAAACTGCACTCTCAGTAACATACAACAGGGTATATACCTACACATGTAACACATTGTAACGTATGGAATACAATATTACGTTATATATCACTCTCAATAAATGCTCCTTCACCCGAGTGCAGTGTCTTTCACAACGCGTTGGTGATTATAGCCCTCCAAACAGATTGTTTGTAGCAGTTATGTTGCGCTCTTTCCGAACCATGTTATCTTCTATTTGCATTATTTGAAGGCCGCTGCACCTTTCCCCATAAGGCCTGTACAACTTGCTGCATAACTACTTATGTAATAAATGAATGAATATATAAATAATAACAACGTGTAACCTCTGTAATAAAATGTTACGTCAAATGTCACTACTAATACATGCCCTATCATTCGTGATATAGAACACACTGTAACCTGTAGAGTAAAATATTACGTCGTACGTCACGGTCAATACAAGTTCAATGTCTACGTGTATAACAAATTGTAACGCGTAATATAAAATATTATGCCGAACGTCACACTCAATACATTGTGCACAAGTAATTATTATGTTTGGCGCCCGAACCTACTGATGTAGTAGATAGTTTGTTGCTACCGCGCTGCCGTAACTTGAGCCGCTATCTCGGAGGGGGAGCTGTTCATTTTTTTCGGCATCGCGTCAACGTAACTTCAGCACAATCATTATAGCCTGTACGGGGTCACATTTCAAACAGTCTACGGAAGGGCACAGTCGCGTTGTACCATTATAAAAGGTCTGCGGACACAACAAAATCCTAAGGGTCTAGTGGAGCATGTGCCGCCCAGGCTCCCTGGCTCCCCTGGATCAGCCTATGATATATATATATATATATATATAACACGTAGTATAATATAATCTAAACAAAACCACTCTCGTCACAATAATAATTGTACAATCTGGAATACATAAATAAGTATTAACTGCAATTACTCAACGAAAAACAGCAACATAATCGTCTCATGCCTAACTATATTGTAACAAAACTAAACCGTTGTGTGAGACATCGCTTTCAATCCTCCCATATCTTAATCCACAAATTTGATCTAAGAAATGTTTCCACGAAATCGATCGACGATATAGATCCACAAATTTTATTCATAAAGTTGATCCGCGAATTTGATCCTCGAATTTGATCCACGTATTTGATCCACGAATCTGGTCCACAAATTTGATCCATGACATTTGTCTAGAACTTTTATCTACGGCATTGATGCCCGATTTAAATTCACCAATTTGATCAACGAATTAGATTAACTAATTTGATACATTAAATCAATCTACAAGTAAGATCCACGAAATTGCTCTACGAATTTGATCCACGAAATTGATAAAATAATTGGATTCACGCATTAGATTGACTAAATTGATGTATCAAATGATTCACGAATGTCATCCACTAGTTTGATCCACGAAATCGATCCACGCACTAGATCCACGAAATTATTCCACGAATTTGCTCCAAGAATTTCATCAACACATTTGATCCACTTATTTGATCTAAGATTCACGCGTTAGATATACGAAATGTGTTGAAGTTGAATTACGAAATTGTTACACATACTAGCAGTTCACGAAATGTATCCACAAATTTGATCCACAAAATTTATCCATGAAATTGATCCACGGTTAAGATCCATGAAATTGATCCACGAATTCAATCAACCAATTTGACCCATGACATTTATCCACGAACTATATCCACAAAACTGACCTACAAACTTGATCCACGGAATTGATCCACGAAGTAGATCCACGAATGTGATCCCCGAAATTATGCCACGAATTTGATCCACGATTTTCATCATCGAATTTGATCTACAGATTTGATCCACAAATTGGATACACAAACTATAATAAAGACATT
>OZ023206.1:26539154-26546654 GCA_963995525.1 Escarpia spicata | reverse complement strand
CAACGGCTGCACAATGACGATGATGATAGTAGTATGGTAGGATACTGACAAATATCTGATCAGGAAAATTCCGTAGTATGACGTCACAGATCCTATCTTTTAAACAAGGCGGTGCGGAATTTGGCTGATATGACGGATCAGGTCTGCCACCTAGCGGATACTTTGGTACTATTTTTGTGGTGATTGCTTAAATTCGTGCCTCTTGTTTTTGTCAACAGTCCTGCCACTTAGCGGTGTCATTTGTGTTTATTTTGTAGTGACGATGACGTCATACCAGTGTGAGAATTCGTTGACGGTGGTTATGTGTGGGTCCCCTTGGGTACTGGCGCAGCCGCCTCTGGGTTTTTGTTGTACTAGTTTATTCTGGAAGTTTCGGTATGTATTCGACGTGGCGTGTGGGAGAGTGGGTTTAGGTGTAGGCCTGTGTAATAATGGAATGGAAAATTTCCCATTATAAGTAGAAGCGTCGATCAACGCCGCGTTGTTGTTTCAACTATGCGGCTGTCTTCGGCCGAGCGAGCGCGCTGCGCCGTTCGCTGGACGATGACGTGTGGCCGCTTGTGACAGCGGTTCGGTGTGTTTAACTGGGCGTTGATCGTATGCTTATTTTATATTGATGGGACTCGTTAATCGTATTCTTATTTTTCTGCGCTCGTCTTCGTTGAAAGTACGTGCGTCTTCGTCTCGCTGTGACCAACACTATGTTGTAATTTTTATTGTGCGAAAACATATAGTTGTAAGTAAGTTTCTTGCTACTGGAGACGTGTAAGGAATTGTTTGTTTGGCGCGTGCGGCGACGACGCTGTAAACATGTGCTCTTTTTAATTGGGAAAACGTAAGGGAATAGGACTGGAGTGCTGAACTATTGAAATGCTGGCGGTGTGAAAAATGGAAAACAGCTGTTAAACCAGTCGATCGAGGTACGTGCATATTCGGCTCGCTGCGACAAACACTATGGTGTTATTGTTATTGCTAAAAATTCGGTAATAATAAGCGAATTTTGACGAAACGAGAAATGGCTTATTTTATAAAAAATATAGCTGTCTAAAAACAACAGACGCCGTGTTTTTTAATGGCGTCATCACGTGACTGACGCGTTTGTTGACGACATAGACAAGCGAACGCCCTCGAACGGGGAAAGGTTTGGAGAGGGGCGCATTTTATACGGGGCGAACTATCGAAAACGGCTACTAAAAATTATTTAAAAGTTCGTGGGTGAGCGCGTCGCCCTAACTAACCCTATGGTGTGATTTTTAATGCGAAAAAAAGAAATTTAAGACAAACAAGAAACGCCTTATTTTTCAAGACGATGTGTCAAATCCTTGTCTGGACTTGTTTGTTTTTCTTATAATTGAGCTCGCGAGACGCGGCTATAAAAACCGTCTGAATTAATGTCGAGCCAGTATATTTCCATAGCTCATAACGACCATTGCAGCATCTGACTATTTGTCGCTTCGGTACCGCTAATGATTTCGCAGCAGACGAGTACTGCCAAGTCACCGGAGGAGAAGTGGTGAGTTTTGAAGCCTTTCTCCAGTCGTTCCCTTACGGTGTATACATTATCGACGCTCCCTTGGTAATCGCTGCCGTCACTTGAAAGGGGGCGTCCACCTACGAAGGTTGTATAGATTGCCGTCGTAAACTCGTACTGACCCGGAAGGGTAAATGGCTTTATCTGACCCACCAGGTGCAGGACATGTCGGTACAGTATTTCTCTCTGTGACTGTTGCTGGAAACCGATCCGCCTAGGACGGATGACTAGGACAACGTCGGCGACGACGACGAGGCGGGCGCCTCCTCCTTCCGACTGATGATCGACGATGACGGCAACACGGTACTGTCTAAGGTCTGGTCGAGCTTTTTCGCCGACGTGGCGAGCGGCCTGCTCTATTACAGGGCTGCTTACTTGTCCGCGCTGTCCCTGAGCGAAAAGCGTGCTGCTCTGTAGAAGTTAATCGGCACGCGCGTAAGAGTCACCCTGAGTAAAACGAAGTGGGGAGTGTCAGACAATATCACTGTCCGACGCCGGTACGACCGCGACGACGACGGGGGCGGGGGGGGGGGGGAAGCGACGGAACGTCAGGGGTGGGAGTCCCCCGGTCCTCGACCGAAGGCGTCGACATTGACGACTACCAATGCGCAGCCTGGTGCCGCCGCCGCCGCCGGCAAAGCCGGGCACTTTCGACTGCCTTGCCTACGGTAGAGGCTTCCGTAGACAATCTGAAATGGCGACTCGGCACGTGTCGACCGACGCTGAAGACGAGGATATGAGGCCGGTACTTCTGCGACAAATGTAGTCATACTTTCGGCCGGAAATGCGAGAGGAAGGCTTATTGATGCATAATTTCGTCGGCATTGCAAATCCGACCGCTATCGACCCACGTGCGTCGATGGAACGTCCCTGCTGCCGTCACTTCTGCCGTCGCCGCCGCCGATGCTGCTGCTGCTCCTTTCGCTGACGGGTCTGCCACCGGGACAGACGAATACACGAACACCGGTCGATGACGACGACGACGTATGCCCCAGGCCTTGCGGTACTATCCGTACAGGGTGGCCTTTGATTTTGAGTGCTACATCGACACCGAGGGACTGCCGGCGAATAGAGACAAACGCCAGTGGCTAGGCAGACACGAACTTTTGAGCATGAGCCTGGCGTCGACTGTCCACGGGTATTAGTCGGCGCGGTGCTTCATCAGAGACGGGGGCTCGGACGAGCTCGCGAGCCGTATGAAGGAAGCCCTGGAAGAGTTTAGTGAGGTAGCCCGCGGAGCGTTGGAGGCGTCGTACCGAGCCGTGTTTGCAGACACCGCCTCACTCGTGATTGGTGAGAAAAGGTGACGAGCGGCGGTGACGCCGACGACGCCGACGACGCCGGCGGTGATGGATGCGCCTCCGCCACCGACGGTGGGAAGGACGATGACGACGCCAAGGAGAAGAGGCGAAACTCCTACACCGGCCTCATCAAGCTGTTGCGCATGCACATCACTCAGCTCCCCGTCCTCGGCTTCAACTCGGGGAAATGTCACATTCGCGTCAGTGCTCCTGTGCGACCGCTTTGCCGTCGAAGCCGTTCCAACCACCTAGGTCGCTCCAGCAGCCGGTTCGGTCAGTCCTGCTGCGGCTCTTGCTGGCGCTGCCGGTACGGCCACCGTTACCGCCGTCGCTCTCGGGGGCGTCGATGTTCCCACATGCCACCACAACTGCCCCACCGGTGGGAGCACCGATTCCGGAGGATCGCCCGCGGTAAGGGGCGGGAGGGCCCTCACGCCGATCTCCTGAAAATTTAAAGTCCTAAATATGCGCCCTTACGGGGAGGCGTGAAATCGACGTCGAGACTTGTTTGTTTGTTGTTTCTGTTCTCTCGCACTTGTCGTCTCGCTCTCCATGTCTGTTGTTTGTTGTCTCTCGTCTAGTGCGTGCGGCGACGACGGCGAGGAAGATGACGACGACGACGCCGCGACGGGAGAACTTGGTCTCAGGACGCCATCGGTAAATAGCATCGTCCAATACGTAAGATGCGAACGTTACAAAGGCCGACGTCGATGTTGACGAAAGTGGTCGTGGCGACAACGGTGGCGACAGAGACGGTGACGAAGACGACCCAATGCAACAATCCTGATGGCGGACGGACACCACTCTCCCTAGTACGACGTACCCCCTCTTCGCCGGCGTGTAGGCGATGGTCCGGACGTCGTCGTCTGCCAATGTGTCGTTGTCGCTGTGATGCTGTCGCTGTGTCTTTGTTGCTGTGTCGTCGTTGTCACTGTGTCATTGTCGCTGTGTCATTTTCTTTGTCGTCTTTGTCTTTGTGGCGTTGTCGCTTTGTCATTGCCGCTGTGGCGTTGTCGCTGTGTCGCTGTGTCGCTGTGTCGCTGTACCGCTGTGTCGCTGTGTCGCTGTGTCGCTGTGTCGCTGTGTCGCTGTGTCGCTGTGTCGCTGTGTCGCTGTGTCGCTGTGCCGCTGTGCCGCTGTGCCGCTGTGCCGCTGTGCCGCTGTGCCGCTGTGCCGCTGTGCCGCTGTGCCGCTGTGCCGCTGTGCCGCTGTGTCGCTGTGTCGCTGAGTCGCTGCCGCTGTCGTTGTTGTTGTCGCAGTGTCCATGTTTCTGTGGCGTTGTCGTTGTTGCTGTGTCTTTGGTGGTGTGTCGTTGTCGTTGTCACTGTGTCGTTGTCGCTGTGGCGTTGTCGCTGTGTCGTTGTCTCTGTGTCGTTGTCATAGTGTCGTTGTCGTTGTTGCTGTGTCGTTGTCGCTGTGTCGTTGTAACTGTGTCCTTATTGTTGTCACTGTCTCGTTTTCTGTAGCGTTGTCGTTGTCACTGTGTCGTTGTCGCTGTGGCATTGTCGCTGTGTCGTTGTCTGTGTCGTCATTGTCTCTGTGTCTTTGTCGCTGTGTCGTTGTCGTTGTTGCTGTGTCTTTGTTGTTGTGTCGTTGTCTGTGTCACTGTGTCGTTGTCGCTCTGTCGTTGTTTTTGTCGACTTTGTCTCTGTGTCGTTGTCATTTTCGCTGTGTCATTGTCTGTGTCGTTGCAGCTGTGTCCTTATTGTTATGTCGTTGTCGATATCTTTATTGTTGTCACTGTGTCGTTCTCGCTGTGTCGTTGTCTGTGTCGTTGTTGCTGTGTCGTTGTTGGTGTCTCGTTGTCAATGTGTCCGTGTCTGTGTCGTTGTAGCTGTGTTCTTGTTGCTGTGTCGTTGTCGTTGTCACTGTGTCGTTATTGTTTCTGTGTCTTTGTCGCTGTGTCTTTGTCATAGTGTCGTTGTCGTTGTTGCTGTGTCTTTGTTGCTGTGTCGTTGTCTTTGTCACTGTATCGTTGTCGCTCTGTCGTTGTCTGTGTCGTCTTTGTCTTTGTGTCGTTGTCGCTGTGTCGTTGTCTATGTCGTTGTCTGTGTTGTTGTAGCTGTGTCCTTATTGTTGTGTCGTTGTCGATATCACTGCGTCGTTGTCTGTAGCATTGTCGTTGTGTTCTTGTTGCTGTGTCGTTGTCGATATCACTGTGTCGTTGTCTGTAGCATTGTCGCTGTGTCCTTATTGGTATGTCATTGGTATGGCGTTGTCGTTGTCACAGTGTCGTTGTCGCTCTGTCGTTGTCGCTGCGTCGGTGTCATTGTCGCTGTGTCGTTGTAGCTGTGTCCTTATTGTTGTGTCGTTGTCGATATCACTGTGTCGTTGTCTGTAGCATTGTCGCTGTGTCCTTGTTGCTGTGTCGTTGTCGTTGTCGTTGTCTTTGTGTCGTTGTCACTGTGTCGTTGTCGCTCTGGCGTTTTCGCTGTGTCGTTGTCTGTGTCGTCGTTGTCTCTATGTCGTTGTCGCTGTGTCGTTGTCATAGTGTCGTTGTCGTTGTTGCTGTGTCCTTGTTGGTATGTCGTTGTCATTGTCACTGTGTCGTTGTCGCTGTGTCGTTGTCATTGTCGCTGTGTCGTTGTCTGTGTCGTTGTAACTGTGTTCTTATTGTTGTGTCGTTGTCGTTGTCACTGAGTCGTTGTCTGTAGCGGTGTCGCTGAGTCCTTGTTGCTGTATCTTTGTCGTTGTCACTGTGTCGTTCTCGCTGTGTCGTTCTCGCTGTGTCGTTGTTGCTGTGTCGTTCTCGCTGTGTCGTTGTTGCTGTGTCGTTGTTGCTGTGTCGTTGTTGCTGTGTCGTTGTTGCTGTGTCGTTGGTGTTGTGTCGTTGTTGCTGTGTCGTTGTCTGAGTCGTTGTCAATGTGTGGTTGTCGCGGTGTCATTGTTGCTGTATCGTTGTAACTGTGTCGTTGTCACTGTGTCCGTGTCTGTGTCGTTGTAGCTGTGTTCTTGTTGTTGTGTCGTTGTCGTTGTCACTGTGTCATCATAGACTAAAACTTTCAGAATAAACTAGTACAACAAAAACCCACAGGCGGCTGTGCCGACACCCAAGAGGGCCACCTCACAACCACCGTCAACGACTTCGCATACCGGCATTCATTACAAATTAAACACAAATGACACCGCTAGATGGCAGGACTGATCAGTCAAACTACAAATTAAACACAAATGACACCGCTAGGTGGCAGGCCTGACCTAACATTTACTACATCAATGGTCTAAGCACTTGTACCATTGTACGTATATACAAATTCCATATAAACATTAACTTGCATTTTGTATTACTGGAAACATATTACCTGGTATTCCAATCTATGGATAACCCAATTGTAAGTACACTATTGGTGATGAGTATTGAACGCCCAGTGCCGTCCAAATTGGTCATTTCAACCGTATGCTTGTTGCGGTCAGTGAAGTACAACTTGTTCTCTGCTGCGTCAACAACTATCGCCCGCATCCACTTCCCTGTAATGCGCATAACAAAATATAACAACATATATACGTGATATTTACAAAGTACATACACACCCATGTTGTATTTCTTTTGATGTATAATTAAAGTGATTTTTGATTTCTTTAATCTTTTTAGAATTTACACATGCACTCAATTATCCTGTTAATATGACTTTTTCAAGTTAATCTATGCATTTATTTTAGTAAAATAATGTTTTATTAATCACAAATAACTATGAAAATATATCGATATAAAAACTAATTTCCAGCTCGCGCCAACATTCACGATCCATATAAGGCATGCTCATGTATATACGGTACCATCCGTCAAACTTCGGTAACCTCCGTTGAGTTTTATGGGGCAAGGAGAAACACCCAGCTGTTGTTTATGTTACGGATTCGACAACGAAAAGAATGTCAAGGAAAGGGACAATCTATGGAATAAATGGAGAATTAATATAGCGGCTGCCCATGTCAGATGGATTCAATCACTGAGCATGCTTTGTATCACTGCATTTTATTTCAATTAATATTATAATCGTTTTCAACATATAATTATGTTACAATGAATCAACTCTAGTGTGATTGTTACATTTAAATCAAAAGCATGAGTAGGTATACTAATCAGGCAAGGTGTTTGTATTTAGTAGTAAACCGATTTTTTTATAGAAATTCACAAAACAGTGTATAAACACACACGCACACGCACACGCACACGCACACGCACACGCACACGCACACGCACACGCACACGCACACGCACACGCACACGCACACGCACACGCACACGCACACGCACACGCACACGCACACGCACACACACACACACACACACAAACACATATATGCTTATTCACGAACATGTGACGAATTATATTAAATCCTACAAAAGCCAACTTGCCTGTTCCGACGACGAAGTCCATAATGTTAGCGCCTCCGAGTGTCGATCTTTTAATTTTGTATTGATCACCCCAATACATAAAGCCGTGCACTTCGTCCACTGCGATTCCTCGAATATATTCTTCGAACACCCAATGTTTTATATATAAATATATATATATATATATATAGTTAGATAGATAGATATATAGATCGATATACATACATACAGACATACAGACAGACAGACAGACAGACAGACAGACAGACAGACAGACAGACAGACAGACAGACAGACAGACAGACAGACACAGACAGACAGACAGGCAGATA
>OZ023206.1:26523302-26530802 GCA_963995525.1 Escarpia spicata | reverse complement strand
TAAATTCAACTTTGTTTATTTGCAGGAACATTTTGACCATCAACAGTTTGAAAATAGACGAGCTGATGGAAAGAGGAAATTGTTCAGTGCAGTCTAATTGAAGCAGTTGACAAGGGTTTTGCGTTTTTTCTGCGCTGACTTTCAATCTGTAAGCCCTCGATGTTGTCTCTTGTCTGGTGGTTGTCATGTTTCTCATATGCTATGTGAACTGTATGTTATTATGGGACCACCCTCTAGTGACAATTGACCAGACATGTTTCTCATATGCTATATGAACTGTGTGTTATTGTTGGACCACCCTCTAGAGACAATTGACCAGACTGACCAATTGCTTTAGAGTGTCTGCCATCTTGTTTTGTGGAAGTGACCACATGTATCTTTAGTTGTTCTGCAAATTAAATGTTTCTAATATTATGCAAATGTTCTACATGATATTCACTGGCATACAAGTACACAACAGTGGTGAGGTCCTGGAGTTCTGCTTCGCTGGCTCCCAAAAGGTTGATGTCATCCGCGAAGCGTAAGTTGCATAGAGGTCTTCCTCCGATGGATATGGAGGTGTTGAAGTCACTTAATGTCTCTTGCCTGATGTTTTGCAGGTATATGTTGAACAGAACAGGGGACATCAGGCAGTCTTGACAAACTCCGACTGTCGTCTTGAAGAAGACTCCAAGGTTGTTCTTGTTCATGAGAACTGCGCTGTTAGTGTGTTCATACAGCGGCGTAATCACGTGGAAGAGATTGTTGTCGATATTGAAATGTCTCATCACTTGCCATAAGCCCTCGTCTCAGACACGGTCGAATACTTTCTTGAAGTCGAAAAAATTGTGGGACAGGTCATGATTGTGTTGTAGTTGGTTTTCTATCAGCAACCTGACGTTGAAGATTTGCTCTGTTGTGCTTCTCTTTGGTCTAAATCCCGCTTGCTCTTCTGCCAGGATTTCATATGCCTTGCCTGAACAGTTTAGTCTGTTCAGACTGACTCTCAGCATGATTTTATTGGGATGGCTGATCAGACTGATGGTTCTGTAGTTCTGGCAGAGTCTAAGATTGCCTTTCTTTGGAAGGGGTATTATTAAGGATGGGGTCAATTCTTTCGGCCATTCCTTGGTTCCCCATATACTCTTATATATGATTGCCATGGCCTTTACAATTTCTGGTCCACCATGTTTCAGGAGTTCTGCTGGGATGTTGTCTACTGCTGGTCACATACCTCCATTCAGCGCTGCTTCTTCCACGTCTATTTGGTGGATTTGTTCATCTCCCATTTCTCTGTTGGTGTTGATTGCATTGTCCAATATGCTGGTATCCGGTCTCAGCTGTTAGTATGTCGCGCACGTCTAAGACATCATTGGTGACCCATGGCTGGTTCTTCTTTCTTTCTTTCTTTCTTTCGCAGGCATCTCTGTTGTGATGGGTCCTTGGAAAGGAGGGACCATTCTAGTGCATGTAGGGACAACTAATGCTGAGAGGGAGGGAACAACCGGAACAGTTCAGAAATACAGACGGTTAGTGAGGAAGTCAAAGCACACAAGGATAGAACAGATTGTTCTCTCAGGAATTTTTTCAGTAATGGGAGGAAGAAGGCAAACATATAAAAACTGTAAGAGGATGGCAATCAATGCTATAGTTGAGCAGATGTGTGAAGAAAAGGAGTGGTTTTCATAGAATTATGGGGATACTTTGTTGGGAGGGAACATGTGTACATGAGAGATGGCCTCCATCTAAGTGGAAAGTGGTCAGTAGTATTCTCAGAGAACCTGTTGCGATCTGTTGACAGTGGGACAGGTTGCATTTATTTTAACTATGTTCGCAAGGGGTGTCACAGAGAAGCCTGAACCTGGAGGCATAGACAAAGACAGCACACATAACTCAGCAAATACCAGTCTGTAAAACCCTTCTGAAACTGAATATAAATGTGTTTGTCTAAATGCAAGGAGTATAGTAAACAAACAATGAACTAAACATTACGGTAGAAGATATTGATCCTCACATATTAGATGTAACCGAATCATGGGCCACCACCGATATATCAGATTCCGAATTGGGACTGACAGGATATGTAATGTTTAGGAAAGATGGGATAGGAAGAAGGGGGGTGGAGTTATTTAATATATTAAAGATTTTATCTAGGCTTATTAAATGAAATTAGAAAGAGTTGCAGATTGCGAAGAAGCTGTTTGGTATAACATAGTTACAGGAAATTCACCGTTAACGGTTGGGTTAGTTTATCGAAGTCCAAACATAAGCATAGAAGATAATGAAAAAGTACAAAACGCTACAATGGAAGTAAGCAAACGGGACTGTGTTATTTTGGGGGATTTTAACAATACAAATCTCTAGAAGACCACACGTTTTTAGTTTTAGTACAAAATAGTTTCCTTCCTCAACATGTGCTAGAAGCAACCAGGCGTGACAATGTGTTAGACATAGTTTTGTCCTCACGTAATGAATTAGTTGCCAATGTCAAGATATATGAGCAACTGGGGAGTAGTGATCATAGCCAGATACATTTTATAATCAAAGTAAAATCAAAAAGGAATAGTAAAATGCAATACAGGAGAAATTTCCACAAAGGAGGATATTAGGACATGAGGAAATATTTTGCAAAGATAGACTGGAATAACACACTGAAGAATAAGACAGCAAGAGAATGCTGGAATAACTTAAAGAGTGAAATTGAGTGCATCGTCGATAAAGTTGTATCCTTAAAAACAAGGAAACGGTCTAAAAGGAAACCCATATAGAAAGAAGCCATTAGAAAAAGAAAGTACAAACAAATGATGTGGAAGTTATTTAGACGTAGTAGAAATGATGAAGACTACATCATTGATAAAGAAGCACTTAGCAATGCTACAAATGAAATTATAAATTCAAAGAAAATATATGAACACAAATTAGCTTAATTAGTAATATAAAACATGGCAGCAACATTTTGTATGCATATGTTCGGAGCAAACAGGACGTTCAGGATAAGGTCGGTCCTCTAGAAGATAGTGCTGGAAAAATAATGTCAGAGGGATTCTTAATGGCAGAATACCTGAATGAGTTTTTAGTTCGGTGTTTACAAGGGAAGATATTATTTCACTGCCAGTACCAGAGACTAAGTTCAAGGGGGCGGAATCAGACTATTTAGGACAGTTAGTTGGAAATGGTAGCTGAGAAAATAAGGGCAATGAAGGATAATAAATCCCCTGGACTGGATGGGATTCCAGCCAAACTACTATTTGAAATTGTAGAACAAATTAGCATACCGCTTGCAACAGTTTTCAAGCTGTCACTATACGAGGGAATGGTTCCTTTCGAATGGAAAGACGCAAACATTATACCGTTAATTGAAATCGGTTCGAGAAAAAATCAGAGAACTACAGTCCAGTGAGTTTACCATCTGTGAATTGCAAATTATTAGAAAGACTAATGAAAGATCACGTGGTGAATTTTCTTGTTAAACATAACTTGATAAACCCATTTCAACATGGGTCTATAAAACAAAGGTCATGATTAACAAATATTTTATATTTGTGTAAGTCAGCACTAAGTGGGTTGACCAGGGATCACCAGTAGATATTATAGGTATTTATTTAGATTTTTAGAAAGATTCCGACAATGTGCCACATCAAAGATTACTGCTTAAACGAAAGGTCCATGGCCAGGTGATGGCATAAATAACTGGATAGAAAAATGTCTTATTACAGAAGACAACGGGTAGTAATTGATGGGGAGGCTTCAAACTGGATATCAGTTTTTAGTGGTGTACCACAGTCATCAGCATTGGGAGCTATGTTATTTTTAATATATATCAACAATTTTGACGATGATATAACAAGCAACATATTGACATTTTCAGATGATACAACAGTGTTTAGAAGGATTAGACGTGACGGATATAGACAGCATTTACAAGATGATCTTGACAGGTTGATCAAATGATCTGAAAAATGGCAGATGTTCAATTTTGGGAATGTAAATTCCTCCACACAGGACATGGGAACAAAGATGTGCAATATACAATTGGGGACACTGTACTAAGTAGCAGTGTAAAAGAAAAGGACTTAGGTTTAACAATTAGTGCTAATATGAAGGTTTCAGAGCACTGCGGAATTTCAGCTTCAAAGGGAGATCAAATCAGTGGATTAATTAGGCGAAATATAATGTATAAGAAAAAGTACTAATAATACAAAACAATAGTTAGGCCTGATTAACAATATTGTATATAAGCTTGGAGGCCATATCGCAAGAAGGACATAGATATGCTAGATAGAGTACAGAGGAGAGCGACTAAAATAATACCAAAACAAAAAGATTTTAGTTACGAAATACGCCTACAAAAATGTGGTTTGACAACACTAGAGACCAAGAGATTGACGGGAGGTCAGACAGAAGTTTTAAAAATATTGAGTGATTATGCAAATATTAATAGAAATATTTTTTTTCTCAGTTAAGAAAGATAGAAGGACTAGAGGACATGGAATTAAATTAGTAATGAAGCAGTGTATATTAGATATAGGAAAGTTCTTATATTCACGAAAGACTGTAAATCTGATCCCATCAGTAGAAATCAAATGCCCTTGTTCAGCCGATTGTAACATATTATCTGCTTATTGTGTGAGTGCCAGTAGCGTGAATATGTTTAAAAATAAAATTGACACGTACTTCAGAAGGGCGGGATACACGTAGGTAAAAAGGGTTGGACTCTCAATAAGCCAAAAGGTTTCCATTTCCACCTGCCATCTAGAGTTAATTCTCTGGGTGGCATTACATCTTGTTAAATCTTGTTAAACTAATTGCGTGCTCACCAAGGACCAACTGATGCTATTCTAGTGCCACGACATGCGATTATCGCACACGTTATGACGTCGCAATTATCATCCGTTTGCGTGATATGGCATTCTAGAAATAGTTGTGCCATTTCCGATTGTAGTAAAACAGTTTTCACGTCGTTGTAGTTTATACAGCGAACGTGTGGCGTATATATAGTGATTAAAGTATCAACTCTTCATCGAGAGAATCCGGGTTCGAATCCTGTGCTGCCGTTTTGAACACTGGATAATTTAGTTAACTCCACGTTGTCTCAGTTCACTCAGCTGCATAAATGAGTACCAGGCAATAATACAGTTTTGGATGTATGCGAACGAGCAACATCTGAATGCGTTCGAGAGAAGAGATAGTGTTCCAATGAACACGTTTGCCTGGTAATTGAATGTAGCACAGTGGTCATAAGGACTGGACATCGCGCTATTACTGTTGTTCTCTTCTTGATTGCCCGTCGTCAGGCTTGAAGCTGGCCTCGATTCCGTTTCTTGATTTCAGATCTCTGTTTTTCTTCTTGTTTTCCCTCACTCCCTTTGCGCTGCTCTCTCCATCAACTATCTTCATTCCACTCTTTTGCTCTCATACTACACTCCTGCCGAAAAAACTTCCAAGTCTCTCTTAAACAAAGTTCTCCCATCGCAATCTAAGTCTTCCTGGTATCCTTTCCCCTCCACTCTCTAGACAACTGTTTTCTTAGCCACCCGTTCTCCTCCCATTCTCTCCACATGCCTAGCCCACTTCAGTTGACTCCTCAACAGCTTCTTCTTAAGGCTTTCTTTTACTCCAACATCCTCCCTCAACTCTTCTATTCTTCGCTTGTCAGTTCATCGTATTCCCGCAAAGTTTTTTACCCAGTTGTTTTCACAAATCTGTACCCTCTCTTGTTGTTTCTCTGTCAATGCCATCGTCTCTAGGCCATACGTGTATGAAGGGGTAACACATGAACAGTCCGGCAAAACAAACCACAATCGATAACCGTATATCCCTTAATCCAAGGAGCCATAATTTTAATATAATATTTTATAGGTAACGTCTTCCATTCTCTTGTTTTCATGTTATTTAGTAGGTAGTATTCTTGAGATCTACACTGAATACGTTGAAAGTAAGTCGTCCATCAGGATGTTTTTAATAAGCCATAAGTCCGAAACTGAGTCCGTAATTTGTTTATTTTTATCTCGAAACAAAAATAAAACGCTCACACTATGAACAACTATGGGTTACATAATAAAAAGTTACACTAAGAATTACTGATATATAACTACACATGAAACATAGGACACACATTATCACGTCAAACATCATTCTCGACAAATGCTACACGACAACATATGTAATTCTTCGTAACCTGGTGGAAATGAAAGGAAATGGAATAAACAACTTGTCAGATTGTTACACAGTCAATCGTTTTCACAGTTAATTTATATTTTGTTCCTGTGGCGCTAAAAGGTAAGTAGACAGTGACAATTTTGTTATAAGAATAACGATTTGAACCATCCAGGTTAACATACATCAAGTATCATTCTTAGTAAATGCTCCCAAAATATTTATACAATAAACTGTAACCTATACAATAAAATATAATATCAAACATCACCTTCGTTGTAATCTACGAAGAAATATGTCAAAAATAACTATCATTGTAAACATAACAATAAAATATCACATGAAACGTCACTCTCATCAACACACAACATGGTACATACCTACATAAATAAATAAACAATATATATAACAACGTGTAACCACTGTAATAAAATATTATGTCAAACGTCACTATTAATACATGCCCTATCATTCCTGATATAGAACACATTGTAACATCTAGAGTAAAATATCACGTCAAACTTCACTATTAATACATGCCCTATCATTCCTGATATAGAACACATTGTAACCTCTGGAGTAAAATATAACATCAAACGTCACTATTAATACATGCCCTATCATTCCTGATATAGTATATATTGTAATCTCAAGAGTAAAATATCACGTCATACGTCACTATTAATACATGCCCTATCATTCCTGATATATAACACATTGTAACTTCTAGAGTAAAATATCACGTTATACGTCACGATCAGTATATGTCCAATGTCTACTTGTATAAAACATTGTAACGCGTAATATATAACGTCATGACGTACGTCACATTCAATACATTGTGCACAAGTACTTATTATGTTTGGCGCCCGAACCAACTTGTGTCGTAGCTATTTTTGTTGCTACCGCGCCGTCGTAACTTGAGCCGCTATCTCGGAGGGGGGAGCTGTTCAAATTGTTTTTACCATCGCGTCGTCGTAACTTCAGCATTATCATTATAACCTGAACGGGGCCACATTTCAAACAGTCTGTGGAGGGGCACAGTCGCGTGGACCCATCATATAAAAGGTTTGCGGGCACGCCAAATTCCTAAGGGTCTAGAGGAGCATGTGCCACCCAGGACCCTGCCCCCCTGGGTCAATATAGATATATATATATATATATATATATATATACACACATACATATATAACATGCTAACATTCTTTATACAATCTGGAATATAAAAATAAACATTAACTGCAATGTTATACGTTGCTATTGTTCATCCCATGCCTTAATCCACACATCTGATCTAAGCAGTTCTTCCACGAAATTGATCTACGACATAGACCCACACATTATATTCATCACGTTGATCCGAGA
>OZ023206.1:26503302-26518302 GCA_963995525.1 Escarpia spicata | reverse complement strand
ATATATATATAACACACACACACACACTCACACACACATACATATATATATATATATATGTATACATACATACATACATACTTATAATATAGTACAGCATTTATATTTATATAGATGGCCTCCCTGGTCATGCATCTGGTGTTTGTTCTTATATGACTATAATACCCGGAGAGCAAGTGAACTGCACATGTCCAGAATTAAACATGAATTAAAAAAAAAATGTCTTAAATATAATTTACTACATGTTATCTATGATATCCATGATTTAATGATAGACCGAATTTGAGAGGATTCTCAAGTTATGCCAAACACTACATGCTACAACTATGTACGTCACATGCACTGTATTAAATTGCTACATATGTCAACTAAATTAATTTTATCATTAATGTGTGCAACACAGTCCTTAAATCCTTCAAATGAAATTTCAATATGTATACTTGTACACATGCTTACACGACCACACGCGTTCACAACACACAAAACACATCAACAAAACAATCATCACACACAGTATATAAGAGAAAGACAATAAGTCACAATAAAAAAGGTTTATCACATGTCATTAGTTTTCTTTATATTTTTTTTCAGAAAACTTAGGATTAGAAATATAACAAATTCATAATTTGTGTTTTTGTGTATCTCCTATGATAGCGATCAATTGTGGTGTTACTAGGAGTCTCCCGTCGCGCAGCAATTGTTTTCTTGCTATCTGTTTTTGTTTTCTGTCTTTTTGTTGCTATATTTATTCCGTTTATTTTGTTTAAATTTGCACTGTATTTATTACATTTCAATATTTGTGTGTATATCTGAATAGTGTGTTGCTATGATGTTAGGACTAATAAAAGTATCCTTATCCTTATAGTGTGCTGAACTTTAAAGAGCGGATGTGATAGCGATGAATATATATATATACAAACACACACACGCACGCACGCACGCAGTCACACAAACACGTATTATTTTTTAATTATAACGTATTCATTATCGTATATTATGATTTATATATATATATATATATAGCAACAAAAAGACAGAAAACAAAATCAGATAGCAAGAAAACAATATATATATATATATATTCATTATATATATGATAATGCATATGTTATTATTAAAACAATAATATGTACAATACATGTACTATAATATTTACTACATAAATTGTCTAAACACTAGTACATTGTACGTATATACAAATTCCATACAAACATTAAAATAATTTGATTACTGGAAACATGTTACCTGGTATTCCAATCTATGGATAACCCAATTGTAAATACACTATTGGTGATGAGTATTGAACGCCCAGTGCCGTCCAAATTGATTACTTCAACCGTATGCTTGTCGCGGTCAGAGAAGTACAACTTGTTCTCTGCTCCGTCAACAACTATCGCCCGCATCCACTTCCCTGTAATGCGCATGACAAAGCATAACAACATATACGTAATATTTACAAAGTACAGACACACCCATGTTGTATTTCTTTTGATGTATAATTAAAGTGATTTTTTATAACTGTAATCTTTTTAGGATTTACACATGCATTCAATGATCCTGTTGATATGACTTTTTAAAGTTAATCTACGCATTTATTTTAGTAAAATAATGTTTTATTAATCATAAATAACTGAAAATATATCGGTATAATAATTCCGCGTACGCGGAGTTTCCAGCACGCGCCAGCATTCAGGATCCATTTAAGGCATGATCATGTATATTCGGTACCATCCGTCAGAATTCAGTAATCTCCGTTGAAATTTATGGGACAAGAAGAAACATCTAGCTGCTGTTTATGTTACGGATTCAACAACGAAAAGAATATCAAGGAAAGGGACAATGTATGGAATAAATGGAGAGTGAATATAGCGACTGCCCTTGTCAGATGGATTCATTCACTGAGCATGCGTGGAAAGGTGTACTCGGACTACATGAAACTATTCTCCTATAACTACATTCTTTGCCAATTAGTTCCTACGTTTTATGCATAATTGTGATCGCAAAATAGCCGATATAGAATTGTGTTTACCAGATTATTTTTGTTTTTATACAAAATAGTTTTGAGCTTGTTGCCACTTGGATGTTTGATGAAATAGCCCGAGTATATGTTTGCATGCTCAGTGAACGAATCCATCTGACATGGGCAGCCGCTATATTCACTCCTTTCCTTGACATTCTTTTCGTTGTTGAATCCGTACCATAAACAGCAGCTGGGTGTTTCTTCTTGCCCCATAAATCTCAACGGAGGTTACCATTAAGTTTGCTGGATGGTACCGAATATTCACAAGCATGCCTTATATGGATCGTGAATAAGCATATATATATATATATATATATATATATATATATATATATATATATGAACATATAAGAATATATATATATATATGTTTTATAAATATATATATATATATATATATATATATATATGCTTATACGCTTATACAAAACAGTGTATATATATATGCTTATACGATATATATCGTATCGATATTCTATAAAAAACAGTTTACTGCTAAATAAAAACACCTTGCCTGATTAGTATATCTACTCATCCTTTTGACTTAAATGTAACAATCACACTAGTGTTGATTCATTGTAACATAATTATGTGCTGAAAACTATTGTAATATTAATCGAAATAAGCATTGATATAAAGCACTACGGAGATATGCTAATAAGCAAATGTTTAAGAATGCAGGAACATGCCAACTTGCCTGTCCCGACGACGACGTCCGTAATGATAGCGCCTCCGAGTGTTGATCTTTTAATTTTATATTTATCACCCCAATACATAAAGCCGTGCACTTCGTTCACTGCGATTGCTCGAATTGTTTCTTCAAACACACAATGTTTTATATGTATATATATATATATATATATATATATATATATATATATATAGATAGACAGATAGATAGATAGATGGATAGATAGATAGACAAACAGACAGACATACAAACAGACAGACAGATAGACTGATAGACAGATAGATAGATAGAGAGATAGATAGAAAGAGGAAGAGAGACAGAATGGGGAGGAGGGAGAGAGGAAGTGAGAGAGAGGAGTGGGAAGGGAGAGGGAAAGAGAGGGAGTAAGTGAGTAAGTGAGAGATGAGAGAAACATAGAGGCAGAGACAGAGAGAGAGAGAGGAGAGAGATAGAGATAGAGGGGGAGACTGGGTGACAGGGAGAGGGAGAAAGGGAGAGAGGGACATACAGGAAGAGATAAACGGAGGAACAGAAAGAGGTGAGAGGAGTGAGGGATGAGGGGTTGATGAGTAGGATGGAGAGAGGGAGCGGGGGAATCGGAGAGTGGGAGAGGGGTATGGGGATAGAGGGAAAGAGATAGAAAGCTGGGAGAGGAGAGGAAGAGAGCAGTAGAGGGGCGTGAGAGCGGCAGGAGGATAGAGAAATTGAGAGAGTGACTGGTGAATAAGGGAAGAGGGGTGAATTATGCATCCACGATATCCTAGAGAGATCTATCAAATCAAAACGTAATTCATCACTTCTAACTGATAAATCAGTAATTGTTTTAGTCTTAGATGGCCAATTGTTGACGTTGTGGAATGCTGTTAAATGTTTAGAACATGCAATAAGACACTTGCTGGTAGAATGGTGTTTAGTGTTTAAGCCGTACAATACGTAATATTCTTGCAGAGTGTTGTTTAGTGTTTACGCCTAAAATGTCACCAGCTTGCATGCAGTTACTTAATACATAGGCTGTTGAATCAATCGCAAACTATGTAAATGAATTCTTTTAAAAATATCCAATACTTGACGCTTTACCTTGTAGAGGATTTCGTCGATGTAACGGACCAACTTCTTCAGTGCATGTGACGTATGACGTCATCGTACATGTGAGGTAGTTCGTAATTTCCTTCGTCTCGGTTGATGTTCTGGTCTTTCTGATCCATATGGATTCTTTTATTTGTCGTGTTCTTCTGTTGGCTTCCTTATCCATTATTTTCGCTCCCTCCCAGTCTGTGATATCATTTTGTGTTGTCTGTGATGGTGGATTTGTTGATGGTCGACATTTATATTTTTATCGCTCCTCGTGTATTTCTCTTTCCTTATGTTGTCAACATCCTTTCTATGTTTATCGAGTCTCGTTTTGAACAATCTTCCCTTAATTTACATAGATTTAATAACAAGATTTAACAAGATTGCCGTCCAGAGCTACAAGCTCCAGACGGCATGTGGACATGGAAGCCTTTGGCTTATCGATAGTCCAACAATTTACCAACTATGTATAGCCCGCCCTCCCTCCCCAGGTAGCTGTCAATTTAGAAAATGACCTATCCTGAAGAATGTTTAGCAATCAAAGTCGCAAACTGATTTCGTGTTGTTTAGTGTTGTACTTTTACAGTGAGTCACTTGTTGTTAACTCATAACTTCGGAATGTTTCTTGAACTGTTTGTTGGTTTCTTGACTGTGCTGCATTGTAGAGGCCAATCAAGGGGATGAGCGCAGATTGTGCATAACGCCACATTCCGTACCAGGAAACTCTAACTTAAATACAAAATATTATATTGTACATATAATATTTCTGTGAGTCTGACCGTCATGAACACCACCAAGGGAATACCCATATTTTCTTCTTCCCCTTGCTCCCTTGCGGGATGGGGTCAACGTCACTTGGTAGCTTCTTCTACTTTTCTTATCAGTTTTTTCCATCTCTCTCTCTCTCTCTCTCTCTCTCTCGTCCGCAATGGCCATCCATTCCTTGCTGTTCACGCCAGTCCTCCCCGGGTCTTGTTTTATTCTGTGAATACTAAGGCACCCGGAATTAAATGAATAACGTAGGGGTTGAGCCGGAGCTTTAGCACCAGTCCGCTCTCCGTATCTTTTCATGCTCTCCGAAAATCTCGATTTGCACCCCCTCGCCAACAAAACCCACCTTCAGACTCTCAAAAAAACATAATCTCGCAAAAAAATGATTGGGGTTAATCTGATCTACAGCTCCGAAAAAAAAAATTACAAGAGATAATGCACAAACCGTCCAAAAGAATAGCTGGGACACAACCTCCACGCCCCCGGTTCCGGCGCCTATGAATATCGTAAACAAATTAACAACTTGTTGAAACGAACGTATTGCCAACTTGTTCACGAGGTACTTTTGGTACTCACGTCCACCGCTGACGAGTTGTATTGGTGTGCCGTAGGTGGTCGGTGTTGTACTCGTGTCCAACGGAATCTTCACTATCCTCACTTCTTGACTCACTAGCAGGGCTCTAGGACGTATGGTTCCAGCAACTAAAGAGAGAGGATAACACGAAGAACAAAACAGTACTCACAGGAACAGCCATTTTGCAGATTAGCCAGGCCTGTAGAATGATTGATATGAGAGTGGTCACGCAAAGTTAATAAATAATGGCTTCTGGGTGTTAAGAGTTTAATTGATTCAGGTCGGTACAACTTCTAGTATGTCCTAGGGGATTAACTCGTGCCAGGTATGTGGCGCAGCATGTTAGTCATATAGATTCGGTTAATCATTAGATCAATTATTCTAGCGGAGGCAACCCATCCTAACATCAGGTAATAGACTCGGCAAGTGGCACTAGTCGTAAAAACATAACTCGCAAATCCGTTAAACCAAATCGATACGTGTCGCGGATGAGACAATAACAGCACTGTGTGGCTTTTCAATTTGAACAGCCATGTTGCATATTATCCAGGCTTGCAGAAATATTGATGATAAGATATGAGAGTGGTCACGAAAAATTAATGGCTTCTGAGTGTCGCTTAAAGGTGACATGAACGGTTGAAATAAATGCTATAGTAAATAGAATATATTATATAAAATAAGATAATAATGTAGTCCCAAAAAAAGTTCAGCGTTCATAAAAAAATTCAAATAAGAATGTTTCCTCACATACCGCCTCTGAAAATTTGTCTTCGGAAGTTTCCTTGAGTGTGACGTCATATGTGTCATAGAAGCTGGCGGCCGATCGAAGTATTGTATTTCTGATGGTAGTTATGGAATTGCCTCGGCGAAGAGTTGTTTGTTTCCGATCGAATGAAATAAGTGGATTATAAACAGATAAATCGACTGAATTTGATGACCGTCGCATCGCCATCGATATCGCAACTTGAAAGTTGGACTCGCATCTGCTACGCCGTTGTCAGTGTGATCATGTCGACAGACTGACAGTAGTTGTTTCGTGAAGGATACAGCGGTTTGTGAATTCGAATAATACAAGTACCAGTGACATTACCCATCATCCTGACTACTGTCAAGAGAACCACATAAAAAGAGACGAAGTTTGACGTCCCCAAAACAACAAAGCGAGCTGCGAAGGCGAAGCAACTTGGTTTTGAGTCCAGCTAAACCAAATCCAAGAAGAGTGACAAAACGTAGGCGTAGCTGCGATTTATTTTGTATACCTCCCTCATTTGTATTGATCATTTGTACTTGATAAATATGCTATACGTTGTTAACCGTATACAAAATTACTCAGAATATTTAAATACCAACAATGAACTCTCAGTTTTTGGAGTGCACATCTGAGAATGGAAAGGGACTTTCACTAACTTAAACTGAGCACTTCGCTTCAAAGAATGTCGTTCTCCTCGGCTCGACTGTTGTTAATTACTGGATTGGCAGTTCGCGAACATGTCTTTCTAGCGTGTATACAATATAACATTTTGCCATGTTGTTGGATATTTATATTTTCTATAACCTACCTGGACTGTTATTTCTTGTTTTGTTTGATATTTGGAATGTGGGTATATTATAAATGTGTAGAACTTTGCGTGTCATAACATCGCGTCCAATGGCAATGCTTATTTCCGTGATACCTTTGTATTGTGTCGTGTTTTCTTCCGTCTGACTCCTAAACTCGGTAACGTGTTATGGGAATATATGTTTTGACTAAATTCACTACATAATCGTAATTACATAAATAACAAGGTGCAACTGAACTGTACACTGAGTATTTACTTTCTGTGCTGCAATTAACTATCAAATAATATTAAGATAAATTTATTTTAATTATGGATTTCTTGACTGCAACATAGTACGGTAAGGTGATATTTACTTAAATCCAACAACAATTATTATGAAGTATACCTATTATTAGTAATACCAATTACCATACCTTTTTTATTATACTGTTGTACAGTTGGTTTGTATTTCAGTATTACTCTGTGCATGAGTGCTGAATAGGAATTTGGAGAGAGCAATGAAGCATACATGAATATGTATCAACAAGAAAATGAAATAAAAAATGACAACATGGCTAGTGCATGCTTCATTGGACTGCAGTGATAACAAAATTAAGTTTTGTTTCACAAAAGTAGCTTAAACTCATTCGTTCGAAACATATCATATTTATTAAACATTATACAATACTACTGACAATCGTGAATATATATATTATAAATATTCTCCTGTGATGATATATACCCTACATCAAATTTTGAAAGAAACATATGTACAATAAAAATCAATTGTGAATTGAAAGTAGCAAGTGGTGTTAGTATTTTTTATGACTAGCTTTCTGTTGATGCAAGAAGTTCACCTTTTTGTAAAACAAATTTTTTTTTAACTAGGAGAATTAATATATTACAAAATACGTTTCATGTACTGTATATATATTTTATAGTAAATAAGCTGTTGTGTTTACACAATTCTGTGAATAATATTGTAGTCAAGTAAGTCAACAAACATTTGAAATTACCTCTAATTCTGTTCCATCATACATTATCATGATGTATAGCTGGTATGCAAAATCGTGGTGTGGGTCTTTCGTTCTTGAACAATTGTAACTGCACTGACATCATGTATAGTTTTGATTTTTTAAGTAGGTCATCACATTAAAATATTACATGTAAACAACCTAGCATATTTACGAATCTATTTTGATATATATAGACATTGATGAACAAATTGGTGTGACACAGAGATTGGATATTTCACAAGTGTACTACGGATTATAAACATACACAATTAATAGTCGGACAAAAGCAATGCCTGCTCCTGAAGCTGCCAGCGGCGAAATGTCGACTCGACTCTATTGTGACGACATCCTCGCAGCAGCTCAACTAAGTTATTTTGTGTTTTCAAAAATCGGGCCGCCTTGTCGTCAGAAGTAACTGAAATCTATTAATCACTCAATAACAGCGACAGTGTCAGTGAAATCACTGAATCAGTGAATGGATGGCTTGCACAATTCTGTCAGTTGCGCGCATCATATTAATACTATTACAATGATACATTTATACGTATAGATGTTGTATTTGACGTTGAAAATAATTCGTGTGATTCTTTATTATGTCATGAATGTATTGTTCGTTTCCAATAAAACTTGACGATGTTCGGTCCGTGAATATGAAATTGTCGTTTGTCACAGGCGACAACGACAGTCTCAAAATGTTACTTTTTACATCGTCGTCTTCATCGTACATGTCATAAACTTTCCTGAGTGACGTCTATTGCCAATGGTTCATCGCTGTATGCGGCAACACTCCTACAAGTCCTCATATTTGCGACACAACTCTCCAAATCTGAATTTTATGTTCATGTCTCCTTTAAGAGTTTAATTGTTTGTTTGTTTCTAAATAATCATTAGATCAATCTATCTAGCGGAGGAAACCCATATTAATATGAGACGATAGACTCGGCAAGAGACACTGGTCATAGAAACGTAACTCGCAAATCCGTTAAACCAAACCGATATGTGTCGCGGATGAGACACTAACAGCATTGTGTGGCTTTTCAGTTTGAGGAATTTCTGATGACATTGTTTCTCCCTTGACCAAATAAAGCAGCTGCACGTAGTTCATCTGTTTCAGCCCAGTGAAGAGAGGACAGTTTTACATGGACAGAGTTGAACAGTTATACACGGGCAGAGCGTAAAGGTTCTACACGGGCCGAGTGGAACAGTTATACAGGGGCCGAGTGGAACGGTTCTACATGGACAGAGGGAAACCGTTTTAATGGACAGTGGGGAAGAGTCTTACATGGACAGAGGGGAACAGTTTTACATGGGCCGAGGGGAACAGTCTTACATAGACAGAGGGGAGCAATTTTACATGGGACGACGGGAACAGTTTAATGTTGGCCTAGGGGAATAGGTTCGCATGGGCCGAGTGGGCTAGTTCTGCATGGGCCATGCTGAACAATTCTACATATGCCGAGTACAATTGTTCTACATGCGCCAAATGGAACAGTTCTACAGGGGCTCAGTGGAATAGTTCTACATGGGCCGAGTGAAACATTTTTACATGGGTCCAATAAAACAGTTCTACATGGGTTCAATGGAACATTTCTATATAGGTCCAATGGAACAGTTGTACATGGGTCAAATGGGACAGTTGTACATGGGCCCAATGAAAACATTCTACATGGACCCTATGGAACAGTTCTACATGGGCCAGGTGAAACAGTATTATATGCACCAAGTGGAACAGTTCTTCATGGGCCCAGTGGACTAGATCTCCATGGGCCCAATGGAATAGTTCTACACGGGACACGTGGACCAGTTCTACATGATCCCAATGGAACATAGGCCAAGTGGAACTGTTCTACGTGGGTTCACTGGAATAGTTCTACATGGGCCGAGTGAAACTTTTCAATATGGGTCCAATAGAACAGTTCTTCATGGACCCAGCGGACTAGTTCTCCATGGGACAGGTGTATATGGACCCAATGGAACAGTTCTACGTGGGCCAAATGGAACGGTTCTACATGGGTCGGCTGAAACAGTACTACGTGCACCAAGTGGAAAAGTTCTTCATGGGGTCAGTGGACCAGTTCTTCATGGGCCTAATGGAACAGTTATACATGGGCACAATGAAACAATTATACATGAGCCCAATGGAACACTTCTACCTGGCCCCAATGAAACAGTTCTACACAAGCCAAGTGGAACAGTTTTACATGAGATACGTGGATGAGTTCTGCATGGGCCCAATGGAACAGTTCTATGTGGACCGAATGGAACAGTTCTACGTGGGCCAATTGCAACATTTCTACATAGGTCCATTGGAACATTTCTAGATGGACCGAATGGAACAGTTCTACACTTTGTACCTGGGTCCAATGGAACAGTTCTACATGGGCCCAATGGAACAGTTCTATGAAACACTGTTATATGGGCCCAATGGAACAGTTCTTCATGGGCCCAATAGAACAATTCTATTTGGGCCGAGTAGAACAGTTCTACATGGGCCCAATTGAACAATTCTACATGGGCCCAATGGAACATTTCTACATGGGCAAATGGAACAGTTCTACATTGTTCCAATGGACCAGTTCTATATGGGCCGTGGAGAAACAGTTGTAGATGTGTCGAGTGGATCAATTCTAAACTGTGTCTAGTGAAACAATTATCAATTCCAAATACAAGGCATGTTTGTCGGGGATAGATCGTAGAAATTGGTGGTGCAGGAAAGTTGATAAACAAGTGGAATTACTGATTGATAAGTATTATTCTTGCCTTAATAGAATTCATAAAGTAGCAGTAAACATATACTGAGTAGCAGTTGTGCTTAAAGTTAGTTAGATAAAGTATTATAGAACATTTTAGTCTAGTGAGTGATAATAGGGTAAGATAGCCTACGATAAGTTTGTAAACAAGATTTAAAAAATCGTATTATTTGGTAGAATATATAGGTGATAAAGTAACAAACATAAAACTATTTACAACAGATAATATCTGTGTAAGCCAGTACCTGCTAGACATTTTGATTAGGTAGCTTTGTTGTTAAAATTAAGCATTTGCGAGAACCTAAGTTTATGAAGCTAGTGTCCCACGTATTCACTAGGGCGCGGTAAAACCTAAATCAATAAGGCAGTATAGCATAAGATAATTGATTGTATTTAAATTAGGTCACTACCGGTAACGTTAGCATTTCTGATAAGATAGATAGTCAGCTGTGACTATAACTAAAAACTGTACCCGAAATAAACAAGGCAATCTTACGTAAAGTGTAACATTTGTGCACAGTAAACAGTCTTTTTAAAGACTACATAGACAGCGAATAGAGTAAACACAGTTGATTCAACTATTTTAAACACTAATTAGATTATTATTATTAAATAAATTATGATACGGCGCCTTGCAAGCGGCAAGTCAAGGCAAAGAGACAGTTGGTGTGCGATGACTGCCACAGTTGGGTAGATTTTGCCTTATCCGGCTGCGGGAAGTCATGGACAGAGACCAAAGAAATGGGATTCACCTTTCAGTGCGTGGGGTGTTGGAAGGTGGAATGTCTGGAGAAGGAGGTAGCTAGTTTGGTAGATATTGTGAAGGGGATTGAGATGAGAATCAGCAAGGAAACAGGTGGAATGGAGAGAGACGACAGGGAGAGAGTTGGGAATACTGTGTGACTTAAGGAGCAGAGTAGTGGCAAGAATACCGAGGAAAGGAGACTGAGAGGAGGGAAAGTGATCGGAGGTGAAGAAATTGGAGGATCGACGGCAGGAAATGTGACAGGCGTGAAGGTGACAGGGGAGAGTGTGAGCGTAGAGAAAGAGGTAGGAGGAAAAAAGAGACGGGAGAGGGGAGGAAATGCAATGGAAGGAAAGACGACGGGAAGAAAGGAAGTGAGAGTAAATGTGACACAAGAGAAGTTGGGAGGGACGATGTCAGGAGGAAAGGTGACAAGAGAAACTGCGTTAGCAAAGAATGGAACGGACGAGATTGTGACAGGAGAGCAGAAGACAGGGCAACAAGACTACAGCCAGACAGATACAAACCGGAGAAGGAGCTATTCTGAGGTAGTGATTTAGGAGGCATTGAGAAACGAGAGGGTGTTTATGGGCGACTATATTCTGAGAAAGACATATAAGACACTAAGCGAAGGGGAGGACGTCGTTGTTTGTTTGCCAAGGGCTAGGATAGAACATGTGTCTGAATGGGTAGAGAAGATATTGGGGCATGGCAAGGGAGGGTCTACACTAGTACACGTAGGGACAAATAGTGCAGACAGGGAGGGAACAATTGGGACAGTACAGAAATACAGCCGGTTTGTGAGGAAGTTAACAAAACAAGAGTTGAACATATTATTCTGTCAGGAATTTTGCCAGTAATGGGAGGAAGGAGGCCAACATATAGAAATTTCAAGAGGATGGCGATCAACGCACTAGTTGAGCAGATGTGTAAAGAAGAGGGGGTAGGATTCGTGTATTTATGGGGATACTTTGTTGGGAGGGAAGATATGTAAATGAGACATGACCTCCATCTAAGTGGAAAGGGGTCAGTAGTTTTCTCAGAGGACTTTCTACAAACTGTTAACAGTGGGATAAGATCTACTTAAACTAGATTCGCAGGGGGGATTCACAAAGAAGCCTGCAACTGAAGGCATAGATAAAGACAGCAGATATTAATCAGAAAAGAACAGCCTGGAAAACTGTTCTAAATTAGGATATACATGCATTTGTTTAAAAGAATTTAACTAAACATTATGGTAGAAGATATTGACCATCACATAATAGGTATAATCGAATCATGGGCCACCACTGATATATCAGATGCCGAATTGGGACCAACAGGTTATGTAATGTTCAGGAAAGATAGAATAGGAAGAAGTGTACTTATTTTATATGTTAAAGAATCTGTCCAGGCTGATGAAATAAAATTAGAAAGAGAAACATATTGCGAAGAAGCTCAGAAAACTCAACGTTAACGGTGGGATTAGTTTATCGAAGTCCAAACATAAGCGGAGAAGAGAATAAAAAAGTACAAAACGCTATGAGGGAAGGTAGCATCGGGACTGTATTATAATGGGAGATTTAGCCATGGTCATACACAATGGAAATCTATACAGAGTACGGGGAGTGAGGACCACAAGTGTTTGGTTTAGTACAAGAAAGTTTCCGTTCTCAACATGTGCTGGAGCCAACCAGGAGTGAGAATGTTTTAGACATAGTTTTGTCCTGACAGAAAGAATTAGTTCACAATGTCAAGATATGTGAGCCACTGGGGAGTAGTGATCACAATCAGATACATTTTACCATCAGTAAAATCAGAAAGAAATAATAAAAAGCAGTTCAGGAGAAATTTCCACAAAGGAAGATATAAGGACATGAGGAAATATTTAGCTAAAATAGACTGGAACAACTCACTGAAGAATAAGACAGCAACATAATGCTGGAATATGTTAAAGAATGAAATAGAGTGCATCGTCGATAGATTTGTTCCCTTGAAAAAAAACAAGGGAAACGGTCCAGAAATAAATACTTTTCGAAAGAAGCCATTAGAAACATTAAGTACAAACAAATGATGTGGAAGTCATATAGACGTACTGGAAATGACGAAGACTACAACATTTATAAAGAAGCACTATACCAAACTACAACTGAAATTCGAAATTCGAAGTGAAGCTACGAATAAAAATCAGCTTGTAATATAAAACAAGACAGCAAGAGTTTTTATGCATATTTCCGGAGCAAACAGAAAGTTCGTTCCTCTAGAAGATAATGCTGGAAATATATTATCAGAGGGATTCTCAATGGCAGAAGACCTGAATGAGTATTTTAGTTCAGTGTTTACATGGGAAGATATTAGTTCACTGCCAGTATCAGGGGGCAGAATCAGATTATTTAGGACAGTTAATTGTAACCCCAGAAATGGTAGCTAAGAATATTAGGGCTATGAAGGAAAATAAATCACCTGGAGTGGATTGGATTCCGCCAAACTACTAATGAAAATTGTAGGACAAATTAGCATACCACTTGCAACATTTGTCATTAGAAGAGCGAGTTGTTCCTTTAGAATGGAAAGAAGCAAACATTATACCGATATTTAAAAAATGTTTCAGAAAAAAGTAAGATAACTACAGACCAGTGAGTTTAATGTCAGTGATTTGCAAATTAATAGAAAGACTAATTAAATATCACAAGGTTGATTTTCTTGCTAAACATATTTTGTTAAACCCATTTCAATATTGGTTTCTAAATCCGAGGTCATGCTTAACAAATATGTTATGTTTTTTTGATGATATCACTAAGTGGTAGGACGAGGGATCACCAGTAGAATCATCTACTTAGATTTTCAGAAAGCTTTCGACAAAGTGACTCATCAAAGGGTACTGCTTAAACTAAAGGCCCTTGTCATAGGAAATGGTTTAATTAGCTGGATAGAAAATGGCTAATTGACAGAAGACACCGGGTAGTAGTTGATCGGGATGCTTCAAACTGGAAATAATTTTGAGTGGGATACCACAGGGATCAGTACTGGGAACTATATTATTCTTAATATATATGAACGATTTAGACGATGATATAACAAGCAAGGTGTTGAAGTTTGCGGATGATACACTATTGTTTAAAAGTATTAAACGTGGTAGAGATAGACAACATTTACAAGTTGATCTTGACAGGTTAACAAAATGGTCTGAAAAATGGCAAATGTTGTTCAATTTTGGTAAATGTGAATGCCTCAACACATTACATGGGAACGAAGATGTAGACTATACAATGGGTGTATGGGTGGGGTTTACTGTACTAAAACGTACTGTACAAGAAATGGACTTTGTGCTGATATGAATGTTTCAGAGTACAGCATGTTATTAAATATACCGAGTGGAACAGTTCTGCAACTATATTTCAATATGTTATATTGAAAATGTATATTTAATTGATGTAAATAGCTTACCAGGCGATGAAGTAACCCAGAGAGATACCATTGCAAAGAGCTGAACTCGTAGCAGACGCCTGCGTGACAGCAGATATATTTCGCGACGTGCCGTTTGGTAAGAATAACGCTTTGCCATCTTGAGCTGTGATTTTCAATGGCTCGGTTGAAAACTCTTGAAGCAATCGGACAACAATTGATGCGGCCTGATAACTACTGAGGGTGTCTGAATACTACGGTTGCAGTAGTTTAACTGTCGTCAAAGCAATATATCAATAGACTGACGGTCAGTCACATGACGTCTACACGTCATACCCTGGCAAAAAAATCGTGAGCGAAATGTGAAAATCGATGAACACTCGGGCACGACAGCCGATGCTATAGAGCGTCGTGTCATACACAAAAATCAATATGTTACT
>OZ023206.1:26425640-26503102 GCA_963995525.1 Escarpia spicata | reverse complement strand
ACATGACGTCTACACGTCATACCCCTGGCAAAAAAAAATCGTGATGCGAAATGTGAAAATCGATGATGAACAACTCGGGCACGACAGCCGATGCTATAGAGCGTCGTGTCATACACAAAAAATCAATATGTTACTGGTAACTAGGGATGATGTCCAAGCGTGCGCGCGTGTTTAGCTGAATAGGGTCAACGAGTCTTCTCTGTTTTCTCCCTTTGTATACCTGTCTCTATGTCTGTATGTTTGTCTCTCGCGCTCTCCTCGCTTTCTCGCTCTCTCGCTCTCGCTCTCTTCTCGTGCTCTCTCTCTCTTCTCTCTCCTCTCTCTCTCTCTCTCTCTTCTCTCTCTCTCTGCTCTCCTCTCTCTCTCTACTCTCTCTCTCTCTCTTCTCTCTCTCTCTCTCTCTCTCTCTCTCTCTCTCTTCTCTCTCTCTCTCCTCTCTCTCTCTCTCTCTCTCTCTCTCTCTCTCTCTCTCTCTCTCTCTCTCTCTCTCTCTCTCTCTCTCTCTCTCTCTCTCTCTCTCTCTCTCTCTCTCTCTTCTCTCTCTCTCTCTCTCTCTCTCTCTCTCTCTCTCTCTCTCTCTCTCTCTCTCTCTCCTCTCTCTCTCTCTCTCTCTCTCTCTCTCTCTCTCTCTCTCTCTCTCTCTCTCTCTCTCTCTGTAGAACACAACCTAAGTCGTTTTCATGGCAGAGTCGGATCAAGCAATTGTTTATGTACAGTAGCAAGAACAAGAACATTACGATATATACAAATACAAGTACTTTGAAAGAAAAACTTACCAAGTACAATTCCAAGTAGAAGTACATTTCATCATGTACGAGTACATTTTTTATATAATGACCAACAATTATAGTACTATGTACGAACCAATTATTAAGTGATTTTTAAACTATACAAAATTAATTGTTCATCACGATGGAATTCAGTAGTTTACACATCGTTGGTGTTTCGTTTGTCAGACAAGTTTGTTTGAATGATTGGTTCGTGCATCTCGCTAGTCAAAATTTGATTCGTGGAAGTCGTTGGTCTTAGTTTGGTTAAGTAAAGACACAATATAAGGTTTGCACAGTTTATTCGTGAACAACACAAACGTATTTACATGTCACGCTCCATAACTACAAGAACCAGAGACTAGACATTGATACAGAGTCTCGCAAGTTGAATCGTGTACAAGACAAAAGAAAGTTCTTTACAGGTCACCCTCCATTACTGCCAGAACATATGTTTCATAGTGTTTCGCCACTGTTTCGAAACGGCTTCTTGTAACCAATTATTGATATTACACAACTGTTCGACTGTCACGTCGGATAGCTTCACACCTGCGTCTAACAAAACACTCAAACAGTCTTTCACCACTGTAGTTGAATTAATGGTTTCGACAGCCTCGTCAAAGTGCATGGACATTTGAATGTCATCAGATAACATACAATCGTGATGAAATTTACTAAGGTAGTCTATCTTGCAACCACGACATTGTCAACCGAACCAACCATCAATGATCTACTCTACAGTCTACACCTTTAATTTCCATTCCGAGGTCCGTGCTCGTTCGGCACGCCCACGTGACTTTTCGGCACATTTACTAACTATATAAGAGCGGTGTTTTGCCATCACGGAGCCCCTTCACCTGCCCGGACTGTGGGATGTCGTTCACACGGAAAGTGTCCCATACCTTCCGTCAAAATGGCGTCCCTGTATATGTTTACTTCCGCTAAAACTTCGCCCCGTTTTATTATTTCCTATATGGTTGGACTCGTCTATTACCTGTTAACACCCGGGTACATAATATTCTGTTACGTCTTTGCTTCCAAGATTATGGCCCCCCAAAGTTGTCCTTCATATTAACATCTGGCAACGTCTTAACTCGCTATATGGTTGCGTCCACGGGTAATTTTTGTCGAGAATTTATCTTTATGATCATACAACTTGTTACCTTACTTCCTATCATGTCACTACTTATCACTGTTTCCCACCGGTCCTTGTATCACCGTACTTTAACAACGGTGTAATATTCCCATGCATGCTTTAATATTTTTTAATATTCTTGCAGAACTACATTGAAGGCCCGCTACCATCAAAGCGGCAACGAATGGTCTGTGTGTCGACAGAGACGATTAACGACAACGGGACAGCATCGATACCAACTTCCGTTCCTAACGACGTCACAACTACCCACGCTGTCAATGTCACAACTTCTACCCAGCCTGCCAACGTCGCAACTTTCCCTCCTGACTTTGCTGGTCCGAACTTTACCATTGATTTCCCTGTGACCGAAATGAAGAAGACGCTGGCACGACACATAGCAGGTGCCGTTGTTGAATGTTGAATCCAAGGGCAGGAATAAGACTTCAACACAGAGGTAGACGATACACAGCATATGCAGACATCCTCGATAAATTGACAACTTAAATGTATATATGATTATACTGGCATTGGTGTGGTAACTCAGTCACTACCTTTGTTAAAGTTATCATTTAGAAAATGAATATGATCACATTTACAAGGCTACCAAAATTTAACTAGGTGGATGAACTAACAAGCAATACATCGTTTATATCTTTCTAATAAAATGGTTTACCCTGTAGTAAAGCTATGTTTTCCAAATAAAAATTATACACACTATACCAATTATACTGAAGCAATGAATACATACTTGTTGATAATCGAATATAAGATGTACTATAATGTAGCCATACTTGTTGAGGGGAATGCTGCACAGCTGACTGAGATGGTTATTGCATCAGGACGGAAGACCATAACACAACTGTGTGTTTGCCTTATGAGCTCAAACCCAGCATGGTGGTGAAGACAGTGACTAATGTAGTGCAGTTTAACCAAGTAGTATTTCAAAGATGCAACAAGCAAACTATGTAAAACAACTTAGAATGTGGTTATTATACAAGTATGTTTTGTGTATATAATTATTATCCTTTTAAACGTGTAATTGTACAGCAAAATATCATAATATTATATACACATATCTGTTTAAAAACAACAGTTATGTATAACATGGATTTTGGTCAATGATATATAAATAACTATTTTGAACTTTATGCTTTGCAAATAATAATTATTGTTTAATGAAACAGTTATGAAATTATTGCCACAGAATTGCACGAATTTTTGACACGCGACGATCTGATTGGAGGTGAGCTGAATTTCAGATCAGAGTATGTATGTCCCCGAATCCTCCGGAACAGTTGATAAATAATGGCCGCTCCCATACAACTACTTTGTCAGTTCATTTGTTGCAGATAATGTAAGTTGTATCACAAGTACGAATGCCAACTCAATTTGATGTGTTTAAGGTATTTATTTATTATAAACACGGTAACATCGACGCCGTCGAGCCCGAATTTATCGTACCTAGTTACTGTTAGTGTTACAATAATACAAAATATCATAAATAATACAGCGTGACTGACTAGTGGCAGGTCATGTTACTACTGTTTTATCTTTTAAATTGTCTTGTGCCATCATCCATGTCTGTTCCATCGTGCAGGGCGAAGTACTTTCCTCGCAGCGTTATTCAGTCGACATTCCTCCGCATTTCACCATAAAATAAACACATTCACAACGGCGTAGGTCTTCGTCCATCAATGTTTTATAGTCGGAGGTTGATATTGTTTATAAATAGGTGTAGGTTTGTTATCTTCTTGAATAAGAGAGCTCCGAAAGAGCTCTTTGTTTTGCTCTCGTACTTAAGACGGCGTACTCAGTTGAGTACGTACTCAAGAAGTTTTATAACCACCGTGAGCACGGATTCTCCGGTGAGCATGAGATCTCGAGTCTGAGCATGGTCATGGAGTTGAGTATCAGCACTGAGTACGCTTTATAACCTCGGGCCCAGGAAGCGCTTCCAACAAAACCAGCGTCGCTTGTGGCGTCCCTTAAGGATCGTTGCTGGGGCCTCTGTTGTTCTCTGCGTACACAGCACCTATCGGTTATATCATCAGAATACACAACCTGGGCTTCCATCTCTACGCGGACGATACCCAGCTATACATCAAATTTGAGATGAGAGAAACCAACAGAATGTTGTCTCTACGCCGAATTGAGCACTGCATCAACGACGTCCCCGTGTGGATGGTCGATAATCAACTAAATTTTGTTTTGTAAAAAAGTGATACGGATTATATATGGAGCAAAAGCTCAAGACCATACAAACAACTTGTTTATCGATCTTAAAGTTATGAGGTTTTTTATTATATTGATTATAAAACAGCTATCACAATGTACAAAGTGAAATATAATTTTCTTCCGAAAAACATTCCAAGCTATTTTCACTTGAATAACGAATGTTGGTATGTAACAAGACAGAGATATATATTTAAACAATTGTACGTTCGTACAAGATTACTTTGAAGGCTATGTGTGTGTCTAATATTGGAGTCAAACTGTGGAATAGTTTACCTGAAGAAGTAATAAAGTATCAGCATATATGTATGTTTAAAAAAAGTACAAATCAATTATAATTGAGAGATATGCAGCAGTATTGTAATCATGGTATTATGCGGAGTAATGAAGACCCATAAGAATATCAAAAATGTCAAACACTAAATATAAACTCAATATGTTGTAGGCATAGTGTACAATAATTTTTGATTGGTAATTTATATTTAATATAAACATATTGTATTTACATCGCCTACTTATTTACTTACTAGTTACTCTGGAGCCAAAATTAGGAATCTCGAACAGATGATGATGCATCCGGCAGAGACGGACGGTACACAACCAGAGATTGTGATCATATCGGTGGGAAGCAACGACAGAGGGAACAAACCAAGTGTGACGACCATTCCTAATTTGCGAAGGATGGCGGCTCAAGCAGGCAAGTGTTTTCCTCACTCGGTTATCGCCATACCCGAAATAAACTTTTCTGACAGATTACCTCTTGTTGAACAAGAACACATTATGAGAACTTCGGAGAGCCTACTAGACATTAAGGGCATTGTTGTAATACCTAAATTAGAGGAGTCATCGTTCAAGACAGACACATCAGACAACATTCATTGGACACCAGAAATAGCGGACAAAATGCTAACACATTGGTTGTGCCATTTAAACTAAGAAACATTGAGGGCAACCATACCGCGCAAAACAAGTCCAATGTTCTGCGCAATCCCACGATTATCAACTTAAGCCATGTAGTGTTACCTGAGACACCACAAGTGCCCTATATAGCCTGACTTTTACGGAGAAGCTGATAATGTTGCTCCTCCAGGTGGTGTCTAGTCGAGTCATTGCTTGTTCTTATCTCTTTGACTGACGTGCCATCTTTGCTGAGTGTGGAGCCCAAGTATTTAAAATTATCCACCTATTCTAGTCTCTGTCCGTTCATCGTGATGTTGGTTGGTGCAGTATGATTGGAGCAGTTGACAAGGACTTTGCTTTTTTTCGGCGCTGACTTCCATTCTGTAAGCCCGTGATGTCGTGTCTTGTCTGGTGGTGAAGTCCTGGAGTTCTGCTTCGCTGCCTCCCAGAAATTGTGGTAGAGGTCATGTTGGTGTTTTTCTATCAACAACCTGATGTTGAAGATTTGCTCTGTTGTGCTTCTCTTTGGTGTAAATCCCGCTTGCTCTTCTGCCAGGATTTCTTCTGCCTTGCCCCTTAGTCTGTCTAGAATACTTCTCAGCATGATTTTACTGGGATGGCTAATCAGACTGGTGGTTCTGTAGTTCTGGCAGAGTCTAAGATTGCCTTTCTTTGGAAGGGGTATTATTAAGGATTGGGTCCATTCTTTCGGCCATTTCTTTGTTTCGCATATTCTCTGACATATGATTGTCATAACATTTACAATTTCTGATCCACCTTGTTTCAATAGTTTTGCTTGGATGTTGTCTACTCCGGGTGACTTACCTTCCTTCAGAGTGTACGCTGCTTCTTCCACCTCTATTTGGAGGATTTGTTCATCTCCCATTTCTCTGTTGGTGTTGATTGCATTGTCCAATATGCTGGTATCCGGTCTCAGCTGTTAGCATGTCGCACAGGTCTAAGACATCATTGGTGACACATGGCTGGTTCTTCTTTCTTTCCTTCCCAAGCAACTATGTTGCTGTCTCGTGAAATGCTTCTTTCATGTTCTCCGTGACGGTGTTGATGTTGTCCTCCAGAAGATTGAGAGCTGCAAACCTGCCCCCGATGTTTGCCTCAAATGCAGCTGCCACCGCAGTGTCTCTTAGTTTCTCAACATTGAATCTTATTCGTGGGTTGCGCTGTTTGAGGTTCATCTTCAGCTTCAGTTTGAGGGTCATCCGGACCACGTCGTAGCCTCGGCCGATGTCGATGCTCTTGGCTTTATTGATGCCGGACTTGAATCTCTTAGGTGCAAGTATCTTGTCAATCTAATTGTGTATCACCCCATTGGGTGAGTGCCAGGTTGTTTTCCTTGTGTGGGAAGAGTGTGTTGGTCAGGTTTAGCTTGTGACTACTGGTGAACTCTAGGCATCTCAGTCCTCTTTCGTTTGTTGTTTGTTTCTCCTGTTCCAAAACGACCCACTGAGCCTGCCCACTGGTCGTATGAATCTGGACCGAACTTTGCGTTCCAGTCCCTTGTGTGATGAGGAGGTCTTTCCTTGGAGTGTTCTTGGTGGTGTTCTCTAGTTCCTCATAAAACTCTTCAACTATATCAACTTCATAGTCATCATTGGAGCTACTTGGATGATGGCGATATTCGGTGGTCTTGCGGAGATGTGTATAACGAATAGCCTGTTGGATATCGGCATGCAACTGATGACAGAGGTTAGTCTGTTTTGTTCACAATAAAGCCAACTCCGCGTTGGTGTTTGGAGTCCTCTCTGCTTTACCATATCGTATGTCCTTCATCTGTGGTGGTTTCGCCACACCCAATCCATCTGACTTCAACAAGCTCGAGGATGTCTTCTTGATATCTGGCGAGCTCATGGGTCAATTCTTTCGACTTTCCGCATGCATACAAGGTGCGATGTTCCATGTCCCAATGATGGTATTTTTTAAGCGTAGCCTGATAGGTGCTATTGTCTCTCCAGTATCACACTTGTCACTCCCGCCCTGGAGGAAAGGAGCGGGTTGCGCGGTCGTTGGTACACGGGGCCCCGACCTATCCAGCATTTTTCATTCAGGAATGTTGCCAGTAATGAGAGGAAGGGGGCAACATAGAGAAACTGCAAGAGGATGGCGATCAACGCACTAGATGAGCAGTTGAGTAAATAAGAAGGGGTGGGATTCACAGATTTATGAGGGTACTTTGTTTTGATGGAAGATATGTACATGATAGATGGCCTCCATTTAAGTGGAAAGGGGCATCAGTATTCTCAAAGAACCTGCTGCAATATGTTGACAGTGGGACAGGTTGCATCTATTTAAACTAGATAAGCATTAGGAACTCAGAGAGAAGCCTGAAACTAGAGGCATATATAAAGACAGCACAAATAAATCAGCAAAGAACAGTCTGGAAAACTGTTTTGAAGTTGGATATAAATGTGTTTGTTTAAATGCAAGTAGTATAGTAAACAAAACAAAAATAATTAAGCATTGTGGTAGAAGATATTGACCCTCACATAATAGGTATAACCGAATCATGGGCCACCACCCATATATCAGATGGCGAATTGGGACTGACAAGATATGTAATGTTTAGGAAAGATAGAATAGGAAGAAGGGGAGGTGGAGTTATTAAAGATTATATCCAGGCTGATGAAATACAATTAGAAAGAGATACAGATAGCGAAGAAACTGTTTGGTGTAACATTGTTACAGGAAATAAATTCATCGTTGGATTAGTTTATCGAAGTCCAAACATGAGCATATAAGATAATGAAAAAGTACAACACGCTGTAGGGGAAGTGAGCAAACAGGACTGTATTATTATGGGGGATTTTAACCATGGGCATATACAATGGAAATGTCTACTGAGTATGCATCGTAAGGACCACAAGTTTTGAGTTTAGGACAAGACAGTTTCCTTCCTCGATATATGCTAGAACCATCCAGGGGTGAGAATGTGTTAGACATAGTTTTTCCTCACAGAATGAATTAGTTGCCAATGTCAAGCTACGTGAGCATCTGGGGAATAGTGATCACAACCAGATTAGTTTTACCTTCAAAGTAAAATCAGTAGCAGTACAGGAGAAATTTCCACAAAGGAAGATATAAGGACATGAAGAAATAGTTAACAGAGATAGACTGGAATAACACATTGAAGAATAAGACAGCAACATAATGCGGACATATTTTAAAGAGTGAAATTGAGTGCATCGTTGATCAATTTATTTCCTTGAAAAACAAGGGAAACGGTCAAAAAAAAAATTATCGAAAGAAGCCATTAGAAAAAGTCATATAGACGTACTGGAAATGACAAATACTACAACATTTATAAAGAAGTACCAAACCAAGCTACAGCTGAAATTAGAAATTCAAAGAGAAGCTATGAACACAAATTAGCTTGTAATATTAAACATGACAGCAAGAGTTGTTATGCGTATGTTCGAAGCAAACAGAAAGTTCAAGATAAGGTCGGTCCTCTAGAAGATAGTGCTGGAAATATAATATCAGAGGGATTCATAATGGCAGAAGACCTGAATGAGTACTTTAGTTCAGTGTTTACCAGGGAAGATATTAGTTCACTGCCAATACCAGAGGCTAAGTTCAAGGGGGCAGATTCAGACTATTTAGGACAATTAATTGTAACCCCGGAAATGGTAGCTAAGAAAATAAGGGCTATGAAGGATAATAAATCACCTGGAGTGGATGGTATTCCACCCAAACTACTATTAGAAATTGTGGAACAAATTAGCATACCACTTGCAACAGTTTTCAACTTGTCATTAGAAGAGAGAGTGGTTCCTTTAGAATGGAAAGAAGCAAACATTATACCGTTATTCAAAAAAGGTTCGAGAAACAAGTCAGAGAACTATAGACCAGTGAGTTTTTCTGTGTATGTTCGAAGTAAACATAAATTCATGATAAGGTCGGTCCTCTAGAAAATATAATATCACAGGGATTCTTAATGGTAGAATGTCACAAAATCGAATGTAAGTATTAATAAATTGGCGGTACCCGATTTGACATGGCAAGTTATAGGTTCAGGTGCATTAGGATTCGGAGTGAACGGATAGCAAAACGTAACACCAGATATGTATGTACGAGAAGCCAACTGGCGTTCCCATTTAATACAACAACATAGACATATTCGGTTCAGTGATAGTTGGCCAACCGTTACTCTGCTATGACATTATAACACCATACATTGAGCTCGACAAGTATGCATGCAAATACCAATTTACATGGGAGACAATTTAAACAGCTGGTCACTTATATGAAGACGGGTATACACCGTTGTAAAGTAATTGAGCTGTAACCAATGTCTCGTGCTGTGCGAATGTCAGCGTTCGCCTCGGCCGCGTTCGGTGAGATGTCATGACGAAAATCGCTCGGCGAACGAATTCACGTAGACGAAAGCAGGCGACTCGGGCGATAAAGTAGACGGTAGATTTGCCTTGTTGATCCCACGCGAAACACCAGGCAACAACACGGAAACGATGTCACGACGTCGACAAGGTCTGTCACGGAGTCCGTGTTAGGACAGATGAGCTACAGCCCGGCGGAATGGCTATGCCTAGTTGACAGTCGCTAGCAGACGAAACGGTGGTGGCTTCGCATTCGAAGATCACGTCAAAACGGAATTGCAGACGGTTATCGCTCAGTCTTCTTCAACACGTGAGAAGTGCAGCGACTCACATCTAATCAGTACTGTTGATATCGTAGGAGTATTTACCTCAGGCGTTGGCGGACACACATGTCGGCCCAACTCCTGGAGACGAGAGTGCAACACTTTCTTCTGCTCAAATGTTCGTCTGGCCTCGAATGGCCGTTCTGCCCTTATATAGCTTGATGGCCGGAAGTTAGTCTGACCAATTACGACACTTAATACAAATTGAAGTCGCTCCCGAAACCGGCTCCCGAAACCTTTCACACTTCGAACCAATCCTTTCAACTCGCTGAGTTTAAAATATATTTTGTCAGCTAAACGTTTGGCTATATAAGTGCTCATTTAATATGTAACTTACCTGAATTACTTACATAATTAAAATCACTGGATTCCCTGTATCGAGCCGGATACCATAATGTTCATCGTACATTCCAACTATCACGAATTAATCCATAATTAGACTGGATACGATGACTATTGTTACTCGTCGTTACTCGTGAACCCCTTATTTCATTTAACCCACTAAGTAATGGTTCGTACCCTAGGTAAATAACTTCTCGATAACGTAACTGATAGTTAATGGCATTTAGTTCCCTTCCTTAAAAGATGAAGTTCGAGGAGGACCTAGCTTCTTAGTTTGGCACTGCCTTGCCTCTAAACTAATATCTCAAACATGATATACGGTAAAAGGGAAACGTAATGCTCTTGTTCAGCGAATCCTGTGAACCAAACGTTACCGCCAAAATAAAAATCTCGGCGCGAGCCCCCAGTAGTAAGTATTAATATATTAATAAATTGGCGGTACCCGATTTGACATTGCAAGTTATAGGTTCAGGTGCACCAGGATTCGGAATGAACAAATAGCTAAACGTAACACAAGATATGTATGTACGAGAAGCCAACTGGCGTTCCCATTTAATACAACAACATAAACATATTCGGTTCAGTGATAGTTGGCCAACCGTTACTCTGCTATGTACCATACATTGAGCTCGACAAGCGTGCATCCATATACGGATTTACATGGGAGACAATTTAAACAGTTGGTCACTTACATGATGACGGGTATATACCGTTGTAAAGTCAATGAGCTGTAACCAATGTCTCTTGATCTGCGAATGTCAGCGTTCGCTTCGGCCGCGTTCGGCGAAATGTCAGGACGAAAGATATCATCTACTTAGATTTTCAAAAAAGTGCCACATCAAAGATTACTGCTTAAATTAAAGGCCTAAGACATAGGAAACGGTATAATTAACTGGATAGAAAATGACTGATTTCAAGAAGACAACGGGTTCCACAGGGATCAGTTCTGGGACCTATATTATTCTTAATATATTATATAAAAATTTTGGACGATGATATAACAAGCAAGGTGTTGAAATTTGCGAATGATACAAAAGTGTTTAGAAGGATTAAAAGGGATAGTTATAGACAGCATTGATAAGATGATCTTGACAGGTTGATCAAATGGTCTGAAAAGTGGCAAATGTTGTTACATTTGGGGAAATGTAAATGCCTCCACACAGGACATGGGAACGAAGATGTAGACTATACAATGGGTGGGTGTACTGTACTAAATACTACTGTAAAATAAATGGACTTAGGGTTAACCATTTGTGCTGATATGAAGGTTTCAGAGCACAGCACTGCGGAATTGCAGATTCAAAGGGAACTAAAATTATTTGATTAATTAGGCGAAATATAGCGTATAAGTAAAAATAACAAATAATACCCCTGTACAAAGCAATAGTTAGGCTCAATTAGAATATTATATACAAGCGTGGAGGCCATACCGCAAGAATGAAATAAATATGTTAGAAAGAGTACAGAGGAGAGCGACTAAAATAATACCAAACAGAGGGATCCTAGTTATGAAAAACGGCTGAAAGAATGTGGTTTAAGAACACTAGAGACCAGGAAATTGAGAGGAGATCAGCTAGAAGTGTTTACAATATTGAATGGTCATGAAAATATTGATAGAAATAAGTTAAGACAGTGAGAAGGACTAGAGGACCTGAAGTCACATTAGTAAAGGACCTGTGTAGATTAGACATACGAAAGTTCTCATTTTCATAAAGGTCTGTAAATGAATGGAACATATTATCTGCTGATTGTGTGGATGCTAGTAGTGTTAACATGTTTAAAAATACTATCGACACATACCTCAGAAGGGGCGGGATACATGTAGATAAAAGGGTTGGACTCTCGATAAGCCAAGGGGCTTCCTAGTCCACCTGCCACCAAGAGTTAATTCCCTGGATGGCAATCTTGTTAAATTGTGTTAACCTCGAATATTTAGTAGCAATTTCATGTCTTGGGTTAGCCTAAAGGTTTTTTGGCAAACCTGTCGGATGTAAATCGAATTTTATGAAGAGTTCCAAATATTTGGAAAGTCGCCACACAAATATTCAAAAGCCCCCCTCACCCGCCCCGCCGTCTTCCGCCGTCACGATCCGACAACGGAGTGGTGCAAAAGCTGCGGTTCAGCCTATGTGAACGTATACTGCCCGCAAAATTGCCTTTAGTATACCCGAAGTATTGTTCGCAATTTGAAAGTTGCGCCCTTAAAAAATATCGTAATTATAAACACAACATTCAAGTGCCAAAAAACCGCTATTGCCTGTAATGGGCACTTACAGCAAAAGCATGCATCACTACCCACATATACCTTTGAAGTTCTGAGTTCCCACGCACCAAACCACACGTCAGATTACTGATTCAGCGAACTTCTGCATACTCGAACTTCTGCGTGTTCTTTGATATGACCTATTATTAGAAGAAACTCTTCTCAGTAGACATCGTTTGATTCGTTTTATGAGAGGTGCTTTCACCAGAGTAGTCGTCATTGGAGTGCTGGCATACACGTGATTAAGTAGTAGTATATATAAGGTTAGTCTGAAATTTTGTTTTGTTTCATACAGCGCCGGACACTACACTGTGTACACACAGCTCTTTCTGTCGCTCTCCTGCTATGAAGACGTTTCTTGTAAGTAATTCATATTTGACGCGCTGATGTATTGTTAAGTAGGCCTCTAATTCATATTTGACGCGCTGATGTATTGTTAAGTAGGCCTCTAATTCATATTTGACGCGCTGATGTATTGTTAAGTAGGCCTCTAATTCATATTTGACGCGCTGATGTATTGTTAAGTAAGCCTCTAATTCATATTTGACGCGCTGATGTATTGTTAAGTAGGCCTCTAATTCATCTTCGATGCGCCGGTCAGAGCCGAGCATACGATTGTTCTGCAGTACGTTATACCGTAATCATATATTGAATCGGTTAACTGATCTTGCAACCAGATATCTTTGTGACAAAGCTTTTGTTCGAAATATTACGTATGCAAAATGAATGTCATACTTGGAAACGAATCCTGGTCTTTTCAACCAGCATTACGATAACGTTATATCATGTTATAACCAACTATATTCAGGTCTAGCTAATAGAACTGTTCAAGAAATATATTATTGGGAAACGTCTTGATATGTTACCATAATCTCAGGCGTGTCGCGTCGGATGGATTTTGTACCGTTTTAATACGAATTTGGTTAATTTGGAAACATCGTGATAACGAATATCTTGTTTGTGTTCAACAAAGGAAGTGTAAAGTTCAGTGTCAAACGTAACATGTAAAGTCTAGAAGATTAGTTTAGCAATTAAGGTCACCTCGCTATACATGTCACTTTTGTCTAGTCATATGGCTGTTCATCACCAGGTTCTTGCCATTATATTGCAAGTTGTTGCCACTACGATGCACGACCGGTGTCGACAATGGTGTCTGCAAAAATACTACGAATGTGTCAACACGTGCTGGGTGGGAAAGACGATGTCGATTAAAAAGTTTCAAGCCTGCGAGAAGAAGTTAGACAAATGCTACTTATCGTGTGAACGGCAATATCTTCGTAAGAAGAAACCTGCAGAGGCGCCGAGTCAAGAGCGGCATCCGTAGGCACATGCTGCTTTGTAAGTTGTCATTCTCCTCATGTTTCCCTGTTATGTTATATATGTCCGGGGTGAGACTGAACGTCGATTTATGTTGTGTTTTCTTTGCGTACCCCCTCATTTTTCTTGCACTGTTGTCTCCATCAACCGGCTCCACTTCCCTCAATCTGTCACCTTCATTCTCCACTACTCTCCCAATCCGTCAAAATATCTCGTTGCACAATCATCCCATCGCAATCAATGTCATACTCGCACCTGTTTCCCCTCCACTCTCCGGCCGTATACTTTCTTTCCCAACCGTTCTACTTCCATTCGAGCCACGTGTCCGGCTAACAATAAGCAACGCAAATTAGTAAAGTCGTTGGCACGTGACTTTATCAACATTGACCAATTTTTCAATGTAACTAGCCATAATGATGAGTGTGAAGATGATGAGCATCATATGTAGTTTGCTAGTTACAGTGACCGACCGACCGACCGACCGACCGACCGACCGACCGACAGACAGACCGACCGACCGACCGACCGACAGACCGATCGACCGACCGACCGACCGATCGACCGACCGACCGACAGACAGACCGACCGACCGACAGACATAAATACATGACTCTCTGTGTGCGTGCCTATTTGTCTGTCTGTCTGTCTGGCCATGCATTTTTTCCATGTCTATATAGAATAAGAATACGAATAACACAAATTTATTAGCAACTCAACTGAATTGGATTCACATTATACAATAAAATACAACTAATACATTGAAACGTCATACAGTATTAATACACTGAAATGTCATACAGTATAAATACCATCCTTTTGCACTTCATTCTTTATTGGCAGTTGTGTAATCCCCGTGGTATAAAAGAGTTACGGTATCTGTTTGTACGGGTTATTAGCAAAGGGTACACATTACACTGTCTGATGTCGTATTTGGTACGCCGTTTGTCAGGCAGCAGATAATTTAATCTGTGTGACATGTTTTTGACAAAGACAGTCTCGTCTTGCTTTCAATGTCTCCAATTTGACATACCTGAGTACCTCAGCGTAACTTATTCCAGGGGAAATACACTCTAATGCTCTTTTCTGTATCATTTTAATATTGTCAGATAAATATTATGGCAAGTTGGTGTGCTATACAGGAAATGCATATTCTAAAAAAGGTCTCACAACACTGACATATATAGTGACCAAATCATTCTGGCTAATTCCTACTCGCTTTAACTGATACAAGATGTACAATCGTTTCTCGGCCTTGTTCACAATATTGTCTATATCCTTATCCCATGTCAGATCCTGTGAAATTGTAACACCCAGAAGCTTGGTCTACTTGATATATATCTTTTCCATCGATCTTTATATTTGGGATAGTGTTTCGAAAATTGCGGTCGTGTGCAAAACTGATGATCATCTCTTTTGATTTTCCTGAATTAATTGTCATATAATTCTGTTCTGTCCACCTAGCAGCAACGTCAACATATTCCTGTATAGCAGATACACCCTTTCTATCGCATGCTTCGAACAATGTACTGTCATATATATACTTATATAACGGAACAGGCGTTTCTAAATCATTTATGTAGACTAGGAAACATTTAGGTGCATAGAGTGTTCCTTGTGGTACTCCCCCAATGTGGTGACCAGAATGCGAATATTCATTTCCTATTTTTACTTGTTGAATTCTGTCCAATAAAAATTTTGCCATCCATCTTATAATATGTGAAGGCAAACCATACAACCGCAGCTTTTCTAGTAACAAATGATGATTAATGAGGTCAAGCGCTTTGCTAAAATGTAGCATTACAACTCGGACATATGAATCCAATTTGGCAATGCATTCGTCGTTCTGTATGAGTTTTTCCTGTTTGTGACGTTTGTTCTATTTTTGAAAGTGAATTACGTAAATGCAGTTTTCAATTATTGGGTCCAAAGTACAAAATTCGGCACACCTCTAGTGTAAAGTAGGTGTACACCCTTGGTAAGTACTTCTCCTCTCTAAGTAGATTTCACGTGTCAAATGCTTACGATGATTTCCTAAGTGTTGTCTGAAGTGTCTTATGTTTTGTTAACATTTTCAATTGACCATTTCTCTGAGAGGCATGACGTATAGACAGAGGGCCTACGTGATATGTTTAAATGGTAGGCATTACACAGTAACAAAGCTCACTGTTGGTGTTTCATTTCGAAATACTTTGCCTCATGATCGGATGGAATAAAATGCAAGGCGCACTGCGTTTACGATAGAGATAACATTATTTACGAAATGCTCCATTACTAGTATTTATAATGTGTGAAGATTATTATGTGAAGGGATTCATTAACCACGGTCATTGCAGTTCCTGCTAATCTATGATTGATATAAATGAGAGCCAACCATTCACACGGTACAGTAACAGTCTCATAATATTTTACACATATATTACGTACCTATTACCTAGCAACAAGGTCCGCCAAATACATACCGAACATATGAAACGGTCGGACATTCCGTCGTATATAATATGTTGAAAATATGGCTACAGCTGTTTTTTCTTTGCAACAAAATATAGGGTAACATTATTTAAGCGAGAACTGCATTCGGGGAATATTGATATAGCCTGTGTCACACCGCTCTTGTAATTTAGTGCACACATATAAACAATCATTGTGTAATGTACCCTTTGATTGACATCTTGTCAGTTCCATCTCAGTCAAAGCCATGACAATATTCTTATTGCAATAGCTGTGTTCTATGATGATCCTCTGAGGTTATTTTGTGGGGAAAAGAAACATTGTCAATGGACTACAATGATGCTTGAATAGCGCACACAAGTGCAAGGACAACTCGACGTTTTGATACAGACATCGCTCCATCTCCCACCACTTTCTTTCTGGAAACATTGCGAAGTTGGTCGACATATACAAACGTCGGTGGTCCACATAAACGTATTATCATAAGACATAATTTACATAGTCAGCGTTGGAAGTATTTATGTCGATATTTGCTGAAAAGATGACGATCACGCGGGCCGGCATTTTTTAGAGCTGCCGGTTCGACCGAAAAGGTGGACTGTCTCTGACCTCCGGTCCGGCAGTGTGGACACTCCCCATGAGTCAGTGCAGCTTCCGGTATGGTCATTACCCTGTTGATATAATATTCACTGAAGAATGTTTCCGAGAAGTGCAGATGGTGTTCGAATGAAAAGGTCTGCCAGAGGATGAAGTGTGAAGTGCTCTGTATAGTCCCAAGGAGTGAATAACGCGCTTTGTAAGAATACGCATTTAACGTTTCGTGCCTAATTCACTCAATCTGAGCTTGATTGTACTTGCTGACTTTTAATTTGGGAATTTTGTTCACCCCTCATTGTTCTAGTTCGCTCAGTTGTATACATGAATAGATAGCAATACAGGGCAGTGCGTGGGTTCATGTAAACTGATAGTTTCCGTGCAGTAGTTACTCATGCAAACACTTCGCGCAACACGTTTTATAACACGAATATTATGACAAGTACAATTACAAGCACTTTGAAAACAAAAACTTACCACATATAATTCCAAGTAAACGTACATTATGTCGTGTATGAGTACTTTTTTATGTAATGACCAACAACTACATTATTAAGCAAGTGTCAATTATTAACTTGTTTTTTTAATAAATTAAACAAAATTAGTTGTTGATGAGATTAGGATTCATTGTCATAGTGCGTACTATGTCAAGAGGTGTAACCATACATCGAACTATCGATGCATCGCGATAGTCGATGTGGCGGTAGTGTACTATCGATAGCAAATTGAACTATCAATACAAATTATTGTCGATAGTTCACTGATATATCCATAGTAACGACAGCGGGATATTTTCTCAGTTATTCTAAATCGACACTAGCGAAAACTGGAATTGTTGAGATAGTTAAAATATAGTGATCTATCTAATAACTTTGTGGACAGTACACACACACACACACGCACGCACGCACGCACGCACGCACGCACGCACACACACACACACCTGACACATGACTTAGTGGCGCTTTGTCAATATCTCTAGCGCGTTGCAATAGAATATCTTGCATAAACTGTAAGAACAAGGTGAGTCTGGCAGTCTGCTATGACATAGTGCGCGGACACGCTAGGTCGAGTGGCCGTTTTAGTGTCGCTCTAGTGCTATTATGGTTGTTCATGAGGTTAAGGTGACGTTTCGTACGTCGACGTCATTGAAGCGGGATATGTAACCACATGTGGAGAAGTGTATCAAGTGTAATCAATAGATTAACAAACACAACGTGCTGGTATTGTGAATTGTTTATGTAAGTTTATAGCCTGGTAAAATCAATCAATGTCAAACACATTTGCCTTGAAAACGAGTTCCGTGACACAAAAGAGAGAATGTGAATGTTTTATTGCAGTTACATTAATGAGAGTTCTAGACTCCCTTTCTAACCGTACGTACGCAGGTGGGGGTTTATGGCAGCAATTGTCACTGTTACAATATATTGAACGTAAACTCGTTTCCACTTAATTTCTGATGTTGCCAATTACGGCATTGCAACCAACATATATTTACAATAGTTTGAACATAACTGAATAAATAAATTACTCTAAATATTTACCTTGTTTTTTTCAAATGCATCGCTAATCGGTAGATAGGAGGTCTATGGTCAAAGTAAGCGGATGCATATGGAAAGAGGCGGGTGGGCCTTGTCAGCTGGAAGAAAATTAACTTGCAATCTTCCATAGATAGCGTACTACTATATTATATAACAAATATATATTATAATGTTTATGATATAATATAGTAGTACGCTATCTTTGGAATATATATATATTATCATTATATTATATATATATGTAATATTATATATACATATTATAATATTATATATATATATCATATATAATATGGCTTAATAATTATTGCGACAGTATTACGATGTTATCACGGAATAGCGAATAGTAAGCAGCACAATACATAATTTATTGGTGGCATCGCCAAGTTGATAGTTGATTAAACATGGTTAATCCTGGATTGATGAGGTTCTGATCAAAGAATGAATACGTTAGGTCGATAACTAATTCCCGAATGGAATTGTAAAAATATGTTTACGAAAAGTATTAAAAATGTGCTACTTATTTGTTGTTGTCATTTATTATTAATATCGACAGTGCAGTATATTACTGACGATACCTATCCACATTTATATTTACTACTGATCATATTACATCGTCCCATCGAATATTGGAATGCATCAATACTCTGACGTAGTGTTGCCCCGTAATCACCATCGCGTGGCACTTACAACGCGTATCATTGTCCTAATTTATGTGATTCGCGCCGGTCCTCGGACACTATTGACCAAGATTGTCACACGTAACGGCGTGTCTGACGGCAAGTGGACAACGACCATGTCTGTTTACGTAGGATTCGATCCACTTGATTTAGGTCAAACATCTTAATACAATTCCCACATACTAGTATGTTCAACATGAGAATCGGAATAAGAAAGAAATAGTTACTGTCCCATTTTATCTACCTATATATACTACAGTTAATTATTACTGATAAATCACACTAACAACATACTAACACGGTCAGTTAAACAAACAGTTTATGTTGCACTGTGTAGCATCAAAGCGTTTAAATAAAGCAAGCATAGACATTCACGCTGTTATTCTGGTGTGACGTAATCATATTGTATATGCTACCAGTTCAAAATCAAAAAGGCGTATCGTTGAGTTACTTTGCTTGATTACTTAAATGCTTTAAGTAGTATGATGGATGAACTGTCAAATAAATACTAAAAAACACCACAAATGATCTTTGTCACACTAGCCACCCATGTTTTACTTTCCATACATTTAGTTCATAAGTAATTAATTTTACAACACCTTTAACATGATTTACATAACTACACCACAATATGAATTATTATAGTGTTTTAATATAACAATAATTTATTTACCTGTAGCTAAACATTATTAATACAAATATGGTTTCATAAGCGTAATATTTTAATGTGACAGGAAAATACCCATCCACTCGATTACACATAACTGATACTCTCCTCTCTCGTTTGGCAGTTCGTGGTGAGGCTGGCCTTGGTATTGGTTCTCGATTTATGAACATTTCTTTTCCCGTAACTGTTAGTCCACCACCTGTCTCCACGCTCCTCTATCCCTCGCTCTCTTCTCCTCTCCTCTCCCAATCAGGCTAAATTGTACATTCCACAATCCCCATCTCAGGTGTGGTGTCCTCTTCTCCTTCGGTATTTCATTTTAAGGACATACGTTCTGTTCGCTAGGTGCACACTTTGCTCCATTCGTTCCACGGTCATTTTAGCCGATCTATGCAATCGTTGCGTTAAATTAGTATCATCGACAAAGTTACGCTCTGACTCATAATATTGATATCGCATTCCGTTCTTCTCTGCAGGTGAAACGGACGACAAGGTGTCACGGAGACTTCCGTATCGACCCGATCACAGTGACTGACGCTATCATTTGTACACAGTTGAACAATAATCGATGGACGTGTTCGTCGAAAAGGTAGCAAGATAACATCAAGTTCAGTTCAGTGTGAAAACCAATATTGTTTATAATACGACGAAACACAATTTCTTATCTACAAAGGTCTGGCTGGGCCTAATCGTTTGAGTCACCTGATCTCCAACCTAGATGGACTAACATGTAGGGATGACATAACTGTCAAACTATTTTACTACGCTGCAAGGGAGAAGTAACACTATTGAGGTGCAGCAGCAGAAGCAGCAGCAGAAACAGCAGCAGCAACACCAGCAGAAATCGTTGTCGCCGACGCCGCCGCAATAACATCAATATCACCAGCACCAGCAGCAGCAGCAGCAGCAACAACAACAAAAACATCTTCATCATCAACGAGAACAACACAACCACCACCACCACCAACAACAACATTCAATAATAGTCAACAACAACATCATCATCAACAACAATAAAAACAACACCAACATCAACATTGTAATGTTTCCTAGGCACTAATCACCATCAGGTCAAGACGTGGGTACCCGAGTGAGCACTATATAAGTTCACTCGCATAATTCTATAACCGTTTTCTGTCTGGCTGTCGGTTACTGTGTGCATTTATTAAAACGTTATCTCTTTTTTCGTGTATTTTATTGTTTTCACCACTTATCTGTCGTCGTCCTTGTGCGAATTATGGAAAATAAACACATGCAAAGAAAAGAAAATAGTCGCTTTCGACAATAAATGCCTGTGCAATATCCTGGGCATCAACTGAAGCGACCTTGTGACAAACCTTGTGAACACCATCTAGTCAGAGGCTGAACTGGCGCCTGATCGTCGATCGTGATGTACAGCTGTTCAAAAAAAAGATGGAGCAACGTCAGAATTCTAGCAAATAACAGATCTGGGTGGAACATTTTACTGCCTCTAGACGAGGGAGCCGCCAAGTTTAAGCAAGTGCAATCTCAAGAGACAACGGAGATGTTCCTGGATGTCAACCGATGATTGGTACAACAACATCAGTTGTTGCTAGACAGTCCGACATGTGACTAACACTCCGTGTAACAGACGTTACACGTGTACTTCGTTTGAGGCGTACAGGCGTGGGAGCAGAGGACCCTTCTCTCCCTCTTTTCTCCGCCAACGGTTCTTTTCTCCTCTCTTCTGCATTCCATTCCACATCGCACGTCCTCTCGCCTGTTGCCTGATAGACTACACTGCAATCTTCGAATCCTGTGATGCCTTGTTAAACCTTGCGCGAGTTCGTTCATTCTACATTGTTTCAGTTCATTCAGCTGTATGAATGAGTATATGGCTATAAGACAGTGGTGGGTAGTTGTGTACGCATATTTTTCGCGCGTTATTTGCAGCGTGGCGGAGTACTTCCAAGAGAAAGCGATGTGACATTCTATTGAACAGGTCTGCCATGGAGTAGAATGATTATTAAATCACATTCACAACAATAATCAAAAACATGTTAAACGAATCATTAAAACGTAGTATCAGTTAACATGTAGTATGTGCTGTTGCTGGTGATATATGACAACGAACTGAGAAGTTTGATCCATTGAAGTATATGTAAGTTAATAGAGACGCGATCCAAACATTGTACTTGGTTTACGAAGTAGTGTAAAAACGGTAGTAGGCTTACAAACAAAGGTAGATTTTCATTTCAACAGTTTCATTACATTCTGAACATCTACAATTTAAACATTTCACTTGATATGTATTTAAGTAGATGTCACACAACATATATATATAAACTTTAACCTGTGTTTAGTGTTTCTTATTTTGTTGTATATATTGTTTTAGATTCTTGTGAAATTACGTTTAGGCAGCCTAGACGGAAAGGTGTTGTATGTATTTCTTTAATAAGACGGTTGCATTTTCTGGTTACTCTTATACTTTTGTGTAGACTCTTTTTGATCGCAAAATGTGTAAATGACTTGGGTAATAAATCATGTTTAAAGTCATGCATAAATAGTGAGACCTGAAAATGTTAGTATTTTTTCAGACTCGGATATGGGACCAGTATGATCGCAACTCCTTTGGTGTAGGAGTCATACTGATTCTTTAAGAATAATTAATAAAACAAGATACTATCTCCTATGGAGACTCTAAACTACGGTGCAGAACATTGATAGAGATACGCTATATGGTTTAAATGCTTCAGAAAACTTAACTGCAGTAAATATTTACAGTCATTATAGTGTTAAACAAAAATGGAGAATCATCATACATTTCATTTTCAATGTGTTTTGCTTCATTGAATATTGTTTTTTAAGTCAAAGTTTATGTTTGTTTGGATCCGACTAATAGTAATAGATTCAGCCAATTACAAATGTGATGCACTTTTCAAAGTTCGTTGACATGTCAAAACTAACAAAACCTTCAAACAAACGTACATAAATATTACTAGAGTATGTATGTATATAGTAATATACATCATAAGTACATATCAGTTGAACAGGTGAATAGATACAGGTAATGGCAAACACCTTGATGTTAATGATTAAGCAAAACAATATAAATTCAATTGTTAGTGTCAAAGAATAAGTAGAGATAGACATCGCATGGATTTCTAGCAGAGAACGTAACACAAAAAAAGAGAAAGGGCAACTAGGGTTAGAGTCGATGACATCAAGAGATGTTTTGGGTGAGGAATAATTAATTTAGAGGAGACTTAAAAATAAAATATAAAATAATCCTGTTTTGGCCGGTTTGCCAGTTGACATATAAAAAACACACTAAACACCACTGACTGCAAGTGATTGAGTAATCACTGTCATTGACAGAGATAACATAACATATATATAGAAGCCAATTTCATTCCCAACATTGAGAACCAGCCTTCTGAAACTGAAAATGAGGTAGGTTCATGCTTGTTTGTCAGATAAAAATTGTACTGTACAGGCTGTTCACTGGGACGAATCTGAATTGGAATCTTCTAGGCCTAGCAATGAAAGTACTTCATCTGAAGACACTTCAGCTATATATATATATATTATGTTATGTTATCTCTGTCAATGACAGTGATTACTCAATCACTTGCAGTCAGTGGTGTTTAGTGTGTTTTTTATATGTCAACTGGCAAACCGGCCAAAACAGGATTATTTGTTATTTTCTTATATGTTATGCTGTCTGGGTATATATATATATATATATATACATAGCCACCAATCATACTATCATGTGCCACTTTGAAAGTTGAAAGGCATCTTTGAACACCTTTGGATAAAAAACCTTACAATTATAGAATAAAGCAATAGTACAGTAGTAAAATATGTTGTGACTAATATGTTGCAGTATGGCACGACAATCATAATATCACATGCCAACTTAGAATGTTCAAAGGTACATTAGTAGCAAATTTGATTGAAAACATCAAAATAAAACAAAAAACAACTCTTAATTATAGAATAATACAATCTTACAATGGTAACATAATTGGTTGTAACTAGTATACATTACAGTCTCTGGCCCGATGATAATATCTTATGTCACTTTAGAAGTCCAAATGCACAATAGTAACAACTTTGAAAAACCAAATATTGTTTCAAAATAATATTTTCGGGGAGAACTTAAAAAACCCTTGTAATAATACAATGCTGTGATAGTACAATGATCGTCGTCAACATCATCATCATCATCATCATCAAGATCACCATCATTGTGGAGCCGTAGTGGACGAAGGCCACAGCATGTCGTTTCCAAATCTGCCTGTCTTGCACTATCCTCTGCAACCAATTCGAGGCTATATTTGGCGGAGATAGAACGTTGAAATTGGTGGTGTATCAAAGTTCAAAAGCAAGTGGAATTACTGATTGATAAGTATTATTCTTGCCTTAATATCATTCATAAAGTAGCAGTAAACATATATTGAGTAGCAGTTGTGCTTAAAGTTAGTTAGATAAAGTATTTTAGGACACTTTAGTCTAGTGAGTGATAATAGGGTACGTTAGCTTACGGCTACGATAAGTTTGTAAACAACATTTAACAAACCTCGTTATGTGGTAGAATATATAGGTGATAAAATAACAACCATAAACTACCTACATAAGATAATATCTGTGTAAGTCAGTACCTGCTAGACATTTTGATAAGGTAGCTTTGTTGTTAAAATTAAGCATTTGCGATAATCGGGCGAACTAAGTTTATGTAGCTAGTGTCTCTCTTATTCGCTAGGGCGCTGTATAACCTAAATAAATAAGGCAGTCTAGCGTACACAATCTTACGAAAAGTGTAACATTTGTGCACAGAAAACAGTCTTCTTAAAGACTACATAGACAGTGAATGGTGTAAACACAGTTGACAAAACTATTTTAAATAGCTAATTAGATTATTATTATTAAATAAATTCTGATATGGCGCCTTGCAAGCGGCAAGTCAAGGCAAAGAGACACTTGGTGTGCGACGACTGCCACAGTTGGATAGATTTTGCCTTATCCGGCTGTACGAAGTCATGGACAGAAACCAAGGAAGAGGGATTCACCTTTCAGTGCGTGGGGTGTTGGAAGGTGAAATGTCTGGAGAAAGAGGTAGCTAGGTTGGTAGATATTGTGAAGGGGATGGAGATGAGAATCAGCAAGAAGACAGACGGAATGGAGAGAGACGACAGGGATAAAGTTGGGAATACTGTGAAACTGAAGGAGCAGAGTAGTGGCAACAAGACCGAGGAAAGGAGACTGAGAGGAGGGAAGGTGATCGGAGGGGAAGAAAGTGGAGGATCGACGGCAGGAAATGTGACAGGTGTGAAGGTGGCAGGAGAGAAAGTGACCGTAGAGAAAGAGGTAGGAGGGAAAAAGAGACGGGAGAGGAGAGAAGGAAATGCAATGGGAGGAAAGATGACGGGAAGAAAGGAAGTGAGAGTACATGTGACAGAAGAGAAGTCGGGAGGGACGATGACAGGAAGAAAGGTGACAAGAGAAACAGCGTCAGGAAAGAATGGAACGGACGAGATTGTGACGGGAGAGCAGAAGACAGGGGAACAAGATTACAACCAGACAGATGCAAACCGTAGAAAGAGCTACACTGAGGCAGTGATTGAGGGGGCAATGAGGAAAGAGAGGGTGTTTATGGGCGATTCGATTATGAGAAAGACAGATAAGACTCTAAGCGAGGGGGAGGACGTCGTTGTTTGTCTACCGGGGGCTAGGATAGAACATGTAACTGAAAGGGTAGATAAGGTACTGGGGCATGGCAAGGGAGGGTCTATACTAGTACATGTAGGGACAAATAACGCAGAGAGGGAGGGAACAACTGGGATAGTTCAGAAGTACAGACAGTTAGTGAAGAAGTTAAAGAAGACAAGAGTAGAACAGATTATCCTCTCAGGAATTTTGCCAGTAATGGGAGAAAGGGGGCTGACATATAGAAACTGCAAGAGGATGGCGATCAACGCATTAGTTGAGCAGATGTGTAAAGAAGAAGGGGTGGGATTCGTAGATTTATGGGGATACTTTGTTGGGAGGGAAGATATGTACATGAGAGATGGCCTACATCTAAGTGGAAAGGGGGCAGCAGTTTTCTCAGAGAACTTGCTGCAATCTGTTGACAGTGGGACAGGCTGCATCTATTTAAACTAGATTAGCAGGGGGGATTCACAGAGAAGCCTGAAACTGGAGGCATAGATAAAGACAGCAGAAATAAATCGGCAAAGAACAGCCTGGAAAACTGTTCTGAATCAGGATATAAATGCATTTGTTTAAATGCAAGGAGCATAGTAAACAAAAGAAGTGAACTAAACATTATGGTAGAAGATATTGACCCTCACATAATAGGTATAACCGAATCGTGGGCCACCACTGACATATCAGATGCCGAATTGGGACTAACAGGATATGTAATGTTTAGGAAAGATAGAATAGGAAGAAAGGGAGGTGGAGTTATTTTATATATTAAAGAATCTATCCAGGCTTATGAAATAAAATTAGAAAGAGAAGCAGATTGCGAAGAAGCTGTTTGGTGTAACATAGTTACAGGAAACTCAACGTTAACAGTTGGGTTAGTTTATCGAAGTCCAAACATAAGCATAGAAGAGAATGAAAAAATACAAAACGCTATAAGGGAAGTAAGCAAACGGAACTGTATTATTATGGGGGACTTTAACCATGGGCATATACAATGGAAATCTCTACAGAGTATGGGGAGTGAGGACCACAAGTTTTTAGTTTTAGTACAAGATAGTTTCCTTTCTCAACATGTGCTAGAACCAACCAGGGGAGAGAATGTGTTAGACTTAGTTTTGTCCTCACAGAAAGAATTAGTTGACAATGTCAAGATATGTGAGCCACTGGGGAGTAGTGATCACAACCAGATACATTTTACCATCAAAGTAAAATCAGAAAGGAATAGTAAAAAGCAGTATGGGAGAAATTTCCACAAAGGAAGGTATAAGGACATGAAGAAATATTTAGCAAAGATAGACTGGAATAACACACTGAAGAATAAGACAGCAACCGAATACTGGAATATCTTAAATAGTGAAATTAAGTGCATAGTCGATAAATTTGTACCTTTCAAAAAACAAGGGAAACGGTCTAAAAAGAAACACTTATCGAAAGAAGCCATTAGAAAAATTAAGTATAAACAAATGATGTGGAAGTCGTATAGATGTACTGGAAATGATGAAGACTACAACATTTATAAAGAAGCACTTAATCAAGCTACAGCTGAAATTAGAAATTCAAAGAGAAGCTATGAAAAAAAATTAGCTAGTAATATAAAACATGACAGTAAGAGTTTTATGCGTATATTCGAAGCAAACAGAAAGTTCAGGATAAGGTCGGTCCTCTAGAAGATAGTGCTGGAAATACAATATCAGAGGGATTCTTAATGGCAGAAGACCTGAATGAGTATTTTAGTTCAGTGTTTACCAGGGAAGATATTAGTTCACTGCCAGTACCAGAGGCTAAGTTCAAGGGGGCAGATTCAGACTATTTAGGACAGTTAGTTGTAACCTCGGAAATGGTAGCTAAGAAAATAAGGGCTATGAAGGATAATAAATCACCTGGAGTGGACGGGATTCCGCCCAAACTACTATTGGAAATTGTAGAACAAATTAGCGCACCGCTTGCAACAGTTTTCAATTTGTCATTAGAAGAGGGAGTGGTTCCTTTAGAATGGAAAGAGGCAAACATTATACCGTTATTTAAAAAAGGTTCGAGAAACAAGTCAGAGAACTATAGACCAGTGAGTTTAACATCAGTGATTTGCAAATTATTAGAAAGACTAATTAAAGATCACATGGTGGATTTTCTTGTTAAACATAACTTGATAAACCCATCTCAACATGGGTTTTTAAAAGCGAGGTCATGCTTAACAAATATGTTATGTTTTTTGGAAGACATCACTAGGTGGGTAGATGAGGGATCACCAGTAGATATCATCTATTTAGATTTTCAAAAAGCTTTCGACAAAGTACCACATCAAAGATTACTCCTTAAGCTAAAGGCCCATGGCATAGGAAATGGTATAATAAACTGGATAGAAAAATGGCTGAATGACAGAAGACAACGTGTAGTAGTTGATGGGGAGGCTTCAAACTGGAAATCGGTATTGAGTGGGGTACCACAGGGATCAGTACTAGGACCTATATTATTCTTAATATATATCAACGATTTGGACGATGATATAACAAGCAAGGTGTTGAAATTTGCGGATGATACAAAAGTGTTTAGAAGGATTAAAAGTGATGGAGACAGACAGCATTTACAAGATGATCTTGATAGGTTGATCAAATGGTCTGAAAAGTGGCAAATGCTGTTCAATTTTGGGAAATGTAAATGCCTCCACACAGGTCATGGGAATGAAGAGGTAAAATATAAAATGGGGGGTACTGTTCTAAGTACTACTGTAAAAGAAAAGGACTTAGGGTTAACCATTAGTGCTGATATGAAGGTTTCAGAGCAGTGCGGAATTGCAGCGTCAAAGGGAAATCAAATCCTTGGATTAATTAGGCGAAATATAGCGTATAAGAAAACAGAATTAATAGTACCGCTGTACAAAACAATAGTGAGGCCTCATTTAGAATATTGTATACAAGCATGGAGGCCATATCGCAAGAAGGACATAGATATGCTAGAAAGAGTACAGAGGAGAGCGACTAAAATGATACCAAATCTGAGGGATCTTAGTTACGAAATACGCCTAAAAGAATGTGGTTTAACAACACTAGAGACCAGGAGATTGAGAGGAGATCACATAGAAGTGTTTAAAATATTGAATGGTTATGAAAATATTGATAGAAACATTTTTTTCTCAGTTAAGAAAGATAGAAGGACCAGAGGACATGAAGCTACATTAGTAAAGGAGCAGTGTAGATTAGATATAAGAAAGTTCTCATTCTCACAAAGGACTGTAAATGAATGGAACAGATTATCTCCTGATTGTGTTGGTGCTAGTAGCGTGAATATGTTTTAAAATAAAATCGACACACACCTTAAAAAGGCGGGATACATGTAGATAAAAAGTATTGGACTCTCGATAAGCCAAAAGGCTTCCTTGTCCAACTGCCATCCAGAGTAATTTTCTGGATGGCAATCTTGTTAAATCTTGTTAAACCTTTGAAATGTTGAACATTTCGAACAGATTTGGAACATCTCACGGCGGAAGTAGAAATGCCATTCGAACGTAGCCGCTAGGAGGCGGCACTGCATCGCGGCAGTTTTAAAACATTCTGTAAGTCGGCCATTTTTTCTCGCAAATTTTCTTTTCTCGTACGCCACTTTCTCCTAATTGTCATGCAAATCGTTCCGTGCTTACTTCTTCCTTACAATCTATAGCGTCTAGTCATCGAAAACCCCGTTGAAAAATATTCCGTGAAACTACTTTTATACGCCTTGCAAAATTCGAAGTGGAAAAACATTACCGCGTTAGACTAGGCGTTACCGGCGTTGCGCGCGAAACGTCATTCAAAACACTGTCAAATTCCTTCACCTGCTTAGTTCGCCCTGTTTATTCGTATCAAAAGCACGCCATGCATACATATTTACACACAACACCTTAACTTACGCAACAATTAGAACGCATACCTTTCAAAATTGTGTCAACATCGTCATTTCAAGCTTCGCTTTTTTGGAAAAATGTTCAACTCACGCTCGGTTTTGTGTCACATTCTTGTTACTTGTTTTGTATTCTCGACTTGCCATTCTCCCAGTGTGCAATGCGCGCGCATGCGCAAGCACCGTAGCAACAAAAGCTCGGTGAATGCTAGGTGAACGAGTCCATTGATAGTATACACGGAGTAGAGATCGGAGCGTACTGTCATGCCTAAACATTGCGTTGCTTTCGGTTGCACTAACCACAATTTGAAGCCAGGAAAGAAAATATCATACCACGTATTTCCCAGAGATGTTGAGGGCAGGAAACGGTGGTTACAGGCCGTGAAACGGGAAAATATTGATGGCAGCAAGTGGGAGCCTTCGAAACATGCAGTGTTGTGCGGGGAGCATTTCATTACTGGTTAGTATAATTTTGTATAATTACGTATGTATTGGGAAACTTGTCATATCAGTATGATTAAGTGTATTTGTATATGATTGATCTTCAAAATGGTGAAGTTGGTTGACTAGAAGAAGTGTAACGAGAATTATACCAGGGGAAGTAAAATATCACCAACTGTCAGTGTCACTCTCAGAAAGCTCCATTCTCAGGCTCTGTCTAGTAGTACTGACTGGCCTATCTATCTATAATTACTAACATGTGTCCCCCCTCTGTGTTGTTCACCTAATCAATCTCCTACATCCATTAGAGATGCATAATTAACCAAATGACCAGGCTTATCTACCTGACACATTGATACAGAGAGATTTGAAGGACTCCTGTTGGTTTGAGGCCTGGTGGCCAGCATGTTACATCACCTAAACCATCAGTGTCACCCACCCCTCTACTGTAGCCCCTGCTAAAATACTATCAACTACAGTGTTTTGCGGAATGTTTTACCATAGTATATACTATGGTTTACTGTAGTGAATACTTCATTTTACTATGGTGAATATCCTATTTTACCATGGCTTACTACATTGAATAACATATTTACTATGATTTACTATGGATGTATCATGGTTTACCATAATAAACTGTAGTACATTTTTAGCAGGGGCATCTACCATGTACACCTGTAATGTGAAGTACTAAGACTGGAGGACAACTGGTTAAGCAATTGACATTTGTTTTAGGTAAACCAAGCTCACAGCCAACACATCCTGACTACGTGCCCAGTCAGTTTGCCTATATGCAGAGCTGCTCCCTCGAAAAGGGAAAGAAACGGTTGGAACGTTTCAACAGCGCAACGAAGCGAGCAAAGTTGTTCAGAGAAGAAGAGGATGATACGTCAGATGTCGAGTTTTAGATTTCAGGAATTCAGGAGCTAGATGACACAATCTATGCCGAGACGACTGTGCCACCAGCTGATGTCTCATCACCTGTTCATCCCTCTGCTGTTCCATCATCACCAGTCCCAGATACACCACTGTTGGCATCAACACCTGCATCTGGTTTGCGTAAACCAGTTGAGAGAAGTGAACGCAAAATGTTATACGATGAAATTGACAATTTGCGTCGTGAAAAGGGTGACATTATTGCGGAACGTGACATTTTATTAGCTTCGCAGTTGAATTCCAGTGTGATTAAGGACAATGATGCACGTTGTAAATTTTACACAGGATTGTCCTGGGAAGTGTTCCTAAAGCTCTGTGTCTTTCTTTCTACGATTGTTCATACTTCTGCCAAATGTGCCATTCCTCCTACAGAGCAATTGTTTCTTACTCTGGTAAAGCTACGTTTAAATCTTCCATTTCAACTAATTTCCCATCAAGCTGGTGTGGATGTCACTACCATATCTAGGTGCTTCTGGAAAACAATTGACATACTATATGCCAAGATTGGTTTCATGGTAAGATGGCCAGACAGGGAGACACTAAAGCATACTCTACCTGCAATCTTTAAATTACATTTCCCCAGATTAACTAGTATTATGGACTGTTTCGAAATGTTTATTGATCGCCCAAAAAATCTTAAAGCACGGGCACAGGTGTATTCTAACTATAAGAAACACAGTACTGTTAAAGTATTCATTGTATGTAGCCCACTAGGTGCTGTCACTTACCTGTCTACTGCCTGGGGTGGCCGAGCTTCAGATGTTGAAATGGTGCGTGCATCAGACTTTATTTCTTCTAAGTATCACCAACTACACGACCAATTACTAGCTGACCGTGGCTTTACTATGGTAGAAGAATTTGTTGTAGCTTGTGGAGCAGAATTACTTATACCGAGTTTCACAAAGGGTAAAAAACAGCTGTCTCCTAAAGATGTAGAAGTATCCCGCAATATCTCAACTGTCAGAATTCACATTGAACGTGTGATTGGCCTGTTAAAAAATAGATTCACCATTCTGCAGGGACCATTAGCAATTAACGTAATAAAATCCCAGAGAGATGAAGTAGAAGAAACTAACCTTGCATCCATTGACAAATTAATACATGTATGTGCTGCACTTGTTAATATGAGTGATGGAATTGTGTATAATGACAAGGCATGAAGGAAGTCTCACGATGCAATGTACATAGTTATTTACTGCATACGTTTAAACGGTTGGCATTTCTGTGAGGTAAGAATATTGTTTTATACGTGTTGTTTAGTCTTCATGAAATATATATATAAGAACACACATGACTAATGTCATTCTTAATTTCTTCTGATTATGAGTTTAATTTATCTTACTTCGAGGTTTATCAGGTAAATTTAATTTATCAGATAAATTTACTTTAATAATAGTTTAATGTTATTGAGTGTTGTGCAGTTATTATAATTATACGACAGATGGAATTGACAAGACGTAAATATTATGTCAGGTTGTGACAATGCAAATTGCATATCTGTACTTTTATTTGAACATCTGTGTAATAAAAGCTGCATCGATGACATTATGTACGTGATTGCCCTACTTTGGTGTTTTCTTGCATAGCGGACAAAACCAACTGCCTTTGGGTGCTCGTTTCACTTTTACACAACTGAAATGGAACCATTCGCCACGGGGGCAGTCAGGTGAATCACACATGTCATGCCTTGAGAATGCAGTGAGGGCTGTCAGTGTCAGTTGGCTTGTAGTAAAGCACGGTTTTCACCCAACCAGACTCAAACTGGTTGTGAGCCTCGAGACTCCGTCGATTTCTCATAGATTCTCTCGTGAATACGCCTGGTGTCTCGATTGGGTAGTACGATACATCAGGCCATTCGATCTCTGGCCATTTCGTGGGATCGTCTACCCCCGAACCTGCGGGAATCTTGTACGGACAGGTTCCCGCAGACAGCGCTGTCAGTTTTGACGTGTAACGCGCTCGGTCGGAATAACTCAAACCTTCCAAGTATCCGAACGACATAATGATCTAACTACCGAAACTTACAACAAATAATATAACTAAACTAATTTAACGATGAATAACAGATAAAACAAGCCTTTAGGTATACACTACGCGAGCGCACAACACAATAACCGTATTCACCGAGTAATGGCGGACTTGTCGTTGTTATGCCACGTGACTTGGGCTATGACGCGTCATGCAAGTTGAGAATTATATAGAAATAGACATTTCGAAAATGCCAGCCAACATTCGTTTACAGCATAGATATATTCTTTTATTTGTAAGTTCAACCATGCCAAAAGAAGGATTGCTGGTCTCTTGTCAATCGCGACCCGTTCGGTAAAGTGCTCGTATTATAGGCTTGGCAGTGTATCGATTGATTTCTGTGTTTTTATAGATTTAGACTTCTAATTCTAATTATTTACGTCGTAAGGAGCCACTGTTGGCTATGGTTTACAACGGGGTGGGTGCGTATGGTGTTATTGAGTGTTTGAGCCGCAGGATAGGTGACTGAAATCGTTTATGGTCTCAGCCTGGACCTGCGACTCGTTTAGTTTATTCCAGTCTACTAGTCTTTACAAAGTATTAGTTTTTGAATTGGTCGGTGTGGGATGCAGGTACTATATAGCACCTGGTGTTATTGGTTGTTAGGTGTTGTAGTTGTACAAAGTTTGAGGATATGTGATCTGGAAAAATGTTTGGGTTGGATGCGTCTTTTGAGTCGTAGATCCCGACGTCTGCTTTGTAGGGTATTGAGTTTTAAGTCTATTAATATGTTTGTGTCTAGACTACTACTTCTTCCAGTTATCCACTACCGTCATTACTGACGACTTCGTGGATGGTGTGGTGTTTGTTGTGTGCGCCAGGTGTCCACGTGTGCAGTGCTGGTTGTAACTGTTTATAAAATCATGTGCAAGTTAAAAACAAACAGGGGTCACTCTTATTAAGTTTGTTTGTGGCAGTGTCGGCAAGGCATTGCTTGAAAGCATTTAGAGAGGGAGATTGAAGTGATTGGGCGGTTAGGTTATTCCAGGGTACTATTGTGGCTATAAAAAGGAATGTTGGAAAGCCTGTGTTTGGGAATGTTGAACCATTAATTGGAATGGATGCCCTCTGCGCCCCTCAGCTAAGAGTTCTGTGGCGCAGTGAGTACGGGCTGGCTTTGTGTAAATGCTGGCATGGATGTCGATGAGGCCGTTTTGAATTTGATACATCATATTAAGCCTCGCAATACATCTATACTATAGGGAGCGTTGTGTTACTGCAGGTGCCTGTCGTACACTGGCAAGTTGCACCACCCACACCCCATCGCACTGCACTTGCCTTTCCTATGGTAATATTTAGTAGTTATAAGGCAGTCGGTTCTTTGCAACACATTTGGACAAATTACTAAAATTAAATACTTTTCTTTCTGCTTACACCTACTATCAGTGTTAACGTGTTGTTGCAGTCACGCAGTGCGAGTCCTGTGCAAGGGGAGCAGTCAAGCCAGGAGGTAAATATGACATTCAATACAACACACTTTCTCTAACTTGCAGGTAACATGTGTTGCTGGTGCAGATAAGTTACTACAACTGACTCTTGCACATTGCCAATGCTCCTGTCCATAAATGCTGCCAATAGGGTGTTTTTTCAGTCATCGAGCACGAGCACTGATTTTCCGGATGACAACAAACTTGCTTTCTTCGCGGCAAGCAGAAGACGCTGCGAAAAATTACCAATATTTTATATTAAAACCTTTTGCTTATAATAGTATTCTTATACTACATATGTTGACACCTTGCATTTATATCATACTTTTACTGCGTAGGGGCATGCAGCTGCTTATCACTTCCTGTTGTGTTGCTGCCTTGACAGAGTAATTGCATTTGTATCGTACAATGCTTGCTACATTCAATTATTGGTGTATCTGAGTATTTTGACAGCTGCTTTATATTGTGTTTTGACACCTTGCATTTATATCACATTTTGACAGCTGGCTATTTCATGTGCAGCTTATCACTTTCAGTTGCCTTGACAGAGTAATTACATTGTATTGTAGAATGGATGCTAAAGTCAAGTTTTCTGTTTACGTGTATTTTCACTGCGGCGGCATATTTCAACACCTTGTTCTTATTAAGGTCGAATTCGATTGGACATTACAGGACATTACAGAAACCCTGGCCAATGTTCTATGGCAGTACTAAATTGTCTTTCACTGCCATTTATTCCATGCAAGTAATTTCTCCTTGCTCTTATGTGACACTGCCCTGCATTAGTATTCAATGCTTGTTACGTTAACTTTTGTCTGTGTTTATTTTCACGGCAGCCCTATGCTGCACAATTTTACACTGCATATATATCATATTTTTCTGCTTGCTCTGCTGTAACACAGCTTGATGCTTTGTGTAAATATATGCCTGTATGTATGCATGTTTTGAAATTGTTGTGCACGAATTATGGTGAAAAAATTGAAAATTTTTTACCTCACTGTCTTGTACGGGGGTTCGACTCCCTCCCGAGGTAAACAATGCGATCGCCGGTGCAGAGTGGGCAAATCACCTCGTGGCCCCGCAAGACAGTGAGTTAATTTTTCAGAAAATTAGTTAAAATTAAACCGATTAGTCCATTTTATTATTCCTAACAAGCTACCAAAAATGACTTGTAATGTATTTCAGCTTACACTACAGCAAGAGACACGTTCAGCAATGCCAATATGCCTTATTATGTCACATTCGGACAAACACGTGAATGTCAAAAGGATAAAATATGGCATATTTATAGTCATCACACTATATAGGCCTATTGTCCGAATAGCTAAAGTACTTGACATGTTTTCTGATTCTAATTTTTTTTTTTTAAATACCCGTCACTCGTGCAGACCTTCTCATTAAAGAATTCTGACCATTTCTAGTCATTCTAGCCACCTTGGGGAATTTGTTAAATTTTTTTTTTAAAGTAGACGGGAATTTTGCATGACCTTTCGAGGCTCCCACAACAAGACGTGACCAATTCTGATATTTTTACATGCCCGGAGAAGCCCCTCGGGCAAGTTTTTCTTTTGCCCCCTCTTGTCTTGCCCCTTTGTTTTGCCCCGTCGTAGGGACGATTTGTCCCCAGCTCGCGCGCAGTACTCGTCTAGTTCGTCTCTCCACCGTCTCGCCGGTTTTCCTCTACAGCTGTAGATTGTTTCCATTCGTAAGGTATCCAGGTTGTGATACGCGATGTCCATCGGTTATCTCGTAGTCTGATGATGTGTCCTGCCCACGTTCATTTTTGTCTTCTGATTTGTTCTACCATGTCTTCTCTCTTGCACAGATTTTTTTTTCTCTCCCGATATGTGATGTTTAACATATTTCTTTCCATATTAGTTTCTGCAGCTGCTAGCTTGTTCTTTGCCTGGATGGTGAGTGCCCATGTTTCCGCTCCGTATGTCATCGCTGGAAGTACGCATGAGTTGTAGACTTGTCTCTTCAAGCAGGTTCCAAAGTAACCCTTGAAGATGTCGAGGTGTTTGGCGAATGCTGTCCAGCCAGCGGTGATTCTTCTTTGAATCTCCTTCTCTTGGTTTTTTCTCTGCTGTCCCAGATAAACGTAGCTTTCAACGTTCTCTATCTGCGTGGTGTTGATATATATTGGTGTGTCATTTTTAGCATCACTTTGTCTTTGAAATGCTCATCTTCAGACCTTATTTTTCACTTTTATCAGTTAGCTCCTGCAGCATTTTTGTTATAGTTCTTGTGGTGTAGTTGCACATGTGTAAGTTTTTTTAGTAGCACGTGCGTTCGAGTGCCTTTGTGTTACAAATTGTGCTGTACAGTGAGTGATGATGAGTTGTAGACTTGTCACTTCAAGCATGTTCCAAAGTTACCCTTGAAGATGTCGCGGTGTTTAGCGAATGCTGTCCAGCCGGCGGTGAATCATCTTTGAATCTCCTTGTCATGGGTTTTGTTTCTGATACTGTATCGCTGTCCCAGATAGACGTAGCTTTCAACGTTCTCTATCAGAGTCGTCACTTTTGTCTTCAAAATGTTCATTTAAGACCCTGTTTTTTTATTTTCATCAGCTAGCTCCTGCAGCATTTTTTGTAGTTCTTGAGGTGTTGTAGAGCATATGAGTATGTCTTCGGCGAAGCGAAGATGACTAAAATATCAAGCCTCTGGTTTTCCAGGTCAATCTTCGGAATATGCTTTCGAGTGTTGCCGTAAACAGCGTGGGCGATATGGTGTCAACCTGTCGTACTCCTCTCTTGATGTTGATCTTGTTGCTCTTTTTGTGTAGGTGGGATGTCACCAAACTGTTGGTGTAGATGTCTTTCAGGAGTTTGAATGTCTTCTCTAGCCTATTCATTAGTATCTTTGTGAGTAATTTGTAGATGTTTGATAACAGACATATCGGTCTGTAGTTCTTTAAGTCTTTCTTATTTCCCTTCTTTTGTAGATTATCACCATCTTTGCGTTCTTCCATGCGGTGGGCATTCGTCTTCCTGATAAACAGTTAGCTTAGCCGGTGTCTTCGAGATGATATCTTCTCCTGCTTTTAATGTTTCAAAGTTTACGTAGTCTTCCCATTCTCCATATATCTTAGCGCTGCTTCCACCTCCCATGGTGTTATCTCTGGTACCTCTTTCGGGTCGGTGTGAATTACGGTACTTTGTTCACTGTCGTATAACTCGGTGTAAGATAAGATAAGATAACATAATGTTTTATTGTCTCTATTCGTTTCATGATCATAATCTTGGTCTTCTATTTCTCTACCCTGTTTGTCTAGAAGTGTAATCAGTTTGTTTCTCCCTAGCACATGGTATGCACAGTGATAGCATACTATATTGCAACTAACATGTAGTCTTTGGCCCGATAATAATAAATATAATGTGCCATTAAGATGGCTAAAAGTCACAGTACTTGCAACTTTGAATGTTGTTTTCGGGGAGACTTAAAAAGCCTTAGCAATTATACAAGAATAATACAATGATACATTGATGACATAGTATGTTGTAACTAATATATGTTGCAGTATCTGACCGTTACACAAAGATCCGTCTAATATATGTCTAGGTCCTTTGCAGAAAGGATTTCTTTTATTATTCCCACGTTTGTTTTATCAAGAACTCTCACTGCATATGTCCAGCAGTCACTGATTTTCTTTTGTTTTGGGGAAATCTTGTTTTGGAAGCAAATGCTGCTCTCTTAGACGTCAAATCTTTTGTGCGTATCTGTTCGTCCAAATGGTGCCGGTTGTGGTTCTTCAGTTTGGTGCGTTGTCGTGTACACGAAAACGCACAATTATCCGGGTTTTTTTTGGGGGGGGGGTTCCACATTCGTCGGTCTATTTGCCTAGGCAGTGATTAATCCCAGTTTCTTTATTGTGTCGATCACTAAGTTGTTTGTGACTTCGTCTGATGTCTCTGGAATGCCGGAGATGAAGAGGTTCGGACGACGCCTGTATTGTTCACGTTTGTTCACCTCCGTCGCCAACATGTCCACCTTCCATTTCTCTTTCTCTAGGTTTCAAGGCGCGCGCTCAGTTTCAGGGCGACACTGTCTGCTGTTTGTTCGGCGACGTTCGCGGCGAAGTGTTCATCCGTCAAAATGTCCATTATCTTAGCTGTAATATGGTCGTCGCTAGCTGAGCTGTGTTTGCGCGACCTTGACCTCGCGGGCGTCTTCGGCGACTTCAGCCTCATCTGTGATTGTTTGTTGTTTGTGCGTGTGTGGCTGTGTGCGCGGAGGTGGACTGCGGCTTCGACAGTGGGGCTAGCCGTCACTCATCAGTTGTCTGGGCGATAACTCACCAAGCACGAACACTTTTGAATAAATGTCTCTTCGGGACTTCGTGCAACGTCTTCACGGCGTTTTAATCACATTACATAGATGCACTACACTTTTTCCTAAATGCTTCTGCCCATTTTGAGAGCGAATCAGTTCAACTGCTGTGTTAAAGCATGCATATTTCCTCAACCCAAAACTATCCACGTTACCAGCTAGTAATCATCAGTGGTTTATATTATACACCAGGGGCGCCACGGGTTTCCTGCGATGTTGATTCGTTGCCTATTTTAGGCACGCACTCACTCACTCAATCACTCACTCATGTCGGCCACTGCTCCAAGCAGTCGATGATGCCATTTCATCCTTACGTCTGCAGCAGTGTTCTGCAAATCTCAATCGTCTTCTTTTTATATTATCATGACTTTACATATTCCAATGCATAGTTATATGTTTGTCAAATGCTGTTGCAGTGAATGTTAAATGCGGCTCGAAGCTTTTTTGTATAACATTCCGTCTAGTTGTTTGTCAAGCTTTTCGTCATTGTTCATGTTTCGCATCCATAGAGTAGCACAGGCGCTACTGTTGCAAAAATAGTCGTGGGAGTTTAGATTTCCCTATTAGGTCTAGTTGGTTGAGTCCTCTCCATGCCATTGCCTTCCTGGTTTTGATGTCTTTGCCTATTGGTTCGACCCAGAAGCCAAGGTATTTGTAGTCTTCAACCTTCTATAAAACAGCCCCTTCCCTGGCAACGATACTGGTGTTTCTTAATTGTTTGAATGATATATATTTCCAGGATTGACCTTTAAACCTATGCTCGCACATTATGTTTCCACTCGTGTTAGAAGCTCCTTTGGCTGATTGATCACTTCTAATAGTAGCGCAATATCATCGGATTCGAAATCCGTGATCACCTCAGGTTAAACACGTTTACTTTTCCTTCTTTTTATCTAGAATCCAAGTTCCTCTTTTCTGCCGTCGATCGCTCGCCGCAGTGCATAGTCAAGGACTATCACGACATTTCACGGGGAAATAAATCGCCCAATTGACGCCACCTAGCGAATAGAACATACATTAATACGCATCGTCGCAATTGTGGATAGACTCCTATCAGAATATTTCGGCAACCCTGTGACGTCATTTGAATAGGGTGATTCGGTGATCAAGGTGATAATGGTGCGCCTGAAGACTTGACACTGCGAATTGAGGCATATACCTTCCAACACTCCCGGAATTTCCGGGGGTCTCTCGGATTGTAGGTATATCTCCCGGTTTGCCGGAATACGACCAAATCTCCCGGATTTTCACTGAAAATCTCCAAAAGCACCCCCGTGTCTTCGAGACCATTGGAGACGTGCCGAAGCGCTGAATTTACGGCGAAAAATCTCCAACATCACCCCCACGTCTTCGACACATCATACTGGACCGCTGGTGAATCTCCCGGATTTCAATAATAGTATATAGGCACTATTTCTGCACCAAAGTACACATTGGAAAAACAGACATGCCATGTCCTTGTAGCATAGCCCCAACGACCGAAACACCTCCTGCAAGATTGTCCAACACACCACGACGAGAAGAAGGTAATATGGCCTACAGAAACACCAGAAAAAGAAAATATGTTTGGCCTTCTTCTTCTAGCGACGTTCAGTCGTGAAACAGGAGTCTCGGTCTGAGGGAACAACAACGAAAAGAAGAAGAATCCGACAACTACTGACATTTTGGATCGCTGAGACTTAAATTCTATTCCCCGTTTTGGTGGGGTATGTGGTGGTTTGAGTTAGTGCGAAACACTATGATGTTTTGAACTTTGTGAATTATGAGACCATCGCTTAGCAAAAAATACATATCACAGTGCCTCGTCTTGTTGGGACATTGATGCAGTCTGTACCTAATTTTTTATTAATTAATATAATGTTTTTAAAATTATATTTGCAATGTTGAAGGTATACAAGTCGCCAGACGTGTGCTTAGTAAGACCGAAACAATGTTCGCAATTTGGAAGGTACGACCCCGGAGCATGTTCAAATAGTAAACTAAACATCCAGTTTAAAAACAGGCTTTGTTGGCCGAGTCGGGCTGACTTAACTTCAGTACCCATTGATGTTCAGCGGTGTTCCATTTTCTCACGTTAAACACAAAAGAGTTCCTATTACAAATTACTATGCCCGCTAATTCTGTGTAGGATAGCATACTGGCTCCTTTCACTGCACCGGGTAGGTGCATTAAAATGCATCCTCAGTTGAATTAGCTTCTCCCAAATCAGGTTCAGTTCTATGCAGTTTTCTAGTGTTTTACTAGTTTAAGCAATATTAACAGTCGATTTAATAACATTTATGAAATAACTAATTTTGATCGTAACTTCAGGTAACTTGCGAAATTTTAAACACCCGTGTGTTATACTATACAGAGCCGGACAACTTGTTACTATTTCATCGAATTTTGACCGGATCCGGTTAAGACTAAGTGAATTGTCTCTCTTTACAGCACCACATAAGTATAAAAAAAATAGCCATATGTATAAACGCGCAAGTTTATTGTAGTCGATACTGCATATTTATTTACGAAATGAATCTCAAACGAAACACCGAAACAAATATAACTTGGGAGGGATCGTTATGAGAATCCCAATAGCTTTCCTATGATAGAGTAAGTAACGATTCCACACAACTATTAACCACGTCTATACCTATGTTGTTACTAACAATTGTCATTCCTAAACATTATATATATATATATAAATGCATATATAAATTATATATTATCATATATATGTGTTCTGCTACAGCAAAGTGGGTAGTAAGTAAAAAAAAGTTTGATTCCATAGATCAGCAGCTTTAAAATGATACCTCATTTTTTTTGATATAGCTTCAGTAGTTTTGTATATACTGCTAAAATTGAAGCCTTTAGAAATAAGTCTAATGAGAATTGAACTCATTTAAAGTCATATTGTCTGAATTGCATCTTAGTATTTTTAGTTTTTATTATTTGTCGAGGAAAATAAACTTGACATTGGAAGATGAGTTTATAAGGTATTGCCACACAATTGACAGGCCATAAACATACATTTGGCGCTTCATTTTGGTTCATATTGCCTATTATTTCTTTACATGATGGTTCATAAATGGATGTATTTTATTACGTTTGGATTATTTGTCGAGAAAAATAAACTGAACATTGAAAGATGATATTATAATATATGCATTTCTGCCAAAATAACAACATTGATGGGACCTGACCTGGACAGCTATTTTTGACTCATGTGCAGAATAGGCCTGAGTGACTTAAAACCCTGTTCGCTGGGGCGGGTAGCATACTATCTTTCAAAACATATACCAATCCAGTGATGTATGTGAAGGTTCAACGAATCTGCACTATTCTGCGCCATTGTTGTTAATTGTCCCATTTGCAGATTAGCACGGGAACTTTTGCCTTTCGGACAACGTAGTCGCTCACACTCCCCAGCAAAGCTTTCCGGATCTTGCCAAGCCCGCGAGCTCCCAACACAATCATTTCAGCGCATGTTTCCTTTGTCGCCTTGACGATGTACTCGCCCGCCGAACCCGCGCTTCCGTGCACCCATCTATAGTCAATCTACAACACAGGACACGAAATAAAACAGTGACGATTGTGTATCCCCGTGCAATGAGTGTGAGTGAGTGTGTGTGTGTGGGTGTGTGAGTGTGTCTGTCTGTCTCCGTGTGTGTGTGCGTGTGTGTTGCGTGCGTGTGCATGTACGTGTATGCAAATGTGTGCGTGTGATTGGCGCATGCGCGTGTCTGTGTATTATACGCTTAGCGCTGTGTGTAGTTGTGCGCTTTTAGTAAAAGGAAAAGGAGGTCTCCCCTGCTGCTACATAATCCTTATACAGAAAATACTTCATCACAACTTCTCTGTGGTACACCACTGAAACTTCAGACGAATGTGTGTACAGGTTTTGGAGGAGGTTGGATTCCCTGTGCGAATATCCATCTCTGGGCCCATAATACTGGACATACCAAACTCTTTAGGCCTGCTAGAAAAGTGATCTCTGAAACGGACACCCCAAAACAGATTGTAGGAAAAGAACAAGACATGTACAATATATATATATATATATATATATTCGACTTAAGGAGTAACATTCCGCATCATGTTTTATGCGAACTGAATGTTTCGCACTTTTAGTTTGACACAAACCTTCATTTTGAGGAGACACGTCTCGTAGACTTCCTGCAGTTCCACCATCTGTAGTTCTTTCTCTCGTAGTTCCTTGTCGCTCGCTGCAAGCCAACACACGTAGCACGATATAGTGCAGTTGAACAATAGTTAATACTTGTGATTAAAGATTCATCGAATCAGACTGATAGTTAACATCGTGGGTGTCGTTTAAAATATGTGACAATACTACCTCTAACGAAATGCGCCAACCATTTCTTACAAATAAACGATGTAAATACCATTTGGGAACACCATTTAAAGTGGGACACAAACAACAACAATTAAAGTATGTTGGTTACCAATGGGGGAACATTTTCTTTTCTTCGGAAGGAAAGTGCGAAATCATACATACTCAACGGCTAGCATCTAACTATAATGGAGCGTGATTGAGTGTGTGTGTGTGTGTGTGTGTGTGTGTGTGTGTGTGTGTGTGTGTGTGTGTGTGTGTGTGTGTGTGTGTGTGTGTGTGTGTGTGTGTGTGTGTGTGTGTGTGTGTGTGTGTGTGTGTGTGTGTGTGTGTGTGTACATGTGTGTGTACGTGTGTGTGTATGTGTGCGCGTGGGCGTGCGAGGGCGTGAATGTGTGTTTGCGTAAGTGATTACACAATGTGTGCTTTTTGTCCGTGTTTGTGTTTATTAACATAAAACAATTATATAAGACTTACACGCGTCGATGAAGTGCGCCAGAATAAGCGTATTGCCTTCTCGGTGTAGGTTGTAAATATACCCTGCAACATAATACGAATTGGTACGGATACCGGTTATAAGCTTATGTAACACTGGCGTAACGTGGTGACTATTGGGAGGAACTGAGACATTCCAAAAACCTCAATTTGCATCCCCTTGAGGCTCATCGAAACATCCACTTTGAGGCTTTCCAAAAACCACAATTGCACCCCACCTTGAGGCTAGCCAAAAAGACCCATCTTGAGGCTCTCAAGAAACATCAATTTTCACCCCACTTTGAAGCTGACCAAAAACACCCAATTTGAGGCTCTCGGAAACCCTCAAATGTACCCCCGTTGAGGCTCTCCAAAACCTCGATTTGCTCCCACTTCAGGCTGACTAAAAACCTCAAATTGCACCCACAATCTACCTACAGTCCCAAAATATTGGGGGCTAATACTATCTCCAGCCCCCACCTAAATTATTGGGAGGCTCAGTCCTCCAAATCGACGCCTCTGCGTAACAATAATAATAATAATAATAATATAACTTCTATTGCGCCTAAATCCTTGGAAACCAAGCTCAGAGGCGCATCAAAACAAAAGGGTTAGTCAATCTCAAAGTCCATAAGTAGTTTTCCAGTTGTCAACAGATGGGTCAAGGCGCTAGGGAGCTAAGGTGGATAAGCAAGGTTGTAAAGATACGTTTTTAAATGACGACGGAATTTTGTAATATTTTCAACTGATCTAACACTAAGAGGAAGCATATTCCAAAGAGTTGGTGCAGCAACAGAAAAAGCCCTAGTTCCAATGTTAGTGTTGACTCTAGGAACAAAAAGTAGGTCAGAACTAGATGATCGAAGCTGGATAGATTTTCTTACAGGAGTAAGCAATAAATGCAAATAAGATGGTTGCTTACTGGACAGTGCCTGATATGTAATGGTACAGATCTTAAAAATTATACGATATCGTACAGGAAGCCAATGTAAAGACTTCAAAAGTGGCACAGAGCGAGAAAAACGAGGAGATCTTGTAACTACTCTTGCTAGACAATTTTGGACACGCTGAAGTTTTGTGATATCCTTGCTAGCGATATTATAAAGGAGGGAATTGCAATAGTCAATTCTGCTGCTAACAAGCGCTGTTGCAATAGTCTTAGCAACAGAAAATGACATATACCGGCGAATACGGCGAAGATCACGAATATGATAAAAACAGCAGCGACATGTTTGAGATATATGTTGTCGGAAATTGAAGTTTCTATCAAAGATTACTCCTAGATTCCGCACCGAGGTTGCTGGCGTGATGTACTGATTCAAAATACGCGTAGGGAAAAAAACATCCAGTTTACAACGCTGCATTCGAGTACCAATAATGATCAATTCAGTTTTATTTGCATTTAATTTCAACTTGCTACAATACAATAGCAACAAGAAACATTACAGACTAATGTTATTGCACTGATTTAAGTCATTTTGTTTGTTCTGTACATGAAGTGTGTAATATTTCAGGAATAAATAGTGTCCTGTCAACATATGCTCAGCCTGTGGCGAATACAAAACGTAATGCGTTCTCTAATAATGAAGATGTTCAACGTTGAACCTGGCTTTGTAGTCGTTGAATAACCTTAATTTGTCGCATTGTTGTCCATAGTCGAATTGTCGCTTTACTATGTTCAATATGGAACCCGGAAATGATTGGTAGTGTAAGGTTTTTTGCTGAATCATATAGGTTATGGGTCCCTCAATTCAAGCCAGCGGGAAGGCAACGCGCCATCCTTGGGCAACTTGTTGGAACCAGACAAATCCAAGATGGCTGCAGTGAACATAGGTCAAATTAGAAAATGTGTTACATATTTGCACTGGAGCATGCTAGGAACATGGTTTTGGCATGTGAGGAATTCAATGAAACCATTTTTAATGATGTCCGACTATGTTCACATCACACAAATTCAAAATGGCCGCCATTTTAACCGAAAATAGCCAAAATCGAGCATAACTTTTAATTGGTTTATGCTAGAGACACGATTTTGATATCCATCCCTATGTTTTACCAAGTCGCCATGTGGGTGGAGTTCTAACCCATCTGTGCCCATGTCACATTTGCCATGGAGTCCATGTACTCAGCTAATGAGGAGATGAAGGAGGAGAAACGTAAGGAGGAGGAAGAGAGGAGGTGCATACTCAATACAGATGACAGGAATCGTGTTTACGAGGTGTTGAAGAAGCACTCCCATCCTCACAAAATAACAAGTTCAAGCCTTCTTCTTCCCCTTGCGGGGTGGGGTCCACGTCACTTGGTAGTTTCTTTTACTTTTCTTATCAGTTCTTTCCATCTCTCTCTCGTCCGCAATGGCTATCCATTCATGGCTGTTCACGCCAGCCCTCCACGGGTCTCGTTTTATGCTGGCGTTCCATCTCAGCCTTGGTCTTCCTCTCCTTCGTCTGCCATCCTCTTCTACTTTCCATGCTCTTTTCGCCATTCTATGTACATGTCCCGCCAATTTCATTCTCTTACCGGCTAATTTCCTCTTTAGGTGTTTTTTAATTCCAATCTCCTCTCTCAATTACTTCATCTTCCTTCTGTTCTCTCGCGTTACTCTACATATTCTTCTTACCTAGTTGTTTTCTGTTACATGAAGTTTCTCCTGTCTCTCTGTCGATGGCAGTGTTCCTAACACATATATACAGGCTGCTACAACGCAGGCTTCCAACACTTTTCCTTTCAGTTGTTTCCTCAGTTTTCTGTCCCACATAATGTCTTCTACCCTCTTCCATGCTGCTGCTCCTGCTTGCACCCTCGTCTGTATTTCTTTACTACACCTTCCATCCTCACACACTGTACTGCCCAGGTATAAAAAGCTGTTCACTTGTTTATTGGTCTTTCCGTCAACAAATACATGCAGATCTACCTTCCGTTCACCTATCCACATTACTTCAGTCTTCTCCAGATTAATTCGGAAGCCGTGTTTTCTGAAGGTGTCACTCCATTCTTGCAATGCTTTCTGTAGTTCTTCTCGTTATGAGCCACATTATCAAGTTCTTCCTGCTCCGATATCTTTCCACTGATCAGATTCATCACCATAATGAAAAGCAGGGGACTCAAGGCATTTCCCTGTCTGAGTCCTACTTCCACTCCAAATTGTTCCGATGTTTCTCTTTCGACTATTACTACCGCTGTTGTCTCCTTGTAGATGTCCTCCACCATTCTGGCTTCTGCTTCTCCAACCTCCATCCATCTTATGACTGCAAATGTGAGTTCTCTCGGCACGGTGTCAAATGCCTTTTCCAGATCTTCTTCTCGTAATGTGTCTGATGGCAAACAATCCATCATCTGTTCCTCTCCCTTTCCTAAATCCCAGCTGATTCTCTCCGATTTTGCCTCGCCCTAGCTTCCAGTATCCTTTCCAACAATTTCAGGGCTTGGCTCAATAATGTGATGACTCTGTTTCTCCCTGGGTCATGGATGTCCCCTTTCCCTTCCATGTCGACACAATCACCCCACTTCGCCATTCTGCTGGTATATCTCCAGCTGTGAAGTACACATTAAACAACCTCGTCAGCCGCTTGATTCCAACTAGTCTGTTTGCTTTCACCATTTCCACTGAGATTTCATCCACTCCTATAGCCTTTCCCGTTTTCATCTTCTTTACTGCTTTCTCCACCTCTTCTTCTGTTATTGTCCTCACGTCCAGCTCTCTCCTTACAGTATGAGGTATCTCTATATCATATTCTTCCTCCGGATTTAATAGTTTCTTGAAGTACTCCCAAACATCCAGCACTTATTTTGCTCCAGCATCCAGTGACCCGTCTCAATCTCTTCATTGCTGATGTTCGTATAGTATCTTTGCGGTCTCTGTCTCTATCCCTGGCAAGTTTGAAGATCAGTTTTTCCCTCCATCTTCTTCAATCCTAGCACATAATTCCTGCTGTTTTTCATATCTTTCTTTTGCAACTGTGTTATTTGTTGCCTTCTTGTTCTCCCGGTACTTCTGCTTCAGCCTTGTCTTTTCTTCATCACTCGCTTCTTCCACACACTTCAGTGCCTCCTTTTTTTCTTGTATTGCTTGTATGACAAGTTCAAGCCTCTATAACATTATTAATGGTAAAGTAGCGAGTGCTTTTGTCAACGTCCAGGGAACCCTCAATATAGGGGAGGACATGCTCATAGACTTCAGGTCGTCATTGCCTGGTGGCTTCCACGCTTCCCTGAAAAGAAAAGTCAAAACTATGGAATCAATCAAATGTGGTATGGCCATAGGTGATAAGATGCTCTATGACATGGCATCACTATTCGGTCGTCTCATCACGGTAGGGCAGCACTGGCAAGTCGAACTTCAAACATTTTTTGACCATGAACTAAGCGCTGTCCCTGCATCAATCATTGATGCATATGGATGTCTGAGGACTGGGACAACATCCAATCTCGTCTCTAAACTGAAAGTGGATGATCTTCAACCAGCAGTTCCAGACATAGTGATCGTCGATGGCCAGCAACTTCTATATCATACTGTGTGGCCCTGTGCTGGGTCTGCTTCAGATCTCGCCAACAGTATGAAGGACATACTCAGCCAGTACCAATCAACAACAGTGCTGGTCATCTTCGATAGCTGTGATGACCCGTCAGCAAAGGACCATGAACGAATCCGGCGTGCCGATGAAGGGGATGTTGACTACAACATTACAATATCCAGCAAGCTCCCATGTCGCGATGCCATCATGAAGAGCAAGGCAAATAAGAAGGCTCTCATCACGGTTCTCTCCACATTCAATTTGAGCAACAATGTGACGATGGCTGGAAGAGAGGAGGGCGTTTACAGCTATGATGAAGCAGATATTACTATCATTAGTTATCTTCTGGAAGCTGTGAAGAATGGTAAGAAAACTGTACAAGTGATCAGCGATGACACTGACGTCTTTGTTCTGCTTATCTTCTAGGTGTGGAGTATGCAGTTGACAGCCCGTGTGCAGCTAGATCGATGGAGTGGGGCTATCCTCAACATCAACGAAAGTTCTTTCCTCCTTTGTCTGAAACTGCTTGGTATGCATGCACTGTGAGGCTGCGATACTGTGTCCTATCCATTTGGTCATGGCAAAGCAATGGCGCTAAAGGTATTGAAGTCTGCTGACCACTCTGGTCTCTTCACTGTCTTCGGTGATGAGGGTGTTACTCTCGAACAGTTGATTGAGACTGAACGGAAATGTTCCGAAGGCACAAGCATGGCTTCTGCCAGCTACTACAAAAGAACCAGAGGGAAAGTTGTATGAATCAGGACTTTTCCTCTGACAGACGCTAATTTGGCCTACCACATCCCGCGAGCTCACTACAAAGTCATGCTCTGGAAGGAAGACGATCAGCAGACTCCTCCCGTGGTTGATATCGCTGATTATGGATGGGAGTTTGTTACTGGTGCAAGGGGTGTGCAAACTCCATACATCGCAAGAAGACCAGCAGCACCCCCTGCCCTCATGGACGTCATCAACTGTCAGTGTAAAGCTGTAGAGAAAGCTTGCAGCAGTCTTCCATGTAGCTGTCATTATGCAGGATTGTTTTGCACACCGTACTGCTTCTGTGTAGGTGAAGCCATGTGCCTCAACCCGTTCACCAAATATGATAAGCATGATAATGAAGCTAGATATGAAAATGAGGAAGAAGGTGACAGTACAGAGGAAATGGAAGAGGAGGATGAAAGAAAATGGCGGGATTCAACATTTTCTATGATATATAGATTTCATATACCGTTTTGAATTGATTAATGATATACACATTGTCAATGTCCAAATGAAACCTGTCATTACAAAAAAATGCTCTCAAATTGTGTTTCATTGTGTTTCAGCAAATTTATAATGTAGTACTTCTTACTTTGAATGATGTAGTTTAAATGTTGTACATGTATGAAACAGATTCATTCGTGATTACTGCATGCCATTTTGCAAAGTTTGTGTATGTTTCTTGTCAGAAGTATCCACAAACATGTACATGTATGCATAGCTATTAGCATACTCGTAGCTCAGTCATGATGACTGATCATTGCAAATGAAGAACTGTAAATAAATGTTATCTTACAAACGTCCCAATTTTAATAACAGCTTTATTGCCATGTCACTTCAATACAAAATCATTGGAAACAATTCCAATGAACTCATTAAGCACCAAAAAATCATGTTTATTTTCGGTACAAATGACGACCATTTTGAATTTTGGTTAGGTGTTCATAGTCGTGCATCAATGGAAATTGTTCCATTGAATTCATGGTATGGCAAAACATAGGGATGGACACCAAAATCGTGTCAGAAGTAGAAACCAATCAAAAGTTATGCTCGATTTATTTGCTATTTTCGGTGAAAATGGCGGCCATTTTGAATTGTTGTGATATGAACATAGTCGGACATCATTGGAAATGGTTCCATTGCATTCCTCATATGCCAAAACATGTATATACACACCAAATTCATGTTCCTAGCATGCTCCAGTGCAAACATATTTTCTAATTTGACCTAGGTTCACGGCAGCCATCTTGGATTTGACTGGCTCCACAACTTGCCCAAGGATGGCGCGTTGTCATCCCGCTGATTTGAATTAAAGGACCCATAACCTATATGATTCAACAAAAAAACCTTACACTACCAACCATTTCCAGGTTCCAAAAATGGCAACTCGACTACCAGTGGCAACACAATTAACCTTTCTCTAACCCCGAATTCTGGCCGCATGAAATCTCTATGATACTACGGAAAAAATATATTTCCTTAAATACAATGTGCAATAGCCTAACGACAACTGACGTTGGTGTTCCTTTCCTTAGTCTCGTGTACTATGTCGTATTCTTTACCATATATATATATATATATGTATATGATTAACATAATAAATTAAATAACATGTGTTGTATACGTTTTAAACCACTTTGTCTGTCTACGTAATGTTTTGTTAACTTTACTCCTGTAGTTCAATTTAAATTAATATCTTTCTACGGAAGACAATGTGTACGGTTATAACAAATATGCGTCGATACATGTGTAAATTGTAAGAACTATTTTAACATAACCAACAATGATTTCACTGCAGGACGCAGTATAATACATCAGTATGATGGTCATACTCACAGTTGAACGCTTTCTCCGCGTGTTCGCTCCAGTCTATCGGAATCAAGACTACTTTCACCATGTCACCGGTTGTTGCAGTGTATATTATTCCCTGATACGTCCCTGAAAGAAGGGAGGAATACGTGTACAACACATAACAGAGAGAGGGAGGGAGGGAGGGAGGGAGGGAGGGAGGGAGGGAGGGAGGGAGGGAGGGAGGGAGGGAGGGAGGGAGGGAGGGAGGGAGGGAGGGAGGGAGGGAGGGAGGGAGGGAGGGAGGGAGGGAGGGAGGGACGGACGGACGGGCGGACGGAGGGAGGGAGGGAGGGAAGGAGGGAAGGGAGGAAGGAGGGGAGGGAAGGAGATAGAGAGAGAGAGGTTATATATATATATATATATATATATATATATATATATATATATAGAGCGACAGAGCGAGAAAGAGTTTCAAATATATCGCTGTATGTGTACGGTATACGTGATGGTACTGATGGTGTCACTCGTTAGATAACATCTTCTCCCACGGATTGGAATTACTTCTTTAGCGCCAATATCCTCGGAAAATCCGAGCTAACTGGCAAAATCCGAGCTCGGATCGGCATGTTATTTATGTATTGGGGTAGGCACTATATCATTAAAAGTGTTTCTGCCATGCGTGTTATGCCCATTCTGTATCATACCATAACGATATTCATTCAATAAAATTAATAAAACCAATTTTTTTCAAATTAAACGTTGGCAGTTCAAATAGCATTCATTGTTCCAAGCAACCGCATATGTCTGTAATCGTTCACTGTGTAAATTGCCTGTAAATATATTATTAATTTATTAGTATTACTGTAAATCAAAGCTAGGTATGCCTTGTTCACACAAAACATTTTAAGATAATTAACTTTTAACTATTTTATTACGTACAATTGTTAGTAGCAATTCGAACGTAATCTTTTCGTTGATTTTTAGATATTGACGCCTCAATCGATTCTCAATTCACTTGAGGGCCGTATACACGAACAATTAGTTGGCGGACTAGTCATCCAAGTTGGGCCTATCCCCAATCTGACCGACTAGTTGTGCCTAATTATCCAATCAACGCGCAATACGGCGATGACGTTGCCAAAATCGTAAGTAGTCGCAGTCGAGGTCAAGGTCGCAGTCGTTCGCTGTGTCGATATGTAAACGCACACATAAAAGTTGCCGGATCAGTTGGGCAACACCGAGTTGGCCAACTAGTCCGCCAACATGTTGTTCGTGTAAACGGGCCATAAATCCATACTGAATCCGATTAGTGGATTTTGAAATTTGTTTTGTGAGTATAACTAGGCCTAGTATGCCTAGTTGGTTTATTGAATGATTACTGATGTGAATAGTGTAACTACGTATTTTGAGCAGGCATTAACCACGTGGATATAAAATAAAACTGATGCAGTTCGTGTGTGCGCGGGTGCGCGTGGGTGCGCGTGGGTGCGCGTGGGTGCGTGTGTGCACGTGTGCGTGCGTGTATGTTTTAATGGGCTTGCGCGCGCGTGCATGTGTGCGAGTGTGCGAGCGTGTGTATGTTTACGTGCACAGGCTTCCGTGCGCGTGTGTGTGTACGTGTGCATGTGTGTGTTTGTGTATGTGTATGTGTGGGGGGTTATGTGTACGTGCGTACATATGTGTTGGCGCATGTGTGCGCGCGCGAATGCGTGTGCGCGCGTTAGTTTCGTGTTAATTTACTGTGTTATCGGCGGCTCATATGTTGCAAAGACAACTTTAGTAGTTTATCAACTGAACACAACGTAACAAAGGAACTGGATCCTGCACAAACGACTTGGTATATTGTTGACATCACTAGATAGCTAAGAACAAAGATACACGAAGCGAAAGTCGAATTGCTCGAGGAAGCGGGTGTAGACAGTTAAACAGCTGCCAGTAGCAGCCGGCTTCGGGCTGCGGTGACCTCAGCATGGCAACCCAGCTACGAATTCAGATACCGCAGTCTGTGTTACCACATACTATGGGAGATCTTATGCCATGCGGTGACAATTAATTGGGCTGAGAAATGAAGCGTCCCAGTGGTTGTGGACATCTCGCGTGTGTTAGCAGCGACGCAATCAATGCAATACGGTGTCACGGGCCGAAAGTATGCCTTGCCAGTATTATGCGACAACATTCGACCCATCCAGGTGATAACTAGTGGCAGATGCACGCGTTGTTACAAAGGTGTTTTGCGCTAACGATATGTTTGCGTTTACATTTTAACTGGTGATGGCATTCTCATAGCCTGGCACAGAACAACGTATATTTACATTGAAACAAATGTGTGTACATTGCCATGCCGCATAGGTACAACACAAAACCCACACGCCCACGTATTGTATTTGTTATTTTCGTTCAGCGTCTACGTTCGGGACAACAGAGACAGGTACCATTACACTCGCGAGACGTACTATTCCCCATGTTTGAATACAGACGGGTAATTACATAGCATGTATGACTAGAAGGATTAGAGTTCTGAAAACAAATTGACCTACCTGGTAATAGACGAGCAGTCAGATCAGACAGTTTGGTGAATACGACGCAGTTGCTTCTCGTCTGCGGTTGAGCGTATACAGCTAACACTTCCCGCTTCACCCGTTACGCAGCACGGTTCGAGAGCCCCGAAATAGACACAGCGCAGGAGTAAACATGAGGCGGCCAATACGTGCTGGCGTTGCGCCGCGATTTGGGTAATACAGTGTTGCTAAGGAACCTTCTAGGCATCCCGTTCCCAGCAGCCAGGCAGGTGGCGGCGCAGCTGGTTACATACACACCTCGATTGTCAAGGTTCCGTGATGTGGCGCCATCGTTTGTTGCTCAAAATAGAGACTGGACCGAGATTCGTATCCCTGTTGTGATGAAGATGATTGGCTACTATGAATCAGAATAACCAGTATTGAAATCGATTCTCAAGTTGTCTCATCATAAGAGTAAGATTTTTCAGTTTACACATAGCATTCTATGTACCAGTAAAGGGAAACAAACGGCATCGTGTTGGGCCTATGCATCTAAAAGAGTTAATAGAAATTGAACATTATCATCTACAATCAAGAATATTATGACAGCAGTTTACTAGAATAACCTTGTTGAAGACGTATAGTTTAAATTGCATGGACAGCGCCATTGTGATAGAACGCCTGATGTCACCAATGCCTACTCTCCCAATTCGCCAAACTGAGAATATTCTTCTTCCAATACACGCCTAACCTCAACGTGCTGAGGATACAGGCGGTGCCGTGGCATGGCAGGCGAACAGGAAATTTTTGTTTTGTTTTTAGAGTGCAATATATAAGAACACAAATTATTGTGTGAATAAACAGAAATACGTGCAGAAGAACTTGTTAACGTCTAAAACGTGGGGTAGTGCAAAGTATGGATGTTGCTTTTAAACGCATCCAGGCTGTTTTGATTTACAATATATTAGTATTATGGGATATATTACTTTTGTTTGCGTCGCCAAATTTGTTTTGGTTGTAAACTACTAAAACTGTTACATCCGCGCGTTGCACTGAATGATATCATAGCAGTTGTTACAAATGTAACTTTGAATCGAATGGAATACGAGAAACGAACATATGAGGTGGAATATTCATGTAGATGTTGAGGTAGTAACAGCGTCATCGCCGCGCCATGTTCAAAGAAGATATAGACGCTTACTCGTCAAGCACTGGGGCGTGTCTCAACATGTCAGGAACCGGGAACTATACGACATCATTAGAATCTCTCACTCTGAAATTATTGTTGAGTAGATCAAGAATACATTGTGTATCCATAGAAACTGCATGCATACAATGTGAGCAGAATATATCAGTTCGTATGTAAACTATGAAGTGCAGCTATATCCATCTAGAAACAATATTCAATAACGTTTGTCTGAAATATTGCATTCTATTCCATAAACTGAATGAATGAATAAAAGTTTATTCAACAACAACAAAATAATACGTGCATTGTATGGCGAGCAGCTGCTGCTGAAAGGACATAGCTGAAGTCATATACTAATATGTTGCTATGCCCTTTTCAAACTAAACAAAACTGAATAAATACAACGTAAATTATAATTAAATTACAAAATAATATTCACAACTCATCTATAAATTTGTTACCATAATGCTTAACAATTCACAAATGTGTAAACATTAATGGCGACTAAATTATAATGATATATGTGTATATTGATTTATATTAGTGGTCAAGAAACACACACAAATCACAAATAAATCCCAGTGTGTGTGTGTGTGTGTGTGATTGTGTGTGTGTTATTACGTGTGCACGTGCACGAGTGTGTTATGCACTTCGTGCTAGCGCATGTGTTTGAATCAGGGGCGGATCTACATTTGTTGTTTCGTGGTCTCGGTCGGTTCATTTCTTATAGAACATTCAGCAGTGTCATATTACATTACGTAGAATGTTGTACAATTTAATATAATATCATTTATTAATTTAATATAACATTGATTTAAACCTGACTTAAATTGTGCTTTTGGAATCAGTGCTATTCCTGTATGGGGGTTCAGCACGTCGTCAGCACAATTTAACTTTTACCTTCCACATTGTATCGACAGCAGTTTCCAGTCAATGTCTATATTTGTGTTAGCTAAAGCTTTACCTGCTGTCGATGTACGGCTCAGTCCACCTTCCATGAATTTCTCACGAGTGTCATCATTTTTAGTATGACAAATAAATGAAAACTCGTGCACTTTTTGATAAACGCATGAAACTTGGCACATAGTAAGTAAACAACAACGCAAAGATTATTTAGACCCCCGGGGCATCTCTGAATTTGTCCTGGACACTTTTGCCAAAAAGCCAAAACTAATAATCCTCATATTTTGAGAACTACGTAACACACAGCTCTCATTTTGGGCTCAAAATGTAGGTTTTCTGAGGCACCTATTTCAAATATTTTACTTGTGACCTTGTACACCATTCACATCCGACATTTTAAAAGATGGCGGACATTTTTGTCCCTATATCTCAACTACGTCACCTAGAGCGGTAATGTTGGTGTCAAGGTAAAAATGTGTGGACAGCGATTTATATTTATTCAGTTATGTTTTGCATTTGACCTTTGTTAACATTCACATAAAAAAAAAACCAAATTATTTCCGTACTTTACGAACTACATCACATACAGGTTTCAGTTTTGTGACAAAATGTAAGTTTTCCGCGGTACCGATTTCAAATATTTTATTTTTGACCTTGTCCGATATTCATATCCGCCATTTGTAAAAATGGCGCCCGTTAAACCAATGTTTTTCATATCTTCAGAAGTACATGACATAGAGCATTAATTATGGTGTCGAAGTGTATGTTATTGAAGGTAACGATTTCAAATAATCAATTTTAACCTTGTCCGATATCCATATACCCAACATTTTAAAAGATGACAACCTTCAACAAATGTAGGTTTATAATCAGAAATGTATATGATACTCACTTTTATGTTGCTTCACATTTCCCGCCGTATTTGCACATTTCAGTGCAGCACAGTTCCGCCTTTCTGCACGTACAGGTGTTCGGCTTACAGCCACACTTCAACAGTTCCCGATAGGCTTGCGAGGCATGCGAGGCTTGTAAGACTTGCGAGGCTTGCGAGGCTTGCGGTAATGTTGTCAAATTTTCTCCTCGTGGTGTCCATCCCTATCCCTATGGAGATATGTCTGACACTGGACGAAGTAGGTTTGTTGTCCCCCAACTGTGATGTCCGGGTAGGCATTCCATGAATTCCACGCACTTTTCATTCCCTTACTTTCAAAGAAGCTGACATTGTCGCATCCGGTGAACGCGTGGAAAAACGGAAAACTTTGGCATTTCCTCGGTCCAAGCGAGCGTTATATCGCGTGAGCAGGTATGTATCTGAATTTATTTCCAGTACCAAACGCTACCCACAATGATTTCAGTGAATGTCTCAGCAGGGTGAAGGCGACGACCGCCAGAACAACAACGTCACTGTCTACAGGGCGGATCATGACGTTCTTGTAGCCACACTTTGCTGCATCATCGACGTGAACCATCATTCTGGTATCCGCCTCGTCGTGTGTACAAGGAGACAAGCCGGCGCTTTTTCGCGGTTGTAACAGTTCCACAGTATCGTTGAACGTGCTAATAACCTGCTTCCTTGTGTTCTGTCGCAGAAAAAAACATTTTTGGCTCGACCCGTTCTCGACGAACTGTATCAAAATATGAACTAACTAGGTCAAGGAAGTTTGGAACGATCCCTGACCGATTTAATACGGGGTTTTACCGGACTCAAACTATGGACTGCAGGCACATGGTGTATCGGTCAACTTACTACCATCTCCGGAGCATCGCGAAGATCCGAAAATATAAGTGAGTACGGCCCAGATAGCCACCCACGCCCTCGTCACGTCAAAAACTGGACTATTTGAATGGATTATTGCATGACCTTCCCGCATGGCAGCTGGCCAAGTTACAACGAGTGCAGCACATAGCCGCGCGCATTGTTTCCCGTGTCCCTGGACGATCTCACATCACGCCAGTCCTTCGCGCACTACATTGGCTGCCGGTGAGGTATCGTTCACATTGTTCACACTGACCTACAAGGCAATCCACAACGAAGGTCCATCCTACATCAAAGACATGCTGGTGCTACACAATCTGAGAAGATCCCTTCGGTCTGAGAGCAGGCTGTTGCTGGCTGTGCCCATGTCAAAGACGCAACTGGGGGAGAGAGCCTTCTATGTGGCTGCACCCACCTTGTGGAACAACATACCCCTATCCATTCGTCAGGCTCCATTGACGGATGTATTCAAAAGACAGTTAAAGACGTACTTGTTTCGCAAACCTTTTTAGAACAGTTTAAATTATTTATGAAATTTTGTATAAAACACCTGTATTGTTGATTTTACAGTTATTTTATTTATATATTCTTTATTTACTAATTTATATATCTTAAACCTCTAGTTTAAATTTTCCAAAGTTTATTTATTTAGATATATACAAGTTTTTTTATGTGTTGACGTTTTTTAAATATGTTTTTGTATGTATTGGTTTAATTAATTTGTAAAGCGCCTTTGAGCAGTTTAGACTGAAAAGGGCGCTATATAAATATACATATATTATTATATTACGAAGCTAACCGAGCTGTGATTGGCGTAGCGCGTGGCATTTGTCTCAGTGTCTTGGCACGCAACGCAGTTGTTTAACGTCAGTCATGCATGGCAATAACTGTCGGGTCAAGTAACCTAATGATAGAGGTCAGTCATCGGAAGGACTGCGATAGGTTGGTGGGGAAAATAATTTACATTCGCGGTCTCTTCTGGCATTTTGCCACTCGATATTCTTAGGGTGAGTTAGGGGAAGTCCCGGAAGCGGGAACGTCCCTGTGATTGGTTGAATGTCGCGTTATTCCTACGCCGTGCCTGGTTACGACAACAGCGATGCCGCACAATACTCCCGGTGGCATAGATATAGAGTTTGCTTTGTTGCCGCTGAAAGGGACTTAGCCCTTACTCTGACCTTTTCAGCGACAACGTTTCATATTGAGATAAGCATCGTACACAATCAATAGAACGCTTATGAGTCACTCGCAACCAGTTTTAGTTGGTGCCGGGTCGGACTGGAGTAGCACAGAGGCCCTAAGTGATGACGTCAAGCCGCTTAGCAACCGGCCCAGCTGGTTCCAACAAATGTTTTCAGCCACATTTGTTAACATGGTGTTACGTTTTGTTCTACACTGTAGTCAATATTGTGAAAGTCATACGTGTACTTCTATATGGTTCACATAAGTTGAAAGTGAAAAGCAAACATGGGTGAAAAAAATTTGCTATTTGCGGTGCAACACATTTTAATGTTGTGCATCACGCTATTTTCACCACAAAAATGCGAAACGAGAATCTGTCAATATGATTTAATTGATGTACAAAATTGTCAACATCGAAGGATTTGATAACGTTTCAGGCTGAGAAGGTAGGAGGGGTCATTATGTAAGTTGGAGTGTTTTGGTGACCATCAAGGAGGATGCAGTCGGGTGGTTTTGGGGAACCTTATGTGGGGATACAGTTGGGGATCTTAGTGAGCCTCTAGAGGGGTGCAAGTGGATTTTTTGGTGAGCCTGCAATTGGAGGGTTTTAAAGATATATTTATCACGTTTCGACGTATATATATAATGTCAACAACATGACTATTAACACATATTTGTAATATAAATATTCTGTTAGCAAAATTACTAACTATACGTAGTTACAAAAGACACTATGCATTAACTAACAGTAACATTAATCAAATGTATTGCATATAATAATTAACTCCGCAAATGTTTATGAACATATAACTGTGAGCCTTGCTACCACAAAAACTGGTTATTGCCTTGGATTTGGACCAATTTATTGTAGTTTTCACATGATATTTTCAAACTTAGCGCAATTATTAATTATTTCTCCTCCATCCTAGCGTGCACCCCATCACGAAGACTGCTTGGAAAATAAGTGAAACTATTAACACGATCATATCTGACATGATTTTCTGCCCTTTTAAGCGGTTTGGGCTCGTTTGAGATGTACACTGCAAGGGCCTACTGACGCCATTAGCCATATTCGAACAAAAGTTGCGATGCTAACGGTTTGTTTTCAATTGGTAAATCCCCTACAATTTTTTTTTATTAATTGTGTAATAACATGGATACCCATAGATTTTCAGGAAGTGGTCTCCGGGGAGTATAGATGGTTTGCTCAACAAAAACAGTATAGACTGCTGTCTGTGGGACAACCAATAAAGTAACTTAGTTTTACGTAACTTGCATTTATGCCATCTAATCTAGGCACATTTGACGTTATTGTTTAGTGTTGCAAAATACGTCTTCAGAACAACGTTGCTGTTATTCTCGTCAGTGTCAATAGTGTTGACGTCGGGGCGAGGGTTTCTCATTACGGCAACGGTCTACCTTTCTTATATTACAAGCATGTAAACTTACCCCACTCAGTGAGAAATAAATCAAGGGCATCCGTTATTACCATTTCAGTATATTAAATTCGCCTACATTGGTGCAATATGGTGAGGTGATCATTAGTCATTAGTAGTAGGAAGGAAACAGGTTCTCTAGAAAAGCAAAAAATACGTAAATAATTCCCTGTAAAAATAACTTTCGTTGTGTTTTAAATATGTGGCCAGTAGAATTGGGAGACCAGAGGCCAATGATGCAATGTTGCAAATGGGCGTAGAAGGAGGCGAATGGAACTGTATCCCTGTCGTGGGAGGAGAAGAACTTAAGTGATCCCAAGTTAACCTATTTACATATTATATGAATAGCCATTTTTACTACGGGTTATGTTTGTCTTTTGTAATATCAATTAATTAGTTTTACCTATTAATTCCATATAAGCTGTTAGTGAAGAATGTAAACATAGCATACCACATGCATACGTAGTATTGGATATTTTTCCAGACGTCAAATGAGGGGGTAGTGATTGAGTTTTTTAATCAACACAAAACGAAGCAGTTGCAGCTCAAGCGTTGCCATTCATGATGACGGTGCGGGTGTTGTTGCAGATTTATTGGGTGTTTCCCATTACACCACCCTTGACTTTCAATGAAACCCTCAACAAAATACACAAATTATTTCGACTAAACATTTTGCAGGCTCACATTCCCGTAACCAGGTGGTACGGGGACTCCCCCTGCTTGAACATTAACCCCAGCTCGTTTTCCCGCGGAACCATCTATGTCGCTCTCAATGCTTAGTGTTAGAGCTCTTCAATGAAATGTGCGCAGATTTTACACACATACCTGTGCAGGTAATGTATTTCGGGTGGATAGACAAGTACCATTATGTTCGAATCCTATGTAAAACGACCCCCATTGCGGTCGAAATGTACGCCCCGCTGACGTTTCTTTCACAAGACTCAAAGCAATTGCATGATTTGAGGATATAATCATTCGTTGGTGAGCAGGCGTACGTTTTGACCTGGGATTTGTTTTTCCTTTACGAAGCTCAATTTAAGGCCCTGCCCTTCTAAAAAAATAAAGGTAAGTTCTGATGTAGCGCAGTATTCAGTTCTTAGGATTGCTCAATGCCTTTTACACTTTACACCCTCGCGGAACATTTAAACACCATCTCGACTTTCTCTGGGAAGCATTAAGCCACACAGCAGTTTATGTGCGAAGATTATTCATACACACATATCCAACACTGTCTATGGCCAGCTATTCATTCAAACAGCTGAGTGAACTGAAGCAATGTAGAGTGAATGAACTTTCCCCCATGTTCGACACGGCAGCACATGATTCGAACCCGTGTTCTCTCGACTAAGAGACCGTTGTCAACAAATATTCAACAGCATATCCTTCGTCTTCCGATGTCATGATTCATCCGAGAGCGGCGGGGGCGAAGTGGTGCTGAAGCTCCGGCTATGCCCATCCAATATTAATTTTGTTCTGGTGCCTACGCATATTTCTGGTGCCTATATATATATATATATATATTATTACTTGGCATATTACTATTTCTAGTTTGTTTACAATAAAATATTACTGTTTGCTCCTCTTCTTCTTCCGGTCTACTGTCTACCCTCAACGTGCTGAGGATACAGGCGGTGGTTGCCAGGCGAACAGGAACAATGCTTATACATACAGAGTGAATAGTTTTTAATTAACACAACTAACGAGTAAATAGCAGAAATACATAACAACTGGGTGTCTAGAATCTGTAATATTACAATGGCTGGATATTGTTCTTGAATGCATCCAGTCTGTATAGACTAGCACTATGTTGACGCTGGTATTTCGAAAGTCAAATGGTCTTGGGGAGAACAGGTTAACATCAAACGATGACATTCACACAGATTAAAATTAGGTTAAAATTGGTGGTCATACACAAACAGTTGCACAGCCACTACCTGTCTTGCGCAAGTTCGACGGCCACGCTCAGATAGTTGCCCCGTCAGTACTAGTCTAGCGCTTATGGATACGACCAGGGGTATATTCCAATCAACTGCCAGCGCTAACAAGAAATATCCACTCTGTTTGTTGGGAGGCAGGCATATATTACGTAGTAATTTATGTTAGCATTAAGAACATTTTTGTTAAGGTACAAAGTTTTTTTAAATAATATTGTGCGAATAATCCATGTGTGTAATTTTAGATTTGCACGGTAATTTCTCATGCGAACTCATTTCCACCAAGTCGATTTCTGTTGTCTAACTCAAACTCTATATAGTACGTCTTTGCTTTGTCGATTTTATTTCATATCTGAAACATATGTTATAACAAAGCAATTCGGAAATCACGCTGGATCATATTTAAAAAAAAATCATAACCAAATTATATTCGGCCATTGGGTTAAGTTTAAAATATATGAATATTTTAAATGGCGATCATCTCCATTTAATGGAATATATTTGTGCTAGCTTAGTATTCCAGCTGTATGTTGCCTACACCTCCAAGTAATTTTGTTTAAATTGTTCATGTAGTGAATCTGACTCGCACATATAGTGCACCAGTAAAGTCGAGAGTGCAAAATAGATGCTCCGAATACGTAATCTTGTTCCTAGGTTAAAAATTGTACTTTTGCACTCACTCAGGGTGGGCCTTAATAATAATGTGCAACGTCCTACGGGCCTGCTAACCTTTGACATACGGAGGCGGATCATCCTTCGGCCGGTCGTAGCCGTAGCTCTGATCACTCTGAAGGTCCATCGTCAGTTTTACGTTGTTGCTGTATACTGCTGTCAACTACAAATACTGGTCGTAGAAAGTAGAGAATTGCGCCATAACCACACGGGGACGGTTTACTATTTTAATTTTTTTTATAAGCAGCGTCACAGCCGACACGCCCTACTTACCTCTCGGGTCATAGGCCGATCTCTACTGGAGGTGCCGGGTCATAGGTTTGAAATGCACTTCGGGCCAGATAAAGGTATTATGAATAGCTTACACAAGTAAGGCAGTACTTGCATAATTCGGGGACTATGGTCTATCCTTACATGATTATATATAGGTAGTTAACTGTATATTTGATTTTATTCAAAACCATAGTATATATATATATACAGTTGAATAAAAAAACTACCCACCGTTGTGAAGTTAACTGGTGAGCAACGTTAATGCCGACCCAACAATGACATGCATTACAACAGTATAGTAATCGATTCGAGTTATCACTAAACATACGCAGATTTATAAATTGCAAAGTACCATAGCAGTGCACCATAGACGAGATCAAGTTAGAAACTATGATTACTTCCCTGATGCCAGTGATTGGACCACCTGCACAATAGCACTCGCCGGCATTGACGCATTGTTCTAAATATAGTACATGACGTGGTGCTTTTGCCCGTGCACCAACAACAACTCGAAATCACTTGAACAGATTTGTCTTTAGGTACGACTAACAGTACGCTCCACCCAACTGCCAACACTGGTACAATGATTCCACAAATGGACCCCAGCTACGGCTACGACCAGTCTTCTGATGGACCGCCACCTTATGACCGGGAAGGAGTGCAACCGCCGCCTTACGAACAGGCAGGGTCTCGACCGTCACCATGCTGTAAGTACACATCCCGGTATAGCTAAGTTCTACGTATGCATCCAGTGAAATACTCCCGGAAAACCACACACGCCGGCAGATACAAATCTCCTGTTGTCATGTACGCATACAGTAAGGTCGTTTTCACTGGTTAACTAGTAAACGACTAGTTTACGATATGTTGCGACACTGAAATTATTTATAATAATATATAAGTATATATATATATATATATTGAAATATATGTACGTCTATAAAGGAGAGACTGATAACTCAGTTTTAACTTTTCAAGTTGAAATATAACGTTTTTCATTTTATCATAATAATGTTAAAACATTGTCTTCAGCACTGCATTTGATTTTTTAGCTACAATTTTAGAAGGTAGAAGCGATGTTATCGTATAATGCCGTTCAACGATTCAGAAGGCCAAATGCGAAATTAAAATATTAACAAACATCTAACAAAGATTAGCAATTAGTTGAAAGCTAATAAACTGTCACTAAATACCAAAACGACTAAATTCATGATTTTTCATATACCACAAAAGAAAGTAGAATACACTGTGTTACAAATAGATGGGGCATACATTGAATGTGTAAATGATTTCAATTTTTTTGGCGTTACAATAAATAACCATCTAAACTGGCAGAGTCATACAAACAAAATAGCAAATAAAATATATAAAACAATAGGCATATTAAATAAATTTAAACTCTTTTTATTACCTAATACATTATATATTATGTACAATGCACTTATTCTCCCTCATAAATTATGACTTACTTTTATGGGGTCATCGGGCACATCGAATTTTCATATTACAGAAAAAAGCAATACGAATAATATCCTTAAGTAAATATAACGCTCACACAAGACCTATTTTTAAAAGGCTGCTAAAATTAGATGACATTTATAAAATCCAACAATTAGAATTGTGATATTCATCAGCACTGCACACGTGAAAGAAATAATCTGTATTAATCCAGATTCAAACAAGAATATTAAAAAAAATGCATTAGACACAACATAATAGAGACAGTTAACAATACACCAAGTATTATCATTAATAAAATGTACACCACAGTCTGTATGGTTTTTCAACATACACAAAAATCTTTTTTTTTTATATTATAAATCCAGTTGTCGTATTCATAATTGCTTTATTTGTAATTCGTAATACGTATTGAAATGTATACCTATGTACGTCAATGTGTACACGAGTACATATAATCAGTCCTTGTAATACGTATGTATGTTAATACATTAAGTCATATGCTATTCTGATTTGTGTCATGTAAATTGTGTTGTTGTTTATATTTATGGGGTAGCTCCTGTGCTAGCGATATTATACATCTTAATAGGTGTCTCCCGACCTTATATATTACTTACCTTATTCAGTGTACATGTGTCGTATCTATAGGTCAAATAAATTGATTCTGAGTTCTGAGTACATGTGGCTGCTCCCGGTCTGACTATTATCTTCATTTATCATCGCGATTAGTTTCTGGATCGTCTTCGTGCTGTGTATTTTCAATCGTGAATGTACAACGTACATTAGTGGAAGGTCTGTGACTTATTTAACTCTTTAATCACATGTTTTTACATTGACTTTTAAAACTGCCTTTTATCCTGACGCGTGGCTGCGGCTATCAACCGATTTGAACTTTACACGCAACAAAGCTTCCTGCTCACCGTACCGGAAAATTGCCTGCCCAGGTAGCGATCGTTGAAGCATGTCGCTTTGCAGAACATTCCTGCTTAATTTAAAGGGAATAAAAACAATGCATTAGCTAAAATCCGTTTTCCTTGTGTACACAAAGTTTAACATTGCATGTAACATTCGAGAACATTAAACAAATACAGAAAACATATTACATATTACGGATTTTAAACCCGTCTGTGTAGCGATTCCCGCGGAAAATAAAAATGTAATGAGCTAGGCGATCACGTTGTATAGTAATGTCACATATGACCCACACTCGCAGCAAGCAGACCCTTTCCATGCATTCAGAGCATGTTTACAAGGACATTTTTTGTGTCGAAACGAGCGTCAGAATTAGTTATATATGCAATATTCCGATGTAATACAAACACTAGTAATCATAAAGGTACAAACAGTTATCTAACGGTTCCACAGGAATCCAATTTTATTCAAAACAATGAATGCGATTGAGCCTAGAAGTCGACTAGTCACTAGGTATCGCCGAGTTTGGGCTTTTCAGAATGATTATATCGAATGCACCCAACGGTACATTATAAAAATGATTTGGTTTATATTACTTGGTGAAAACATAAACAAAAAAAGTGTAAAGAAAATAAATAGTTTGGTGTCGGGATTGAACCGGCGTCGCCCGATTGCAAAATAAATGCCAAGGAACCAACGCGTTTACCAACTGAGCTAGCAGGACCGACATAAATTCGTTGACTGATTTAAATTGTTATGATAAATTGTACAACTCCTGCTTAATACATCGATACTCTAGTGATATTATGAGATTATACACGTTACTTTCTGTAGCTGGATACAATATATGTTTGCTATGTATGTTTATTGGTGTAGATTATCTCCCGTTGGTTGCATCCGATAATTATTCTAAAAACGAACCCAAGCTCGGCGAAACCTAAACGACTTGTAGGCTCATTCGCATTCATTGTTTTGAATTAAATTGGATGGATTCATGTGGAACCGTATGATAATTGCTTGTTCTTGTATGATGACTAGCGTTTATATTACATCGGAATATTGCATATATAACTAATTCTGACGCTCGTTTCGACGCAAAAAATGTCCTTGTAAACATGCTCTGAATGCATGGAAAGGGTCTGCTTGCTGCGAGTGTGGGTCATATGTGACGTTACTATACAACGTGATCGCCTAGCTCATTAATTTTTTTATTTTCCGCGGGAATCGCTACACAGACGGGTTTTAAATCCGTAATATGTAATATGTTTTCTGTATTTGTTTAATGTTCTCGAATGTTACATGCAATGGTAAACTTTGTGTACACATGGTAAACGGATTTTAGCTAATGCATTGTTTTTATTCCCTTTAAATTAAGCAACAATGTTCTGCACAGCGACATGCTTCAACGATAGCTACCTGGGCAGGCAATTTTCCGGTACGGTGAGCAGGGAGCTTTGTTGCGTGTAAAGTTCAAATCGGTTGATAGCCGCAGCCACGCGTCAGGATAAAAGGCAGTTTTAAAAGTCAGTGTAAAAACATGTGATTAAAGAGATAAATAAGTCCCAGACCTTGCACTAATGTACGTTGTACATTCACGATTGAAAATACACAGCACGAAGACTATCCAGAAACTAATCGCGATGATAAATGAAGATAATAGTCAGACCGGGAGCAGCCACATGTACTCATAACTCAGAATCAATTTATTTGACCTATAGATACGACACATGTACACTGAATAAGGTAAGTAATATATAAGGTCGGGAGACACCTATTAAGATGTATAATATCGCTAGCACAGGAGCTACCCCATAAATATAAACAACAACACAATTTACATGACACAAATCAGAATAGCATATGACTTAATGTATTAACGTACATACGTATTACAAGGACTGATTATATGTACTCGTGTACACATTGACGTACATATGGATACTTAGGTATACATTTCAATATATATTACAAATTACAAATAAAGCAATTATGAATACGACAACTGGATTTATAATTTAAAACAAAAAGTTTGTTGTGTATGTTGAAAAACCATACAGACTGTGGTGTACATTTTATTAATGATAATACTTGGTGTATTGTCAACTGTGTCTACTGTGTTGTGTCTAATGCATTTTTAAATATTCTTGTTTGAATCTGGATTAATACAGATTATTTCTTTCACGTGTGCAGTGCTGATGAATATCACATCTCGAAACGTCACATCACGGCATCCCGAAAAGCGCGCCAAAATATGCATATTTGAAAATGTCCGGATGCAGAGCATAAAATGTGAAATTTCTAATTCATTGAATTTTTTTGGCTTGTTGGACATGGAAATAGATAGCAGGATGTAATATAATATGAATAGAAGCAATATACATGTTTTTATTCCCTTTAAGGAGATGCATGCAGCCGCCTAGTCATCCGTGGAAGGCAACAATTGAAAGACTGTATTTGTGTAGCCCACCAACACGACGAGGCATTACAGCCGGAATACAACAACAACCCAGGCCAATTAACAGGGTGGCCAGCAGACGACGGCGTCATCAGGTCACTTGTGTTTGTAAACAAACTGGTATCAACACCGCAAATCTGATTCAACTGACGTCGAGGTGCTCAGATAGCGGTTCCCTGCGTCTGGCATTCGTAAGAAGTTCGCCTTGATCAATGCCAGATCAATTCGAAATAAAGTGTTGCTCGTGCGCGATTACATTGTCGTCTTGATGGACGGAATCTGGCTGTGAGACGACGAAACGGTTGCTGTGTCTGAATTGTATGGAGATGACTTCAGGCTAGTCCATTAGCCGCGTAGTGGGGCTCGTCGTGGCGGTGGTGTAGGAGTTCTGTTTCAAAAAAGATTGCCAACTCGTTTCGCGCTTCGACGTTGACACACATGTCAGTTATGCGTTTCACCTTATTTTGCGGAACATCCGTATCGGCTGTCATAGTCGTATACCAATCGCCATCTTCCAACTTCCGCTCCTTCCTGGATGATGTTGGGAAGGTGTTGCTTATCGCCTCGACCCACCCTAGTGTGACTATCGTGTGTGACGATATTAACACGCAATATGGCGACCTAGCATGTACTGACGCAAGGAACATGGCTGATTTGCTGGAGACTTCCGGCTTTGCACAACATGTCAGACGCTCAAACCATGAGCATGACAACACACTGGGTCTTGGAGATGACTTCAAGCTAGTCCGTTAGCCGCGTTGTGGGGCTCGACGTGGTGGTGGTGGTGTAGGAGTTACTCGTTTCCCGTTCCGAAGTTGACACACATGCCAATAAGGCGGTTCACGTTATTTTGCGGAACATCCGTGTCGGCTGCACCACGCGCGTCAAAGTCATCTACCGACCGCCATCATCTCACTTCCGCTCCTTCCTGGATGTTGTTGAGAAGTTTTTGCTTATCGCCTCGGCCCACTCTAGTGAGACTGTCGTGTGTAGCGGTTTTAAAACGCAATATGGCGACCCAACATGTGCTGACTCAACGAACATGGCTGATTTGCTGGAGACTTCTGGCTTTGCACAACATGTCAGAGGCCCAAACCATGAGCGTGGCAACACTCTGTATCTTATTATCACAGCGGAAACATCAGACATTATCGCCACCGAAGTTAAAGGGAATAAAAACATCTATTGCTTGAATTCATATTAAATTAGATCCTGCTATATATTTCCATGTCCACCAAGCCAAAAAAATCCCCCAAAATCGAAGAATTAGAAATTCCACATTTTATGCTGTACATCCGGACATTTTCGAATATGCATATTTTTGGCGCGCTTTTCGGGATGCCGAGATGTGACGTCAGAGTTGACTCTGCCGATACAGCGACCGCTTGTTTACATTCATTCTCAGCAATATGACAGCAGAGGTGGCTGTGTAATGCGAATATCATCATGGTTCATTGTGCGGCATTCGGTTGTAATGCAAACTCTTCTAAACATAGAGCAACACACAATTTTTTTCGGTTCCCTACGGATCCAGTTTTATTGAAGAAATGGATCGCCAAAATCAAGCGAGCTAATTTCAAGCCGACGAAACACAGCCGGCTTTGCTCCGCTCATTTTGAGAAAAGCTGTTTCGATCGCGATCCGGAGATGTTGGCAACCCTTGGATATCTTGGTGCTCGAATATCGTTGAAAAGCGATGCAGTCCCAACAATATTCCCGGCAGTAGAAGCTGCATTGATGCCGTCAATCCGCAGAAGACAGGCGTCGGCACGGGCAGGATCGACGGCCGCTTTGCCCGAGTCGAAGGCAAGCGGGTCTCGCAAGCGTTGTTCCAGTGCCGCAGGCAGCTGACTACAGCCGGCTCAGCAACTACACCCATGGCTTCTTTGGGGTACCAGGTTCCTTCGACGAGTGGTGAATTTACGAGGTCTGCTTACCGAAAGCGGCAACGAATCAAGGTAATTCTTACATGTTATATCTACTATTATTATTCTGTAGGTCTAGTATAATGCCTGGACTGGACGGTCTCGTGTGTGTCAAGTGTCAAAATAAGTTATTCAACTTATTGTCATTGTATCCCATTGGTTCCAATCATATCACGGAACTCTTCCTAAGTATCTGATATTCTAAATATTGTAGTTATGCACGATACTACTATAATAAATCTACATATACTCAGTTTTGTGGAAAATTTGATAGTGTAATCAAATCGATTCAGGTGACTGTTTTTATCATTATCATGGTTACAGGAATGTAAGGCATTTAATTAATCTATTTAGTTTTACATGCAAATAAGAAATAATTATTTTAATTATACTCGTTGCCGAGTCAGGTTAGTCTGTTATAATGTTTTTTAAACCGTAAGAAGCAATACTTGGATATAGAACATTGCAATGTGAATTTGCAGATGGAAGAATAATTATATTTTCAAATGTATTTAACGTTGAATTTGCATAAATTAATTATTATTTTTCATACATAACATTTGTTGTTTTTTAAATGACAATACTTGGACTTTATGAAAGTGCCATGCATTTTGATCAACATCAAATATATGTACACATAAAGTACCATGCATAAGTTATATATTTAAAACAAAAATTTAAAAATTAGGAAGTGGTCTGTCTCACTCTCATAGTTGGAACCAGTTGCTGGCAATCTCCTCCTCTGACACATGACTCACTAAAGTCTTATGTCATCAATGACTTGCTGAAGAATTATCCCCCATCAGTATTCTCTGTAGAAACAGTTTATTACAGTGTTTGGCACCTGTCTGCTAATCCAGCTAATTGGACTCCTTTGTTGTGACTCCTCCACTTGACTGAGGAACTAAGTGTAGTGTTTGCCCGAGTCAACTGATCAAAGATCAAATCTAATTAATTACCAGTTGACATTGCACTTTGTAGGTCTTTCCTGCTATGAATAACAAATACACCAGCCACCTCCAGCTGGCCCACTGCATTCTCCCTCCAGTTAAAATAGTTATCTGAACCTGATCTACTGGTAATTAAAGCATGCTAGGTGGAAATGGCAGGAACTGGGTAACATGGATGTGACATGTTGGATACTTATTATTACTATAATTAACCCATGCAATTAACCCATGCCTAACATCACCCTGATCACCATTGCAATTGGTAAACCTTGCAGGTAGATGTGATTAATTATTATTAATATTGAATGGTTACCACATTGAACACCCTGTAGATTACAGTATGCATTCATCGAGTTAATAATCTATTATGTTTAAGTTTTCAAAAGTAATGTTTTCAATAAATATAATTCATACAGTAGATGCAGCTTTCATAACACACACTATTGTAACACACAAGTACTGTTACATTTGTTACTATAGAATTCTTACAGTAGATGCAGCTTTCATAACACACACTATTGTAACACACAAGTACTGTTACATAACACACACTATTGTAACACACAAGTACTGTTACATTTGTTACTATAGAATTCTTACAGTAGAGAGCAGCTTTCATAACACACACTATTGTAACACACAAGTACTGTTACATTTGTTACTATAGAATTTTTAATATTTCAATAGTAATTTATTGATTTGTATTTTCATAACTCCAGTGCACAGGCCTATGGTGAATTACATTACAGTGTCATATATTGCTATTGCCTAGTTTCCATTTTATTACAGTTGAATATCGAAGACAATGTACATCATGCAATATATACTATTACATTTGAAGGTATTATCATTACATTTTGAATTGGAACTACAGTATGTACCGAGATAAATATTTAGAACAAAAATATAACTATTGTATCTTGTATTATCTACTAACAACGTTTACGGATAGAACATATTTTTCATGTTATGTCTGTATAACATGAATGAATGGAAGACAAAAGAAATGTCACTGCAATTTAATAGATTGCAATCAGTGTAATTACACCTTACTGCTTGGTGCATTGCTAATTACTGGCACAAGTCATGATGTTTTTTTAAACAGAAGCTCAGAAATGTACCAAGGACCATTATTCGGCTCCCACATTATTCATGGGATGGATGTTGGCAATCATAAAACCTGGATAAACTAGTTCAATAGGATACAGAAAGCATAATTAAATTTCTATTTTGATGCGACATATATTAATAAACATGTATATATATTATATCCCAGTTACTGTTACATTGTTTCTGTTATTATATTGTGCTTTGTTCAACTTATTGTTACAAATAGGTATTATTATTACACCACTCCTGGAGCATGCTTCCTATTGTGACTATAAAATTGAGTATTGCAGGATTGTTCATGTCTGCAGTCACATATTGTTATGATAGTCACATATTGTTATGATAGTAACTATATCAATGAATAAGGATTCTACTAATGATGTTACAAAATGTCATTAATGAATTTATTTGATTTTTAACTTAATGTTATAAAAAAATCAATTAAATTTATCAAATAATAAATATGTTCACATTTGGATGTGGGTTGTTGCCCAGCTACCAAGTGTGAAAATGGTCATTTGTTGTGAAACAATAACAATAAATGCAATGCAAGTTGCAAACCTATCTATTGTATATTTAATAGATGATTAGTTATAACCAAAAATAAAATGTTCACAAGTAATATATTGTCACATTTTCCAGGTGCATAAAAGTGTAACATAACAAAAGTAACTATGTCTCTGTGTAGATTCTGTAAGCGTGATATCAATTATTTATGATGTTTTTATCATAGAATAAACAATACATACCTTGCAACTTGAAATTAATTTATTAATTTGTATTTTTCACAGCTAGGCAGTCTGTTCACACTTGGAAGCTGGGCAAATGACTAGACAAATGGATGTACTCCTTTCTGACAAGATGGTAAAAGACAGGATTTTGTTTGCTTTTGTCAGAAACCTACAACAATTTATTTTTTGGCAAATTCTATAAGGGTCATTTGTTATTTCAGTTATTTGCTGACATTCTGGCAGCAGCTCGAGATAGTCCACCGTCGACCAAGAATGGGTCATCTGAAGATACAGCAATTGAATATGACAGCTCTCGTACGGATTCCTGTGATACAGAGGATTCCACACCTGAGTCAGTCACAGCTTCCACTCCAAAAAGGAGCAGCAAATGCTTTCAGGTTGACATCAGGCCATCAACTCGCACGAGAAGAGTGCAAGCAGTCTGTGCATCAGAGCAGGTTGCTGTGCAGGTGACATCAGCAGTGAGGTCAACGAGTGTGCAGTGCAGTTTGTTGACTGGTCCGATTAGTGACTCGAGTGACTAAAACGGGGAGGAAGTGACATCTGCTGCAGATCCAGAGTATGTTTGCTCTGACAATGAGTCGACTAGTCGTGACAGCAGCAACAGTGACAGCGATGACCATGTCGACCAGTACACTGACACAGAGGAGGGTGTTACAAACAAGACTCCCTTGAGGAAAGATTGTTGCCCTTCCAGGGAGAGGTACTTCTTGGTGGCAGAGTCTTCACTTCGTCATCTTTTCGCACGTTGCTGAAACTGCACTGGTCAAACCAATGTCGTAGTGCAGCAGTTTCTCGGCTCAATGGGAAGTTGCCCTGTAAAGATAATAATTGGTCTGTAGATGTGAAGCTATGCTATTTATTAGCATGTCATAGGTAAAGTGATCAACAAAATGGACTACCAGGTAGATAACTTGTTTATCAATGGGTATTTGCTGAAGCCATATTCTCATCTGCCTGCAGGGGAAGTATTCCCATGGGTGTTACCAGGTCTACACAGTTACCAACATTTGGAATGATTCATCCCAGTAACACTGTGTTATGAAACTTGCTTGATGGATTTGTAATAAATATGTCACACAAAAAATGTGATTAAAAATGCTATGTCCTTATGATTTTTATGGACATAGTCGTAGGGCACATATATACCCACTGGTAGCATCTCACATATAAGACCCCTAAGGTTACACTAAACCCCTAGGTCTAGCACATAACCCTTCAGGCTATAACCCATTACCATAATTATTCAATTGTTCTGCATGTTGTTTTAATGTTTATTTTAGTTTATTTTGATTATATAGTAGCTATATTGTTATGTGTCAGACTCAGAGTAATAAAATTATTGTTCCACATAAATGACATAATCTAGAGCTGTCATTATATATGTCATGATATTATGGTCATCTCGCGAACAACTGTCCAACTAAAAAAGTGTGGGTTTTGTCCAGAGGGGTGATATCGTAAGTAGCTATAACGTCCTAAACTCGATCCGCATAAACCAGACAACCATGCTTACGACGTTCGACGGTTCGTAACTTTGTGAAGTTTGTCTTTGACAAGTCTGTTTACAATTACTTCGTCCGATGACCTACTTAGCTACAACCTCTAGCTAACTCTCTGTACAGCTTTGACACCGCATTTTATAATATAACGTCGTACTAAAACGATATAATTGTTGTTGTCGACAGTTTTCACACCATATGTGTCATTATAATGAAGTTGAAACTTGAAGCTTACCAGTCGGTATTGCATGAGCGAACATTGTGACTGTCCGACTCCGCATCATCTTCTTCGCTACCGTCGCTGAAACGCTCGGAAAGAGCGGAATTAGACGAATCATCCGCTGTAACCGTTCCCGCTAGTGGCTCAAAATCGTATGATTTCACTTGAAACTCTGGGAAACTCCCACTAGCCATGATGTTACAAGAGAATGGAGAGAACAACAATGGCGATGCATAGATGACAACAAAGCCGAGAGTCAGCTTTGACGTCACGATACCACGTGATCGCCTAGCTCATTAAATTTCAACTTTCTGCGGGAATCTCTACACAGACGGGTTTAAAATAGAATTTTGTCTACAAACGTATTTTTCTGTATTTTTTAAATGTTGTCAAATGTTACATACAATGTTAATCTTTGTGTACACATGGAAAACGGATTTTAGCTAATGCCTTGTTTTTATTCCCTTTAAGCCGATGACTATGATCACCGATCTATATGCCATTGAATGTAAACTGCACCAATGGGTCTGAAACGCCATGTCGAGTATCGAAAGTACGCAGCGATCGATAACAGCAGCTGATCTGGCGGCTTTTGATTTCCGTGATTCTGATTTGGACTCGGTAGTCATTCTCGCTTGGTATGAATCCTGTTTACGCACTGTCGTAGATGACCATGCCCCACTCGTCACACGGACTATCACGGTGAGGCCGATGACTGCATGGCATACCGGCGAGCTTACCGAAGCAAAACCAGCATTACGCTGGCTGAAAGCTAGTGGCGGCGATCTGGTCTGACAGTCCATCGTCAAATATACACGGATCTGCGCAACAATTATTGGAAGGCACTGAGGAAGGCACGGTCACAGTATTACCAGTCCGAGATCATAGCAGCTGGCGGCAACATGCGAAGGATACATAAGATTGCCAACACCCTGCATGGCCGAGACGGTAACAAGCCGCTACCTGAAGGATCTTACGCAACCGACTCTGAACTTGCGTCTAGCTTTCAGAGAAGCTTCACCGAGAATATTGATGCGCTCCTGTGCAATCTGCCTCGGCAGTCAGTTGTCGACCTAGCAACAGATGTCATGTCTCCACTGGTGTATTTTGAGGCTGGGTCGCCGACGTATGTCGAAAAGACAGTGTTGGCATTCGTTGCCAAGTCATGCGAACTTCATCTACTCCTATCGTCGCTCCTCAACAGGCACGTTGATGCTCTGTCTCCGGTGGTAGCACGTATAATCAATGCGTCTATATCCTCTTCCGTGGTTCCACAGGCGATGAAGCACGCTGTTGTGATACCAGTACTGAAGAAATATAACTATGACGTCAATGTACTCTCTAACTATCGCCCCATCTCTAACATATCGTTTCTAGCGAAGCCAGGAGAGAGCTTCATAGCACGACAACTACAACACTTCCTTCCTCGAGGGAAACGGCGTATATCCAGTCTACCAGAACACATATCGCCCACGTCATAGCGCCGATACAGCGCTTTTGCGCATCCACAACGATGTGGCGCAGTCGATTGATGCCCGTCGATGTGTCCTTCTGGTGCTACTGGACCTTGGCTGCTGCTTTCGACACACTTGACCACGCTCTCTGTTACGACGCCTGCACAGCTATGGCATCTGTAGTGCAGCACATGCTTGGCTGGCGTCCTACCTGCATGGCCGAACGTCTGTAGTACGCGTCAAAAAAGAAACATTGGAGATCAGTGTCGTGAAGACCGGTGTTCCACAAGGGTTGGTCCTTGGACCGATACTATTTATTGTTTACATTGTGCCACTAGCGAAGATTCCCCTACAACATGGCACACAACATTATCTATACGCTGACGACACTCAACTGTACGTCGACGTTCCACCAACCGATCACCAGAAGCACTCGCGCATATGGAGGTCTGTCTTCGGGATGTCAACGCCAGGCTCTGCGAATATGGGCTAATACTCAACCGCACTACATCGCAGGCCATTGTCATTAAATCCTCCACCCTCTGCGCGCCTATAACACTAGCACATGTCGATATCTTCGGTCAGGTAGTGCCAACATCCGGTCTCCCCAATATAATCACCATCATATTTCTTGCATGGTATTTGGTACACCAGTTCACCTTGTTCTGTAGAATTCATGCATTCTTTTGAATTTACCATCAAGGAAGTGTATGCTGTTGTTCTGTTCTTTTTTTTCTTGTGTAAATGATGCTGCCCCGTTGGGTCAAAAGTGTTCATGTGTTGTTGTAATTTCTCTGCTTTTCCTGTATGTACTAGGCAGATAACACCATCCATATATCTCTTTCAATTTCTTGGTTGACAATCGTCTGGTGTTGTGGCAATGCTTTCGATGTTCTGCTCAAAATCCTCCAAGTACAAGTTAATGACAACGGGGACGCAGGATTGATCGTGGCTACACCATACTTCTGCTGTTAAATTTATTCTCCAAATCTAAAGTATGTATCTCCAAGAAAAATTTCAACAACTCCATCTTGTCTACTGCTAGGTTGGTTCTCTTCATGAATTTCTTATCATTCTGCAGTCTCTTTCGGATTACTTCACATGCTTCTTTGAGAGATGTCTTCCTGAACAGTGACACAGTGTCGTATGATACAAATGTTTCGCCACCTTCCAATTTTAGCTTTGTCATCTCTTTCACCAATAATTGTTAATGCTCTGGGTGGTGTTCTGTTTTTCCCACTAGCGGTTATCGTATGTTGGCAAAGTCTCTGGACACTCTTTAAATGATGGTATGTGTGTAATGCAATATAATGCAAGGAAGGGAGGTGATGTCACCACCGAAAGAAATGTCCCGCCCCTTTTCACCGATTTCCAACCATTTTCACAAATTTCCCGCCACTTTACATGAACCAATGAAAAGCGTACCACAGACTTTAATACATTGTTGCAAGATTGCTATATATAGCATCACCAAGCATTTCTACTGTCAGGAATGTAACAAGTTTGCTGAAAAAACATAGAGGGCACCAAGTGCATTCTTCGTCAGACTTAGTAAGATAACACTCCTATTTTGATCATAAAAATTCCGCTATGGGGCGCTATTTTAGTTCATCAAAATTCCGCTAACGGCCGCTGTTTTAGTTCTACAAAAGTCCACCAGGAGCGCTATTTTAGTTCATCAAAATGTTCGACAGGGATGCTATTTTGGTTCATCAAAATTCCGCTAGGGGCGCTATTTTTGTTCATGACCTATCCGACGGGGGCGCCATATGACCTTTGGCCTTGACCCAAATGTGTGATCTTGACACAAATATGACGTCATCGCTCTTGCTCTGATCAAATCATTCCATCCCCGGTGAGGAACCGCACATACTACTACAAATGATTCAGCAAACTGTCATATAGTTCCTACGAAATATATGTCACGACTAGTGTAATCAAGAACCTCCCTGGTTTGCGAGAATAATTTTTATTAGATTTTATTTTGCTTGAGATACCACTTAGGTGCCATACGTCAGACCTGAGGGGTGGCTTATGGGTAGGCGTACCGAATCGTTGCATGAAGGTGGGGTATATCTTCGAACTGTGAATAATATTAAAACTACCCATACCATATATATTATATACATATATATAATTATATATATATGTATATATATATATAAAGAGAGAGAGAGAGGGGGAGAGAGGGAGAGAGAGAGAGTGAGAGGAAGAGGGAGAGAGGGAGAGAGGGAGAGAGGGAGAGAGGGAGAGAGGGAGAGAGGGAGAGAGGGAGAGAGGGAGAGAGGGCGAGAGGGAGAGACGGACAGAGGGAGAGAGGGAGGGAGGGAGGGAGGGAGAGAGGGAGAGAGGGAGAGAGGGAGAGAGGGAGAGAGGGAGAGAGGGAGAGAGGGAGAGAAGGACGGAGGGAGGAAGGGAGTAGCGAGGGAGGGAGGGAGGAGGGTGGAAGGGAGAGAGAGGGAGAGAGAGAAAGAGAGAGAAAGAGAGAGAGAGAGAGAGAGAGAGAGAGAGAGAGAGAGGGAGAGAGAGAGAGAGGGAGAGAGGGAGAGAGGGAGAGAGGGACAGAGGGAGAGAGGGACAGAGGAGAGAGGGAGAGAGGGAGAGAGGGAGAGAGGGAGAGAGGGACAGAGGGACAGAGGGACAGAGGGCGAGGGGAGAGCGGGAGAGAGGGAGAGAGGGAGGGAGGGAGAGAGGGAGAGAGGGAGAGAGGGAGAGAGGGAGAGAGGGAGAGAGGGGAGAGAG
>OZ023206.1:26361753-26425440 GCA_963995525.1 Escarpia spicata | reverse complement strand
AATATCGATGTGGTTAGAACGACGGTGTCTTGCTATAAGTGGCTGCTATTCGAGTTTTTATGTTGTCGCTTGTAAAAAGTTCGTTTACTAACATAGAGAAATATCAGTGTCACATCTTAAGAGCCACTGCACCATTACCAGCCTTCTCCTGTTGATCGTGTCCGTAAAATGGACAAGTAGCTATAAGTCATGTTATCATTACAAAGTGTTCGGACGATTACAGGAATGAAATGCGAATTGGATAAGGTGTCATATTAGTAGTTAGTAGGATACACTGGCCCCAAACCACGCCCCCTGTTGTATCTAACTACGTGCATAAAAAACGTCGATTTCAAAATCGGGAACCTACTTATAAAAAAAAGATCAAAGGCTTTTTGGTAACCTGAGTGGAATCGGGAACCTACTTATAAAAAACGTGATTGATGGCCTGTCACTTTTTGTGACTGAAAAGCGCCCTCTAGTGGTTAATAACAACGTCCTAGTTACGGCGTCCTTAGTTACGGCGTCCCTAGTTACGGGATAACGTCATCTAGCGAATAATAATAGCGTCCCTAGTTACGTGATAACGCCATCTAGCGAATAATATAATAACGGCGTCCCTAGTTACGATACGGGGGTATAGCAGAAACCAATGTGGTTATGTTAAAACCACCGTGGTTACGATAAAATCACCGTGGGTACGAATGCACTAAACCCAGTGTGACCGAGATTAGCCGCTGTACCCTGGATAGGCGGCCGTGGTGAAAGTTGAGACGCGGCCGGTCGGCCTAGATATGGGCGGCTGAAAATAGATCTACGGCTGGGACTTTGTTAGCCGGATTTGTAATGATGCTGAAATAAACTGGTTGGCTTTGTGGAAACAGCGCTTATGCGTGCGTTTAAAGCGATAATCAGCGGCTTGTTTTATCGAGGTAGCGGCGTGTTAAGCGGTGGACAAATGGATGCGGAATGACGGTATGTTTATTATGCTAGCAAAACGAAACGAGTGGGATATATAATTTAAAAAAGCTGTAAGCAACGGTAACTTATAGGTAATAGAAAACGAGTGAACGTGAACGGTGTATTTTATTGAGGGACAGCACGACGGTGGCGTGAAATTGGCGGTGCGCTGTCCGAATGTCCCAAGCGCAGTAATTGAGCAGATCGCGTACGAGCTGCAATACGGCGACGTTTCAATGCTGTAGATGCATCTATCGGTGTTAATGATAGCTCATTAAAACCATGTCGTTCAAAGAGTTCATCGACGGGTGGTGGTGTGTACCAGGACCCATTCGCCCCGAGTACGGTGAAAGATGTCATGAGGCCGTCGGGTTGATCGACTGTGGTCGGGTCGACCTCCGTCAACGCCGGCCCGGTGGCGTCCAACGAAGCCTCCACCTCGGGTGTTGGCGGTCGTGGCACCCCGGTGACACGACATAGGGGAACGGTCATGTCTAAGTAGGCGCGTGTCGGCAGAATGACGGCGCGTCGTAGGTGGTTTCTGTGAATGAATCATTTGGTAAATAAGTGAAGTGTATAGAAAAAATAAATAAAAGAACGAAAGCATTAAATAGCAGTAAATAAAATATGAAAATAGTAAGTTACCGGAAAAAGTAAATAGCACGTTTGCTATGTAGTAGATAATGAATATTTTGTTGTTGTTGTTATGATAACTGTGAATAGAAATAACCTCTGTCATATATGAAAAGGGAAGTTTTGAAAACGAAATGTATTTAAAACTGACAGATCTAAGAAATAATTAAAGAAGAAATTATAAATCGGGGTAATAGGAAAAGAAAATAACCACTAAAATAAACTTATAGTTTAATATGTAAATGAAGAAATAAGAGTTATATGAAAATGACCTCTGTCATATATGAAAAGGGGAGTTTTGAAAACGAAATGTATTTGAAACTGACAGATCTAAGAAATAATTAAAGAAGAAATTATAAATCGGGGTAATAGGAAAACAAAATAACCACTAAAATAAACTTATAGTTTAATATGTAAATGAAGAAGTAAGAGTTATATGAAAATAAGAAGTACCTTTGTTCTTTTGCAGCGGCATTTGTTGACGTAGGTAGCGCTCGGGATGTGGCCATGACAAAGAATGAGCGAACCGGTGCGTTGTTGTGTAACGTTAGGTATGTGTTAAGAGCGCATGCGCAAAAGTTATGTAAAAACAGTGAAAGGAAAGATATCAAAATATCAATAAGTGACCGTTTAAATGCCAAAATGAACCGTTGCAGCCGCTTAGTTAGGGATCAGGCATATTGTGGAGTGTTAATAATAGAGAAATTCGATGTGAAAGTAACATTTAACGCAGGACGTACTAAAGTGACCGTGTAATTTTTTTCTTGGCGCTGGCTAGAAATCGGATGGTGACGCAAAACAGCTGTGACGCTAATGGGGGGTTCTTATCGTGAAAGGAATGTGAAGCGCGAACAATGCTTTTTCCAAACCGTAAACGACGGGTTAAAAGTATGAATTTAAGCGTTGTGTGGGATCAGTGGCGTGTAGGGAATTAAGTGGTGTGGTTATTGTAGAAAAATTGGCTGTAAATAAACGTTTGTCAACGAACGCACTACATGACCGTCTGATTTTTTTCCGGAAATAAAAGTCATCGGATACTAGGCGGTTATGCGTTGTAATAGAAACATCGATTAGGGGGGTATGCGTTAAGTACGCATGCGCCGTATGTTGCCTATATAAAGCGGTGGAAAATTTTGTATGAGGTATAATGCAAGTGGTGTGACTGATTTCAGCAGCAACAGCCGTAGAAGTTCTTCAACCTCGAGAATGGCCGAGCGCGACGAGATGACTGCACCGTTGAAAAAGATGAAGGCGATGCGCAAGCAAGCGTGTAAGGCGAGCGGTAGTCAACAACAGCCGCCTGCGGAAGTGACCACACCAGCTGCTAAGAGACCCTTGTTGGTTGCGTCCTCGTTTGGTCGTAAACGAGGGGCAGAAGAAGCGGGGTTGGCGGCACCGCTGACTAGACGGGCCTCGCTTGAGCGAGAATGCAGCACTGCAACGCCATCACAGGCTACCTTGGTGAGTGTAAGGGAACTGGCCGGTTCTAAGAACGGTGTCTACAAGCTTAAGACTTCAGCATATATCGAGGCAGTGAGTTATCGTGATAAATGCACGTACAGGGGCTGTTCCCAATGTCGACGCAAACTGTATGAAAACACAGACGGCGTGATGTTATGTCGAACCCACGGGGAACCTGATAAGATAAAAAATTACTTTGCTTTGCGTGTCATGATTCGAGATGGAGATGACGAAGAAGATGAAATGTGGCTGACTTTGTTTGACACGCAAATGGCAAAGCTGGTTGAGTACCGGGCTGATTACTTGGTGGAGTTAAACGAGGAGGAACTTCGCGATACTGTACTTGAGTTGGCCGGCACTAAAGTGGAGATCAGTGTTCGTAAGACTACCTGGGGAGGTGAGCCGTCGTATACGGTGCGCACACTGAGGAGAGTCGTTGATGGTAATGGGTTTCTTGTGTTATAGGAGGCCCCGCTGGTGACGGCATTGCTAACTAGTAAACCGACTAGTGATGAAGCTGCGCGCTTACTAGCCGAGATAGCGGAAAATTACGTAATGGCCTGGTGTGCGGCTTACGAAGCAAAGAGAGCCTACTAGAAAGACGCTCAGCCTATATAAAACATGACATTTATTTGTTGTATGTCTACAGGAGGTGCGGCGAATTCTGCTGGAAATGTTAGCCAATAATGAACGGATGCGTGCGAGATACGCCGAAGTTGCCCTGTTCGTACGAACACTACTCGATCGTTCGGTGACGGATAGTGAGAGGAAAGACGCCTCGTTGATGGCTCGTGTTAATGCAGCAAAAGAGGTGGATTAATGATAATAATGTGTTTTGTAGAGAGCGCGACGGCCTGAACGCGCGCACGCTCGCCGTGGGAAATGTGTGTTTGTAGGCACCTGCTTTTGTGCTGTAGGGATGCGCGGGCGATGTCGATAGCGCCTTGGATGCTATCATTGAGGAGGCGCTTGGTACACCACCGCCTTACGAAAGTTTACACCAGATTGTACCGTTGGACGCGATGCAACGACGCGTCGTCGAACCGGGGCGTGGTCAGGTGGCCTGTCGCTATGAGCGACATGCGATGGCCCTCCTCGCTGAGCACCTCGGTGAGTTGATATTGGAGACGGCGCGCGATCGATGCGGTGCTTGCGAAGTGAACGAGGGATGCCCGTACGTGCATATGATCGGCTATCGGGCGGGTAGGCCTACTCGTGAGTACGCACGGCGCTACGAGAACGTAGCCGAACTCGTCACGCAACACTTCAACGTAGTGTTGGACTCGTGTCTGCAGCACTCACTGATACCAACCTTCATACGTCTGGTGGAGTTACTACACGCGAAGGCGCACGGACAGCAACCGGGGCGAGCTGGGGAATTGTATTTGGTACAGTTCGTATCCGACTGGCTCCTCGGTACGAATTGGCGCGAATTCGTCAATCGATCTCGACTAGAGTCGGCAGTGCACGTCTACGTACAGTGCAGAAGCGGCCTTTAAATTAAAAAACGAACATTACTGCCTATTCTGCTGATTTTGCTTAATATCGCTTTTCGTTGTACGACACGCTTAATAAAACGTTGAAAATGTACGTTCCTCGTTTCCGAGTTAACACACACACACACACACACACACACACACACACACACACACACACACACACACACACACACACACACACACACACACACAGTTACTTAACAAAACCACCACCCCCATATACACACACACACACACACACACACACACACACACACACACACACACACACACACACACACACACACACACACACACACACACACACACACACACACACACAGTTACTTAACAAAACCACCACCCCATATACTTAAGAAAAAAACATCACCCCAATAAGCACCTAACAAAAAACCACGTGGTGTATCATTAGTCGTTACTTAACAAAACCACCACCCCACTTAACAAAACCGCCACCCCATACGCGTCGCTAACAAAGCCACCACACCACGTGTGTCCCGTACCTCGATATCATTAGTCGTTACTTAACAAATCCACCACCCCGTTACCTAACAAAACCACCACCCCCACGTTACATCACTCACTGCGCATGTCCGTACCTCGTTATAAATAGAGGTATTCGAAAAAGTAGCAGCACAAAGAAAAGTATGCCACCTACTAGGTGGCAATGTCCGAAATGCGGTGCTTATTTCTTGAAACAGTCGACGTTAGAGCGACACGCGAAGAGTTCGAAACGATGCGGCGATGACGCGCTATGCGTAAAGCGACGAGAGTGTCCGAAATGCGGCGTAACGTACAGTACGCGCGCCGGGATGCTACGACACCTGAGGGAATGGTGCGGTCAGCCGGCGGTGTCGTTACCTCCCGATGATAATCCACCACCACCACCCTCAACCGATGCTCTTCAGCGCGTCGTGGACGAGCATCGACGTAGCATAGAGACGTCGGTAGCGATCGGTGTCGTACAGTCCCGTTACAACTATCGCATGACCGCCTGTACGAGTACGCGGGTGCTCGAACCGCGTCTGAGGGTTATGTTTAGCGAACAAAAGAATGCGTTTAAAATAAACGTAAGCTATGGTTTCGTGTTACGCCACAAGGTATCGGGTCGTTACCGCTATTTTCATTCGTCCTGTAACTGCTGCGGTCGCCTTCTCGAAACACCCGCCCTCGTAACCGATAGCCGTTCTTTCGAACGATTCCTCGATCTCGTGCGCACGACCGACGTACTACAGTACGTCATCGCGCAGCGCCCCGATTCGGAGTGGTTGGTCGAGCTCGTAACGAACGCCACCTACTTCGTGAACGCCATCCTAAACCATCCTATCGGGTGCGTTGGCACCGCGCTCCCCGCCTACGTACGTAACAACAGGCACATCGTGGCGTTGACGAATGCTCGGGGAGGCAAGCCCTACGACGATCCTCTATGCCTCTTCCGATGCATCGCCCTCCATCGGCAAGGTGGTGGTGGGAAGCACCTAAATACAACCCGTTTAACGCGAGTAGCTAAACAACTGAGCGCGCGCTACGCCCCGAAGCCGATCGGCGTGCGCCTGAACGAACTGGAACGCGTGGAGACGTTTTTTCGTATCAACATCGTCGTCTATCGACTAACGGCGACTGGCGCCGCCGAACTAGTCCGTCGATCGCTCGAAGCGCACCCCACAACCCTGAATGTCAACCTGTACGAGAATCACTTTTCGTACATAACCGATCTGCGCGCGTACGCGAAAACGTACAAGTGCTCGAAATGCGGCAACTCCCTCTGGCGGTACCCGTCACTATTACGACGTCACGAAGCGACGTGCGAGGGCGGTGTTCGTCACGTGTTTCCCGGTGGCGTCTACCGACCGAAGCCGTCCGTATTTCAACGACTCGACGACGAAGGTATCGACGTCGGCGACGACGATCTGCGCTACTATCCGTACCGCGCGACCTTCGACTTTGAATGTTATTTCGCCACCAACGAGCTACCGCCGGATACCGATAAATGTCGGTGGCTAGCGCGACACGAACTGCTCAGCGTGAGCGTCGCGTCGAACGTGCCAGGACACGAAGCGGCGCGCTGTTACGTCACGACCGGTGATTCGGCCGACCTAGCGCGTCGCCTCATCGATGACCTGGAAGCCGTGAGCGCGGCGGCTTGCGCGCTTCTACGCCCCCGCTACGACGCGGTCTTTGAGGCGATCGAAGCGCTCGATAAAGACTGGCGGCAACGAAGTGACGACGACGCCAAGGACGCGTCACCGTACGCCGCACTCGCCGACCGCCTGTGGACGCACCTTCGTCAAATGCCCGTACTGGGTTTCAACAGCGGTAAGTACGATTTGAATGTCGTCAAAAAGTACTTGACCCCCCTGCTCATAACGGACGACGCGCAGCACACATCGTCGACGTTCACGATTAAACGACAGAACGCTTACATGTGCCTGACGACGTCGACGTTGAAATTTCTGGACATAACTAATTACCTCGCGCCCGGTGTCAGCTACGAGCGCTATCTGAAAGCGTACGACTGCGCGGCGACCAAGGGGTACTTTCCGTACGAATATATCGACGCGTTGACGCGCCTGGACGAGACCGTCCTACCGCCGCGCGAAACTTTCTACAGCCACCTGAAACGCGAGGGAATCTCCGCGGAGGCGTACGAAATTTGTGCGACGGCATGGCGCGACGAGTGCATGACGACGATGCGCGATTTTCTAATCTGGTATAATAACCGAGATGTGGCGCCGTTTCTCGAGGCCCTCGAGCGGCAGTTCGCCTTCTATCGCCGTCAGCGCATCGACATGTTTAAGGACGCCATCAGCGTACCGGGGTTGACGTTGTTGTACCTATTCAACGACCTGCCGTCGTCAATCCATTTCTCGTTGTTCAACGAACCGAACAAAGACCTGCACCGCCTACTGCAGTCGCAGATCGTCGGCGGTCCATCGATCATCTTCTCGCGTCATCAAGAAGCCGGCGTGACGTCGATTCGAGGCGGTGACAACCCGTGTCGTTCGATAGTCGGCTATGACGCGAACGGTCTCTATCTATCGGCGATGATGCGGGAAATGCCGACGGGTTGGTACACGCGCCGACGCGCGGACAACGACTTTCGAGCGGAACACGTGCACCGCTACGGTCGTATGGCCGTAGAGTGGTTGACGTACGAAGCGGAACGAATAGACGCCCCTATACGACACCAGTTGAACGGCCGCGAGAAGCGCATCGGTAAGTACCGAGTCGACGGTTGGTGCGCCGCCACGCGAACGGCGTATCAATTTCACGGTTGTTTCTTTCACGGCTGCCCGATATGCCAGACGCACGTGACGACGAACGCCGTCAACGGTCAACCGATGACGACTCTGTACGCCGCGACGATCGCCGTGACGGCCTACCTGCGCCGCCACGTCGACGCCGTCGTCGAAATGTGGGAGTGCCAGTGGCGAGCCGTGAGACCCCCCGCCGTGACGCGACCCGACGCGAGGCGCGTAACGCACTCGACGATACTGGCGGGTGTACGCGACGGCTCTCTATTCGGTCTCGTGCAGTGCGATATCGCCGTGCCGGAAGCGCTGCGCGCTAAGTTCGCCGAAATGCAGCCCGTATTCAAGAACGTCGATATCGCACGCGACGACCTCAGCCCGTTCATGCGCCGCTACGCCGAGTCACACGAGCTACTCACCCGACCTCAACGGACGCTCGTTGGTAGCTACTTCGGCACGGCGATCGTACTCGCCACGCCCCTTCTACGCTGGTATCTGGAGCACGGGCTCGTCGTCGCGCGCATCTACCAGGTGATCGAGTACACGCCGATCGCCTGCTTTCGTCGTTTCGGCGATACGGTGTCGACGGCGCGACGCGAGGGCGACGTCGACCCCGATAAAGCGATCATCGCCGACACCTTCAAACTACTCGGCAACAGTTCGTACGGGAAGACGATTACGCGCGTCGATCGGCACCGGGATATCAAGTACGCTACGTCGGTAGGCGCCTCGCGACTCGTCAACAACCGTCGCTTCCGGCAACTCGACGTCGTCGTCGACGACGAGCTGTACGAGGTGGCGCTGAATAGGCGCACCGTCGTCTACGATCTGCCGATTCAAATCGGTTATTTCGTGTATCAATACGCGAAATTACGAATGCTGGAGTTTTATTACGACTTCGTCGACGCCTACATTCCACGCCCGCTCTTTCAGTACTGCGCTATGGACACCGATTCGGCGTACATAGCCCTCGCGGGTCTCGACATCGACGCGCTCGTACCGGAAGCGATGCGCGAACACTACTTCCGGACGCGATCGCTCTGGTTTCCGGCCGAATGTTGCGACGCGCACGTGGACGCGTACGTACGGTGCCGCGTCGCCGGACTGACGTGGGAGGGTGGGGACTGCTGCGCGCGCCGTCTTCTATTCGATCGTCGAACGCCGGGTCTCTTCAAAGAAGAGTGGCGCGGCGACGGAATCGTGGCGCTGTGCAGTAAGACGTACTACTGCTTCGGCGGCGACTGCGGCGCGAAGTACAGCACGAAGGGATTGAGTAAACGTCAGAACGATATCGACGAGCACGACTTCCTCGCCGTACTGCGCGACCGACGCAGCGGCGTCGGTTGGAACTACGGTTTCCAAGTGAAAAACTCGTCCGTGTTGACGTACGTTCAAGAGCGCGCGGCGTTGAGCTATTTCTACGCTAAACGCCGCGTGCTCGACGATGGCGTCACCACGGCGCCGATACTCGTCTAACTCGTATAACTAAACCTACCCTAGGGGTGGGGGGCCGCCTAGGGGTAGGGTTCTGTATGTATGTATGTAGGGTAGGATAATAATAAAACAAACACAAGTGCGTACATTTCATCGTCGTTGTTTTTTATTACTACTACTACTATACACGTAAAAGCGAAGCGTTAATGCAATGGCTTTAGCCAATCGAATACGAGACAGTCATTAGCCACCCGATCGGTGCCGAATATGTTCTGGAACGCCGTCAACGGCATGCCGCGACATCGGAGGAGTAGGTAGGCGACGCAATATTGTCCGCACACGTTAGAGACGACGCTCTGCAGTCTCTTGTCGTTGTACGTCCACGCGTCGCCGCAGTGTCGGTGCAGGAAGGTGCGGAAGTCGGCGTGCAGCGGCGGAAGACCGTACGAATCGAAGTACTCGCCGACGCCTCGGGGGTCGACGTAGACGGCCACCCAGTGCTCCCCCGGTTCGCCGCCGTCGTCGGTATTGCACACGAAGCCCATCGGGTAAGTGGTGGCGGTGGTGGAAAGTAGCGCGTCTTTAGGTACGACGCCGAGGACGATGTATTTAGCGTACGCATCGAGTTCGAGGCGACGCAGCAGTTGGAACGTATCCATTACGAGGTACAGTCGTACAGGACGTTCCGGGTCCGATCGATTTCCATCACCGTCTCGAATTCCGCGTACACGATGACGTTCACCGGTCGGGGTAGCGGTATCGAGAACTGTATGTTAGCGCCCACGCTCCCCTGACGCGCGACGTTGAAATGGTCCCCGTCGCAGCAGTCGGGGGTTAGGTCGAAAGCGAAGACGGTGTAGCCGGCTTCGAAGTCCGATCGCGATATGTCGTTCCCCTCGTCCTCCCCCGCCTTTCCGGTGGCCTCGAAGAGATTCATGTAGCTTCGTATGTACCGGTGGTGCGGAAAGTCCGGTTGCAGCGGCTTGCTCGGCACCTGACGTCCGTCGACGTTGAGCGCGAGGAAGTTTATGTCGTTGTGATGCGCGTTGAACGGATTTCTAGTGTAGTCTCCGTTGTAGGCGGCGTTGTCGATCATCATCAGGATTATGCGTTTCGGAATCGTGCCCATGTACAGGTTCTCGTGCGTGTGCGATAGCGTACCCGCGGTTATCGAGAACGACTTGCAGTCGACGCGGCGCATCGGAAACTTAGCCGTTCCCAAAAGCCACGCTTTGATATGACCCAGCTGGACTTCCGGGTTCAACTTCACTTTTCGGACTTCCAGGTAAATCGAACGTATCACGATATGCCACCCCGGCGCGGCAGCCGCGCCCATGAGCGCGAAGGCGTCCTTCGACTGGATCATGCGTATTTTCGTGTCGACACCGCTCGGTAGGAGGAGGTTTAGCATAAACGCGTCGACGTGCAGGCGTCCCATCATGTCCACCTCGGTACTGGCCGCCGTCAGATCGCGTCGCGCTACGAACCCGGTGTTATCGTCCCCGCGCGCGTTCATGTGTCCGGCGCTATCTTTGTACCACAACGACCCCGTGAGATGCGATCGTTTCGCGTCGCTACCGTAACTCAGCAGGGTCTCGATGTAGGCCCGGTACGCGTACGTATTGGTCGACGGCGTCACGAGCGTACCGTTCAGCGACACGTCGATTTGACTGAACAGCGAATGAAGGAAATTGTTGACCGGCGCCACATTGGTACCGGCCGCCAGATCGGTACCGTCCCCCTGAACCACTTTGAAGCGGACGTACATTTGAAGGCTCGCCAGGTCCGTATAGTCGTTACCCGACCCTGGAATGAGGAACTCGATAGGACCGCCGGCGTCGAGAGCCGTCAGCGGTTGGTAGGCGGTCCGATAACTGCTCTCGATGCTCTTCTGCGTCACCGGTCCGGCGAACAGGTCCAGTTCGGCCTTCACGCCCTCGCACGCTGTCTTTACGAACGCCATCGTTACGCGTCGAATATATCGACCGGTCGACGTCCCCGCTTCCGTCTACTGACGGTCGTCGCCGTTCGACGCTGCTTCTTTATAGGCGGTCTTTTTTTCACCCGTCTCTTCTTCGGCGCCGGCCCTTTCAATAGGCCGTCGAGAAGATCGACGCCGGCCTCCTTCGCGCGTCGTTTTACCGACGCTTTCAGATTGCCGCCGCCGACGACGTCCCGCGCCACGTTCACGCCGGTTTTGAGCGCTCGTTTTCCCAACGCCAGGGCGCCTCTCTTAAAAAGCGGCATGACGCTTCGAAACAGGCTCCCGAAGATATTACCCAGACCGTGTCCGCGCTGACCTCGACTGCCGATGAATACCGGTAGTTGACCGCCTACCTGTCGAACGTAGTAGTCCTCGTACGGGTTCGGCATGGTTAAAACAATCTCGATTTACAGCGTCTGATGTGAAGCGTCGCCACTAGCTTCCCCCGCTCGAATGGTATCGGTTGACCGCAATCGTCTCTTATATCGACCTCGATCGTATCGAATTGATGCCGCAGCAGCTTCACGTATTGGACGCGATCGAACGTTTCCGAAATAACGCTACCGTTCGTACCGAAGACGGCGATATTTCGAAGAAGCGGTGCGTACACGTCGCCGACGACGCGCGATTCCACGAGATCCGTGTACACGTACAGGGTGTCGACGCCCGCCTTCATGTCCACCGTATTTCGACCTTCGTACGCGTACGTGTACGAGGCGGGGGACGTCTCGATAATGACGACTTCCGGTTCGGGCCCCAGCATCGGCGGACTTACGATGACGTTCTTGTGGAAACCTAGCACGTTCTTCAGACGACCCGTATCGGGTAGGGTAAAGGCGACACCCGCCGTCATACGCAGCGTTATTCGGTTAGAGACGCCGCTGTACTTTAGCTGCACCCTCACCTTATCGGTGCACAATTTCCTTATCGCCTCGTTGAGCTCGCGCAGTAGCAAGAAAACGTTGTTGTAGAAACCGTGAGTAATCGTACCCTGTCGGTATATCCCGATACCGTCCATGGTAGTGAAAAGACCCACCTCACCGTGCCGCGCCGACAGGTAGAAGGTAGCGTCCGCCTCTCTCACGTTGTACCACGTGTGCGGATACTGTAGCGTCACCAGTCCGCATTCCCATTCTCCGCCGGTCAGGTCGAACCGTCGCGGCAGCGTCGTGATGTAGTGCGTCAACGTATTTTCGGGGTGCCGCTTCGTAGACGCGTTGCTCGGTAGCGTCAGGTAAAAGTCAGACGATACCGCCATCGTCTCGTCGTCGTCGTCGACCGCCGCCGCTCATAGACGGGCTCGGGAGAAGATAACCGAGACAGCTGCTCAACAGCGCCGTCCACAGATTGGAGTCGCCTTGACCCCGCGTTAAATTGTATATACTAACGGCGATGACGAAGTACAGGACGATGACCTGACAGAGGAATACGATTTCGGCCTTTGGGCATTCGTTACCGCAGAGCCGCCATGGATCGGGTTCGTGGACGGTGGAGTCGTCGGCGTTCTCGACGGCGTCGACGGAGTCCTCGTTGGTAGTCGTCGTCGGCCTCTCTAAACCAGTAGCGGCGTCGACGGAGTCCTCTTTGGTAGTCTTCTTCGTCGGCTGCTCGTCCCTCGCCTCCATAGCGCCACTGAGGTCTGCGGGTACAGCAGGGCCCCTTATACGGGAGGAGCGCCGTTCCCCCGCATAAGCACGACTCGTGCAGTCGCCAGCATTCCTCGTGACGCGTCCAACGCATGCTATAGGTCCACGAGCGCCGCGGCGTCGATCCAACTGTTGAAGGAGGCCGGGTAACCGCTCCATTTCACGAGCGCCTCCGAACCGCCGCCGCGACGACGCCGCCGCTGCAGAACCGCCTCCACCCGATACAGTTTGTCCTTCGGAACGACTACGCGTTGTACTTCCTGTTCGTAGAAGGCGCCCTCTACCGGTGTCCCCGCGTCGTCCTTCAGGCGATAAACGGGGGGTTCGGACGGATGCACCTCTACGACGGTGAAGAGCTCCTCGCTCCAATTAGGCATGTATCCTTTTTTGAATTGACCCCTCGTCTTACTGATACGCACGCGATCGCCTTCGCGAAGTTTCGGTTTTTTTCCCCTACCACCGCCGCCGCCGTACAGGCGTTGCCATACCTCCTCCTGATTCGTCGCGTCGACGCTCGCCGGCGTCCTACCGATGCTTCGATGATAGGCGTTGTTGTACGAATGCACGAAATCCGGTAACGCCTCTACGTAGCGCAGCGTCTCGTGTTTCGTAAAATAACGCCACATGCGCGTTTTCAAAGTCCTATTGAAACGTTCCACGACGCTCGCTTTAGTCTCCTCGTTATGCGTCACGAAATGATGAACGCCGCGACTCTTTAGGAACGTTTGCAGGGGTCGATTCAGAAACTCGGTCCCCTTATCGGTCTGCAGCGCGTTCGGCGGCGGCGCGTCGTTCAGCAGACGCTCGAAGGCCGCGACGAGCGATGCGCCGGACTTATTCTTCAACGGAACGCACCACGCCCGCTTCGAAAACACGTCGATTACCGTCAATAGAAATGTTATACCGTCGTTGTGTTTTTTTAACCTAGTCAGATCGACCAGATCAGCTTGCCACTGCTGGTTTTGCCCGCCCACGATAACGCAACGTCGTTTGAAACGTCTTTTAACCGGTTTGTGTAGAGTATAAGCGTCCTGCGCCGCTAGCCACCTCTCGACATCCGGGCGTCGTCGACCCCCCTTTGACGCGCGGTGCAACGCGTCGACACCTCCGTAACTCCCCGCTCGTTTCGGATCGAAGTAGAGTTCATTCAGTTCAGCGTCGTCATCGTCGTTTCGTTTTCGAAGGTTTCGTTTTGGACGACGACTCCACCCGGACACCATGACGATGACGACGACGATCGACGAACGACGACTATTATATAGAGAGCGATAACCGCGATGACGATGAGACCAACGACGGCGACCGTTCGTTGTATTGACGGCATCGTCACATCGATTCCCAATCGTCCAACGCTCTCTTTCTAGAACGTCGTCTTCGCACCGCCTTTCCCGCTGAACTGACCGAGCCCGTCGCCTCCTCTCCTTCTCTTGACAGCCGCCGCCGTCGCTGCTCCATGTACTCCCGATAGCGCGGGTTGCCGACGAACTCCATAGGAATGTTCATACCCTTCATACTCAACCCGAAAGCGCGCCATCCTAGGGGCTGCGTCGTCTTCGTTCTCGTTCGCATGAGATCGTTCACTAGATCGACCATGTTACTCCCCGCGATCGTTTTACCGTCGTACACGAATTCGCCGCGTTCGTTCCATCGACACAAGGGATCGGCTTTCATTTTCGCGATAAGTAGACTCGCCTTCCCTTTCAGCGTTTTCGGCATGCTGGCTACGATTTCGCGCTCTACGGCCTCCGATGATGGTGGTGGCGCCGTGGTCTGTGGTAGCTCGCCGCCGTCGGCGTTGACCATCGACACGCGTACCGGTTGCGCCGTTCGAGCCGCCTCTATAGTGTTGTAGCGACTCAGCAGCTGATTGTACGACACCACCTTATCGCGCTCGGATAAATCCGATCGCTCTAGAATATCTTTCATGTCGCTGTCCAGGCTACTCAGTACACGTGATCGAGGGGTGCTGCTCGACTGCTGCTGCTGCTGCGGTTGAAGGAGACTTTCCACCAATCGCGGGTCGACCAACGCCATCTTCTTCGCGTACTGCATCGCTTAACCCCCGATGAACTGTTTGAGTAGTGGCAGGAAAACGGTGCTCGCTAACGGCGCTAGCAGGGCCGTCAGAAAACCACCCGCCCCCGTTTGCAAGATGGCTCGTTTCCGCTTCACCGGAATTCGTTTGTTGACCAAGTCACGCAGGTGATCTCTGTATTTTGTCAACACGCGTTTCTGCTTCGGCGACACCTTCACGTTCCCTCTCAGAATATTGTACGCGCAATCGCATAGACTACATATGAGACCGACCTCCGAGTGGGCGAGCACGGCTTTTCGCAGATCTACGTTCCGCTTATGTCTATCCATCAACTGCAGGGCGAAAACGTGTCTCTTCAGACGTCGCGCCGAAACGTCGTCAGTCTTCGGTCGTCGCTTCGCCGCTACCACCGCGCGTCTTCCCGGCATACCGACTAATGCGTACGCGGCGACGTCCCTCTCTACTTATAGTTGACCACCACCACCACCACCCTTCCGTACGTAGACGTACTGAAGGGGGTCGTCCGGAAATATACACGTACGCAGGCGCATGTACTCTTCCGTTTCCTGTTTCAGGTCGACGAAGAGATAGCCGTACGCCGGCGACGTCGCGTTTTTGAAAGACTCTATCATGTACTTGACCTCTCCCGGATACATCTGTTTCGCTAGGTGACCTACTTGACCAACGTCTCGGGGGTTCTTAAATAGTGCTAGGTATTGGGCGTTCAGGCTGATTGTGCGGTTTTCTCCCCCTTTCGGAAACATGTTCTGTCGGAGTTGTACGACCGACGTATTACAATGATGACTTTTTTTAGTAAATAGCGCCGTCACCCCACTATCGGCTTCCTCCATGAGGTCGTCGAGTACTAAAAGCGTCCTCTTTTTACCGTCTAAATACGTCGTAGTCGGCAGGCCGTCTACGAACTCTATTTCCGGAGTCATAGACGCGTAGGCGGGCTGCCACTGCCCGTAACACCACAGGACTTTTTCGGGCGCCGGATCGATCATAGCGCTTCGTATCAGACGGTCGACGAACGTCGTCTTACCGCATCCCGTAGGCCCTGATACTATACACGTAAACGGATGCTTCAACAACGGTCCGCTCATTTTCACGACTGATACTGGCTGATGTTTTTTACGCGTCTTTATAAAAGGAGCGCACCTCCATCAACAGTTTACCGAGCTTGTTCTCGCCCTCGACGTCACCAAGCCGGGTACCCCAGAAACCCTCCCTACTCGGCACCCACTCCACCAAGTCGGCGTCCCCGGTGGCCAACAGTTCGGCCTTCAACTCCCCGCCGAACTTACTTATCAACAGCCCCTTCATACAGGCGACCCTAACGACGTTCCAGTCGGTTCCCGTTCTCTTTTTTCGAATACCGTAACTGAGTCGTTTCGCTGCGTAGGGCGATCGCGTTCTTTTGATACACGCGGCGCAAGCGAGGTCTTCGTTGAATAGCGCTTTCCTATACTGATAGGCGTGCTCGACGGATCGGAAGACCCGACCGTACGCCGTCAATCGGCACCTGTACATATTCGACAAGAAGGAGCGCGAACCGCCAAACTTTATACGTTCCGACGACGACAACATGACTACTACCGATAAAAATCGCTACCGCCTATATAGTCACGCTCCCGGGACAGGCGCCGGCTTCTATGAGCACTTCGATCGCTAGTCGTTGATCGCTTAGGACGTTGATCGCTAGGTGTGACTTGGGTTAATCGCTAGATGGCGTTATCACGTAACTAGGGACGCTGTTATTAATCGCTAGATGGCGCCTGTCGTTCACAAAAAGTGACAGGCCATCAATCACGTTTTTTATAAGTAGGATCCCGATTCCACTCAGGTTACCAAAAAGCCTTTGATCTTTTTTTTATAAGTAGGATCCCGATTTTGAAATCGACGTTTTTTATGCACGTAGTTAGATACAACAGGGGGCGTGGTTTGGGGCCAGTGTATCCTACTAACTACTAACGGACTCTCTATCGACAGAATCCAGGTTCGAATCCTTTGCTGCCGTGTCCAACCTTGGGCAAGTCCGTTCACTCTACGTTGCTCTAGTTCACTCAGCTGTATGAATGAGTACCTGGCTAAAGACAATGGTTGACATTTGTGTACGGATAGTCTTCGCGCATTAATGGCTGAATGCTTCCAAGAGAAGTAGAGATGGTGTTCGATTGGTCAGGTCTGCCAGGGAGTAAAGTATAAAGCATATTCAGCAGTCCTGATATATATATATATATATATATATATATATATATATATATATAAATATAAATAAATATAAAAATAAATATAAATATAAATATATGTGAACTTACTTTTTGTCTCCTAAATGTGGGAACCTTGGGACGACGACGAACATCAAAGCGTTTGTTTGGTTTACGATTTGAAAATTTCACTGTGGGGACATTCAGATTGCAAACTTTTTTTGGGCTTCTAATTTCCTTCTGTTTGTCCGCCACTTATTTTCCTAATATCTAGAGTTGTTGAATCGCGCTCATGTTTTAATTGTTCTTTATAAGTAAGGACGCTGAGTTCTGTCATTAGCATTGCTAGTGTCTTTTTACACTGCTCGCATCATGTGAGCGACCTTAATTGCATGCAGATTGTCTGATTATTGTTTAAAACATTAAGTCGAATGTTTTATGAAATTCATTTAAATTCTATTAAATTCATTTAAATTCTATTAAATCCATCTCTCTCCAGCTGAAGCCATCAATAACCAACGCTATATACATGCATTGTGATGTCAAATACATATTCCTTCTAATCATATTCATATATACATTGTTTCGAGAATACTTGTTTTATAAGGATGTAATAAATTCTTCTTTCAATTTTTAATAGTTTGTTCCCCGAGCAGTAATAACTGAGCCATTTTTGCTAGTGATGCATTTATACATTCTACATTTTATAACTGTCGTTTCACGCGTTACTGTTACTAGCAATAATGTCCGGCCGCTGATAAGATGTCTTGGTAGTTGTCAGGCGTGATAACAATACTTACCATATGTTTGAAACCATCCAGCTTCGTTACATAAACACCATAACGCGCTCGCAGATACTCGTATGTTCAAAATGACGAATGTCGGAGATAATGTGAAGTTGACATCCATCGATAGGCCCTAGTCGCGATAGCCTGGAATTGTCAAATAATGCTCGTATTGCATTATGGTAGACGTGGCATGGGGGTATACGTAAGCACATTGTGTTAGCGTGTACTTCATTTTGCCAAATCCATGTCGCAGGGGCCGTTTTCCCGAATATTTGCCACGCGCGCGTGGTTCCTGCGATTATGAAGTCACGTTTTACGCGCTAATTACGCTTTACATTCCGAATAACTGATTTACTTCATAACAGGTGATAATCGTGACATTTATGGGGTATTTTGAAAACAGCAGAAGTGTTAAATCAGTCCCTCGGGTCGTGCATTAATCCCGTAACGTTTGGCGTGCGAGGTTCAAGCCGTGTATGAGGAAAACATCAACATGCCCGCGTAAATACGCCAGCTCGATTTTTAGTTAGATATGGTCCTTTTAATACTGCATAATCCACGTGAACACCTGACGTTGTTTGACTCCATTGAAACACACTTTCTGTTTCCTCCTTACATCGAAAACCGGTGTATGAGTTCTCGATCTTACGCGTGTATGCCTATGCCATACATTTCGGTACACATTTTCTGGAAAAACAATATTATGTATGTAGCAGTTTGAACGTTTTCGGAAGAATTAGTAGCGGCGATTTTTTTTGTTTTAGGTCAGAGAGTAAAAAAAGGCCCTTGGCCAAAAGCGTCCACTGTTGACTTATCAATCATAGGATTTACCAAAGAACTCATGAACAGCATTGTCCACAGGATGTTGGTAAGGTTCCTAGGGATCGGCGCCCAGATGGTGGTATTTGCTTTCAGATTATCTTATCATGGTCCTGTCACTTTCGTTACTTCGTTGAGCGAGTCCACTACTTTCGTTAGAAAGGTGGCTCACACGTTCACTGCCAAGAAGGTGATTCGCAATACGAACTATTTAGTGATTGTCCGTTTTCTAGGCCTTGAGCTCCTTTTTATAAAATACGGCTGTCGTAAAATCCAACGTGGCATTATGGATCATCCCAGAAAGTCGATGTCCGATATCAAACGTAATTACTTTCATTTAGGCTCAGCCCCGACCGCCTTCAGACGAGAGGTTATAAACAGTAATGTGCTAATGTAAATATAATAACATTATCGGTCGATCTTCGTAAATTCATTCAATCAGTTGCCTAGGTGAATTAACTTCCAATAACATTAAGATATAAATTATTATTTTTGAAAACATGCGTCAATTTTGGTAACCCCAAAACTGTAGGTTAACGAAGCGTTTTCTTCGGTGTCCCCATATTTGTATGTGAATATCACGTGATATTATCACTTACCCGAATTCTGAATGCTACCAGCCAGATTGCACAAACAGCAACGAATTGCATTATGACAGCGCAAAACACAACGAAATGGTGCTATCATTTTTCTCCGAGCGCACAAACAAAGTGAGACGGCGCGAAAAGTCTGAAACTATAAACATCGATGTTCGACGAGAAGACGAAACTGCCTCAGTCCCCCCTCCCCAAAAGAAAGTAATTACGATTGATATCGGACATCGACGTTCTGAGATGATCCCTTATTGGCAACGCAGCTCGGTTTTAGAAATATATATGTTAGTGTCACCTACGGCGATGTAAACGTGTCACATAGGACACACAGAGTGACACAACACACACACACACGCACGCACGCACGCACGCACGCACGCACGCACGCACGCACGCACGCACGCACGCACGCACGAATGCATGCACCCAACCACCCCAACACACATACACAGAGACACACACACATACACACACACACACACACACACACACACACACACACACACACACACACACACACACACACACACACACACACACACACACACACACACACACACACACACACACACACACACACACACACACACACACACACACACACACACACACACACACACAAACACACACACACTCACACAAACACAAACACACACACACACACACTCACACATATACAGTGTATATCAACCTGATATATGAGTTAATGTTTGCCTTTTGTAAGCGATAACTTAAAGAACGCCTCTTGTTGTACTACATAAATCAATTAATATATGTTCATAAACAACGTACTTCACTCTTCAATTAAATTACTGGCTCGTCGTCAACACTTTATAAATCTTAGTTAGTACGAAGAAGTACGTCCATGGAGTATTTAGCTAATGTTAAGAATTCATCCATTATTGGCATTGATATATTGATTCGCAAACAGAACTACCGCAGGAACACAGGGTTTTCAAATTTATGTCGCGGCCCATCTTGGCAAGCCGGGGCTGTTTGCCATGCAAAACTAGCCCTGGCTGATCACCTACGAGACATCAGGAAGTTAGCTGAGTCAAACTAGTAATTGGCTTCGCCAGTCGCGACTGCGTCACCCGTGAGAATATGGAACGATATTAGGGCCATAATTCCACAATGCTACATTGTTGATTTCTGACTTTCGATTATCCATTTACGCCGAGATTGTCGAATTCTGACTTTCGATTATCCGTTTACGCTGTCACTGTGCAAGATTGTTGTCAAATAATTCACTAGAATGGCGTTTGGTCAAATATTTCTCCAAAATATTTTCTCCAAAAAATTGTCTCCAAAATATTTTCTCGAAAAGAAGTTATCGAAAAGATAATCTGGCACAAATTGCACTCAGTGACCTATGCTAAGCAACTTGCAAATACTGAAGTATCCCTTGCAAGTCAGGCCAAAGCAATTATATAATTGCTTTGGTCAGGCCTTGCGCTGTCATCACCAACGTCACGACGTGGTGTACAGAATACTTATATCGATCATTTTTCACCCACGTTATGAGCTGTTTTATCAAAGTTGGAGTTTAAAAGAACTCAAAGTCGATGAACGGAAGAAACGAAGTGCCAAGCAGTCTGCCAGAAAACGCGAATTGTTTGTCGGGAAGGTTGGTACTGTGTGTGAGCGATAATTCATGATGTTTCGAAAACTGTCAATAATAATATTTATTCGTACTATAACGTGTACAATTCAGTGAAAGCAACGTATACATCCATCTAAAATGTATATATAACGGTCAGTGCAGCCAGTCTCGTCTATGAAGCGTGAGCGTCTATGTCATGAATGGGGGAGGCTGTTTTTAAGTGAATATTATTAAACTTTAAAGATAATAATAGTGTGGAGTCTCCCATCACACTGTGATTTGTTTTGAATTTTGTTGACATTATGTAAATTGTTATTGTAAAATGTGTAGCTTAGTATTTGTTTTCATATTTTGTAGTTCTAGTTGTCTCCAGTGCTTGGCAATGTTCTATTAACTGACTAGTCTGTATTATTGTGGTTACAATGTAATGGTCTTATGAGGTCTCATTCTTTATAAACTGGCACTGAGGGTGGTCACTACCAGGGTGCTTGTCGTCCTCAGTGGTTCTTTTACGTCCCAAATTGAGACGGGACCGACATTAATGTGATCACCGAGGCACGAGGGATACGCCGTCCCCAATTTTGAGAGCCAAATTTTTACACCAAATATCATGCCTGCTCGGTCCAGGTTTCGAACTCAGAGCACTGGCATGCCAGGCGGATGTGTTAACCACTACACTAGCCGCACTCTCTGTATAATTTGTTTCTGCTGTTGGGATAAATAAAATGCATCCTTACCTTACCTAAGATTGGAGGGTGTGTTTCTATATTTCATAAAAACCAGCACAAACCCTTGGAGTAACATACACTCTCGAGAGGGATGCGGGAGTACCAGCCCAGCCTGATCACGGTGCTTTCTTTTATATCATGAGCAGTCTTACTCCAAACCCACTATACTTTATCTTAGTCACATATTGAACATAACTTGGGATAATGTCATTGTTTTTCATTTTACAGGTTAATGAAGAGGAGCTCAGCATGAAACTGCCGCAGAATAACATGTATAGGGACGTACATGGTGGTATGCACCAACTACCCAAATTTACACTGGGGAGTCTAGTGGAATACTTATTCCAGTGCGGAAAGAAGCTGGAGGAAAAGAGCAAGTCTCTATACAAAGAAAGAGGAGTTATCTTAACATTAAACTAAAAGGACTGTAGGATTAAAGGTAAATGCGAATAACCATATGAGCTTAGTAGTTTGTACGTCCTTGTCAAATATTATACTGCCTTGATGAAATAATATTTTTCTTTGTCAATGGATACCAGCGGGCTTATTTGTAAGAGGTTTGGCAAATTTATATGTGTTAAATGTAAGAACAAACATTCGAAACCTAATAATAAATTATTCAGGACCAGTATTCAGGAATACCCTGCCTCATAAACTTTGAATACTCCTGACCATTAACCAGTTTAAAAGAAACCTAACAGCTCCTTACTCGTGAATTATTATTGATATTACATTATATACGTGTCTGGGTAAATATATATAGGTGAAGCACAATACTGGGCCAAAAAAGAGGACTGGACAGCAAAAACAAAGTCTTAGATGGTAACCAAAATACATCTACACCTAAAATTAAAGAAGATAAGATATTTTTACTCACTGTTATGTGGCGCAATGCCAAGCGCAATGCCAAGTGAAGTTACATGGTGTCTTTTAACAAAAATATGAGAATGTGAAACACTTCAGAAATCAAAATTTGCTTGACTGATGTATGCTAGTACCTCATCAGAATCCAACCAAGACTTTTAAAATTTTAAGAATGATCAGAGCACTCTGGACGTGAAATGGTGGACACTAACTTACGTTATCCACCACATTGTCCACAACTACAATTTTTTTCAAACAACAATAAACAGGCAAGATGCGTTTTTTTTGTGTCTCTTCTTTCTTCATGGGCCTAAGATACAGCACAAATGTTATCAACAGGAACTGTCCGCAAACGAAGCAGGTTATGGAGTAAATATAGCGTAAGTTACAGGACACCAATTTGGCCCAGTATTGTGTGACTCCACAATGTTGTATATATATTGTACATTGTTTTCTTCAGGTTATTGCGGTATATGCGTACCACCACAGACAACACACAAGGAAAGTGGTTTGTGTCAGCTGTTGTGTGGGCAGAGGTGAGGAAGTCTGCCTCTTATAAAATAGATGTGTCCATGAACAATGATGCGGTGGTGCAAGAAGCAGAATGTCGTGCTGGGCTGAGCCCTACAGCTCACTGCAAGCAAGTTGCAGCAGTTCTGTTCGGCCTGACACTACTGTCAGACAGGAACTATCTTGACAGAAGTGACATGTACACAGGTAAGACGTTTTAAAAAAACACTTATTTTCTGCATTCAATGTATTATGTACAAATATTGGGGCAATTGTCAATGCACACAAAAATGGCAGTTAGTTTATCCCAATTTTGTACAAATAAGCTGGGTAGTTTCAAGAATGTGACACGCTCTTGTCAACATATCAGCAACAATAAATAAATGAAAGGGTTAAAATGTATATAAAATTCATAAATATGTAGCTGAATGTACACTTTGACTTGACCTGCAGGACCACCAGACGTTCTATCATGCTATACCTTTTAAAGAAACTCCTATCAAGTCCAGCAGATTACATGCAATTTGTGGGAAGGACAATTCCGACCTTATATATGATCCTCGATCAGAGCAACTGCAGAACGACTCTACTCCAGACAGGTTCACTCTATTTGACGAAACAAATCTTATATTCCTTTTACAGACCAATTGAAAAATAGTTACTTGTCAAAACATGGGCATTAGTGCAGTCTCTGGCTTTATGTATAAAGCAAAAAATACAATGTTGCTTATATCTCTACATATACATATTTCAGGAAAGTCAGTCAATGCTAGTGATGCAGCTGTTCCCTCCTGCCAATCCACATGCCCTTGCCAACGACCACAGCTACTTGAAGTTAACTCCACAAGATCAGTACTTGAAAGATGAAATGGTTAGTTATTTCCATGCTTTTCAATTCAATATACATACATACATATGTATTTACACAATGTGCTCCATTGAAACGGTGCACACGGTTACATTGGCTCAGTGACTAGAACGTTGGACTCTCAATCAAGGGAACCCGGGTTCGAATTCAGTGCTGCTGTGTTGAACCTTGGGCAAGTTCGTTCACTTTACGTTGCTCCAGTTCACTCAGCCATATGAATGAGTATCTTACTTTTTATAAACATTACATTGTCACAGCACAGAGTCCAACTTACAAACCATTGTGCAATGCAGCTCTGAGCATTTCATTTGAAACTAAAAACAAAGTTAAATCTTGAAACTTGTTGTATTGCGATTAATATCTGGTGATAATGCAACTATATAGCTTAACGCTGCAATATCAGTTTGATTTTTATGCTCCTCGGTTTTCTGACTAATTTCCCAAAAAAGCAAAGCTATCAAGTATCCACTATAATATCCTAGTTCGTTGGTGCACTTGTGCTACTTCGTTTTGTTGAAATTAATAAACAAACTGCGAACTATTTTGAATTTGGTTTCGAGTCGAAGGAGTCAAAACTAGCAACACTTACTTGGACATGCATCTGGAAGTGGAAACTTCATATAATATCGTGTTTGCGAATTTGGGCGAGATTGACCTCTGACCCTCAAGATTGGTGCCTCGATCAAGCCGTTTTTGTTGATTGTACAATGTTCGCAAGTGTTTATACAACACGTTCTTATTTTATGGCATTTACGCCGGCGATGGGATGTTCCCGGACATATGCCACCGACTCAGCAAAAAAGGACAAAATTACGCAGACAACGACAGACAGTCAGTATTCGCATCAGATGGTTTATTTGGGAAAAACCAGTATGGATTTGTGGAACAACACAACTCACAAAAGAAAGAGCTGGAGTAAGACTAAGAACAGATGCTGCGTTTGCAAAACTTCTTCTAGAGAAGTTAGTAATTTCAAAGTAGTCAGCCTGAGCCACGTATCACCGTCAAGGGCATAAAAACGTGGAACAATTTACCAAATAAACTGACTCAGCTTCCAAGTTTAACACAATTTAAAAAAGCAATCAAGTTCTCATTACTTTCTACATATTTGTGAATTGTTAATTGAAGGTGACGTTTTGTAATAGTAACACAAGCACTAAAAAGTTTATATGAGAGTTGTGAATATTATCTTGTAATTTATATATAATTCGTGTTGTATTGATTCAGGTTTTTTTAGTTCGAGAAGGGCATAGCAACACATAAGTCTAAGACTTCAGCTATGTCCTTTCAGCAGCAGCAGTAAACCATACTGTGCATGTATTATGTTGTTGTTGTTGAATAAACGTTCATTCATTCAACGCATATTTATTCGTATGAATATAATATTATGTTGCTTATTATGTTAACAAAACCACCACCCCTCAATACTGTGAAAATGTCCATAACAATAACATGTAGGCCTTCGTAACATGTATCGATAGCTTGCAACTGATTTATGTGAGAGAGCAGAGAATTACCGTTACTATACAAAGAATTGCAGCCCATGTTTTGTTAAGTTACAAATCCTCTTGTACATGTAAATTATAGAAGTTCTGTTTTTAGTTGTTTTTTATTTTGGTCTTTCAATTTATCAATAACATGCATTTGGTATTGTATACTTCTACATTCATACATTTTGTAGACAAATTTTGTAAATGTTGTTTTCCGTTTCATTTAATTAATTCACTTCATCTCACTTTGGGTGATTCAATTCAAATACAGTCAGGGTTGGCAGCTAGGTTTCTGACAGGACAGTTTACAAATTGTTTGCACGTTGATGACACTGAAGCCACAGAGGCTTCGCTTCAAGGAACATACTTTCCCAGTCAGAAACCTCTAGTTAATAACCACAGTTGCAAGTAGTTGAAAGGCCATAATCATTTTTGTTTGTTAAATCAAGCCAGGAAATCCATAATCAAATGCCTTTGTTGCTCTCATAAGAGACATGACTAACTGCTGGAATCTTCTTCTAAAGACTTACAGTGACTCAGCCAGCCTTTAAACAAGTGTAGCCAGCTTGCAGTGGCACCTTGCAGTCCAGCTAAAGAACAAAGGGGATATTGATAATTGGACAGTAACAGCTGGTAATCCACCTTCTGAGTAAACAGTAGAACTTTGTGGATACTGCCAGGGGTTCACCCACTGCCAGCCAAATGTCCTCCTCATTAATTAGCAGTGTTAGATGAATGACACATTGAGACCACAACTAAGGCATTGGGTATTTTGCATGGTTTACTATTGAATTCCTAAAACTTTGTTTTGTTGAACTATCGGTGAAAAATTGCAAAACTTTTTATTTATTTTTCGAATAAAATTAGTTTGACTTTATTTCCTGTAACCTTCTTTCCAGCCCATCTGTGTTCTACCTGTACTTAGTAATAAGTTGTAAATTGTCTAGTTGTTTGTTATGTACTACACTTTTACAATATATATACAATAATAACTTTGCCACTCTCATATCATTGTAATTGTTTCACAACTGGGCAAATGACCTTTTCACTCGTGAGTGCTGGGCAAATGGCCTTTGGGCAACATATTTTTACCTGTTAATGAAATTAAAAAGTTTACAAGTTACATACCACACACATGCATATTATATATATTGACGGGTAGTAGTCCTGTCAAACCATGTTCATTTTCACAAATAATCTTACTCATTCCATATTCCAATTCATGACTCTGTTCGACAGCTTCAACACAAAGGCGTGAACTACCTCAACACCACTGCAGCCATCACATATGACAAGATCTGTGGTGGCTCTATCGAGCATCATTGTTCGTAGCAAAGGCAGCTCAGGTGTCCCGTCACTTCCTGAGGCTGGATGCAGCCCAGGACAGTTAGAACAAACGTAAGTATTAATTGATGCTGCTATGCAAATGTTATATATATATATATAAATCATAGCATAATAATTGGAAGATATGCAAACATATGTGATTGGTTTTAACAATTGTTTTATTCTGACCAATCTTAGGATAGTTACACCATCTTTGGTTGATAAGGCTTTTGTGAAACTTTCAGTTGCATTCTACATTTAATTTGCAGTTCAATTCTTGAACTTAATGGTCTATTTATTTAATTTGGAATATTTCTGTTGCAAACATAACTTCGTATATACAGTGCAAGTATGTTTCATTAGCACCCCCCCCCCCCCCCCCCCCGTCTTCCGATATTACCACTCCAGCCAAGCGGCCGAAGTTATAGTTATGGCGGCTCGGTAGTGCCAAAATTTAGACTACACCATTTGGTTCGGCCAGGCTCAATTTCTGGATCCACCCCTGTATGTGAATGTTTTGTTTGTCTGCATGAGGATTTTGCAGTAATGGGTGTCCTCGTTAAATTGCATATTGTTGTTAGAAATGCATGTGAATTAAAGTAAAGACAATGTAAAGTACAAACATTTTATTGAAACTATTTGAAGATTGACTACAAAATTATGAAAAGCACAATACAACTACAGGTACAATCACTGCACTTGATATGCATAATGTAATAATTTTTAATATCACATACACATCACATAATATGCAAAGCAACAACAGAAACAAAAATTAGGAAGAGTTTGAAAAAATATCAGGTACATATAAAAAACAAACAGTTACTTTTATCACGATTCTTTGTTGCAAAAAAACTAAACTAGTTAGTACATGTGATATCAAATGCTAGTTGTAGTTTATACATGCCTTATATGTTTACAACTCACAAAATTAGTGACTAAACAATTATGTGTATTTAACAACAATTTTTAATATTTAATACCCATAAAATGTAAACCAATGAGAAAAAATTACTTAGAAAGATGTTTAGTTGAACTTAAAATAGTGACTAGACTAGACAGGGTCATCCCTATGTGACTGAGAATTACATATACAATCACTACATGCTACATTGCTCCAGTTTACTCAGCTGTATGAAGAGTACCTGCTACAGACAGTGGTGGATAGTCTTCGCATATTAATTTCAGCTTAATGCTTCCCACATAAGTCAAGATGGTGTTTTCGATTTAACAGGTCTGCCAGGGAGCCAGTAAAGTGCTTTGAGCAATCCTGAGGACTGGATAGTACACAATAGCAGAATTATAATTATCATGTGAAATGAAAATGTAATGTAAATTATTTGTTAAAATATAAAATAGTGACAAAAAGATTAATTTAGAAAGATGATACGTGGCATGAAAAATATATAACAGTCCTCATGATTCATACATAATTTAAACAAGTAAAATGCTGCTGCCAGTGTATCAACAGACTGTTGCTGAAAAATTTAAAAAGGCTTCCAATACCATTACTTCATCACAAACTTGTGTTGTACATAACAAGTGCTTGGTGTATGTTGCAAGAACTCAGCTGGCTGCCACTGACTATCAGCAACACAAAGACAAAGACACCCTACCACTATAACAATGCTGGATAATTCACGTATTTTTTCAAGGACACTTGTAAAAGTTATAGTTGAATTGAATACAAATACCTTGTATTATTGACTTTTGATAAATGTGTCGTCACGTATAAAAATATCATACATGTCAGAGCCATGCTAATTGTCACTTTTTCTTCGGTATAGGTAGATGCAGATGTACAGCAAAAAGTCAGGAAGCTGGTATGCAGTACCATCAAAGATAGCGAAAACATACAGTGATGTCATTGATATCTAAACCGATGTAGTTCACCGAAGAATGCTCGACACTGAACCTCTCTCACAGCATTGAAAGGTGTTGCCCGAAGACTCATGCCATAACTGCCAGACCCTGGCACCCACCGTTCCATCACCAATTGTAGAGCTAGTCAGGCGTCACTACATTCTTATGTCAACCTGCATTCTACATTGGTCTCCAGTCAGTCAAGCTAACTGACTGATCTGGAAGCCAGTGTACACCCCTTGGCACTGGGGAATCTGGCATGGATGCAACTGACGACACAATTGGGATCACTCGGTGGACATTCACATGACAAACTGTTAATATGCAGCGTATTGCATGGCTGTAGAATCTTGTCCGAGATCCTGGACATACAACTGCCCAGTATGCCATATTAACTTGGAGAGCTAGTAGTACTAAGCACACTAGTTCAATCTCCTGTAAAGAAAAGCATATATTCAGTAAACAAAAACATGCATCATAGTAGCGTTGAGAGGAAATAACTATGGAGTTGTTCATTGTCATAATCAGTAGATATAAAATAATGTTTCATGTATGATCTGCAGCATTTCACAAGAAAAAAGGCAGCAAGAAATGTTCTACTACAGCTGCATCTATACATCTTGATATCTTACTTCTTGGGAACAGTCAGTGTTTACCGGATGGAGAAAGGGGGTGGGTTGATACAGCATGCAGACATTAGTGGATTATGCTATTTTTCAAAACAGTGAAAAATGTGAACTATTTTTCTTTACTAGGTGTTCATTGTCATTACAGCAATTTTAAATTGTTCAATTTCATTATAGTGACGCTTGATCTTAGTCAATATTATAGACTGATTTAAATTTTGCTAATCAGTAAAGTGCATTTATATATATTTTTTTTGTTTTCAGTATATAAATTCATGTAACTGTCTGCCATGTGTAACTACTACACATATTCATGTTTGACATTTTAAGCCTGAGGTTTAATGGTCAAAGTGTATGTTGGAAATGACAAGATGAGGTGTATTTTCTAACAGTGTATTTTCCTCGTCAAGTATTCAAAGGTTCATAATATGTATGTCTACCTTCTTCAAGAATGAATCATTTATTTTATAAATTTATTTTAGATTCATCGCCATATGCTAAATACTTTTTAAAAGTGTATTAATACGTCTTTGTTGATACGCTGGGTATAATATACAAGTGCAGAATTTAACCTAGTTTTTCATGTCCAAGATGTTATTATTAAAATGTGTATGAAAACAAATGTATATTTAAATGTGCACATTAAAATACGCTATATTAACTCCATAACAAGCTTCTTTGTGGACAGTTCCTGTTGAAAACATTTGTGCTGTATCTTAGGCCCATGAAGAAAGAAGAGACACAAAAAACGCATCCTGCCTGTTTATTGTTGTTTAAAAAATTTGTGGTTGTGGATTTGGTGGATAACGTAAGTTACAGTGTCCACCATTTCACGTCCAGAGTGCTCTAATCATTCTTAACATTTTAAAAGTCTTGGTTGGATTCTGATGAGGTACTAGCATACATCAGTCAAGCAAATTTTGATTTCTGAAGTGCTTCACATTCTCATATTTTTGTTAAAAGACACCATGTAACTTACATCGTGAACTTCACTTGGCATTGCGCCACATAACAGTGAGTAAAAATATCTTATCTTCTTTAATTTTAGGTGTAGATGTATTTTGGTTACCATCTAAGACTTTGTTTTTGCTGTCCAGTCCTCTTTTTTGGCCCAGTATTGTGCTTCACCTATATATATTTACCCAGACATGTATATAATGTAATATCAATAATAATTCACGAGTAAGGAGCTGTTAGGTTTCTTTTAAACTGGTTAATGGTCAGGAGTATTCTAAGTTTATGAGGCAAAGTATTCCTGAATACTGGTCCTGAATAATTTATTTTTAGGTTTCGAATGTTTGTTCTTACATTTAAACACATATAAATTTGCCAAACCTCTTACAAATAAGCCCGCTGGTATCCATTGACAAAGAAAAATATTATTTCATCAAGGCAGTATAATAATTGACAAGGACGTACAAACTACTAAGCTCATATGGTTATTCGCATTTACCTTTAATCCTACAGTCCTTTTAGTTTAATGTTAAGATAACTCCTCTTTCTTTGTATAGAGACTTGCTCTTTTCCTCCAGCTTCTTTCCGCACTGGGATAAGTATTCCACTAGACTCCCCAGTGTAAATTTGGGTAGTTGGTGCATACCACCATGTACGTCCCTATACATGTTATTCTGCGGCAGTTTCATGCTGAGCTCCTCTTCACTAACCTGTAAAATGAAAAACAATGACATTATCCCAAGTTATGTTCAATATGTGACTAAGATAAAGTATAGTGGGTTTGGAGTAAGACTGCTCATGATATAAAAGAAAGCACCGTGATCAGGCTGGGATGGTACCCCCGCATCCCTCTCGAGAGTGTATGTTACTCCAAGGGTTTGTGCTGGTTTTTATGAAATATAGAAACACACCCTCCAATCTTAGGTAAGGTAAGGATGCATTTTATGTATCCCAACAGCAGAAACAAATTATACAGAGAGTGCGGCTAGTGTAGTGGTTAACACATCCGCCTGGCATGCCAGTGCTCTGAGTTCGAAACCTGGACCGAGCAGGCATGATATTTGGTGTAAAAATCTGGCTCTCAAAATTGGGGACGGCGTATCCCTCGTGCCTCGGTGATCACATTAATGTCGGTCCCGTCTCAATTTGGGACGTAAAAGAACCACTGAGGACGACAAGCACCCTGGTAGTGACCACCCTCAGTGCCAGTTTATAAAGAATGAGACCTCATAAGACCATTACATTGTAACCACAATAATACAGACTAGTCAGTTAATAGAACATTGCCAAGCACTGGAGACAACTAGAACTACAAAATATGAAAACAAATACTAAGCTACACATTTTACAATAACAATTTACATAATGTCAACAAAATTCAAAACAAATCACAGTGTGATGGGAGACTCCACACTATTATTATCTTTAAAGTTTAATAATATTCACTTAAAAACAGCCTCCCCCATTCATGACATAGACGCTCACGCTTCATAGACGAGACTGGCTGCACTGACCGTTATATATACATTTTAGATGGATGTATACGTTGCTTTCACTGAATTGTACACGTTATAGTACGAATAAATATTATTATTGACAGTTTTCGAAACATCATGAATTATCGCTCACACACAGTACCAACCTTCCCGACAAACAATTCGCGTTTTCTGGCAGACTGCTTGGCACTTCGTTTCTTCCGTTCATCGACTTTGAGTTCTTTTAAACTCCAACTTTGATAAAACAGCTCATAACGTGGGTGAAAAATGATCGATATAAGTATTCTGTACACCACGTCGTGACGTTGGTGATGACAGCGCAAGGCCTGACCAAAGCAATTATATAATTGCTTTGGCCTGACTTGCAAGGGATACTTCAGTATTTGCAAGTTGCTTAGCTTAGGTCACTGAGTGCAATTTGTGCCAGATTATCTTTTCGAGAAAAATTTTTGGAGAAATATTTGGCCAAACGCCATTCTAGTGAATTATTTGACAACAATCTTGCACAATGACTGCGTAAACAGATAATCGAAAGTCAGAATTCGACAATCTCGGCGTAAATGGATAATCGAAAGTCAGAAATCAACAATGTAGCATTGTGGAATTATGGCCCTAATATCGTTCCATATGAGAACAGCACAAATACCCGCCCCAATTTGAAGACGGCTAAACAATCGGTATTGTGTATTCGAATAATTGCTTCTACTTCCTAAACATTGTATGTAACACGAGCCACGGTTGGTTGAAATTAGTTTTATTATGACCACCTGACCTGCCGAGATCCACTGATCTAATGAGCGATTTCATAGGCTGAGCTTATCTATGACCCAAGGGTTATTTGTAGGCGTCGGCTTCGGCGTTGCTCCCAAATAAAGTACTCAGTCACGGTGTGTATAGCGCATTTCTCAACTTTCTTCGACCAGCATTGCTGCCACTCCTTTCAATTGACCGCGGCATACAGCGACATTGCTAAACTGACGATGGAGCCTCAGAGTGATCCGAGCTATGGCTACGACCAGCCGAAGGATGATCCGCCGCCTTATATCAACTGTAGGTACACGACTACACTACTCCTGTAGTTTGTTCTGATTATTGCTCGTCTCAGCAAATTGGACTCTCACGCTAAAAAACCTCGGTTTACAAAGACGACGCAGTATCTAGAAGATCAGGCAAGCTAGGCTTACTAGGTGTATCCGTGTAAAATGAAATGTCTGCTTCAGCCGGTTTATGTGATATTAAAAATAAGTAAAATCCAATATCGATACAATTAACTGTGTTAACATTACACGATATTCAGATGTAACAGGGACGCGTAAAAACGCCTAAAAGTTCAAGATTACCTACACCACCCTGTAACAGGTGTTGGAGGTAACATAACTCGGCCAGGCGACATCAAACACGCGAGAATGAAGAAAAGGGGAATGGGGAAATGGGGGAATGGAGGAATGGGGGAATGGGGGAATGGAGGAGGCTGCGCTTGAGAGGCGCCAAAAGTCGGACCCGACTTGGCGGCATGTCACATAATTCGTTCTTTATTACTGACAAATTACAATACATCACTGAATTACACCCACGTCGTCCTGACTCTCGCTGTAGTGTCTCACGACAGGATGTCCGCAAGAAATTACGCAACAGAAACGAAAACACGACAATCCTTCCCCACAGTTTCGAGTTAGGGGGTGTACGTGCTCGGCGGATGGCGATCACGTGTGCTACGACGAAGCACTGGCGACGCAACATCGGGAGCAGCAAGTCGCGGCGGAGAACCGAGTTTCAGTGAAGAAGCGAGATGACGACCGTCTTCGGCTGTCGACGACTGTTCGAGTCGGACTTCTCTTTTCGGCGTCTCGCGTCTCGGTAACCGTGGTGGAGTAGCAGCTCGCCTAGTTAGTGGAAAACGGATCTGGTCGACTGGTGGTTGCGCCCGCGTGGGCAAGACTTTAACCCTGTGACGCATCTGGTCGACGTGACGACGATGAACCCCGTCAGCACACTGGACGGTGAACATGCGAGTGCCCAGAGAAGACGTTATTCGACCGGGAATCCACTTGATCTTGCAATTCACGCTGTAGTTGCGAATGAAGATGTGGTCTCCGATCGCGAACGTGGTCGAGTGTAGTGGTTTCACCGGCTGCTTCTTCTCGGCGTGAGGTAAAGACGGCTGGAGCAGAGATAGCGGCGTTCGAAACTGGCGACCCAGCATCAACTCCGCAGGAGTTCTTCCGGTAGTGCAGTGAGGAGTGCTGCGATACTCTCTCAGAAAGTCTCTAGCGGCTTGGTCTTTTCCCAGACCTTCCTTCCCCACAGAACACTGCATCGCTCTCTTAAACACGCCAACAAGGCGCTCCGCCTCTCCATTTGAAGGCGGATGGAATGGCGCGGAGGTCATGTGTAGGATGCCATTCGATCGGCACCAGTCTGCGAATTCTTTTGACGCAAACTGAGCACCGTTGTCCGATACGAGGGTCTTTGGTAGGCCCCAGCTGGTGAACAGCGCATCAAGAGCCGTGATGGTTGTCTCGGTCGTTGGGTAATTCGCTGGGCCACTTGGAATATGCGTCCATTGCCAGCAGCCACATGCTTCCCAAAAATGGCCCTGCGAAATCGATATGCACTCTATCCCAAGGGTTGTCGGGTATAGGCCAGGGCGAGAGATTTGCTGGTGGCGCCGGTGCAGTGACTGCGCAAGTGTTGCACGATTTGCAGCATTCTTCGATGGCCCTCTCTATTCTCGGCCACCAGACGTAGAGTCTGGCCATTGCTTTCATTCTAATCATGCCACGGTGTGATTTGTGTAGCAAGTCGATCACTTTCGCTTGCAGTTTCTGCGGTACAACAACGCGGCAGTCTCGTAATAGTACGCCTTGTACCTCGCAGATCTCTGCTTGCGCATTTATGAATGGTTGCAAATTGTCCGACTGTCCTCGTCTTGAAGATGTAACCCAGCCATCGCGTACGCAACTTAGCACCTCAGATAAGACAGTGTCTTTCTTTGTGTAGTCAGCAACGATTCTGGGCGAGATCGGGAAATCTTCTACAGCCTGTAGCATAATCTCATCTACTTCCGTGGTGATTTGGCTGACGGCCTCATCGTGGTCAAATGCGAGATCTGGACCGACAGGGAGTCGAGAAAGAGCATCAGCATTGCAGTGCTTTGCGGAAGAGCGATAGCGAATGTCATAGTCATGACCCATCAACAGCAATGCCCAGCGCTGCAGGCGCTGTAGCGACATCACAGGAAGCGACTTATCTGGTCCAAAGATCGTCAGCAGTGGCTTGTGGTCGGTTAGAATGGTGAAGTGACGACCACTGAGATACTGGTAGAATTTTCGTACGCCGTATATAATCGACAACGCTTGTTTTTCCACTTGCGCGTAGCCTTTCTCTGCCTTTCTGAGCGTCTTAGAGGCGAACGCGATAGGCTCTTCACTACCATCAGGCAGTGTGTGCGAGATTACGGCTCCGATGCCGTACGGTGACGCATCAGTGGCTAGTACGATCGGTTTGACTGGATCGAAATGCACGAGCCGTGTCTTCTCTGCGAGCATTTGTTTCAGCTGCTCGAACGCGGTAGCGCACTCAGCCGACCAGTGCCAAGGAGTGTCCTTGCACCGCAGCTTGTTTAGTGGAGAGCAGACAGACGCAAACGCTGGAATGAACTTGCCATAGTAGTTCATTTTTCCAATGAAACTCTCAAGTTGTTTGACGTCTTCTGGAGGTGGAAACTGGACGATCGCCTCAACTCTGTCATCAGATGCTCGCAAGCCATCTTTTGAGATGATGTGGCCCAGGTAAGATACCTCTTTTTTGAAGAACGCACACTTGCTGAGTTGCAACTTGAGTCCGTAGTCATCCAGTGCAGAGAGGACACGTCTCAAGTTTGACAGATGTTCTTCGGTCGTCCGTCCTGTGACGATGATGTCGTCCAAGTATGCAACGACTCCTGGGATACCTGCAACCACATTGTCAACCAATTTTTGAAAAATGGCTGGCGCAGGAGAAGGACCGAAGCAGAGTCTGTTGTACTGGTACAATCCCTTGTGTGTGTTGATGACGAGCAATTTCTTTGACTCGTCATCCAGCTCGACCTGTAAATATGCATCTCGCATATCCAGCTTGCTGAAGTGAGTACCCCCTTGCAACTTTGCGAACAGTTCCTCAATTCTGGGAATTGGGTGTTGCTGTACATGTAGACACGGATTGACTGTTGCTCTGTAGTCTCCGCAAATTCTCAACGATGGGGGTAGCCCAGTCCGAGTAATCAACCTTTGTGATGATGTTTAGTTCTTGCAGACGTTTCAGTTCTTTCTCAACTGCGTCGAGGCGCGCGAAAGGAACGGGTCTGGCTTTCAAGAACCTCGGCTGCACGCCTTCTCTCAGTTGCAGATGCCCTTTTGTTTTGTTGCACCGACCCAAGCCAGGACTGAAGATGTCCGGGTGATCAGCAATGACTTTCTTGACTTCAAGGTCGTCTGCTTCTACAGCGTGCACGTCAGTTGTTGATAGTGTCGTAGTGCTCACTGTCGGGTAGAGCAGCGAGTTGACGTCGACTTGGAATGCCTGTATCCAATTCAGCCCAAACAACGAGACACCGCTGTCGACGATGATTAGCGGTAGTTGCAGGACTGTCGACCCGTACTGAACGTCAACAGTACATTCACCTCTCACGCTGATCTGACGTTGGCCGTAGGCGCAGAGTCTGACTCTTGATCTGCAGAGTCGAGGGGAACCGATTTTCTTCCAAAATTCTTCTCCAACGAGCGCAATTGGAGCCCCCGTATCGACCTCAAACTCGGCTTTATGACCATTAATTAGCAGCGCCAGACGCGGCTTATTGACAAGGTCATGTGCGAACAAGGTCATGATAGTCATTGAAGCAGTGTTGCAATCAATGGCGTTGCTTGTCTTGCTCGAGCGTTCGGAGCGGCAGACTGATTTTATGTGGCCTACTTTTCCACACTTGTGGCACTCGGCTTTCTTGAAAGGACATGCAGCTCTCAGATGTGTTGTGGAGCCACACCCAATGCATCGTTGTATATGTCGCCGATTTTGTCGAGAATCGGGCGCATGAAATTTCTCGTACTTGTGGGTGCCCATCTTGGCTCGTCGCGGAGGACGCACTTTCTCCACAGCCAGGACTTCCTGTGCATGCCCTGGTGTAGGCCCATGTGCAGGCCCCTTCACGATGGCATCACTAGCAGATAATGCCACGTATGAATTTGCTGTCTTTAGCACACTCTCAAGAGTTGGCGACGACTCCCTGAGACAAGCCCGGCGGACCTCGTCGTGCGGAGTGTTCAACACAATCATGTCGCGAATGAGCCGGTCAAGTGCTGTGCCGAAATCGCAGTCACGCCCAATGCTGCGCAGATCTGCCACCCAATCTGAATACGACTGACCAGGTTTCATTTTGCATTGATAAAACTGGTATGAGGCAGCCAGCTCGTGCAATGACTCTTTATAATGTTCATCGAGCCTCTTGACTACCTGGTCAAACGTGGCAGCAGCTAATTCAGATGTGCTAAAGAGTTTGTTGACAAGTTGGTACGTGTTTGCCCCTATCCAGGACAGAAAATATGCCTTTTTCTTGTCTGGGTCAACAACAGCATGCGCGATCATATGCTGCGTAAGCCTCTGCATGTAGGTCTCCCATTTCTCACGACTGAGTTCATAGCTTTGGAACGATGGCACACTGCTCGTAGAGACTGTTTGTGCGTTTGTGGTGGTGGACGGAGCTGAAAACATGGCCTGTTGCATGGCAGCAGCCAGTAAGTTTCGTAGATCATCAGGACTCAATGATATTGCCATTTTGACAGCTGTCACAGTTTGCAGCTGAACGTGCCGAAGGCGAAGGCGAATGTCAACAATGCTAACATGCACTCGTTACCGTTCTTTGCGATGTCAACGAGTTTACGTGGGCGATAGTTAGCAGTGCGAAGGCCACTGCGTCACGATATCCCACTCTGACACCATTTTGTCACATAATTCGTTCTTTATTACTGACAAATTACAATACATCACTGAATTACACCCACGTCGTCCTGACTCTCGCTGTAGTGTCTCACGACAGGATGTCCGCAAGAAATTACGCAACAGAAACGAAAACACGACACGGCACAAGGTGACAAAGTGACCCTGTGGCAGGCTACTAATAGTAGTTATTTGAATACACAATAACGCTCAGCGACTCGTGACAATGGTCGAATGGGTAATTACATTGCGACTCTTGGAAATAGGACGTGAGTCGGACGGATGTTTGTACTGTTCTCACTGGTGGCACGGCGAAGTCCATTATGAGTTTAATTCAGCTAACGTCCATACACTGTGTAGGAGATATTTTGGCATGGCATATGCGCAAAGAAAGAAAGAACGAACGAAGGAAAGAAAGAAGCTATTGGTATTATTTTATATCCCAAATCCTAAATTTTAAAATGATTATTATCCATTTGAAACAGCTGCATCGCTGTTAATAACCTTCAATTTTAGTGTAAAAACAAGAAGACAGAAACATCTCCCACACTATAGCTTACCACAAGAGTTCTAAACAATGAGACACTGGTATATGACGTGTCTATAGGAACAACATGTATTTACATGGATGCAAGTTGCAAATTATCTAAATCATAGTTGTAACGGATTCTCGTCCGTTTGAAATAGCGACACTGCCTGTTGACACCAGTCAGACTCGGAGTACACAGAACATTACTCAGACTTTTGTATACTACGAAACCCTAGATATTGCACGTATACTACAGACAAAACTTGCTACTCTCTCTTCCTCAGTCAATTGCTACATACAGGTGAGCATTTCAATAATTATCGACTAAAACGCTTACTATAGTATAGTGTGTAGGTGTATGCGTAGCCGTAGGACGGGTGCGTTGAGCAAGTGAATTCTTCTATTTATCTCATCAGTTATACAATTTCACGAATGCCAACAGTGAATTATAACACAACCATGCTCAAACATACGTGCCTTCCTCCACATTTTGGAAAACGAAAAACCTTCTCCGAACTTTTATTTCTAGAGTTTAAACAATTTGGTGCACTGCATCAAGCGGAGCTGTCACGTCTCGGCGAGTAATTCTGCAAGCTCACCGCCGGAGGCCGCTGCTGTTCACCGGCTTCACTAAAACAGCGAAGTGGTTCCTCTTGCCGTATGTTCTTTTTGGTAATATGCACATTGTACCAACACTGTTACATTTGTTGAGCTGCAGGATGGTAAATATCAGTTCACTTCCTTTGAGCAGTGGCGCTGTGGTAGTTATACAATACGAACGTGTCGTGTTTGAAGGTCAAGGCCAACAGCCACCTCAGCAAGTTTGTTGTGAGCACACAACCGACCCAGGTGATCATGATACAACCGACTCCTCTCGTTGACCCTCCTTCCGACGGCCTCGCCTTCTCAATCTTTGTTACACTGTGTTGCTGCTTGCCTCTGGGAATATTCGCAATTGTCAGGTTTGTCCATATTTTAAATTGTATACTTTCAAATTGTTTGTGCATATAAGAATTAAAACTTTACTTTGTATCCAAGAAATATGGCTGCGATAATTTATATTATTTACACGAAAGGATTATTTTACTTCGCATTCTAGAACAATTTGTTAGGGAATAACATGATGGAAGTTACATGTTAAACATGTACACAACATTCCCCGCGTTAATCATGAAAGCTAACTATAATAGATAAAGATAAGATAAATTGTAACTAAAGTTGCCCAGCAATCTATATATATTAACAAACTAATTTTGAACCATTGTAACAGCGTCTACTCCCACGTGCCGAGGTCCACTAACGTCTTTCTATGTTCATTCGCTTCCTTGGTCCGCTGGTCTGTGATCTAACAATTGGCGATATATTTCAGAAAAAACAACGATAGTCACTTTGACTTACATACTTACGTTTTTGCGATATACTTTCTAGAGGGCCTTTCTCCTACATTGGAGAATTGAGTGGTGATCAACTCTCCGGATGGCTCCATTCTAAACTCTAGTTCTAAATACAGTAATGTTGATAATTAGTGCCCAGGTTGTGTTTCTTCGTGGGTGGGTGTGTGAATTATGTAATGAGATTATCCGCGACAAGACACTGTTTAATAAATGTTCATATTACCCGTGTTAGTTCGTCGCAGTGCCGGTCAGCCATAATGCGAGGAGACCGAGAAGAGGCCGAGGAACTATCGAAGAAGACGAGGAACATCAATTGGGCCGGAGTTGTCCTCGGCTTGGTGATTACCGTGTTGTATGTTGTACTGAAATTTACAGTCCTAACAAACGATCCTAAAAGTTACAGTAGGCCGTAATCTTACTGCGATCACGACGGCCATTGGAAAATGAATTAATTTGTTCATCGATAGTTCGATATGTTTCATTGTACGTGAAGCTCGCATATGTTCGCAGTGCTAACATTTACACAATCAGTAGTTAATGTGTTTCTTTCTTATTCCACGTAAACGGAGGGTTATATCTGACACTAATATCTTATCTCTGGTTCTTCGACATGCCGTAGTTTTTTTCGTAACAAAATTCTGTAAACAAAATTATAACTTAACAATATATTTGCTTGATGTGAAAATATGCTTTCATGGTAACCATAAACAAATTTGTAAAGGATTTCACTGTGATTGATTAAGACTAATGCATGCATGTGAATTTTGTTGATTCTGCTAATATTATAGTGAATTTCACCTGATATAAACTTAACGTCTAATAGACAATGTTGACGCAGATTGTCAGGATATATTACTTTGAATGCTACACGATTTATTTATTTTTCACACTGGAATAGTATTACAATCAGTGTTTCCATCAATGACACACAATGGATGATATTACAGTCAGTGTTACAATGAATATTACATATTTACATTATAATAAATATATCAATCAACGTTACGCATTGTAAAAAATTGCATTCCGTTTACAGTTCTATTTAAATTATGCACATCTCATATGCACCTATGCCAACGACCACTTACAAGCGCCGTTTTACCATTGATCGATGACCTCATGAAAATGCAGGTCTTCCCATTTCCTTTCCTTTTTTCTTTAACACATTTTTGGCTAGACCCCGTCTCGACGAACTAACTAGGTCGAGAAAGTTTGGAACGATCCCTGACCGATTTAATACGGGGTTTTACCGCACTCAAACTATGGACTGCAGGCACATGGTGTGTCGGTCAACTTACTACCATCTCCGGAGCATCGCGAAGATCCGAAAATATATGCATGTGAGTACGGCCCAGAGCCACCCACGCCCTCGTCACGTCAAAAACTGGACTACTTAAATGGATTACTGCATGGCCTCCCCGCATGGCAGCTGGCCAAGTTACAACGAGTGCAGAACACAGCCGCGCGCATTGTTTCCCATGACCATAGACGATCTCACATCACGCCAGTCCTTCGTGCACTACATTGGCTGCCTGTGAGGTATCGTGTGCCTACAAGGCAATCCACAACGAAGACCCATCCTACATCAATGACATGCTGGTGCTACACAATCCGAGAAGATCCCTTCGGTCTGAGAGCAACTGGGGGAGAGAACCTTCTATGTGGCTGCACCCACATTGTGGAACAACATACCCATATCCATTCGCCAGGCTCCATCGACGGATGGATTCAAAAGACAGTTAAAGACGTACTTATTTCGCAAACCTTTTTAGAACAGTTTAAATTATTTATAACATTAAAAAATATATAAATAAATAACTCTAAAATCAACAATACAGGTGTTTTATACAAAATGTTATAAATAATAATCCCCCGCATCCCGCTGGTGTAATTAAAACACAGCATGGAAAATTTGACTATTGAGGAGGAAATGATTGAAGAAAAACTAAATAATCTCAATGTGGGTAAATCAGTAGGACCAGATGGTATACACCCTAAATTTATAAAAGAATTATCGACCCAATTATGTAGAGCATTAGCTAGGCTTTTTAATAATTCTCTAGCTATGGGTGAGCCACCAAAGGAATGAAAACAGGGAAGGATCTCAGCAATATATAAAAAGGGAAGCCGTAAAAAGGCAGGAAATTACAGACCTGTAAGTATAACGAGTATATTATGCAAATGCATGGAACAATGCATAAAAGACCACATTGTTAATCATATGACAAGTAATAACCTTTTCAGTAAACAACAATACGGTTTTATTATAGGTCGTTCAACCGTTATGGAATCTTGGACCAATGCATTAGATAGAGGAGACTCTATAGACAAAGTGTATCTAGATTTCATGAAGGCTTTTGATACCGTCCCCCACAGAAGATTGATAGGCAAACTAGAATCATATGGTATACAAGGCTCAACATTAAGATGGATTGAAGCATTCTTGTCTGATCGTACACAACAGGTCAGCCTAAACGGAATAAAACAAGTGTAACCAGAGGCATCCCCCAGGGGAGTGTCCTAGGACCAATCCTATTCATTCTGTATATAAACGATCTACCAAGCAATAGAGCTTCAGACTTATATATGTTTGCAGATGACACTATTTTTTTAGAACAGTTAATAACGCAGATGACCATAACACACTACAAGAAGATTTAGATAAACTTACGCCATGGTCTAACCAATGGTTATTAACATTTCATCCAGACAAATGTAAACTGATGCACATAGGAAAAAAGATGAACATAATATTATGTATACTTACAATTTAAAAATCAATAATACGGTCTATGAGTTAGATCTTATAGAAGAAGAGAAATATATTGGGGTTATTATTGACTCAAAGCTAGAATTTGACAAGCATATCAACCAAAAGATTATTAGAAGGACGTGTACAACCGTAAGTGAAAATAGTTTTATACCCCTATATAAAGCTCTAGTAAGGAGTCATTTAGATTGCGCAGTAAGCATATGGTCCCCATATAAACAAAAATAGAAGGATGCGATAGAAAATGTGCAGAGACGGGCAACTAAGCAACTCCCAGGAATGAAGGATATTCCTTACCAAGAAAGACTTAAGAGGTTGAAACTCCATACATTAGCATATAGAAGAACATGCGGAGATATGATAGAAGTATATAAACTGTTAAACGGCAAGTATGATATGAATGTATCTTCTAACATTGTCATGTTATGCAAAGACTGTGTAATAAAGGAAGGAACAAGGGGTCATAGTTTGAAATTATTCAAAGAACGTTCACATGTAAATACAAGAAAGGAGAGTTTTTCAATCAGCGTTACAAAAATGTGGAACAATTTACCAGAACAGGTAGTAAATGCACCTAGTATCAATTCATTTAAAAACCGCCTAGATAACCACTGGAGAACAGAAGAATTCCTCTACGACTACAAAGCCGCCTTGCCATGAAGCCGTAGAGCTTATAAAGAAACACGCGCAGATCTGACCACCGAGGCCACCGCCTACGGTCAGAAACAACCTAAATAAACCTAAATATTGGTTGAATGTCGCGTTATTCATACGCCGTGCATGGTTACGACAATAGCGATGCCGCACAATACTCCCGGTGGCATAGACATAAAGTTTGCTTTGTTGCCGCTAAAAAGGACTTAGCCCTTACTCTGACCTTTTCAGCGACAACGTTTCATATTGAGATAAGCATCGTACACAATCAATAGAACGCTTATGAGTCACTCGCAACCAGTTTTAGTTGGTGCCGGGTCGGACTGGAATACCAGAGGCCCTAAGTGATGACGTCACGTCGCTTAGCAACCGGTCCAGCTGGTTCCAACAAATGTTTTCAGTCATATTTGTTAACATGGTGTTGCGTTTTGTTCTACACTGTAATCAATATTCTGAAAGTCATACGTGTAGTTCTTTATGGTTCCCATAAGTTGAAAGTGAAAAGCAAACATGGATGAAACAAATTTGCTATTTGCGGTGCAACACATTTTAATGTTGTGCATCACGCTATTCGCATTCCTGAGTCTTCCGTCATTAAATTTAATAACCCTGTTTGATCTAACTGTCTGGTGTGGAGCCTGCGCTAGTTTCTGTGTATAACAGTTATAACAGAGAACATATATGTATGAGTGAGAAATGGCATTCCATTTATTTAAAACAGTAATCATAGGCATGGAATACCGAAGAGCCCCTACATGGAAGTGACAATCACAATTGGTTACAAGTGCCATAGTAGGGGCGTAATTACGAAGATGATTAGCCATACACATACACTCAATCCCCCCAGCAGAAATATTATACATGACAAAATTGGGGTAATCCCCTAACAATGGTAAACTAAACAAGTCAACTGAGTTTTATATTCACCCAACACCTAATGCATAACAGTGTATTGCATATATAATATATATATATATATATAACCAACAATGCTGACACACGACGAAGTGGGCAATCACCGCACAATTGCAAACAAACGAACTGATTTATTGATAACCCCAAAACATAATGGGTAACGGTGCTACATATATATATATATATATATATATATACAAATTATCAAAAACACTACTAGCATATTACACAGAAAAGTAGGCCAAACTGACACACAACATGTACTTTCAAAAAGTACCCGCACTAAAAACCCTGCGTACACAATACTGAACAATTCAGTGGGGGGAAAAAGCATACTGCAAAACTTCGTGTACCCAACTAGCATAGGGAAAAGCGTCAACAAACTAAAAACTGTGAACTACCTCTCTGTGAGCAACGTATGACCCTGCATTTATACGCCGTGCACGAGCTAGCTTAGTAGACAAACACCGTCAACTTAACACACTCCTGGGGAGGGTTGGTGGGATTTTCGTGCAGCGCGAAAACGGAACGTTGCTACCTGTACAAGGCAGAAACAGCAACTGAATTTGAATTACTTTTCGACCAGCACAAAGCATTCTTCCACGAATCACCTGTTATCGTGGGGTCACGTGCAAACCTTACGCGGTACTGTTTGCGCCCCTAGTGATTACCGGATATGCTGCTTTGAATAAATGTAGTTAAATTTAATCATACAGGAGGCGCCACCAAATGCCTCTCCCCCAAGTCTCGCCTGTATAACAAAATCATAACGTGTTTTCCGAATTTCGGAAGCGGTGTCGCTAATTTCGTAAAGATAATTTAGAAAACGGTCGACTAGTTGGCTCGGCTCACCCTCGCTAATAAATCAGCGTGGTTCCTTGTACCCGGGGACATTGGATGTTACACTAACGCTAAGTATTTCGTGTCGAACCAACCATTCGACCTTTGGAATATTTACCGGTAAGTTGGTAGTATCAAAATAAGATTCAAAATCAAAGGTGGCCCGAAACGGATAATAACGGTATTTTTCTTCGACGTGAATATCCAAGTCGTCAAGTTTTTGAAAAACGGTTTTCTGAACATGATAAACACCACCAGGGAAAATTCTCTTGACCTCCGTTTCGCAACCTTGCTGGTGTCTTTTTTAAGTACTTTAAGGTATGCTAAATTTGGTCACATTTTATACATTTGAAATACCGTGTGTATGTTTTATTATCGTGAATATAAGAAAAATGTGTTTCAAAAAGATTCAAATTTAAAGTATCGGGGAATTTACAAGTTGAACGTCTTAGTAAATGATACGCTACCAAGTTCTCGTCGTCGTCGTCGTGATGATCTAGTAATTCATAAACAACTATATTGATACGAAAAATCTTTTAAATGTCATAAAAATCACTTAACTTAAAACCAGGGAAATGTTTCATAGATGGGTCATCGTTTATTGCCTCATGGTACATGTTATATAAAGCGGCAACATGAGGCTGAAAATTATGCATGTCAGCTCCCCGGCTTTGTGCGAGAGCACCAACAAAAACATAGATGATCTTCACAGGGTGGCTTGCCGTATCGGGAAAAGTCACAGGTCAACGAAATGAATACCTTTATTTGTGAGAATATACTCCGGAAGCACTACACTGCCAGTACCTATTGGGTGATCAGGTATGATGTTTATAAAGAAAGTCACGTTGGTTACCAAATTGCATATCCACTGAGAATCGGGCGTTTGCATAATAGCCCAACTTAAAAAATATCTTTCTCTTCAAAGGAATTGAAAAACGACTGAAACTCATCTGCATTATTAATTAAAGAGGTGCGTCCAGAAACCCACCGGATACATTTTTGAAAGAATGAAAATAACGATGTTCTTTTGTTTTCTGATTAAATAAAATAAATGCGAAGCTTAAATTAATTTTGGAAGCGGTAGTCTGTTCATGAAAAATGTTTCACAATGTTGGATGTAACGAGGTTGTGTCCGTATCTGTTAGACGCATGTTGTAGGTTCTCTGAAAGGACCCCCTACGATATCGTGTACGAATAGCCGACCACTGACTCTTATAACAATTATCAGGAACAAAATCTACCACCAGAGGTGGTACAAATGGATCTTCTTGAAGCAGTAAGGAAGAGTTGTCCTTTATGACACGGTAGTCAATTTCTTCAGTTGATATGTACACTAAATACAGACGCGGTCCGTGGTATTACCAGACATTTTGAAAGATTACTCACCGTGATGCCTTTGGTCACCGACGTAGAGGGCGCAGAGGTTGTGGGGATACCAGCAGCATCAAAAGCAGCGACGCGCTCCTTTTATTAGCGATGAAATAAACACACAAGTTCACTGTTAGTCACGGTAACAAATGATAAGTAGACGGGATTTGTTGGAACACCTGAAAATAAATACAAGTTGCCTTTTAATAATGGTATACAAAACGTAAAGAAATTACATTTGTAGCAGCATCTGAAAACATTTAAACAACATGATCAATTTACCATTATCTCTTGAATATGTTCCTGACGCCGCTGCTGCTTGTGTTGGTTTCTTTGGCAGTAGCCCTTCTTGATGTGTCGGCGCCAGTTATTTTTATTGTAAACGTGCTGCAACACTGCTGTTTTTACAGAAGAAGCACGAATTTAAACACTACATTAAGACAAAATATAGAAACGGTATAATATCAGTTTTAACAAGAAATGACGAATTTGTAGACTTGACAACTGATATAGTAAAATATAAAAAGAGTATTAGCTATGTTGGTATTAGGGTTGTTGCAAACTGGCGACCGAATGTCTACGTCTTATTATAACACCAAATTTTAGTTAATCTGACTTGGAATAAATACCCGAATGTTAAATGACGCTACTGAAATGATGAAACTTGTACAATAAAATAATACAAGATACATACACGGGGAGATTATATTGATAGGAAGTATAGTCACTTACTCGGTTTCTGTCCTATCTCAGTTCCTACTTCATCTGAGATCTCGCAAGATCTCGCCGCTAGGTAGGCCACTAAGCCACTTGAATATAAGCGCGTTTTGCGAGATCAAGCTTCAGAGCGTCTAGCGGCAAAATCAAACACCATCAAATAGTCCGTGAAAATGCTGCCGTTTCAGGTTTGTGGAAACATATTTAGATGTATAACACAAGATGGAACGCGTGTAAGACATAAATACCCATATTAAAATCACCTTTTGTATATTTGCGGAGTTCTCGGACTGCCCACGTGAACTGTAATTGCCTTATATGGAAGATGTATGTCAAGATGTATGTCAAGCCTGTGTTGCCAAACAGTTAGAATGATATGTAGAATGCGTTTAATTATAAAACAGGAAACACATTAGTTTTAACTAACATCATAACTTCACTGCAATATATTTTGTAAGTATTTTATTCAACATATATATATATATATATATATATATAAGAAATATGGCAAGCCATTATTGTCATAAAAGCTAGAATAATTAGACAAACTTGTCATAATAATTTAAATAACATATTTTAAGTACTGAAGCATATGTTTCAACATGTATGGAAGGTGTGTGTGTAGCAAGCCATTACATATAAGTTAGAATCATTAAAACAATAAAGCAACTTTATAAAGACACTAAAAGTAATGTGCAAATATTTGTATGTTATTAAACATCTCGGTTTATAAAGCGGAAAAGTTGTATTGCATTCCAGTACAGACTCTGCGAAGTAAATATTGAGGCCGCTACAGTGCACATAAACATACATTTGGGCCCGACCCAATTATGAGCAAGACCGAAGAAGCAGCCTTTGTGGGTCATGTGAAGGAAGTTGCTACATGTGGCTATGGATACACACGTCATGAATTAAGGAATCTAGCTGGGGAAATAGTGTTCTTCTTGAACAGGAAAGACACGAATGCCCCGCCAAGTGAAACGTGGGTCAATGGTTTCCGGAAAAGATGGCCGGACCTGAAATTATCGAAGCCAAAAAGTTTGGCTATGGTCAGAGGACGCAGTGAAACTAGAGAGACCGTCTATAACTACTGCAAGCAACCCCTACTAATTCTTCCAAAATAGGACCTTTTGGAGTAACGCATTTATAATGTAGATAAGACGGGTATCTCCACATAACATGTCCCGCTTAAAATAGTAGCCGAACGAGGCCACACTCCTTTGGCTGTGGTTTGTCAAAGATCTGCCACAACAACCATCATCAGCTGCATTAATGCCACAGGCCAGTCTCTCCCGCCTTATCTTATATTCAAAGGGAAGAAAATGTCTGAAGACCTCCTGGCTGGAGCACTCCCCAGCACTCACTATTTGACCAAGGTGGTCAAATAATCGAATATTTCAAATATACCTCAGAAAAACAAAGACGAGCCTCTGTTATTGTTTTATGATGGCCGCAGCTCACACATATATGTGCCATTGATCGAATGGGCTCAGAAACACAACATTATCTTGTTCTTGTCGCCCGCCCATACTAGCCACTTGTTACAGCCACTCGACATCGGCGTATTTGGGCCCGTCAAGGTCGCCTACTACAGCGAGTGCAGCAACTTCCTCAGAAATAATCCTGGTGGAGTGGTTACGCGTTATGACGTGTGTCGCCTCACTGCCAATGCTTTTAGTCGCACGATGAGTCCAGGGAACACCATAGGCAGTTTCAGACGCTCCGGTATATACCCATTCAATGCAAGTGTGGTCACGGATAAGCAGCTTGCTCCGAGCACTGTTGTCAACGCATATCCAGTGCAAGGCACCAGCGCACAACAACCACCCAGCACCGTCGTCAACTCACAGCCAGTCCAGGGCACCAGCGCACAACAGCCACTCAACACCGTCGTCAACTCGCAGCCAGTCCTGCCAGGGCACCAGCGTACAACAACCACCCAACACCGTCGTCAACCCACAGCCACTCCAGGGCACCAGCGCACAACAACCACCCAGCACCGTCGTCAACTCACAGCCAGTCCAGGGCACAGATGAACAGCTATCGTTGCAAACATTCTTAAAAAGAAAGAAACCTAATTTCATTCCCCATTCAAACGCACGCACATACGCCACAAAACAGTTACTGGGGGGGGGGGACAAGCAATTTCAGAGGATGGGAAGGGGGGTGCTGAACAAGTCTGACAACACAAACAAACAAAGCAAAAACCAAAACAAAAAACAATTTTCACCAGATTCCACCACCGAAGTGATATACTGGGCACAATGTGTGTTTCGCATGACACTTCGTCAACGGTGCAACCACTGGGTGCGCCTTAAGATATACACCGATGTTACTGAGGTGACACACACCCAGTGTTTTCACTGCCCCTGTTGACAATTTGCAGAAGAGTGATTCACTCTCCAAGTCATGAAGGTTTTTTTGCTAATGGATTATCACAATAAGAACTTGCATTTTGATACCCGGGGGGACAAGTTAATTCATTTGACCTGTGTTTGTTAAAATACCCTTTCACTTGTAAACATGAACTTTTATATTCAATGCTTTTACGCGTATCACTAAAAAAAATTATATCCGACAGTTTCTTCGTTAAACTACTTTAGCTAATTATACCTGGAAATTACATTAGCAACTCATATATTTAATTTGTAAATCGTTAGGGTATTTAATAACACTGCTTTTTCATTAGTTACATCTATATTTTATTAACATCACGTGTAATGTAAATAAATTGCAGGCACTGCATCAGGTATGCACAGCAAAATATAATTGCGGGCATTGCAGTGTGTATGACAATCATATTTGTATAAATGAAATGTCGTTTTTGCAATTCAATTGCTACAATTTGCAAAAATATTAATTACAAATTAGCGTCAGCAGTTTATAATGTACGCATATATTTATAGTAATCATCCCATAAAAGTTATCGACGCACAAAGACGACCTTATGAAGTTTACAAATAAAACTCATTTATTGCCATCTACGGCTTGCCAAATCCATAAGGCAAAAACCGAATGCTTCCGTTTGGCGCGTGACGTGATTATCGTCTTACGAATATTGTAAGTATTTCACTAAAAGCAACTAATTTTACACTTTGCTTGCTTGCCATTGATGAAATAAGTGGTTTCCGTTGAAAATATTGATACCCCAGCTAACACATAACGTTTTCACAACGTTGCTGGAATGTCATATTAAGGTTATGTCAGAAATAACGTTGTGGCAACGTGGTGGCAACGTTTTTGTTATGGTCCATCTTCCACATTTATCAGAATAGTTCTGTATAACGTTGCAAAACCGTTTTATTAAAACGTTTCAGTCCAACGTTTTCTAAACGTTGTGATGAAACGTTATCCATATGTTGTGGGAATGTTCTTCAAAAACGTCTCAGGGAAAACGTTTTTAAAACGTTTAAACTGTAATTTTTTAAATCCACTAGTTTAATGAAAAATCAAAAAATAAATAGTTAATTTCATGCAACATTTTTTATGGCCCATCTTCCTCATTAATATAAACATATTTACGTACAATGTTGCAAAAACATTTTAAAACATTTTTTTAAATATCAATTATAACGTTGCAAAAACGTTTTAAACACTTTTTTAATGTTTCAGCTATAAAGTACTTTGCAAAATGCTTTTAAAATAAATTCTGACCACACAAAGACTGGTCCAAACAAGTTTGACCCCTCCTTGAAATTTAAACCCCTCTGGTCCAAAAATGAATGTTTAACACCCCCTCCCACCGCAGCCAGCACGCCACCCTCGGCCCGCGGGCGGATCTGAGCGGCTGGCAGGCGGATGAATGCGCCGGACATTTGCCGATAATAGCCCGCTTGATGCCAGCCGCGCATGAGGCGATCGCGTTAGCGGGAGGTGATTTATCAGTCCTCGGACCGAGGGAGGCCGGAGCACTAACATGTGATGTTCCTTACATCTATTACGTGCATCAAGTTTCACAAGCAAGGTAATGTTTCCCGCGCAGTAACGCACCGCGCGGGAAGTGTAATCTAAACGAAACTAAAATTCGTTCTACTTGTGTTCTTACATTTACAAACAGAGCTCCACAATATATAATAAATTTTATTGTAAACTAGGCATGTTGGATTTATATAAAAGCATAACAATTGTAAATATTATGATTAATACAATATTATTATACATTTTTTTACTGCGAGTCTACGTCGTCCATATTTTAACACTGCTATAATTTTAACACTGTTACAGTTACGCGCGCAACTAACTATCCACAAGACAAGGTACATCTTTAGAAATAAAATTGTGAATATTTGGTACATATGAAATATAGTAATTTTGGCATGTTTCCGTAAGCACACATTTCGATTATTTACTGCCAAATCCCGGCTAGCATCGTAACATTGTTTACGCGTCATGGACATGGGGACATGGTCATGGATGATGGAGCGTTTTCATGCACTAGACAGTCTCGATCTACTGTACCTCGACCAACAATATTTATATTTGTTGCCAATAATTAATTTATCAGAACATAATTAGGCGCGCCCATGATTACATTGTTATACACATAATTTTTTATATAATTATAACCTGTGAAATCTTCTATTAATTAATAGTGGTCTGCCCGGTCTCACTCTCAGTTGTTTCGGGTTTGGCATTTGATCGTTCACAATCATTGCCTTTATTTGCGTCCCCTAAATTTGATTGAATGTTCCAATTTTAGTGAAGAAAATACTATTACTGTATATTATATTTATAGGAACCCAAAAGGGTTAGCTCGGTCTAGTGCCACCTACTAAATAAAATAGATAAAAATAGTTACATATATAATTATAAAGCATCATCATCAAAACAGAATTACAAATACTGGTAGTATTACATATTAAACAAACATCTGCATGATTTACACATTTTTATATTTGAATATTAAACTTGGCTAGATTGTTTTCTTTAAATATTTCATTGAATCTTGGAAAAAACATTACAAAGATTGCTGACAGTTACATTTACCAGTATATTTATATTTGTTCTTCCTCAGCTTGCCTACCTCACATCCCTGGGAGCAGTAAACTTGGGGACCAGTGTTCGGACTATGCTAAGGAAGGTGGGGACAAACTCACTTTGGTCCCTCTATTCCCTTAATGGGAGGAAGGGCAAGAAGAAGTTTGCTGATATGTCTATCTGCAATCTTGTGATTAGTAAGTATTATACAGCAACATAAATCGGGGAAATACTCAGCAGCCGAAAAAATTCAATATAAATATGTTTTGGCATTGGAGCAAATGTTTCTCAACTTTAAAGCAGGGGATGGTGACAGGTTAAAGATATAAATCTTAGGACAGGATTTGAATAAGTTTGTAGATTAAACTATTTTATAACAAATTATATGCATCTATTATGTAGACTACCCTACAATATTTCATATATTAAATAACATTTTGTTATCTTTTATTTTAGGGGCATGTCTGAAGAACCATCCCAGGGCGAAGATTGGGGATGTAGAGTTGGAGATTGGGGACACGTTAAAGAACGCACCCAACAAAGTGGGAGGAAAGAACAAGGTGAGAGAAACTTAGATACAAACACAAGTGTTGGTGTATGTTACATGGTGAAAAGCATGTTTTAAGGTGTGACACTTTAGAAAACACCTCCATTTATGGGGTCATCATCATTATTTACGGAATGGGGGGCAACGATTTAGGGAAATAAGATAATGTGAATTTTATCACCCCCCTCCCCCATCGGATGCCCCGGGTATCTTTCACCCCCCCCCATTGAACACACACAATATCTTTTACACACCGCACCCCCCATCCTGTCAGACCTGCGAGCTTGATTTACTGATTTGCATCATAATGACCAAATCACTGTTTTAATAGCATTGATATTTGGATTTATAAAACTACTATTGACGTATTTATTAGTTAATAGGATCAGAAAATATACTTAAACTTATAATTCACGCTACTAGCACCCACACAATCAGCAGATAATATGTTCCATTCATTTAGAGTCCTTTGTGAAAATGAAAACGAAAACTTTCTTATATCCAATCTACTCTGCTCCTTTGCTAATGTAAGTTCATGTCCTCTAGTCCTTCTATCTTTCTTAACTGAGAAAAATATATTTCTATCAATATTTTCATAACCCTTCAATATTTTAAACACTTCTATCTGATCTCCTCTCAACGTTAAAGACATTGCTGGAGTCAAAGTAAACCGCGACAATCTGCAGGGACTCGCTAACGCACATTGCTCCGGAAACCTAGACGTTCTCGCCAACGACATGTGCGATTTCTTCCAATACGTAACGAACGATCTGACTCCGCTGTCACCGGACGATACATTCCTTCCGGTAGGAGCTGATACTACCGTCCCAGATACCTACATCATCAGCGTCGCAGAAGTAGCCAATTCTCTATCACGGATTAGAACAGACAAAGCTGTCGGCCCCGATGAAATACCTAACTGGATTCTACACGACTACGCCACCACATTTGCTCCCTCAGTGTGCGCGATCTTCAACAGCAGCCTGCGGGAAGGGACTGTACCACCGCTTTGGAAATGCGCTGACATCACACCTATACCCAAAGTACGACCGCCGAAGCTCATCCATAAAGTCCTGCGCCCAATATCACTCACGCCGGTATTGTCCAAGTGCCTGGAGCAATTCATTTGTGGCTGGATAACGGCCATCGCTGGAGACCAAGTTGACCCTAAACAATATGGTTCAGTAAAGGGAACATCCACAGTGCACGCACTAATCGAGCTAGTGCACAGGTGGAAATCAGCGCTCGATTCCACCGGAACCATGATCCGCGTACTACTCGTTGACTTCAGCAAAGCGTTTGATAGAGTAGACCACCACACTCTGCTAACTAAATGCGTTTCACTTGGACTCCCGAATTTCATAATCGAATGGCTAACATCCTTCTTATGCCAACGCAAACAGCGAGTGAAGATCGGCCGTATCAAGTCGAAGTACACTACTGTGAACGCAGGCGTGCCACAAGGAACAATCTTTGGCCCGATCGGTTTTGTGCATCATATAAATGACTTACAAACAGCTTGTGAACATGTCAGATATGTAGACGATTGCACAATATGGGAATCATGTTCACCCTCAGGCCTTGATAGCTCGCTCCAAACAGCGGCAGACGAAGTAGCACAGTGGACTACCACCAACAAAATGGCATTGAACTATGACAAAACGAAGGAAATGTGCATATGCTTCAAGAAAAAAACACCAGACATCCAACCGATAATTATCAACGACAGACAGATAGAACAAGTAAACTGCACTCGTCTTCTAGGTGTCACACTTTCACATGATCTTACGTGGCAACTTCACATCGACGAAATCACCGCTAAAGCGTCGCAAAGACTATATTTCATAATCCTGCTCAAACGAGCAGGAGTCGAACCCCATCATCTCGTCAAGATATATACAACACTAATCCGATCGGTCCTTGAATATGCCTGCCAGGTGTGGCATACGAGCTTAACGAAAAGGCAAACCAAGCAGCTGGAAAGTATCCAGAGACGAGCTATGCGGATAATATTCCATGACGTGTGTTACGATGAAGCCATCGCCACAGCGAAACTACCAACGCTGGCAGACCGGAGGGAGACGTTGTGCAGAACTTTATTCACAAACATACAACAACCTAACCACAAACTGCACCATCTACTGCCTCCCTCCCGGACACCTCCATACGCAATCCGAAACGCACGTATGTACAGTGCTCCTCGGTGTAGGACCGAACGCTTTAAGAACTCTTTTATAACTTATGGACTGTATCACTGGCTGTAATTGGACATTTCATTTCCTACGAATTACCCGCAATTGACAGTGAATCTTGTTTTAGTTATTTATTCTATTTATACGCAAATTATACATTTCAATTAGTTATAATTTAACTTATTTAGGTTGTATATTCCATTTACTATTTACTCTTTTTATTAATCTACTTTATTTAATTGTTTTATCAATTTTAATGTACCTATTGTACTTTTCAGCCTCAATGGCTGCCAAGGAAAATGAACTTATTATTATTATTATAATCTCCTGGTCTCTAGTGTTGTTAAACCGCATTTTTTTTGGCGTATTTCGTAACTAAGATCCCTCAGTTTTTGTATCATTTTAGTTGCTCTCCTCTGCACTCTTTCTAGCATATCTATGTCCTTCCTGCGATATGGCCTCCACGCTTGAATACAATATTCCAAATGAGGCCTAACTATTGTTTTGTACAGCGGTATTATTAGCTCTTTTTCCTTATACGTTATGTTTCGCCTAATTAATCCAAGGATTTGATTTCCCTTTGAAGCTGCAATTCCGCACTGCTCTGAAATCTTCATATCAGCACTAACGGTTAACCCTAAGTCCTTTTCTTTTACAGTAGTACTTAATACAGTACCCCCATTGTATATTCTACCTCTTCGTTCCCATGTCCTGTGTGGAGGCATTTACATTTCCCAAAATTTAACAGCATTTGCCACTTTTCAGACCATTTGATCAACCTGTCAAGATCATCTTGTAAATGCTGTCTATCTCCATCACTTTTAATCCTTCTAAACACTTTTGTATCATCTGCAAATTTCAACACATTGCTTGTTATTTCATCATCCAAATCGTTGATATATATTAAGAATAATATAGGTCCTAATACTGATCCCTGTGGTACCCCACTCAATACCGATTTCCAGTTTGAAGCCTCCCCATCAACAACTACCCGTTGTCTTCTGTCAATCAGCCATTGTTCTATCCAGTTTATTATACCATTTCCTATGCCATGGGCCTTTAGTTTAAGCAGTAATCTTTGGTGTGGTACTTTATCGAAAGCTTTTTGAAAATCTAAGTAGACCATATCTACTGGTGATCCCTCATCTACCCACTTAGTGATGTCTTCCAAAAAACATAACATATTTGTTAAGCATGACCTCGCTTTAAAAAAACCATGTTGAGATGGGTTTATCAAGTTTTGTTTAACAAGAAAATCCACCATGTGATCTTTAATTAGTTTTTCTAATAATTTACAAATCACTGATGTTAAACTCACTGGTCTATAGTTCTCTGACTTGTTTCTCGAACTTTTTTTGAATAACGATAATGTTTGCTTCTTTCCATTCTAAAGGAACCACTCCCTCTTCTAATGACAAGTTGAAAACTGTTGCAAGCGGTATGCTAATTTGTTCTACAATTTCCAATAGTAGTTTGGGTGGAATACCATCCACTCCAGGTGATTTATTACCCTTCATTGCCCTTATTTACTTAGCTACCATTTCCGGGGTTACAGTTAATTGTCCTAAATAGTCTGAATCTGCCCCCTTAAACTTAGCCTCTGGTACTGGCAGTGAACTAATATCTTCCCTCGTAAACACTGAACTAAAGTACTCGTTCAGGACTTCTGCCATTAAGAATCCCTCTGATATTATATTTCCAGCACTATCTTCTAGAGGACCGACCTTATCTTGAACTTATCTGTTTGCTTCGAACATACGCATAAAAACTCTTGCTGTCATGTTTTATATTACTAGCTAATTGTTGTTCATAGCTTCTCTTTGAATTTCTAATTTCAGCTGTAGCTTGGTTAAGAGCTTCTTTATAACTGTTGTAGTCTTCATCATTTCCACTACATCTATATGACTTCCACATCATTTGTTTATACTTAATTTTTCTAATGGCTTCTTTCGATAAGTGTTTCTTTTTGGACCGTTTTCCTTGTTTTTTTAAGGGTACAAATTTATCGACTATGCACTTAATTTCACTCTTTAATATATTCCAGCATTCTGTTGCCGTCTTATTTTTCAGTGTGTTATTCCAGTCTATCTTTGCTAAATATTTCCTCATGTCCTTATACCTTCCTTTGTGGAAATTTCTCCTATACTGCTTTTTACTATTCCTTTCTGATTTTACTTTGATGGTAAAATGTATCTGGTTGTGATCGCTACTCCCCAGTGGCTCACATATCTTGACATTGTCAACTAATTCATTCTGTGAGGACAAAACTATGTCTAACACATTCTCACCCCTGGTTGGTTCTAGCACATGTTGAGAAAGGAATGTATCTTGAACTAAAACTCAAAACTTGTGGTCCTCACTCCCCATACTCTGTACAGATTATATAATATATAAAATAACTCCACCTCCCTTTCTTCCTATTCTATCTTTTCTAAACATTACATATCCTGTCAGTCCCAATTCAGCATCTGATATATCGGTGGTCAGTATCTTCTACCATAATGTTTAGTTCATTTCTTTTGTTTACTATACTCCTTGCATTTAAGTTATCACCCCCTTCCACCCATTAGAGGTTGCATGATTTCTTTCATCTCCCCATTCCGGAAATAATGATGGCCCCCTTAGTATAAATATCCCCACTGTCTTTGACTTTACATAGTCAAATTTAAAGGTCACATTATGTGTCGGAAAGTACAACCCCAAAATTACCACGTGTGATTTATCAGAACACACCTATGCTTGTGGTGCTCCCTGGGGCGTCACATTGGACAGGTGCATTAATAATATTACAGCATTAGGGGCTGTTCCAGAATTTCTGATTTGGGGGTGGGGTGGGAGATTTGATATGGAGAACCCATCAAAAGTTAATTATTACCCCCTTGAATTTTTGTCAAAAGTTAATACCCTTTGTAAACAAGTATTACCCCTCTCAGAAATTCTGAACAGCCCCTAACAGAGATGATCAATTATTAATGTTTTTGAGCTACTAAAGTTGAACATTTTTGAAAATTAGTATTAATTAACTCCCTCTAATCTATGGAAACCTTGTGATCCTGTTTCAGAAGGCAGCTGCAGGGAACGCTAGCGCAACAGAGCAAAGTCAGACGCCTTCGATGGACTTGACTTCTGATGAAGATAACATTTAAATTGATACCTGTGTAATAAAAACAGAATAAATGTTATAAAAAAGCATTATATTCTGTTCTTATCGACATCATATTATGACCCCTTCATATTGTGGGAATGTTGTAGGAAGGTTGTGGGAATGTTGTAGGAAGGTTGTGGGAATGTTGGTGGAAGGTTGTGGGAATGTTGTAGGAAGGTTGTGGGAATGTTGTAGGAAGGTTGTGGGAATGTTGCTGGAAGGTTGTGGGAATGTTGTAGGAAGGTTGTGGGAATGTTGTAGGAAGGTTGTGGGAATCTTATGCATAACGTTTTGATAAAACGTTGTGGCAACGTAACTGGGACCATCCGTTTGAACGTTGCTGCAACGTTTTGTCAAAACGTTGCCACAACCAAAGTGTAACGTTGTGGCAACGTTGCTGCAACCTTATTTTGTTAGCTGGGTGGATGCAGCTCAGGTGGATGCAGCAAGTGAGGGTCACCATCGAAATAAATTTCCCGCCCCTTTTCACCGATTTCCAACCATTTTCACAAATTTCCCGCCATTTTATATGAACCAATGAAAAGCGTACCTCAGACTTTAATACACTGTTGCAAGATTGCTATATTTAGCATCACCAAGCATTTCTCCTGTCAGGAATGTAACAAGTTTGCTGAAAAAACATAGAGGGCACAGAGAGCATTCTTCGTCAGCCTTAGTAAGATAACACTCCTATTTTGATCATCATCAAATTATATTAAGGGGCGCTATTTTAGTTCAAAAAAATTCCGCTAAGCGGCGCTATCTTAGTTTTAAAAAATTCCGCTAAGGGCCACTGTTTTAGTTCTACAAAAGTCCTCCAAGGGCGATATTTTAGTTCATCCAAATGTTCGACAAGGAGCTTGTGTCATGAGGGTCACTAGCTGGTAACGTGGATTGTCTTGGGTTGAGAAAAATACACGTTTTAACACGGCAGTTGAATTGACTCGCTCTCAACATGGACATATACATTTGGGTAAGCGTCTAGTGCATCTATGTAATGTGATTAAAACGCCGTGAAGACGTAGCACGAAGTCCCGAAGAGATATTTATTCAAGTGTCTGTATTTCGTGGTGAATTATCGCCCAGACAACGCCTAGACAACTGATGCGTGTCGGCTAGCCCCATTGTCAAAGCAGCATAGCCAAAGTCCAGATCGGCTATACAGCCTCACGTGCGCAAATAACAAACAATCACTGATGGGGCGGAAGTCGCCGAAGACGTGTCCGGGGTCGACGCCGCGCAAAGACAGCTCAGCGAGCGACGACCCTATTACGGCTAAGCTAATGGACATTTTGACAGATGAACATTTTGTCTCGAACGTCGCGGATCAAATCGCAGACATCCTCGCCCTGAAACTGAGCGCGCGCCTTGAAAAGCTAGAAAAAGAGGCTTCTGTACTCACCAAAAAGGTACAAACGCTGGAGGAGAAGGTGGAAATGTTGGAGACGGAGGCGGACAAACGTGAACAATACACGCGTCGTCCGAACCTCCGCATCTCCGGCATTCCAGAGACATCAGATGAAGTCACAAACAACTTAGTCATCGACACAATAAAGAAACTGGGGTTAGAAGACATTGGTATCAGTGACCTGGAAAGAAGTCACCGCCTAGGTAAAAAGACCGACGAACGTGGACGCCCCCGAAAACGAACAATAATTGTACGTTTTCGTAGTGAAGCGGTGAGAGACGAAGTGTACCGTCAACGCACCAAACTGAAGAACCATAACCTGCACCACAGGGACGAACAGATATATATAAACGAAGATTTGACGTCTAAGAGAGCAGCACTTGCTTTCAAAGCAAGATTCCTTAAGAAGGAAAAGAAAATCAATGATTGCTGGACATATGTAGGAAAGGTTCTTGTCAAAACAAACGTGGGAACAGTAAAAGAAATCCTTTCTGCAAAGGACCTGGACATGTATTAGACGGATCTTTGTGTAACGCCATTATTGGGACAAAAATACTTAAATACATATTGAGCGTCTCCGGACGCTATTTTGAAACATTTTTTCGGATCATTTGAAGTTTCTACAACTGCGCCTCTGAACTGTCCAAGTAAGATACTATGCTTATCGTGGTAGAGACTGCAACATATAATTTACAACCTACTATGCCATCACTGTATTACTATATTATTATTATATTATTGTATTATTATTATTATTATATACTTATTATATAATAATTATTATTATATAATTATTACGGCTTTTAAGTCTTCCCGAAAACAACATTCAAAGTCACTACTACTATGCTTTTTACCTTTTTAGTGACACGTGATATTTATGATTATTGGGCCAAATATTGCAACATGTTAGTTCCAATATATTATGCTGTCACTGTATTATCGCATTATTCTATAATTATGAGGGTATTTTAAATCTCCCCGAAAATGTTATTTTGAAATAATCTTTGATATTTCAAAGTTGTTACTATTGTGCCTTTGAACTTCTAAATGATCACCGGGCCAGAGACTGTAATGCACACATTATGTTACCATTGTAATATTGGATTATTGCTCTATAATTAAGGGTAATTTTTTTGTTTTTATTTTGACACTTTGGCATTTTTTTTCAATCAAATTTCAAAGTGGCGTATGATAGTATGATTGTCAGGTGGTCAGAGATTTATATATGTCATATTATGTTAGCACTGTCATTGGCAGTGATTAATCACTTGCAGTCAGTGGTGTTTAGTATGTTTTATATGCTAACTTGCAAACCAGCCTAAAAAGTGAATTTTTTTTCTTTTCTTTTAAGTCTCCCCAAATTTTTGTATTATTCTCTCCCAAGTACATATCATGATGTTATTGACTCTAAGCCTAGTTGGCCTTTCTTTTCTTATTTTGTTAAGTTCCCTGATAGAAATCCATGCGATGTCTATCTCTACTTACTCTTTGATACTAACAATTGAATTTGTATTCTTTTGGTTAATCGTCAACATCAACGTGTTTATCATTACTTGTATGTATACAACTGTTCAACGGATATGTACTTATGATGTATATTATGATATGCATTCATACACTAGTTATATTTATGTACATATTTTTGAATGTTTTTGTAATTTTTTTTCAACGAACTCTGAAAGAATCACTATGATGTGCTCTAATACATTTGTAAATGGCAGAATCTATTAATATTAGCCGGATCCAAACAAATAAAAGCTTTGACTTAAAAACAATGAAGCCAAACACATTGAAAATGAAAAGTATGATGATTCTCCATTTTCTCTTAACACACATGATTGTAAATATTTTACTGCAGTTGAGTTTTCTGAAGCATTCAAACCAGAAAACATATCTTTATCAATGTTCTGCATCAATTGCCGTAGTTTGGAGACACAATGGGATTCTCTTCAAGAATTACTTTTTAATATGTCGTCAAAAGGCCTGACTCTAGATCTCATTGGACTAACTGAAGTTTTTAAAGTTCAACATGTTTTACGTTATAAAATAAATGGGTATCACAATTTACTATTCAATACAAGACTAGATACAGACGACGGGCATGGTGGAGTTGGCCTATACATCAGTAAAAAATACACCTATTTTAAACGTGAAGACTTGTCAATATTTATTCCTCATGTATTTGAGTCCATTTTTGTAGAGGTTCAAATTAAGAAATGTAAACCTATAATTGTGGGTGTAATCTATCGTCCCAACTCTCATCCACGTGCAGATCTTGATCTATTTATGGGTACCATACTAGACATCCAAGACAAAATCTCAAATGAAAATAAAGTAGCGTACCTGATGGGGGATTATAATATTAATTTACTAAACTTTGTTACTCACAACAAAACTAATGATTTTATAGATAATGTAATAGCACAAGGATATATTCCACACAACAAAACCAACACGGATAACACCTGTTACAGCAACTCTTATAGACCATTTATATTCTAATCATACTCACCCCAACTATGAATCGGGGATTATCGTTACAGACATGACTGACCATTTTGGAATATTTCATTTAATATATGGTAAACCTGCTACACAAAAATTAGTATATAAACAAAAACGCCAGTTAAACTTGACCAACATTTTAAAATTTAGGAGTCTTGGCCACGGCTGACTATTCCTCTGTCCTATCTACTAGCAATGCAAATGAAGCATACAACAACTTAATGTTAACATATACATCACTTTATGAAATATCTTGCCCAGTTAAAACTATCAGAGTAAATAGTAAATATATTAAAAGTGAGCCCTGGGTAACATCAGGCATTATAGTGTCCTCAATAAAAAAAGACAAATTACTCCGCAGAAAGCTAAATAAGCCCAGTACAGCGAGAGAGGATGCTTATAAGGTATATTGTAGACTATTTAATAAGATCAAAAGAGCAGCAAAAATTAAGTATTATAGTGAAATACTGGAAGAACGTAAACATAGCATCAAAGAAACCTGGACCATACTGAGAAAGGCAATATTTAATCAAAAAAAGAGTTTTCAATTACCTCAAACTTTCATTGTAAAAGGAGAAAAAGTTTCAAATTCTGCTTTTATTGCTGAAGAGTTTAACCGTTTCTTTGCTGATATAGGTAAATCAATGAGTGATCTAATACCTCCTCCCACAACCTCGTTTCATGCACACCTAAAAGATAACTATCCTGTAAACTTTTTCATGCAACCTACTGATGTAAATGAAATCAAAAGAATAGTGCAAAAACTAAAAACTAAATGCACTGAAGGCTTCGATAGTTTATCTACAAAACTTGTACAACAGACCATTGAGGAAATAACAATCCCACTTGTGCACATCACAAATAATTCCTTTGTTACAGGTGTTGTACCTGATAATTTAAAAATCGCTAAAATAATTCCAATTTATAAATCAGGAAATATTAATGTGTTTAATAACTACAGACCAATAAGTATTTTACCAACACTTTCTAAAATAATGGAAAAAATAGTATGTAACAGATTAGTAATATATTTAGAGAAATATAATATACTGTATAAACATCAATACGGATTTCGTTCGAAACATTCCACTATACATCCTATATTGCACTTACTTAAAGACATAGCAGATGCAAATGACAAAACTACCAAAGATATTACATTGGCTGTGTTTCTCGACTTATCTAAGGCGTTTGATACAATTAACCATGACATTTTGTTGTATAAGTTAAATCATTATGGAATCAGAGGAATAAGTAATAGATGGTTTGCCAGTTACCTTTCTAATCGTAAACAATATATTGAAATAAATAATTGCAAATCTCCACTGATCAATATGACACATGGAGTACCACAAGGATCCATACTAGGACCTGTGCTTTTTTTAATTTATATTAATGACATAGTGAATTCTAGTTCTCTAAACTTGCTATCCTTTGCAGATGATACCACTGTTTATTATTCAGGATATGATATTGAAAATTTAGTCATAAAAGTGAATCAAGAACTAAAACAATTATACAATTGGTTGTGTGCTAATAAATTGTGCTTGAAGGTCAAAAAGACACATTTCTGTGTTTTTAGTCCAGTAAACTCAAACTACGAAGTAAGCAATAGCAATAAAATAAATAATGAAGTCATCAACCAAGTTGGCAAGTATAAAAATGACGAATCTGTAAAATTTCTGGGATTGTATATAGATAAGCACTTAACATGGAAAGAACACATCAACATAATTAGTTCCAAAATATCTAGAGCTATTTTTGCAATAAATAGAGTGAAATATTTCTTACCATATAAGTCATTAAAATCATTATATTACGTTTTAATTCACAGTCATATAACATATGGTATACAAGCATGGGGCAATGGAAATACAAAGAAAATATAAATCTTACAAAAACGTGCTTTAAGAATAATTAATAAAAAGTGTCAGATGTATATAAACTACAGGTCTCACTATTTATGTACGACTTTAAACATGATTTATTACCCAAGTCATTTACAAATTTTGCGATCAAAAAGACTTTAGACAAAAATATAAGAATAACCCGACAATGCAACCTTCTTGTTAAACAGACACCTAGAACACATTTTTCGTCTAAACTACCAAAACATAATTTTACAAGAATCTGGAA
>OZ023206.1:26284253-26359253 GCA_963995525.1 Escarpia spicata | reverse complement strand
CAACATTAAACTTATATTGAAATATGTCACACACAGAATAAACCGACATTAAACTTTTTTCGTAGTTTAGTGCCTTTTATTCACATGCATATTCACTAGGTGGCAGCTCTCATGGCTGTCAACAAGTGGGCGGTCAAAACGCGACTGAGCCAGACTATCTTCTTGACGAAGTCTCGCAGCCAGGCGAGAGTCGGTTAAGCGAGACTAACCCACTGCTGGGTTTTAGCTAAAAGATGAAGTTAGTTTCATTCCAACTAAAATTAACGGTTTCTTAACTAATATTACCTCAAACAACACCAGGCAGTGCAGTCAATTAGAACGGCATATTTTTGCATGATGATTATGTCACATCTATTCTCGTAGTTTATATAATAATATTACACTTATTTTCTTAGTCGTGATGCCGTACGTGTTTAGATTAGGCGAATTACTCGCTTCTCATGTAAATACTTATTAAGATCAAATACTTGTATTTACACCCAGCTGTGATATATAAGTTACCCTTCGGCTGAACATCAACCCTCAATAAGATACGTTATCTACATGGAGTGAGATGGACGCTGAAGGGCAATTAAATCACGGCTTATTCAGTTCACTGGTCACCTAATAACCCTGAAAGAGGAATAAAGGACACGCGTGAGTTTGCGTGCGTGCGTGCGTGTTCGTGTGCGTGCACGCAAATGCATTTGCGCGTATTGAGGCCTGTGTATGAGACGTAAACACTTGGCTAATCCTCAACAAAGGGACTAAATCGCTTTCCTCATCCAGCATCTGCGCATCAATAACAGTATCCGGTGAGTATCGACATATGCGATCACAAGTTTGAGAATTCGACGCAAATTACACATCTAAAACAAACCCTGAGAAACTTGATTGAAAAAAAACACTATAGCATTCATGGAATAGAGCTGAATTTATTAGTTTGATTTGGCTGTCAGTCATAAGATCGAAGTTGCGATATCGCGGTGTTTGTACGTAAAGTCTGTGACTTTGATCCTAAAACAGCAGGATGGCGACGCCCGAGAGGACGGCCCAAGACTCTGTGGTCCGATTCAGTCGCCCATGACCTGGCCACTGCTGGCATTGACATCACCACCGCCGCCCGATGTGTCAGAACCGCTCCATGTGGAGAACGTTCGTCAGGGAACTGCCCACGCTCGAATCACGTCAAGTAAGTAAGGCAATTCACGAATATAAGCGTAGGATTCTCAATAAAACCTTGAAGTAGCATTGGGCCATACACACAGTAAATAATGCTGAAGCTTCTATAAGTAACCAATAAAATACATGGGACGTATATAACATAAACCTTAATAATATAATATTGTGTTTTTGTTCATAAACTCAACCATCATGTTAATGTATAACTGAATCAACGATGAACACATTGCATTCTTGTTAATGCATTTTAACAAAGGTCTGTTTTCTAGATACTGGACGAGGATGCAATGGTAATTCATATCCAAATGATACTCATAATACTTATGTTATTATATATATATCAATTGTATTCTTAACGGTATAGTGGAGAGTTGCATGGTAAAATTACGAAGATGGGGACACTGTCTGTAATACGATTCCACTGTGTAATAATGATTGTAACAATAAGTCCTATACCATTCCAGTGTGAAACGTTAATTGTGATTTTTATTGTAATACCACTCGACTATGTAATATTCATTGTAATACTGACTGTACTATAATTTCAAGTGTGTAACATTGGTGGTAACACTGTTTGTAATAGTATTCCATTGTAGTAGTAATATAGGTAGGAATTCTTGCAGGGTTTGCGTTATGCGTCAGTGGAAAACGTAGTTCCGGCTTCGATGTTAAAAGATAGGAAAATGCTTCCGGTTGCTCCACAGACGGTTCTTTTAGTAGCGTCATTTTACATCCGGGAATTACGTGAAAATGGCGGGAAATTTGTGAAAATTGTGGGAAATCGATTATCCGTTGATCATTAAGCACCCCGACGTCTTTTCAACCCTATTTCCATTTACCGTACAGGTTCACTGTGTCTTTTAAAGCCTACTATAATGCGAGTAAACTATGAATGTACATGTCCTAACGGGCTTAAACTAGTTTTCGCTGTGCATGTCTGAACTTATATAGAACCTACAATGTAACGAGAATGTATTACCTTGTAACTACTACATGTATCCCTGACGTAGTCGAACGAAGGCCAATCTAAAATAGTGTGTTACCAGATTTAACCTGACATTAATGAAGGATTATTAATTAAACGAAGTGGTCTCTATCGGACGGCTTGTACACGTAAACTTGATTGCTTATTGAGCTAGGTTATGACGGACCCTATATATTTCTTAAACGTACGTATAGCTTACTATGGTTTAAAAATCGGAAATTCTTCGATAATTCGGTCAAACCTGTGCCTGTTTGCGTAGGTACGCGTGGTAATTCGGTCCAACTGGTAGTAATTCGGTCAAAATAGCAGGCATTTGGAACTTGCACACGTGTATATATTCCCGGTTTATGTAATAGCATAGGTCAATCATATCCTAAATAAGTACGCGTTGTAAAGCGGCCCAGCTGGTGGTAATTCGGTCAAACTAGCAGGTATTTGGAATTTGCGCAGGTGTATAGAGAGCTATCAAAGGAGCTCCTTGTCTTACACCCTATGTTATGTAAGTTATATTATTAATACTGCGTGCCTCGACAAGTCTGAACTTGTCCGCGGTATCCAATATGTTCCTTTGTAACTATAGCTGTACACCTCTTTGCATAATGTCAATGTGACGTAAAGGCTACTAATAAAACCTCTCGAAACTGCTTTCAACTGTTATACATAAAAACTACAAAGAGACAAGACTACATTCAGCTATGTAATGCATCATTTGCAATTAGTACAACATTTTGCAACATTTAATGACATAGCCATAGACCCGAGGTCCAATTCACAGTCTATATTTTACCACATCTAGCGTAATGTTCACATATATGTGTACATAACTCAGAATTATGGTAACCGATATATATTAATTTACATGTACTTTGACGAGGCTGTGGAGGCCATTAATTCAACTTAAGTAATGACAGACTGTTTCAGTGTTTTGTTAGATGCAGGTGTGAAGCTATTCGACGTGATATCCGAACATTTGTGTTATTTCAAGACTTGGTTGCAAGACTCTGTTTCGGAACAGTAGCGAAACACTATGAAGCAAACTTTGCTGGAAGTAATGGTGGGTGACCTGTAAATAATTGTTGTTTTCTTGTGTACCCTAATAAAACGTACAAACCGTATCTTGTGTACTTTTCTCGTATTATGAGAACCGTACACCCTAGTCCCTTTGGACATTTCCGTAAACCTTAGCCCTACTTCCATTTACTATACAGGTCTACAACCTTACTATCATAGTATAACGCTTTATTATAAATTGGTTAAGGTGGTAGGAAAGGTGACAGTAACATAATTTCCAATGAGGTCACTACATTCGCCCTACTCCCGTTTACCGAGTAGGTCTACGACCTTCATATCGTAGTATAGCGCTTTACTAAAACAAGACGTAGAGTGGCATCAATGGCGACAAAAACAAAGTCGATGTATTAATATGTTCCGCAACTCCTTTGTTTAAACACAAATGAAAGCAACAACGACTATGAATTCTTTAGTCTTCTATATTTGAACAAACAAGTTCAAAGTGGCTTCAACTAACATTCATCATGACATTTCTTCACGTGTACTTTCAGCATACGTACATAGCTAAATTCCTTCTTACAACCTATTAGGTTGTTTGTTGCTGCAAATCCAAAACCACAGTATTGATATGAATAGGGATAGTGCCCGGTGTGAAGAGCTACATTGGTCTTCAAACTTTTGTCGCACTGGGCACTCTCCCATGAACCTCTGCCACGTGTCTTTGTTTTCAAACCCTGGTGGTTCGGTTGCTGGCTCTTAAGAACAGCTGTTTGTTTTTTCACAGTTTTGTTATTATCTGTTCGATGGGATACCTGTTTGAATGAATGAATGAATGAATGAATGAATGAATGACCGTTTATTCAGAACATTGATAACAATATATACAAGACAAGACAACCAAACAAGTTTAACTATAATACAAGTGAGAATATAAAATGTTTGATACCTGTTTGTCGACTGTAGTTCTTAGGCTTTGCAGAGGAGTCTGCTTTAAAACGAAGGAATGTATTGTGAGGTGTAAATAGGTACGTATTCATCACAATATGTTCATTCGTGAGTAGTACTATATGTAGCATGCTACAAGTAGTGGCCTATAGGACAAATACATTCAAGACCAAAACATGGTGTTTATAAAAAATACTTTCTCTTAACTCATTTACTACTTTCTCAATTCAGGTACAACAACCCGTATTCAAGAGTTTTGCCCTATTGTCCTTCCTAGTGAATGTTTTACAGTAAAACGTACAGTTGAACATAGGTTAACGTCGGATTCATGTTTCCGACCCTTGGACACGACTAGTAGCTTGTTTTCTGAGTTTTCTGGCATAGTAACCGTATACCTTTTTCACGTGTATCCTCTGGTTTCTTTTCTTTGTAAAGCGTACCTCACAACATAAACACGTGAAAGGTTTCATTGAACGAGACGAAGGTACTGATGACTTTCTTTCAGCACCTAGTAGTGCGGATCGAGCTATGTTCAACTCGACATGATTTAATCAGGCAATATCTATGTTGCAACGTTGGCTTGACCCTGTCTTTTTTCCAAACGTTGTGTCCAACTTGTCTTCTCTTAGTGGGTACTGACTCTCGATGTTCATCGTTCTTCGTTGTGGAGTATAATGACCACCCAGACACTGTGTACCACTAGTTATATATTTTACACTTGTTCTATTCTGCTACACCACCGCGACATATTCAATGGAACATTGGAAGTTATCTCGGTAATGTACTAAAGTGGCAAGAATGTTCGACTTTCACGCATACGTACTCTAAACAGTCACTACACTGGCACGAATTTACGACACGTACGCATTAAAGTAAGACAGTTGTACAAGTCTAGTGTGTTAGTCAGCTAATTTGTTTATATTAATGTACTAAAGTGGTAAGAATTGACGATTTTCACGCATAGATACGCTACAAATTAATTACACTGGCACGAATTTACGACACATACGCGTTAAAGTAAGAAAATTGTACAAGTCTAGCGTGGTGGTCAGCTAAATTGTTGCAAAGTTACTTCGATAATGTACTACAATGGCAAGAATTTACGACTTTCACACGTTCATACGCAAAAAAATTAACTACACCGGCAAGAATTTACGACACAGTTGCGTTAAATTAAGACAATTTTACAAGTCTAGCGTGTTAGTCAATTAAAATGTTTACATTAATGTATTAAAGTGGCAAGAATTTACGATTTTCACACATAGATACGCTAAAGTGCATTACACTGACACTAATTTACGACACATACCCGTTAAAGTAAGAACATTTTACAAGTCTACCGTAAATTGTACAAGTCTACCGTAGCGGCCATCTACATTTTTTGCAAAGGTACCTTGGTACTGAAAGTAGCAAGAATTTATGACTTTGACGCGTTCATACGATAAAAATCCACTACACTGGCACGAATTTATGACACGTACGCATTAAAGTAAGAAAATGTTACAATTATAGCTTGTTGGTCAGCTAATTTTTACTAAGATTACCTCGGTAATGTATTAAGTAAAATTAATTTACGACTTTCACGCGTTCATATGCTAAACATCCACTACACTGACACGAATTTACGACACACACGCGTTTAAATAAGACAATTGTACAATTCTGGCGTGCTGGTCAGCTTTTTATTAAAACAAAGTAAAAACACAATGTAATATGTGTACGTTTTACTATGGTACACAAGAAGACAACAAAATATGTACAGGTCACCCTCCATTACTGCCAGCACAGTTTGCTTTATAGTGTTTCGCTACTGTTCCGAAACAAAGGCTTGCAACCAAGTCTTGATATAACACAAATGTTCGGATGTCATGTCGAATAGCTTCACACCTACATCTAACAAAACACTGAAACAGTCTTTTATCACATAAGTTGAATTAATGACCTCCACAGCCTCGTAAAAATGAATGTAAATTAATATGTACCGGCCATCCAAATTCTGAATTATGTTCAAATATATGTGAAAATTACGCTAGATGTGGTAAAATATAGAGTGTGAATTGGACCTCTGATGTCACTAAATGTTGCAGAATGTTGTACTAATTTCAAATGATGCATTACCTAGCTGAATGTAGTCTTGTGTCTTTGTAGATGTTGTGTATTACAGTTGAAAGCTGTTTCGAGAGGTTCTATTAGTAGCCTTTACGTCACATTGACATTACGCAAAGGGGTGTAGTTACAAAGGAACATATTGTACACCGCAGACAAGTTCAGACTAGTCTAGATACGCGGTACAATTAATAGAACATACGTCACATGAAGAAAAAGCAAAGAGGTGTAGTTACAATCATATTGTAGGTCGCGGACAAGTTCAGACTTGTCGAGGCACGCGGTACTATTAATATAACTTACATGACATAGGGTGCAAGACAGGGAGCTCCTTTTATAGCTCTCTATACGCCTGCGCAAGTTCCAAATGCCTGCTAGTTTGACCGAATTACCACCAGTTGGATGCATGTAGTAGTTACAAGGTAATACATTCTCGTTACACTGTAGGTTCTATATAAGTTCAGACATGCACAGCGAAAACCGGTTTAAACCTGTTAGGACATGTAGATTCATAGTTTACTCGCATTATAGTAGGCTTAAAAAGACATAGTGAACCTGTACGGTAAACGGAAGTAGGGTTGAAAAGACGCCGGGATGCTGTACGATAAACGGATAATCGATTTTCCGCCATTTTCAAAAATGTCCCGCAATTTTCCCTGAATTCCCACCATTTTCACAAATTTCCCGCCATTTTCACATATTTCCCGGATGTACAATGACGCTACTGACAGAGAGGTTGCGTTGGTTTGGACGGGAGCCGTCTGTGGAGCTACCGGAAGTATTTTTCTATTATTTAACATCGAAGCCGGAATTACTTTTTCCTCTTCCACCGACGCATAACGCAAACCCTGTGACGATTACTACCTTTATTACTACTACAGTGGAATACTATTACAATCAGTGTTACCACCAATGTTACACACTTGAAATTATAGTAAAGTCAGTATTACAATTAATATTACATAGACGAGTGGCATTTCAATAAAAATCACAATTAACGTTACACACTGGAATGGTATAGGACTTATTGTTACAATCATTATTATACAGTGGAACCGTATTACAATCAGTGTTCCCATCTTCTTAATTTTATCACTCAACTCTCCACTTTACCGTTAAGAATGCAATTGATATAGCATAAGTATTATTAGTATCGTTTGGATATGAATTATCGTTGCATCCTCGTCCAGTATGTAGAAAAAAGACCTTTGTTAAATGCATTAACGCAAATGCAATGTGTTTAGTGTTGATTCAGTTATACATTAACATGATGGGTTGAGTTTATAAACAAAAACACAATAATATATTACTAAGGTTTATGTTATATACGTCCCAGGTATTCTATTGGCTACGTATTGCATGACATATGGAGGCTTCAGCATTATTTACTGTGTGTATGGCCCAATGCTACCCGAAGGTTTTATTGAGAATCATACGCTTATCGTCGTGAATTGCCTTACTTATTTGACTTAAGTGCCATGCTCGGATTCGTGGGTGGCCCTGACGAACGTTCTCCAACTGGAGCGGTCCTGTCACATCGGACGGCGGTGGTGATTTCAATGCCAGCAGGGGCCAGGTCATGGGCGACTGAATCGGACCACATAGTCTTGGGCCGTCCTCAGGGGGGTCGCCGTCCTGCTGTTTTAGGATCAACGTCACAGACTTTACGTACAAACACCGTGATACCGCGACTTCGATCCTGTGCACAACTGACTGCCAAATCCAACTAATAAATACAGCTTTATTCCATGAATGCTATAATTTTTGTAATCGAATTTCCCAGGAGATGTCGTAGATGGGTAATTTGCGTCGAATTCTCAAACTTGTGATCGCAGATGTCGATACACACCGAATACTGTTATTGATGCGCAGATGCTGGATGATCTTATGATAATGGCAAGCGATTTAGTCCCTTTGTTGAGGATTAGCCCATCATCGCAGAGCCACATGTTTACGTCTCCTACCAAATGTGACGTTCCTAGTCGTAGAATGAATATACTTTGGTCGCAAGATGGCCCCAGTGTAACATTTTAATTTTCAAGCATCCGAGTGATGACAGCACCATGCAATGAGGTTCCTGCCTAGTTTAACCCTTTAGGGGTCATGACACTGTTAGACTTCCTGTATTATTACAGACGAATAAAAGGTAGTGTATTTTTGAGAAATGATTTCTTTTACAAAATTCACCTGCTCTTACACACGCATTTGAATAGTCAGATTTTCAGGTGTGATTGTAGAAGCAGTTATTAGTAAAATGGTGTATTTTCATCTGATGTTATTAAGAGGAAGGGTATTTGGCAGCAATTTGTCCAGTTGATCCTTTAGCTGTATTACTGCCTGCACCCATTCGTTAATACTGACGGGTGTCAAACATAGAGGCATTTTACGAGAGCTGGAAATATTAGATTTTGACTAAACTCGACCAGCATGTCAATGAGATAATGGTAACAGCAGGTGAGACGTTTAAGAAATTGTGTAGGTTAATTTTTTATAATCACACAAAACGTTAACTTGGTCGCCAATTGGAAAACTAACAGTATGCGGAGCCCTCTAGTTTTCAGCCACACTAATTTTACCCAAGCCACTTCCTGACAACCACCGTGAGATTATGTCCACCGCTACATACGAAGGCAGTCACAATGTCTGTGGAAGCGACGGACCAGGTATATATAGTACCCTTGTCACTGGGAGGCCTGCTGGCCTCAGAAACGACACGGACACATGGTGGAGGTAATCTAACTCGGCCAGGCAACATCAGACGCTCAAGAATGGAGGAATGGGGAATGGGGCAATGGAGGAGGCTGCGCTGGAGAGGCGCCAAAAGTCGGACCCGACTTGCCGGCACAACGTGACAAGGTGACCCTGTAGCATGCTGTTAATAGCACCTGTGAAATTAGTGTCTTATAATGTTCGGTAGGAATGCTGAAGTATGGCCTCGCTGTCGTCTGCTTTTCAGATTCCTGAGCAGGCCCAGGCTGGTGATGATGATTTCTCCTCTCCCTAAAGTAGCTGGAATATGAGGAACTATACATTCGATCCTTAGCTTACCTCCCTTAAGCACCTCCTTAGTGACTGCGACAACGATGTCAACCATGACAGATATAGGTGTGCTAGACGGCACGTCATCGAAATGAGTGTAGCAACACCGCCGCACACAGGCAGGTCGTCTCGTGTGGTAGCTGCCACCAGGCGTTGCTTTGACATAAGGACTCGAACCATTTTCCGGAAAGTTGCTCGCTTAGCGGTCGTAGTTGTAGGTGAAGTCCGGCGTCTCCTGTTCCCAGCAGCTCCACCCTAGGAGGCATACTGTAACTTAAAGTACAGAGTCAGGCACTGCTGAATATGCACCACAAAACCCAGAGTACGGAACATAAAGTTATAATGCAGTACCGGAGACTGCTTTTAAACTGATATCGAGCAAACCACAACGCTCATGGATGTAGCTATGATTGAACTAAACTCATAATAAAACAATCAGATATTCTGTTCAGATAATGATACGAAACAAATAAACCTCTATGCAAGCGACATATCTCTGAGATGCTACGCTAAATTTGCACATTTAAACAAAACCCAAAATAGCGCCTTGACCCATCTGTTGACAACTGGAAAACTACTTATGGATTTTGAGATTGACCAACCCTTTTGTTTTGATGCGCCTCTGAGCTTTGTTTCCAAGGATTTAGGCGCAATAGAAGTTATCTTATTATTATTATTATTAAAAGTCCTCAAGACAACATGAATGTGTTGATAAATAAATTCGACACATAGTCTGATGCATCCTCGCACGCCAGGGGGAGCTACGGATTACATCAGTCTCAGTACCCACTGGCAAATCGCCTTGTCAAACTCCGAAGGTAGGCTCATATAATAACATCGCTTGCCGTATATTCACAGTGGCCTTCTGTGTGGGCAGTAGACGTAATTATTTGACTTCACAATGCCGCTCAGCGGCTCGTGAAAATTGTCGAATGGATAATTATATTGCGACCCCTGGAAAGAGGGCGCGAATCTGACGGATGTCTGCACTGTTCTCAAGGGTGGTATGGAGAAGTCAATTATGAGTTTCATTCAGCTTACTTTCATACAATGTGTAGGTGTTCTGCCAGGGGTAATGTACGTATTCACACCTCATGCTTGCGGGGATGACCAAGAAAATACACTGCTAAATTTCACTATTTTTTGGAACATGCACACAGAAACAAAGGAAAGAAAGAAAGAAAGGGCGAAGGAAACAAATAAGTTATTGGGATTATGTTATATCCCAATTTTTTTAGGGATTCTTGTCCATTTGAAACATCGGCATCGCTGTTGATAACCTTCAATTTTAGTGAAAAAACAAGAAGACAGAAACATATCCCACACTATAGCTTACCACAAAAGTTCTGAACAATGATACACAGGTATATGACGTGTCTATAGGAACAACATGTATTTACATGGATGCAAGTTGTAAATCATCTAAATCATAATTGTAACGGATTCTCGTCCGTTTGAAATAGCGACACTGCCTGTTGACATCCTTGTCCGTCGGATACGGAGTACACAGAAAATTACATAGACTTGTTTATTACAAAAGATCTATATATTGCACGTTTTCTACAGACAAAACTAGCTACTAGTTAATGTGTTTCTTTCTTATTCCAAGTGTACGGATGGTTATATCTGATATAAATATATTATCTCTGGTTCTTCGACATGCCGTAGTTTTTGTCGTAAGTAAATTTAAAAATGGAATGATTTTACAGTCAGTGTTACAATGAGTATTACATATTCGAGTGGCATTAAAATAAATATATCAATCAACATTGCACACTGTAAAAAATGCATTCCTTTGCAGTTCTATTTAAATTGTGCACATCTCATATGCACCTATGCCAACGACCACCTACAAGCGCCGTTTTACCATTGATCGATGACCTCATTATACGTAAGGTTATATCTGACACTAATATCTTATCTCTGGTTCTTCGACTTGCCGTAGTTATTGTCGTAACTAAATTTTGTAAAAAAAATTACAACCACTCAAAATATATTTTTTGGATGTGAAAATATGCTTTCATGGTAACCACATACAAATGTATAAAAGATCCCACTGTGATTGGTTGAGACTAATGTTGATGATTTTGCCAATATTATGGTGATTTCACATGATATCAAGATCAACGTCTTGACGTCTAATAGACAATGTACTCTCACAGTGCCAGAATATATTACTTGGAAAGCTACACGATTGATTAATATTCCAGTCAGTGTTACAGTCAATGTTACACAGTGGAATAGTATTACAATCAGTGTTACCATCAATGCTACACAATGAAATTATATTACAGTCAGTGTTACAATAAATATTATATAGTCGAGTGGTTAAGATAAATATCAAAATCAACGTTACACATTAGAATGGTATAAAAATCAGTGTTACAATCAATGTTACACACTGGAATGGTATAATAATCAGTGTTACAATCATTGTTACACAGTGGAATCGTATTACAATCAGTTTCCCATATTCGTCATTTTACTAGCAACATTCCATTATACCGTTAAGAATACTATTGATATTACATAAGTTTTATAAGTATCTTTTGGATATGAATTATCATTACATCGTCGTCCATTATCTAGAAAACAGACTATTGTCAAAATGTATATATACATATATATATATATATATGTATATATATATATATACATATATATATGTATATGTATACATATATATATGTATACGTATATATATATATATATGTATATACATATATATATATACATATATATATATATATATAGGTACACAGGTACTTTATTGGCAACGTATTGCATGACTTATAGAGGCTTCAGCATTATTCACTGTGTGTATGGCCCAATGCTACCGTAAATTTTTACTGAGAATCACACACTTATCTTCGTGAATTGCTTTACGTTCAAACACCGCGATACCGCCACTTCGATCCTATGCACAACTGACGGCGAAATCAAACTAATAAATACAGCATTATTCCTTGAATAGTGTTCATTTTTCAATCGAATTTCTCCAGACTTATTTTAGATGTTTAATTTGCGTCGAATTCTCAAACATTTGATCGCAGATGTCGATACACACCGGATGTTGTTATTGGTGCGCAGACGCTGGATGCTCTGGTGGTAATGGCAAGCGATTTAGTCCCGTTGTTGAGGATTAGCCCATTGTCGCAGAGCAAAATGTTTACGTTTCGAACACAGTCCACTTGTGTGCTCCGTTGGTGGGAAGTCGACGTACACACAAACGCACACGAACACGCACACTGAACTGAATCAGCCTTGATTTAATTGCCCTTCAACGTCCGTCTCACTCAATGTACAAACCTTATTGAGGGTTGTTATTCAGCCGAAGGGTAACATATATCAGGGCTGGGTCAAAAGCCAAGTATATGATGTTAATAAGTATTTACATGAGAAACGAGTAAATCGCCTAATCTAAACACGCACGGCATCACGACTACGCGAATAGGTGTAATACTATTATATAAACAACGATAATAGGTGTGACATAATCATTACGTTAATTGATGCCACACATTAGCTCGTTCTAATTGACTGCACGGTGTGGTGTTGTTTGAGGTAATATCAGTTAAGAAACGGATAAATGTAGTTGGAATGAAACTGGTTTCATATTTTACATGAAATCCAACAGTGGATCAGAGTATATAGAACTAAAACTTTATAATTACGCGCCCAGCAACAGTTGTTTGCTTAGGGGTTCACTTTGCCGTGTGTTCCCCATACATAGAGTAATGCTCTCTCTCTCTCTCTCTCTCTCTCTCTCTCTCTCTCTCTCTCTCTCTCTCTCTCTCTCTCTCTCTCTCTCTCTCTCTCTCTCTCTCTCTCTCTCTCTCTCTCTCTCTCTCTCTCTCTCTCTCTCTCTCTCTCTCTCTCTCTCTCTCTCTCTCTCTCTCTCTCTCTCTCTCTCTCTCTCTCTCTCTCTCTCTCTCTCTCTCTCTCTCTCTCTCTCTCTCTCTCTCTCTCTCTCTCTCTCTCTCTCTCTCTCTCTCTCTCTCTCTCTCTCTCTCTCTCTCTCTCTCTCTCTCTCTCTCTCTCTCTCTCTCTCTCTCTCTCTCTCTCTCTCTCTCTCTCTCTCTCTCTCTCTCTCTCTCTCTCTCTCTCTCTCTCTCTCTCTCCCCCCCTATATGTGGGTATATATATGTGTGTATGTGTGTGTGTCTGTGAGTGTGTCTGTATGTGTGTGTTTGTGTGTGTGTGTGTGTGTGTGTCTGTGTCTGTCTGTTTGTGTGTGTCTGTGTGTGTATGTGTGTGGGGTGTGTGTGTGTTTGTGTGTTTCTCTGTGTGTGTATGTATGTGTGTGTGTGTTTTTGTGTATGTGTGTGTCTGTGTGTCTGTGTATGTATGTGTGTGTGTGCGCGCGCGCGTGTGTGTGTGTCTGTTATAACTAAAAATGCATCGTCGTCGTCATCACACTATGATTCTTGTCACATTCTCAACCACCGTGCGGAGCACTGTGTTCACCGTCGCCGCAGTGAATCGTGTCAGCTGTCACTTACTTGCCCTTTGGCCTATATACTAGCACACACTACACTACAGGATTGTTTATCAACTGCAGGCCGACATGCTTATCAGGACTGAGACAGGAATCATGTCAGAGTGGCATATTACATGTACCTGAATTGGAATATTGTATTTCAGATTACAGTGATACATATGATGAGTGTACATATTAACGCGTTTTTCTTTTAGTGCTTGTCGTATGTTTATTGGTAAGATCATTTAAATATATTTTAATCCAGTTAATATGAGGCAAACGTCTATAGTGTGATGGATAATCATCGAGACGTGTCTCGGGTACCGTGAGTGTCATACATAGATGACCTCACGCACGCTCGCACACACATCCACCCACATACACACACATGGGCGATCGCACACACTCACCCGCACAAACCGCTCACACACGCACGCACACACGCACCCCTCTACACACACACACACACACACACACACACACACACACACACACACACACACACACACACACACACACACACACACACACACACACACACACACACACACACACACACACACACACACACACACACACACACACACACACACACACACACACACACACACACACACACAAACACACAAACACATGAAGCAATAAACCATGACGTCCGCTGCAGAATTACTGACCATTCAATGCATCCAAAAAACAACTACATAACTCCAAATAGCTAAAATAATTATCATTATTGTATTGTAGTTAACGGCGTTTTACATAGTTACATGGAACATATTTGTTTGAGATTTATTTTATATTATATATTATTTTAAAGCATATGTTGTTATAAAACAATACTTGTTATACCACAGCTAACATGGATTAATGATATAAACATGGACCATATAAAACTAATGTAATATTAATATATAAGAAATAATTATAATACAATTAATTAGGTTATGTTGTTATACTAAACTAAGATAAATATATAAACTGAGATAAATATGGACATCAATTTGTTCAGCTAAAAAGTACAAAACAAATAAATAAACAGAGTTAAAACGTCAGTCATGGTACAAGTGTTGGCTGTGAATTACACATATGCCATAGTAATACATGTGTTTCTAATTTCAACGTAAAAGAATCCAGTGATGTTTTACAGGTAGCCCTGCACATCAGAGCGTTCCACATTGCTGCCGCTGCTAGAACAAATGTGCAGTCGCTGGCGAAGTTGCGTGATCTCGGAACAACGAGGGTGTTAGAGTCAGCAGAGTGAAGTGAAATGACTTGTAGATACACACGAGCTTCTGTAGGTACACGGTCGAAAGTCTCCGTGCAGAGCCTTGTAGATAATCACAGCGATCTTGAAAATAATGCGCTGCTGAATGGGTAGCCAGTGCAGTTGGCGAAGAATGAGCATCCCACTTTCACAGCGAGCCTAGCGAGTAACCAATTGAGCGGCTGGTATTGCCTCCAGATAGTCCACGTTAAAACTGTCAAATTTGCTGGTATATTATGATAGCCATCCAGTGATATAGTAACCAATAGAATAATCCACATCCTTGTAATCTTCGATCCAATTCAACATCCTTTAGATGGCGACTGAAGTATGGGACCTGGCAAATCTGCTTTTGGCCGATGTTACTGGCTTAAATAAAAAACAACAGAAGATTGCAGTAATCCAAGCCGGATGCTACCATGGCATTCAGTACACGTTCTGCTGTCGGTTGAGAAACAAACAAACGTAAAGAAACGGTGAATCAAACCAATGTCACGTGGAAGCAGCGTGCAAGTTGTGATGGTACGAAACACTTGCATAGCCCTATCCAGGTGCTTATTGAAGGTAGACGACAATCTTATTAACACGTTCAGTTACACTTATTTTATCTGTCCCTACGCGTTCATGCAATCCAGTTAAATGGCAGATGCCGATTTGTGGACAACGGGTAGAATTTATGTTTTACAATACAATACAAAACAATAATACTTTATTGTCCCATGAAGGGAAATTTGTGTGCAGCGTCCATAAAAACCAAGTAGATAAATAACTATAAGCTGTTTTTAAATATAAGAATGATAACACTAATCGCATAACTGTGATCGTCGCACCACGGATAATATATATAATGTATATGCACGTAGTAACTAAATACAAATAAATGTCAAAATCACCAACACTGCTAAATAATGTGCGCACACTCGCACACATGCACCCTGGTATCAACAGTATAACTACAATTACATTCATACAAACAAAATTTGGCTCAAAAGAGGCGTCTGAGAGATGTATCATTTAAAAGCCGAACAGACGTAGATATAAATGACAACCACTTCCTATTTGTTTTGAACGTTGCCGTTTTAAACCGCCTGGACGGGGGCAGAAGGTCGTATTCCTCACACAAAATGTGCATGTTGTCAGCTATAATGCGACTGGCTTTCCCCCAAACCAGTTTTTCATACAGAGCAGTGAGAGTGGCTTGTTTCACGCTGGTCAGTTTACTGCTGATGTTTGCAATACGCTGCAGATTATTGTCTTTAGACTGACGTTGCCTAGCCAACATATAAAAGAAAATGTTAAAACACTCTGGATAACCTGACCGGAAATGCCACATCGACAAAACGGTATTTAATAACAATATTAAAAGAACACAGCTTCCTTAGACAGAGAAGACGCTGCTGGCACTTCCTGTACGTAGCGGCACAGTGACGGTCCCACTTCAACCTATTCTCAATTACAGTACCGATATATTTGTACTCGTCAACTACCTCCACCTTATCTCCATGGTTAACTGTGTCAATTTGGGATTTAGGTCTTTTTGTAAACTCAATACATGTCTTTGGTTTTTGATGCATTGATGAACATATACGAATTTTTCCACCATTCTAGAAAGTCATCTACAACAAGCCCATGTCCAACCTCATCGTTAAACAATAAACTGAGTAAAGCTGTGTCATCTGAGAATTTAATAAAGAACCTATTGGGATGGGTGCTCCTGAAATCATTAGTGTACAACATGTACAACGGGGGGAATAAAACACATCCTTCGGGTGAGCAAGTGGACACAACCTTCATACTAGACATGGTCTTCTGGGGTCAGCCCACCAAAAAATCAAACACCCATTGTGCCAAGTCAGACTCAAGTTGAAACCAAGAATTTTTTTTCTAAAAGCTGGTGAGGCTGCAGAGTATTAATTAAAAGCGGAACTAATCTCAAGGTAAAGAACTCTGGCATGGGTTTTTGCCTTTTCAAGATGACAGAGTATAAGGTTTAGCAGAATAGCGACTGCATCCTCCACCCCTCTCCCAGGCCGATATGCAAGTTGCAGGTGGTCTAGAAGATGGATTGTTCGGTTCATGGTCATGTGTTACGGATGTAATGTATGTATGTGGCGCCCTCTGCAGGAGTTGAGTTAATTCCGCGCAGCGCCATTTTCTGTAGATTCGCTGACAGGCCAAAATTGTGTCTCATTTAGTAGCACTATTTCACTAATTTATATATTTTCGATTGCGTTACTGTATTATATTCATTAACTTTACTACAATACGCTTATGTTACTTTTCTTAGACTAGATGTGTTTATTGTCAGTAATTTACTATATTGCAGATTGTACCTCGCGACACGCCACACTACGGCTACTCCATCGATATAAACAGCGAGCGTTGAAACAAGAAATAATGGCTTGTCTTGAAATTGCGGCAACATTCGACACAGCAATTCGCCACTAACTTCATGGTTTTGACAATATTTTTCAAAACTTTTTATTACGTGCGATGTCAACGCGACTGGGCGAAGATCATTTGGGCCGGCGGGACGAGCTGTTTTGGGGGCAGGGACAATAATAGTTGACGTTTTCCACAAAATATGGGTTTTTCTGTGAGGCAAGAGAGGCCTGGAAGACGAAGTGGAAGGTACCTGACAATTGAATGGCACAATGCTTCAAAACCTGACCGGAAATGCCATCAGGACTAGAACATTTTTGTACACTGAAATACTCTCAACACATAATCTTTTACAATTTACAATTTACTGTCTGTCCTGGTTGAACTTCTAATATCGTCAATGGCAGAATGAAAATCGTGTGTGTCAAAATGAGAGTAGAAAGTTTTCATATCCTTTGCAAAGACTCCCTCATCTTTACCTCCCCAGGGAGATAAACGATTTGAATTTTGTCTATAGTGCTGTATGTCACTCATAGTCTTAATGTCTCCCTAGACTGTTCTCATATCACCTGTTTTGAACTTCAGTTCTATTTTGTTTTTAGCTCTCTATTTTGCTTTTCTGATTTCTGATCTGACACTCCTTTGAACTTCCCTTCGTCCAGCAAAGTCTGCCCGAAACTAAGCCATTTCCTTGTAATTCAATACATTTTTGAGTTGTTTAGAAACCCAATGTTTGTTGTTAAGTAACACTTTGTACTTCTTTACGGGTATAACAGGGTCTGCACAGAACGAAACAACTGGTCACATTGTCGTAAGTCCATCCAAGTTATCAAAGGAATCCCGAAAAACATCCCAGTTAGTACAATCAAAACAGCCGTCTAGTCTATCTATTCAGTCTTCATTCCACACATTGACCTGTCATTCAACACATTTAGCACGCTTCAGAAAACATATGTATATAGGAACCAAGAAACCGTATTGTGATCGGCGTCGCCGATCTGTGACTTGGCTATGGACCTGTATCCATCGGGCACCGAACCGTAGCTCAAGTCAATCGTCCGGTGCATGTGGGTAGGGCACGTGATGTACTGATGGTAGGTAGGCAGACCTTTCTTTGGGGTACACTGATTAATAGCACCCGGTAAGAACTTGGGTGTTTCGACGGAAAAAGCGTCCAGTTTCTTTGTCACATCACAAATATGCTGGGCGCCTCAGTCCACGTTGGCTCTGAGGTGTATGTTAAAGGAAAACAAAAGGCAACGTTGTGGTGTTAAGCACCTAAAAGAGTTAGCACAAACTAACCATTTGCATATACAATCACAATTTTCAGTTCAGTGGTTTACTCGGAATGTTGTCTTCAAGTGGAAGATTCTAACGAAATCTGCGATAACATGTAGACTGCCATCTTAGTGATGACGCGTTCATTTGGCCGAAAGCAACCAATCAACGAGCAGCATTATTTTTGCCGTGTACGACACACTGTCTTGTGTAGTTCGCGTAGTTGGTTCATGTTCATGGGATGCGGTTTGTTATATTAGTATAAGTTGAGCTTACCAGTGAAAACGTGACTTGCAATGTGCCATACTGCTCTACATACGGTTGTAACAATAGTACAGCGAAGGATAATGAGCCAGGAGTGAAATAGTGGATTCACAACTGTGGACGGGCTGGTTGGAAGCCTTCGAAATACAACGCACTATGACTATGTTCAGATCATTTTGAAGAAACGTGCTTCGAAGGAAATCTATATCGTCAGTTAATGACACAAGATCCGACAAAACGTCGCCGATGTCGATGTTTGAAGCCAGGTGCAGTGCCTACGATATTTAGTCACGGACCTCAGCCGTCGAAGCGACGCATATTTTCGATCAAACGCGCCGCCGCCGAGAAATCGATCGCAAGAAGGTTAGTACCGAGTTACTTGGTATCCAGTTATAATTTGTTGACATTTGAGATGCAAGATATGCTGGAGGCAAGCTAGAACAGTACCACAATATACTATATTGCACCATCAAGAGTTTAGACTTTAGTCTAGAAGATAGCCGAATAGCAAAAATTCACGGCAATCAAGTCGCGTGAGCGATATTACAGTAACGGATTAACATGGGCAGGAATGGTTGTCGTTTATAATAACATTGCAAAACTTACTGTATTTTGTGTTAAATGAACAAAAATACGTTCTGCATCCAATAATATTGCATTAGACTTTGTCATATATTTACAACGGTTTAAATTAATTCATTTCAATGCAAGAAGTCTAAAATGACTAAATGCAAATTTCAAACAAATTGAGAGCTACATTCATGCTTCTGATATTAAAACATGACAACCATTTAGGTACAAAACATTTTATTGACACCATGTATAGCTTAGGCCTGTATTCTCTTATCACTAAGCCAACAAGAATTACTCGAGATTCAACCACTCTGATTGACAACATTTTTACAAATGCCATAAACAAGCGAACTACAAATGGTATTTTAATCAGCGACATAACTGACCATTTTCCAATATTTACACTATGTGAATATGAAATAACTAAAAGGAAAACAGAAATGCACAAAAAAGTACGAAATCATAAAAAGGAAAACACAAATTCTTTTATAGCAGATTTAAGAAGTGAAACATGGGAAAATGTATTTAGCACAAAAGATGTTGAAGTAGCTTATGGTATATTTATTGATACATTTATGGAAAAATATGATAAACATTGCCCAGTCAGAAAAATAACCAAACAACATGTAATCAGTGATAAGCCATGGTTCACAACTGGATTGAAAAATGCTTGTCACAAGAAAAACCACTTGTATCGAAAATTTCTTTAAAAAATAGATCACAAGAAACGGAACATTGTTACAAAACTTATAAAAATAAACTAACTACAATACTAAGAAATGCAGAAAAAGAATACTATAGAAAACTATTGGATGACCAAAAACAAAACAGTAAAGAAACTTGGAACATCTTAAATACGCTTATTATTAAAAGGCAAAATGAATCTTCTTATCCTGAATATTTTGTAATGGAGGGTAGAAAAATTACCAACAAGAAAGACATTGCAGATGGATTTAACATCTTCTTTTCAAACATTGGCAACAAACTAGCTGCTAAAATAGATCCACCGGTAAATGGTGCCTCATTTCATGACTATCTTCAAAACAAAAATAAAAACAGCATGTTCTTAAATCCAGTAAGTGAAGAAGAAGTCAGTAGGATCATCGGAGCATGTAAAAACAAAACCTTAACAGACAGTAATGATATAAGTATGAATATCATAAAGAAAGTTATGCAATCAATTATTACGCCATTAACAGCAATATTTAACATGTCGTTTGAAAATGGAGTTTTTCCTTCTAGAATGAAAGTAGCCAAAGTCATACCTATATTTAAAAATGGTTCAAAAACAGAATTTAACAACTACAGACCAATATCCTTGTTGTGTCAATTTTCCAAAATACTTGAAAAACTCTATAATAAAAGACTCAAAGAATTTATTGATAAAAATGATATCTTATCCAACAGTCAATACGGCTTCCGATCCTAAATGTCCACCTCACATGCATTGATTGACCTGGTCGAAGAAATTAGTACATCATTAGATAAAAAAAATACACACTTGGCGTTTTTGTTGATTTAAAGAAAGCATTTGACACCGTAAATCATTCAATACTAATAAAAAAACTAAATTTCTATGGTGTTCGTGGTGTGGCTGAGAAATGGGTAGAAAGTTATCTACGCAACAGAAGTCAATTTGTCAAAATAGATGAATGTTCATCTAATCCCCTAAATGTGTCATGTGGAGTACCACAGGGGTCTGTGCTAGGCCCAAGACTGTTCATTTTATATATTAATGACATATGTAATGTATCAGAACTTCTTAAATTTGTGCTGTTTGCAGATGATACCAACATATTATATTCTGACACGGATGTACATAGACTAAAACATGTTGTTAATTGTGAACTAGATAAACTATATACATGGTTCACCGTTAACAAATTGTCTCTGAATATATCAAAAACCAACTACATTATCTTTGGTAACTGTAAGATAAATATTGACTTAGATATAACATTTTGCAATCACAGAATTAATAGAGTTAACATGACAAAATTCCTTGGAGTAAACATTGATGAAAAACTTACCTGGAAATATCATATAAACAGTGTGAAGACTAAGCTATCTAGAATAGTTGGAGTAATGTATAGAGCAAGTCATATCCTAGGAAACAAAAGTTTACTTACTTTATATTATTCACTCTTCTTACCAATGAGTTACTGTTGTGAAGTTTGGGGAACTACATATATCACCAATGTACATTGTATTACAATCTTACAAAAGAGGGTGATTAGACTGATATATGGTGTTGATAGGCTTCATCATACCAATACGTTATTTAATAGATGTAGAGTACTAAGATTTCAAGACTTAATAGATTTTAAGATCTTGTCAATTATGTATAAAGTGTATAACAATTTACTAGTACCTGTCAATGTGCAGTGTTTGTTTACTAAACAAACTTCCTCACACTCCTCCCGAGTTCAATATCAATATGTCCGACAATGTGTTCGAACTAACATTAAACTAAAGTGTTTAGCAATCTATGGTGTAAAACGCTGGAATTCATTACCTTCCAGTACTACAATGGTGTCAACATTTCATGCATTTGTTTGTAAATTAAAAAGGAACATGATCGAGAAATATAACTAAAAATAGGTCATTGGTCAAAAACTGTATATTCAATTCTAATTTGCACTACACTGTTATCAATAAGTGAGCATATCGCAACTAAAAATATAAATTATTAATTGTCAAATAAGTACTACTATCAATGTGTTATTTTTTGTATTTATATTGTAATAGCCAATAATAACTAACATTGTACTAGTATTATGTAATATCTGCCATATTCCACGTGTTGTATGTAAATAATTCTTAGGGGTATACAAATACAAGAGTTTCTTCAGTATACCACTTTTTCTGACATACTCATTCTGATATACCATATACACTGTATGTATCTTTTGTTGGAAAAAAAATAAAAAATAAACATTTATATATCGAAATGTTTGGCCTATCATTTATGTCATGATGTTATATAATTGGACTTCGTATATAATTATGTGTGACTACTGTTTATGTGACGAAGAATATCACTATATACTCTATTGCAAAACGTTTAAAATTTGTATTTAGTAAAATTACATAATGTTACTCAATTTTAGTTAAGGGGATACAACCCAGATGAGTGTTTTTTTTTGGGAAAAAATACTAAAATGTTTTTTATGCCAGATTATGATAGCTTATTATGTTTACTGTGAATCGATATCGTTTTACAACAATTACATACCTTTAAACCACTCTTATCCATGGAATAAGGGTGTCAATATCAAGTAATTTTTATCCATTATGCCACATTTGATGGCCATTTTCTAAAAAAAACATTTAAATTCAGCATTTGGAAGGATATCTCTAGGAGTAATTATGTGATCCAAATATAGTTATCAATGAGTTCACCAGATACACCATGTTTGTATTATAAAAATACTGGCATCACTCAATAATCATATATTGTTGAAATATCTTTAATAATATACCATGTGCACACATCTTCACTAACTTGTTTTTTTGTACACTAACAGCAAAAACAGGTAACAGCTGTTGTAAAAATATATTGAATTTGGATCAAAAATATAAATAATTGTAATTTGCCTTTTAGCTCGATCACCAACATGATGTGGCACATGGGGAAAGGCATCAACCGCAAGTTTACTGTGAAGGTCCAAGGCAAGGGATGCGAGGATCTCCTTCATTGGATACAGAATGTATCAAACCATCTGTGGTGGTGTTGTGCAACATGCAACGGTGACGCACAGTTGCTGAAGTAAGTACCAAACTTGATATGTATTCATTTTATACCTGAGGCATGTCCAAAGCAACAAGTAACCTTTAGATTTGCAATCAGTAGATGATGAGTAGGGACCACGACCCAAGTAGTGCAAGGTGAATTCCAGTCACCGACTTGAATCCCAAATACACTAAATCAGCTCCTATGCATAACTAACATTATAATAAGTTTTCGAAATTACTGCATTTCATAGGCATCCAACTCGTTTTTTTTCAGGATGGCTACTCAAAAGTACCAGCTAGCATGACTACTACCTTATCAGTAAATGTGTTTATTCAGACTTCCAAAACTGATAATGTAAATGCTGTTTACATGTTAAGTGTTAATATGTGGACCACCGACTTATGTATGGGACCAGAAATGTTACATAGTCAAAGTTCCTGATGACCAACTTTTCAGTAGTTTAGTCACTCAGATGTGAGGGGGCAAATACACAGATGGATAGTGCTCATTCTGTATCACCCTACCTAATCCTTGTAATCAGTTGATGTGTACATTTATGAGTACAATTATTTGAGTGTAATAAATTACATCTCCGTGTAATAATTACATTCCAGAATGCAATTGTCTGTAATGGAATAAATAAGAGCACTTGTGCCATTATCACCAATTTTATTAAAGAAATATAAAATCAAAACATGATCTCAAAATACAGTGACTGTATATACAGTAGATACAGAAATTAAGAAGAAAAAAACAAGTTATAATAAATTATGCGAAGGAATGTGATGATGGAATGCCTTATTTGTAAGGATCAGTATCGTTTTACTAATGTACCAGTACGATTACCATGATTGGCCATTGTATTGTTACTAAAAACAACCAACACTTTACAGTACACAGGAAAAGCATTTTAAAGTTCACTGAATGCTAGTCATAAGGTAAATAACAGCAGCTTACTAACAACATATAGACTGGTGTGTTACACCAGTTGTTTGCAGACATTTTATTAGAATACTGCATGTACTATTCTTCACTGTAGGAATGAAAGCTAGATTGATGCTGTCTGCTCTGGCGTGGAACTACCGACCACGTCCCAGCCCAGACAAACCTGTTGAGACTGGTGTCATGTGGTCCAAAAGACGCAAGCAATGGGTGCTGCATAACAGACCACAGAAGGTGAACCCACGTACCCACCTACAAATACTCACGGATCGAGTGACATGTGTTTATAAAGAAATATCACACTGCATTCGATCACAGTCACTGGGGCAGATGTCCCAAAACCAGAGAAGGAGGATCTGCTGGCAGCAAGAGTCAGTCAGTTTGTCAAAGAAACAGTGCCACCACCCACCTACACCTTCATAGGTCACATGTACATTGTCTAGTTTAGTTTTCAAGTCCAGGGTGGTATCCCTCGTGTTGTCCCCCATCGGGGGCAGGGAACCTTGATCTTATTCCATGGCTGGCATATGCTGGTAGAACTCTCTGTACCTTCGTCCCAGCTTGCCATGGATCCACCAGGTAAACTGTCTGTATGCAGCCAACCTGAGAGACCTGAAATAAATTAGGCTCAAATAAACATCTGACATTGTAAATAAATTACATAAAAATCGGTTCTATAACGACACCATTCCTTTATATAAATTGTTTACCATTAAACATGTGTTCATCTGGAATAAGGCAAATATTGGTAATTTTGCACTACAGAACAAATTATGACGGTGCAACAAACATTGTATCTATACGTTATGATAACTTAAGTGGAACCATTATAATTTGTTCTGTAGTGAGAGAGTATTACTTTATTCATACAGTAGAATACAATAAAGTGTGAAACAATAACCTAAGTACATGTGTGAATACAGTAAATAACTATGTATAGTAGTATATTGTAGCAGGCTAAGGTAAATAATGACTAACGGTTAAAGTAAGCCATATTGAAAATGAACACATTTATGTATAGGATTACTTGCTGTTGAGGGAAATTTTATTTAGTAATTATTGTCATATTAGGGTGATGGTCATCATATTTAAATTAGTCTTGGGTCAAACCAGTGTGGTTCGTCTTTACATTTAGAAAGGGTGAATAGCGTTAGCAGGGCTAGTTTAGACAAGCATACAATTGAATTAGTTGTTTTGTTGGTGGTTTTATTCCAAGAGATTTTAAGGAGGTTGTCAGTCTTAGATTTGTTGGGTTCAGATGCAACCTATTTTAATGTTAATTCTGATTTTATTCCATTATTGTTTACATCATGGATTAGTGCGACATACTTATTAGTTTTGAATACATGATCTTTCTTGATGTTAGGTTCAAATGGTAGTTAGTTCAATGATGTGAATTTGCTTAGCATGTGGATGGTAGATGACGTATGGTAAGTCCACTAAGTAATTTCCATGGAAGATTGTTAATAATTTGGGTATCAGGCATGAGATTGCTGATAAAATTATCTATATATTTGTATTGGTAGTGCTACTATGATGTTGTATTGTTTCATTAATACATTTCAATAAATATTTAACAACACATTTCACTGGTCTTGTAACAATGCATGCACATATATACGTACTTGTTTGTTGGATGGTCTAATTCCCATTCTGCAGCATCACATGCTCCAAACAAAGAATTCTAAATCCTCTGCTGTTTGTAATGCACAGCAGTCCACCTGTAACAAAGAATTAAGCATTTAAATAATAGTTTTACACAAATGTTAAGCAAACATGGATTATTATTCTGAACAGATTTCACAAAGATTGCATCACGATCCTCTAACTGTATTCAGCCCAGTATTATACCTGGGTCCATAGAAATATCATGCAGATTAAGGAAGGCCGTTTTGAAATGTGTCAATATTTGCACAAAACAGTGGTCATTTTCTTTGTCACCAAAACAAATGGGGGCTCTGGGTGAAAAAATGTTCAAGGTATATTTTATTCATAAGAGCCAATGTAAACTTTGGGCAGAAAAATTGCAGTATGCATAAAGTTAAAATAATCTATCTACCTGCTGCCATGTGTTTAAAAAGTAGTACTGCCACATATTGTTCATACATGCATAGCCATTACTGCGAATGTGAAGAGTGTCGATGGGGATAGAACAAAAGGGAGTTAATTCCTGCTCATTTTCTATCATAGCTCTGCCCTGTACAATTTTGGTTCACATGAATCATGGAACCATTCAACTACATTTATTTTAAAAAGTGAGGGTATAGTCATGGGTGGTATTCGAAAATGGACATGTCAAAGTTCAAACACTGAGTCCAGTGGCACTGAGAGTGAGATCTATCTAAGTTAAAAGTCAACCAATCCCAAATGTAAGACAAGTGACGTGTCCCGGCCCGAGCGATCATCTCTCGCTGTTCATACACAGCCCGGAACTTAGGCTCATCGGTTATTTAAACAATAAACTAAACAGATTAATAATTACCTTCACCAACAGCGTTGCTGTCGAGTAGCAACCGCCTCCTGGCAGCAGACATATTCACCAGTTCTTGTTCCTGAAAAAGGGGGCGCGCGATAGTGTAGTGGTTAGCACATCCGCCTGACATGCCGGCGCCCCGAGTTCGAAACCCGGACCGGGCAGGTATGGTATATTTGGTGTCAAAACCTGGCTCTCAACATTGGGGACTGTGTATCCCTCGTGACTCGGAGATCACGTTAATGTCGGTCCCGTCTCAATTTGGGACGTAAAAGAACCACTGAGGACGACAAGCACCCTGGCAGTGACCACCCTCAGTGCCAGCATAGAAAGGTCGGCTTGGCGATAATGTTCTGAAAAAGGCTGACTAGTTGAATGAGACGTCATAAGATCAGCTCCACTGTAACCACAACATATACAGACTAGTCAGTTAATAGAACGTTGCCGAGTGCTGGAAACAACTAGAACTAGAACAAGGAGATCGCTGCGGCATTTTCCACACCGACACCACCAGTCAATTTCATCTCGGCATGGTATGCGCCTCGACATTTCCACTGCCCGTGGGCCTTCCTGTTCGTGCCCACCGGGACGCGCCTCTGCCCTATCTTCCAACACAGGCCCTTGTTTTTGTGGTTCAAACCGGTAACCAGTTGTTTCGAAATCGATTTGGTTTTCGTCATCTTCCGAAGAATTAGAAAGCCATCTTATTTACACAGTCACAGCGCATGCGCACATAGTTTAATTGGTAAACTTACCATAGCGCCACCTAACGGAGTTGGGAACAAATAGTATGCAGAAAATGTACGAAGCGAGTTACGACAGTGTGACGTCACTTTCTTCTAACAATGGCGTAGTCCATAGAAATTCGGTAGTTGTGTGTTCAAAAATGTTTTACTGGTAAACCGCTGACGTTAACAATTTTATTGTAGTTGGAAATTATTAGTTTGTATTAACTCTTTTAGATGCTTAACACCAAAACGTTGCCTTTTGTTTTCCTTTAAAGCAACATATTACGCATTAAAGTAGTGCGTTTTGAGGCGTGCTTTGAAAACGTCCATTGATGTGATCAGCCGCAGTTCTTCCGGTAACGCGTTCCACAGAAATGGTCCGGCTCGAGAGAAAGATCGCCGGCCATATCGCACCAGATTATATTGCGGCACAGTCAGAAGCACGCGGTCCTCAGATCGAAGTGACCGGCGTGACACGTAGCGGGTGATTAGTGACGCAAGATAAGCGAGTTTCTGCCTGTGTATGACATTAAACACCAGGATCAATATATTGTACTCTATGCGCCATTTCACCGGTAACCAGTGAAGACATTTAAGTCCTCCGGTGACGTTCTGTTGCCGGTCGCTCTGCTTTATCTGTAGGACAAACCTGACCGCGGCGCGCTGAACCATCTCTAGGCGATGCATCTGGCGGTCAGTGATACCATAGAGCACCGCATTGCCGTAATCCAGCCGTGACGTCACGAGCGAGTGTATTAGAGTCTTACACGCCATAGTCGTCAAGCTTGCGCGTATTTTGGCAATGCGAAACAGGTGAAACTACGCGCCACGGCAAGCATTTTACACTTGGGCCGACATGTCTATGTGGCTGTCAAGGCACACGCCAATATTGCGAACAACCAGCTTTAATGGGATTGTCGCGCCGCAAACACTAATGGCAGAGTTGTCAGTTGGCGACCGTACACTTGACGACCGAAATATGATCGCCTCAGTTTTATCCTTGTTGAGCAGAAGTTTGTTGTTGGTTAACCACTGTCTCAACTCGCGCGCACATTCGTCAGTGCGATGAAGTGCATCTCTGTGTTGGGATGGTGTATACTCGGCATAAAGTTGAGTGTCGTCAGCGTATAAGTGGTATTGAAGGTTGTGACGTTTGAAGATATCGGCAATTGGTAGACAGTACAGGTTGAACAACATAGGACCGAGAACGGACCCCTGCGGAACACCGTGCTGTGTTGTTCTTCGAGTAGATGTATGTTGTCTTATCTTGATGGCGTTTGTTCGATCGACCAGGTATGACGTAAACCACGTGAGTACTGTTTGACTCAGACCAATATCACAGAGTCGCTGCAGCAAAATGGCATGATCCACGTGTCAAACCAGCACTTATATCTAACTGTACGAGCAGTACTCCGCACCACGCATCAATTGCTTGAGTTAGGTCTTCATGGATACGCGCAGTCTCGGTACTGTGGTTCGGGCGGTAAGCACTTTGAAACGGGTCATTGAAATCAATCGCATCCACGTAATGGCGCAATTCATTTGCAACGTATCGTTCCAGAATCTTCGATACAAAATTTATTTCCGATATAGGACGATAGTTCATGAGTACGTTAACGTCAAGACAGCGTTTTCTACATGTATCTGTTGATTGTGCGTTGGCGTAGTGTACATTGAAGTCCCCACAAACGATGGCTTCATTAGGGTGAGTCGCAGCAGCACTTAGTACACGACCAAGATCATTAAGGAAGGCATTAGACATTGACGACGACGGCGGGCGGTATATGACATACATCCAGATGATACGCTTTGTCGCGGGACATTGTAATGAGACGCTGAGATCCTCGAAAGTACCAGTGGTCAGAGGAGTCTCTGAGATCTTCCGTAGAGTCGACTTGAATAGCACCCCGACTCCACCTATTCTTTCGCGGGAGGTGACTCAGTTTGTAGCCATCAGCAACTAATACATTCACCTCAGCTTCGTCGTCGGGACTGAGCCACGTTTCTGTTACTGCAACAATGTCCAACTTGTTCTCATTGACATAGTCCCTTATCAATTATGTTTTGTTACGGAGAGAACGGGCATTGATCAAAGCAAATTTCATATTTGAAATATGTCGGAGTGGTCCAAATTTTATTTGAAGGTTTCAACCCCACACATGTTTGGCGAGCTGTAACTTATAATTGAGATATCTTCTGTGTGGTATATCATATAAAAGCTGAGAATCTGCTCTTTCAACGGATGCCAATTTCTCAATATTGAAAAACGACGACGTGACTCATTTGTTAAAGATGGGTCACACATGGAGAGGATATACCAAAACACAAATCAATCGAGACGAGGGCAACTACGATCTATAGCACGCATAAGATGCCGTTATTAGATGTTACACTTACTGAATGAATTTAGCTTGAATCAAAGAGTTTTCCGACGCCTATGCTTGTCACTGTATACCCCGTGAATTTCCTCAATTGTTTGTGACTGTTGTTAAAGGGAAACATAAGGGAACTTTTTGGTGTTAAGCACCTAAAGAGTTAATGCAAACTAACTATTTCCAACTGTAATCATATTTTTAACGTTAGTTGTTTTCTGGTAATATTATCTCAAAGTGGAAAATTCTAATGAAATCTTCGATAACACGAAGGCAGCCATCTTACCAAAAGCAACCAATAAACGAGCAGCATTACTTTTATCACGGTGATCCCATGATGAAGGCAATGACAATATTGCCAATCATTGGAAGTGCTGTCATTGTTGACTGGACCTGGTGCAGTTGTCACACATGTTACGGCGTACGCTTCGTTGCACTTTGTTGTGGTTGGTTTGGAGTAAAAACGTGATTTTGCAGTATGCCATGCTGTTCGGTCCATTTCCAGTGGATTCATAACTGCGGACGGGCTGGCTGGAAGCCCTCGAAGTACATGTTGCAATATGTTATATTGTTTAGTTAGTCGCTAGGCGGCGCCACGGTAACGGCGTAAGTACGTGCACGACAGTTTGATACATCGCGTCACTTGAGTTGTCTGCCATGCTAATAAAGAACCTCTGAATTGAGTTTTACATAAAGTTTCATCCTTCTACATAGACAACACACGATGCGTAGTGAAACAGTACAGTTCTCTGTGTTCGGCACATTTCGAAGAAACTCAATTTGGGACGTAAAAGAACCACTGAGGACGACAAGCACCCTGGCAGTGACCATCCTCAGTGCCAGCATAGAAAGGTCGGCTTGGCGATAATGTTCTGAAAAGGCTGACTAGTTGAATGGAATGCCAGACAACTCGGCCCGAGACGACTCGGCCCGGGCCGAATTGTCTCGAGACATCTCGGCCCCATCCTGAGACAACTCGGCCCCCATCCTGAGACAACTCGGCCCCCGCAAGTCGACTCGATGAAAAATTAATGCATGTGTGTGCGTGTGTGTATTTTTTTCTCAAAGACAATGGGAATTCATCACTTTTTCATCGAGCCGATCTGATGGGGCCGAGTTGTCTCGAGACGATAAATATTTAACATAATTATTTATTCATATTTAAATAAACTAAGCCACCCAACGGACTTTGATTAGAGTTTTTCACCAGATCGCATGAATGTTCATTTATTCACACGTACTCCGAGAGTACGTAGCATGCCAATTACCCCGTTGTGTCGTTTCATAGATCAAAACACACACATAGGGTGTTTGAACTTCAGCACTTTCTGACAAGACTGGTTTACCTTCCCTTTGATGACGAGTACATGCATTAAAATAGCTCAGAGTCGATAGTTACCGAGCAGATCTTGAATTGTCAGTTTTGCACAAGCCAAGTTCGAAACAGCAATGAGACTCGTATAGCTTGACTGACTGATGGACCTCACAAATCATCTATTTTGATCATGAAGATTTTTAAAGATGCTGTTGAAAAATTACTGTAATCGTACTCGATCATAATCGTAATGCTTACGATAGGTGTGTGACGCATATATTGATATTGCTCCTTGTGAATGTCCATACTATAATCACTTCCCCAAAATCTAAGTTGTTAGCATATATTCCAGTTGTTTGCATAATCTTCGTTGTTATTGAAAGTGTGAAAAGATCAGTCGGATGATACATTCTGACAACTTCAGAATTATCTGCTCAACGAAACAATGACGGAGTCGCAAGCGAGTTACCCCACTGTGTCCATTCACACATTTATACTGTCGTAGTAAACAAGAAGCCGACAAACAACTATAACTACATTCGCTTCAGAAGTATCTGCTCATTGAAACAATGATATATGCTGCGCTGTGAAGCTCACGGAAAATTTTGTATTACGAAAACATGGCGTGAACTAATGTGCGATTCTGTCTATGAAAGTATGAAATCGTCTAATATAACCATATGATGTTAGCCTGGACTGTAAAAGAAATATATTCAATACTTAAAAATGAGCTAAGTCCGTGGACGCAGAAGTAGTCTCAGAACGGGGGCCGAGTTGTCTCAGGACGGGGGCCGAGTTGTCTCAGGATGGGGCCGAGTTGTCTCGGGCCGACTTGTCCGAGGGCCGAGTTGTCCGCCTACCGTTGAATGAGACCTCATAAGACCATAACATTGTAACCACAAAAATACACAGACTAGTCAGTTAATAGAACGTTGCCGAGTGCTGGAAACAACTAGAAACTAGAATATGTTTCATCAATTGATGGGACAAGACCCGTCGAAACGTCGGCGACGTCGGGTTTTGAAGATCGGAGCAGTACCGACAATATTTAGTTTCAGACAACAGGCACAGGCGTCGAAACGCCGCACATTCTCGGTCGAGCGCGCTGCCAAGTCAGATCGCAAGAAGGTTTGTATTGAGTATTCAGTACCTAAATGATAATCTTGTACCATATGACACTACAGGGTATGACGTTATATACGTAATTATATTGTTTATAAACGTCCGGCATAGCTAACTTTCTAGAAGATAAATGATGCATAATCCTGACAGACTTAGCCTCGGAGGAATGCATGTCTTCTACCGGGAATTTGACAGTTATTATTATTATTTTTACTTGGTCTTACTTTGACTGGTATCACGGCCACGTGAACAAAGGCATAGATATGCTGGAAATAATCTAGAACTACATGACACACTGAAATAGTAGAAGAAAGCCGACGACTAGCAAAAAGTTTACGGCAATCAGTTCGCGCGAGCGATAATATAGCACTTTGATTAACGTCACCGGGCAGAAAATACTGGATTTGTCGCTGTGACCTCTTCAGAAGTTCAGAAAGTTTTGTAATAACATTTCAAGGCAGAATGTGTTTGTGTGTTAAATACATTCTGTTGTAAATACATTCTGTTGAACATTTGTATTATAAAAATCACTGACTGATGACCATTCCCATTTGACAATGTGAATGCCACTGCCTGGCATTGGCATTGCCATAGATATTGATAAGGGTTCCAACACCAAGATTGCTAAATGATGTATATATGAGTATAAATCAAATAATCATCAAATGACTGAATGACTACAAAGGGTATAGTCTTCTTTGTTCAAATAACTAACTACACATCAATCAGCAGCAGGACAATGCTTGATAATCAGATCCCATTACATAACAGTGACAATGTTTTTATTTCATTAAAAGTGAATGACAATTCTACCGGTGTATTTGGATTTTGGAGTGATAGTTAACAATTTAATAACTTTAATTTGTTTTACAAACTTCCGTAGGCTCCAGATGCACATCTGTCTTGTTATAGTTTGGGGAAAGAAAGTAACGGACACAGTATAACAGTATAAAAAGTAACACTATTTTATATATTATAAAAGTATATTTGTGTTGAAATAAAGTGTGTGAGGTAAATCTTTGAATGTTTGTATTTGGTGTCTGAGTTCTCGTAATTTATTTAAATGCCAGTGAACAAGTGTCACTTTTATTATGTTGAAATTCAATCAATCTATATCCATTAAAATGTGTTATGTTTTGTATTCGCAAATTCACCACCTGTTTCTAATTTTAACAAATCATTAAAACTAATTACTTTGAAAGCCTAATCTGCAATACAGGTAATTAGCTCATCCATCACTTGAGATGCAACAAAGATCAAACCCTTCAAACCCACTTCTCCATAAACCATTTGGTAGGCAGGTACCAATTGCAATTACCAGTCAGGTTTTAGGCTGGTAATAAAACTGGTGTAAATAGAGAATTTAGGGACTGAAAGAGCAGATAAGAGAAATGATTAACAAAGGAAACCAACCTGGGTTATGTAAAGGGGCAGTACAGAAGGGTTTTTCACCCATGTGTTGTCAGGTGATAAACCCTTTGTGTGTGAATATGGGACTGTTACCATTTATAAATTTCTATAAGAAATCATTGTAAATGCAGTAAACCTCGCCTAAGTCGGATTCACCTAAGTCGGATCTTCGCTCAACTCGGACAGAATTCCGAGAAACGGTTGATTTGTAATGAATTTCCCATAACAAATCTTTGTGTAAGTCGGATCTTTGCCTAACTCGGAATAACTGAGTCGGTCTATTTGATCCGAGATAATGTGTTTTTCCTCGCCTAAGTCGAATCGCAGTATTCAACAAAATCACTTGGTAAGCTATAACCTTAGAGATCCGTGTCAAAATGAAGCATAAAACTGTTTTAATAGTATATGATGTTGTATGTTGCTTGTGGACATCAACATTTAGAGTTACCGCATTATTTACAGTTACCTAAGGGCTTTTAGAGGGTTGCCTTTGGCACTGGGATATGTCATCTTCGGCTAAGTCAGATTGTTGCGCAACTCGGATTAAATCACTCGGTTCGATTGAATCCTACTTAGGCAAGGTTTACTGTAATTTGTTTTGATCAGTTCATTCACTTTCAATTCAATCTGTTTTGATTTTTTATTCAGACGTATGTGTGTTTTATCAGTTCAATTCCAAATCAAATAAGAATTGATAGTATGTCTGCGACAAACTATCCTTTTTCATACGACGGGTTTAGTGGCTGCTTGCATATTATTGAACCTAAACTCCCATTGGTGTGAAAAATATCACAATATTATTTTTGTACTGGTTTTACAATTTGTACTTGAACTGATACTTATCTGTCAACCAAGCAACAGTGTAGCAGTGTAGCAGTATGGTTTAATTGGTTGTCAGAAAACTACATAAAAAAAGTAACAAGAATTAAAGTAACACAAAAGTAACATCATTGATATTATTTATTCATTATAAAAAACTACAAATTGAATAAGGCAATATATATTAACATTTGAAATATTGATTGTTTTATTTAATTTTTAAATTATAAATTGAAGTTCTAAATGTCAAATTGCTGTAGCCCACAAAATAGTGGAGTTGAGAGGCTCCTATTTTGGTTTCATGTTCATCTTCTCAAGGGATATCACCAAATTGATTATTAAAAAACTGAAGAGTTGAGTGCAACCAATTTCAGAATTATTGGTTACCTTCACATAGGATGACCCACTATATGACCATAAATTTATTATTAATGATAACAAACACTCCATAATTAATCCAGACATGAGCTTTATTCAGTATCTGTCTCTATTGCAGACCATTACACAACCATTGTCCACTCGCATTCTGCTGTCCCCAGGGCCTACTACATCTAGCAAGTCTACTGCACATCACATCAAGTCGGTATGTACTGCATTATTCACATGGAAACTCATTGATTTCTCACTTGAAAAAAAAAGAATTCTACATTATCTTTTTTGTAATGTGATAATTTAGCAAATGCTTTACCGTAATAGTGCACAGACACAATGTCATGTTTTACAGATTCCACGAAAGAGGGTTGCTCCTACTTCCACCATTACACCACAACATGTTCTGCCAGCTCTTCCCCACCTGACAAATTACTGCCACACTGGACAACTTGAAGTATTTCACAGTTACCTGCTCAAGTACTGCTCCAAAAGACAGCAGTTCTTCTACGAAGGTAGGACAGAAGTAATACATTGCAATAGGTATTTAGTTGTAAAAAATCCACCTCAGTCATTCTAATAATAGCACCACTAACGTATCGTGGCATGGTAACATAGTGGTTAGATCATCAGAATCTTTTAAGTCTGCCATTTCAAAGCTTGTGGAGTTTTGCTCACTCCACATTGCTCCAGGTCACTCGAATAAATAAATGAGTACCTGAGAGTGATACTATTTTCGTAGTATATGCTGTGTGGAGCTGAATACCCCCCAGAGGAGGATGGTGGTTGAATGGACACGACTGTCAGGTGTTAACTGTGTCACAGAGATGGCCTGAATACTTCACAACTGTATTCACTGATTTTAGTGTAATAAGTTCTCCATGTATATGGACCCAGGTATAATACTGGGCTGAATACAGTTAGAGGATCGTGATGCATTCTTTGTGAAATCTGTTCAGAATAATAATCCATGTTTGCTTAACATTTGTGTAAAACTATTATTTAAATGCTTAATTCTTTGTTACAGGTGGACTGCTGTGCATTACAAACAGCAGAGGATTTAGAATTCTTTGTTTGGAGCATGTGATGCTGCAGAATGGGAATTAGACCATTCAACAAACAAGTACGTATATATGTGCATGCATTGTTACAAGACCAGTGAAATGTGTTGTTAAATATTTATTGAAATGTATTAATGAAACAATACAACATCATAGTAGCACTACCAATACAAATATATAGATAATTTTATCAGCAATCTCATGCCTGATACCCAAATTATTAACAATCTTCCATGGAAATTACTTAGTGGACTTACCATACGTCATCTACCATCCACATGCTAAGCAAATTCACATCATTGAACTAACTACCATTTGAACCTAACATCAAGAAAGATCATGTATTCAAAACTAATAAGTATGTCGCACTAATCCATGATGTAAACAATAACGGAATAAAATCAGAATTAACATTGAAATAGGTTGCAGAGGCTATGCATCTGAACCCAACAAATCTAAGACTGACAACCTCCTTAAAATCTCTTGGAATAAAACCACCAACAAAACAACTAATTCAATTGTATGCTTGTCTAAACTAGCCCTGCTAACGCTATTCACCCTTTCTAAATGTAAAGACGAACCACACTGGTTTGACCCAAGACTAATTTAAATATGATGACCATCACCCTAATATGACAATAATTACTAAATAAAATGTCCCTCAACAGCAAGTAATCCTATACATAAATGTGTTCATTTTCAATATGGCTTACTTTAACCGTTAGTCATTATTTACCTTAGCCTGCTACAATATAGTACTATACATAGTTATTTACTGTATTCACACATGTACTTAGGTTATTGTTTCACACTTTATTGTATTCTACTGTATGTATAAAGTAATACTCTCTCACTACAGAACAAATTATAATGGTTCCACTTAAGTTATCATAACGTATAGATACAATGTTTGTTGCACCGTCATAATTTGTTCTGTAGTGCAAAATTACCAATATTTGCCTTATTCCAGATGAACACATGTTTAATGGTAAACAATTTATATAAAGGAATGGTGTCGTTATAGAACCGATTTTTATGTAATTTATTTACAATGTCAGATGTTTATTTGAGCCTAATTTATTTCAGGTCTCTCAGGTTGGCTGCATACAGACAGTTTACCTGGTGGATCCATGGCAAGCTGGGACGAAGGTACAGAGAGTTCTACCAGCATATGCCAGCCATGGAATAAGATCATGGTTCCCTGCCCCCGATGGGGGACAACACGAGGGATACCACCCTGGACTTGAAAACTAAACTAGACAATGTACATGTGACCTATGAAGGTGTAGGTGGGTGGTGGCACTGTTTCTTTGCAAAACTGACTGACTCTTGCTGCCAGCAGATCCTCCTTCTCTGGTTTTGGGACATCTGCCCCAGTGACTGTGATCGAATGCAGTGTGATATTTCTTTATAAACACATGTCACTCGATCCGTGAGTATTTGTAGGTGGGTACGTGGGTTCACCTTCTGTGGTCTGTTATGCAGCACCCATTGCTTGCGTCTTTTGGACCACATGACACCAGTCTCAACAGGTTTGTCTGGGCTGGGACGTGGTCGGTAGTTCCACGCCAGAGCAGACAGCATCAATCTAGCTTTCATTCCTACAGTGAAGAATAGTACATGCAGTATTCTAATAAAATGTCTGCAAACAACTGGTGTAACACACCAGTCTATATGTTGTTAGTAAGCTGCTGTTATTTACCTTATGACTGTAGCATTCAGTGAACTTTAAAATGCTTTTCCTGTGTACTGTAAAGTGTTGGTTGTTTTTAGTAACAATACAATGGCCAATCATGGTAATCGTACTGGTACATTAGTAAAACGATACTGATCCTTACAAATAAGGCATTCCATCATCACATTCCTTCGCATAATTTATTATAACTTGTTTTTTTCTTCTTAATTTCTGTATCTACTGTATATACAGTCACTGTATTTTGATATCATGTTTTGATTTTATATTTCTTTAATAAAATTGGTGATAATGGCACAAGTGCTCTTATTTATTCCATTACAGACAATTGCATTCTGGAATGTAATTATTACACGGAGATGTAATTTATTACACTCAAGTAACTGTACTCATAAATGTACACAGCAACTGATTACAAGGATTAGGTAGGGTGATACAGAATGAGTACTATCCATCTGTGTATTTGCCCCCTCACATCTGAGTGACTAAACTACTGAAAAGTTGGTCATCAGGAACTTTGACTATGTAACATTTCTGGTCCCATACATAAGTCGGTGGTCCACATATTAACACTTAACATGTAAACAGCATTTACATTATCAGTTTTGGAAGTCTGAATAAACACATTTACTGATAAGGTAGTAGTCATGCTAGCTGGTACTTTTGAGTAGCCATCCTGAAAAAAACGAGTTGGATGCCTATGAAATGCAGTAATTTCGAAAACTTATTATAATGTTAGTTATGCATAGGAGCTGATTTAGTGTATTTGGGATTCAAGTCGGTGACTGGAATTCACCTTGCACTACTTGGGTCGTGGTCCCTACTCATCATCTACTGATTGCAAATCTAAAGGTTACTTGTTGCTTTGGACATGCCTCAGGTATAAAATGAATACATATCAAGTTTGGTACTTACTTCAGCAACTGTGCGTCACCGTTGCATGTTGCACAACACCACCACAGATGGTTTGATACATTCTGTATCCAATGAAGGAGATCCTCGCATCCCTTGCCTTGGACCTTCACAGTAAACTTGCGGTTGATGCCTTTCCCCATGTGCCACATCATGTTGGTGATCGAGCTGAAAGGCAAATTACAATTATTTATATTTTTGATCCAAATTCAAAAAAACAAGTTAGTGAAGATTGTATATTATTAAAGATATTTCAACAACATATGATTATTGAGTGATGCCAGTATTTTTATAATACAAACATGGTGTATCTGGTGAACTCATTGATAACTATATTTGGATCACATAATTACTCCTAGAGATATCCTTCCAAATGCTGAATTTAAATGTTTTTTTTAGAAAATGGCCATCAAATGTGGCATAATGGATAAAAATTACTTGATATTGACACCCTTATTCCATGGATAAGAGTGGTTTAAAGGTATGTAATTGTTGTAAAACGATATCGATTCACAGTAAACATAATAAGCTATCATAATCTGGCATACATTTTTTTATAGTATTTTTTCCAAAAAAACCACTCATCTGGGTTGTATCCCCTTAACTAAAATTGAGTAACATGTAATTTTACTAAATACAAATTTTAAACGTTTTGCAATAGAGTATATAGTGATATTCTTCGTCACATAAACAGTAGTCACACATAATTATATACGAAGTCCAATTATATAACATCATGACATAAATGACATACTTTCACTAGCTTACCCATGGAACAAACTAAAGGCAGTAGCTGTAAATCAACATTACAACATTTTGATCTTTTAAAAGTTGTTTAGGAAATGCCAGTCCTTCAAGGATATGATTTTTAACTTGCGGAATTCTATGCTACTCAATGATTTCTATGCCCCTTAAGAACCCTGATTAAAGTAATGTTTTTCTCAAGTTAGTATTAAAATAATATCATAAGGAAACAACATAAAATTAAACACTATATTTTGTACTTGGTATTTTATTAACCTTTTAATATTTGTATTTCATCAGTTTTGCCTTTGTGCTGATGGTCTTCTTCAGTCATCAATACAGATGGAGCCCAGTCTGGATGTCTGTTGTTGTAGAGATCAGTAGATTTTTCTGAAAGAATGAAATACCACACAGTAAAATCGTCATTGATGAAGTACAGGCTTTTGTTTGACAAATAACATAGCCCTAGCTGGTTGTGGTTGAGATATACACAACAGTCAAGTCGGTACAGACATAGTAAGATTACTGTAAGAAGATTACTGGTGAGATTACCAGTGAGTGATCGGGCGGCTTCACTAACAGCTAGCTAATTTATCATCGGACCGGTATGTGCATCCATTCACAAAGCAAGTATGGGGCCGGTCGCGAAGCCTTCTGTTCGATTTGTTTGACACAAAGTACGATTGCCGCGCAAGGGATGATGGGATACATGACGTCAGCTGAGAACTGCATATTGTGCAGAGCTTTACAAACCCGGGACTCACCAACTGCCTATGGCTGGTTGGCTTATAAGCGGCGAGGTAATCAGAGCGTGTCGGTTTTGACTGAGCTCATAAATAAAGTTTCCCCCCCGGTGTGAAGACTCACGTCGATCTCGGCCCGTCGATCTCGGCCCATGTTGATTTCGGCCCACGTCGAACTCGGCCCACCTGATTATAGTTGTTAAAATAGGTAGTTGTGTTGGGGGGATATGTATAAATATATATGTGTGTGCGTATGCGTGTGTGTAGAGAATAAACATATCGGCCCACCTATTTCAATGAGATTATTCGCACAGCTTCTACTAAATTAATTGGAAGTGAAACTTAACTGGAAGTTAAAATTGGATTTGATTCAAAACCAGTCTAACATATGAAACAATCTAAGTTTTACCGAGCTTTAAGTTTGGGTTGTTTGTCTTTGATTTGTATGTGGTGAGAACGTGTGGAGTCGAAAAGGTAATCGGTATCGGAACACGTACCGCAATCGCACATCAAATCAGTTTAGACTATTTTGTGCTTTCCAGAGAAGTCGATATGGTGTTTGATGCATTGTTTTTTGTATATGGATCGATTTGGTGACCTAACTGCATTTTCTTGGAATGTGAACAGCGTTTATAGAATGAGCCAATACCGACACTGAAATTTCCAGATGTGAGCTTAAACTTTTCTAGGTGTTCATGATAGCCAATCAGGGAATTGAACAGGGTGTGATTGTTTGAGTAGATATGGTTATGGCAGCTAATCATGGCATGGGGCGGGTGTTATGTTTCTATAAATAGTGCGTTACTGTAGTAGAAAGGCTATTCACAACTCATTAGCAATGCCGCAGTTACACCCTTGCGTAGAATGCCACAGAAGAGTACAAACAAATTATAAAGCCGTGCAGTGCGAATCATGCGAGAAGTGGTGCCACATACGATGTGGAACCAGCATAGATGCCACCACATACCAACTGATGGTAGAAGGTAATGTTGATTTTTTTCGATGTACAGGCGATGCTGTAATTGGCTACGCATTACGACAAAAAAACAATTACATATATATATATATATATATATATATATAGTATATAAATATACTAGTCATAAATCACTACAGAATAAAAAATCAGCCAAAACTGTCATAACATTTGACGTAGACATGATCTAGTATATCACAGGCATACCTTACAAAATGGCGGGAAAATTTGAAATTTAAAATTGATGTTAATCTGGCGATCACAGAGGGTAGACATTTTCTAAATTCTGGTACTGTTTGTAATATATAGTTTAAGTAGTGGTTATAAGCTGAAATACTTGCCAAAGAGCTCATATTAGTTAGTTCGGGATTGTTTTTAAGCAGCTGATTGCATTTAAATAATTTTAATAACAAATATTAAATTTTTGATATCTGACATATTTCCCGTCTACCCTGCCAGTATGGTGCATCAGATATTTTAGTAAAACATAATGTGTGTGGTTTAACCAGCGAGACAGTGACCATTTATATAACTATTCCTGTTGACCCTGAAATATTTAACAGATGACCATTTATTGTGAAGCTGATATTGACCATGACCATATGCAGTACATCTACATCCAAGTTAAAACATTTATATCTGAGCATCTACATATTTCAACTATTATCTATGTTAATGGTGGAATCCTGGAATAGAAATACTTACTTTTATTTCATTTTTGTATTTACTGTTGCAGTTCCAGAGCAGTTGGAAGAATACGGCCAGATACCCTGTCAGCAGCATCGTTGTTAATTGTTGCAGCTTACTGACCAGTTTACTTAAATATGATGCATAGTAATAAATGCAGTATCGCATTACAATTACATTTCAATGTACAATTACATTTCAATGTACTCTATTACTATTACTTTGTTTCCTTCAGTTTACTATATTACTGCTTCCTTCCTATCACTACTACATTTGAAGCTATTGCTATTACTATGTCTGACATTTATCATTGGAACTATTTATTGTATAATATAGAGGCCACATATAATATACAGTTGTAGGATAGAAATTAATGGACACAAAACAACCGGAAAGAAAGTACCGGACAATTTTAATTTTGTGGATTATGTGTAATTTAATAATGCTCTATTGCTGCTTGGTGTTAATTGTGTTTTTCACACCTGTGAAAAGGGTAATTGGCAACTTCAAAGCAACATTGAATCCTTTTAGCCATGCAACAGTCACACTGTCCCAGTCCGAGGTCGAGATCGATGACATACATTGTACCAGAAAGTACGAATATGTGGGCCGAGATCGACGAGGGCCGAGATCGACGAGGGCCGAGATCGACATGGGCCGAGATCGACGAGGGCCGAGATCGACGGACACCGGTCACTACGCACTGTGTGTGAATAACCTACTCATCTCCATTTGACGGAAGCTTCGCCCAGTCGGGTTCCGTACTTCGCGTACCACTGCGACACCGCTACAAAGACGATGAATCCTGACATATATTCGGACTACGGCTACGATCAACTCAAAGAATCTCCGCTCTTGAACGACAAAAGTACGTAGAATGATCTAGCGTACATAATGCTACTATACTAAATACCGCACTGTGTTCACTGTATTAATAGCACAGCGTTAAGCTCTAAATAAAGATATAAATATGGCGCGGTGCCGGTTAAATATTACTATTGATCACTGTATTTCCAGAGTATCCTCACATCAAGCTTTCGAGTCTGTATACCTGATAGCGAGTTAATTTTAATATCATCTCGATTTCTGTGGGAAGCAAACGATCACGCTGCTGTTTCCACCACTACTTATCCCTGCAGCTAAGCGAACTGAGGCAAGTGGTGTTGTCCAAATTCCCCGAACATAAAAAATTCAACAGCAGCACTGATTTATTGAGAGTGTGATGCCTACACTACGGCCCCTCACAATGCCGACCTTGCCCTACGGTTACCCCGGTAGTAGGGTAGTAGCTGTAACAAGCGGCCATAGTGACCGCCACACTGGTGTAGTCGTACCTAATTGTTGTTTTCACGGTGATGACATGCAACCGCGACAAGCCACCGACACGTCGTCCATCAAGAGTGATAACAGTCACACGAGGCATGTCAAGACAGCGCCCTTTGTCTAGAGTCACACCTTCAAGTGTAGGGTCATGTTCTAGTTAGACTTCCTTGAGAAAAGATTTTTTTTACAAAATTCACATGCTGTGACATAAGTGCATTTGAGTAGGGAGATTTTCATGTGTGATTGTAGAAGGTGTTGACTGTAAAATGGTGGATTTCTAGATGATTTGAATAAGCGGAAGGGTATTTGGCAGCAATTTGTCTGTGTGACCTGTTTGCGGAGTAATTCTTGCCGGCATTTGTAAATATTGACGGGTGTCACACATACAGGCATTTTATGAGAGCTGGAAGTATGCAATTTTTATTAAAATCTATCGGCATGTCAATGAGATGATGATAACAGCAGGTGAGAAGTTTAAGACATTTTATAGGTCACGTTTTCTTGTAATCAGACAAAACGTTAACATGGTCGCCTATGGGAAAACCAACAGTGGGCTGACCCCGTGTGTGTGTGTGTGTGTTGGCTATTGAGTACATTTTACAATAAATCGCTTTGACACAAACAATACTGCGTCTACTTGTAAATGTCCGATAGAGTCCACACATCTATACATCCTATATACGTACATACATGCACGAATACATACATGCATACACGAATGCATACTATGAAGGACGATATGGCTAGGAAGGATAATAAATCACCTGGAGTGGATGGGATTCCATCCAAACTACTACTAGAAATTGTAGAACAAATTAGCGTACCGCTTGCAACAGTTTTCAATTTGTCATTAGAAGAGGGAGTGGTTCCTTTAGAATGGAAAGAGGCAAACATTATACCGTTATTTCGAAAAGGTTCGACAAGACATCACTAATTGGATAGATGAGGGATCACCAGTAGATATCGTCTACTTAGATTTTCAAAACCCTTTAGACACAGTACCACATCAAAGATTACTGCTTAAACTAAAGGCCTATGGCATAGGAAATGTGTGTAATAAACTGGATAGAAAAATGGCTGATTGACAGAAGACAACGAGTAGCAGTTGATGGGGTGGCTTCAAACTAAAAATCGGTATAGAGTGGGGTACCACAGGGATCAGTACTAGGACCTATATATTAAGAATAATATATCAAGGATTTGGATGATGAAATAACAAGCAAGGTGTTGAAGTTTGCGGAAGATACAAAAGTGTTTAGAAGGATTAAAAGTGATGGAGATAGACAGCATTTACAAGATGATCTTGACAGGTTGATCAAATGGTCTGAAAAGTGGCAAATGCTGTTCAATTTTGGGAAATGTAAATACCTCCTCACAGGACATGGGAACGAAGAGGTACAATATACAATGGGGGGTACTGTACTAAGTACTATTGTAAAAGAAAAGGACTTAGGGTTAACCATTAGTGCTGATATGAAAGTTTCAGAGCAGTGCGGAATTGCAGCTTCAAAGGGATGTCAAATCATTGGATTAATTAGGCGAAATATAGCGTATAAAGAAAAAGAATTAATACTATCGCTGTACAAAACAATAATGAGGCCTCAGTTAGAATATTGTACACAAGCGTGGAGGCCATATCGCAAGAAGGTCATAAATATGCTAGAAAAAGTACAGAGGAGAGCGACTAAAATGATACCAAAACTAAGGGATCCAGTTATGAAATTCGCCTAAAAGAATGTGGTTTAACAACACTAGAGACCAGGTGATTGAGAGGAGAACAGATAGAAGTGTTTAAAATAATAAATGTTTATGAAAATATTGATATAAATATTTTTTTTGTCGGTTAAGAAACATAGGACTAGAGGACATCAAGTTACATTAGCAAAAGAGCAGTGTAGATTATATATCAGAAAGTTCACATTTTCTCAATGGACAGTAAATTAATGGATCAGATTATCTGTTGATTGTATGGGTGCTAGTAGCGTGAATATTTAAAAAATTAAAATCGACACAAACCTCAGAAGGACGGGATACACATATATAAAAGAGATGGACTCTCGATAAGCCAAAGGGATTCCTTGTCCACCTGCCACCTAGAGTTAATTATGTGGGTGGCAATCTTGTTAAATCTTGTTAAATACTCACACACATGCACGCACGCACGCACGCACGCACGCACGCACACACATACATACATACATGCATACATACATACGTACATGCATACATACATACGTACACACACACACACACACACTTTGGCGGAAATGAAGTGGCATTGTTTTGCGGAATTGTTCACGCGCAGGTCAGTAGACTAATGGCTTTAAACGATCATGCATGACATGTATTGTGGAAATAAACGTTCGCGAAACTAGATTTTTACACTCCAAATCGGTATTCAAGATTTTGCACCGGTGTACTTAGTCTTAATTTCATCAATACGAGGATATACTTGTGGAACTTTGATAAATTTGACATGACCCCTTCTGGCTCTATGATACCAAATAGTATTATCAAAGTGAGCAAGCCTGGCAATCCAGTCATGTACTGTAGTTTGTTATCGTTTCCCTCAAAAGATTCTCTGGTAATTTGGATGTTTAACAACTGTTGCTTAAGTTTCACGTTCTCAGTTCTTAAATTCTGAAGTTCAGAATTAAGGTTAATTTCTGACTTATGATCGGCATTACAATACGTGGTGCACATTCAGTATGTTTCACATTTCTGGCAGCTTAAACGAACAGATGTCTCTCTCATCTTGGAGGAGACCTTCCTCTGACTCTTCTGGTGGAGTGGCAAAGGACAAGACAAAAAGTGATTGTGCTGCAGTGTGTTGGACTTTCAGTTCTTTTCTTTTTGTTGCTCTGCTGTACGTACCTTTAAAGAAACGTTGAAACTGTTAAATCAATTAAACTGGGTTCATATACTGGAGCCATGCAAATCCAAAACTAACTACTGTTGAGCACGACAGTTACACAAAACAAACATTGTATTTTTAATTATGACATACTTTCACTAGCTTACCCATGGAACAAACTAAAGGCAGTAGCTGTAAATCAACATTACAACATTTTGATCTTTTAAAAGTTGTTTAGGAAATGCCAGTCCTTCAAGGATATGATTTAACTTACGGAATTCTATGCTACTCAATGATTTCTATGCCCCTTAAAAACCCTGATTAAAGTAATGTTTTTTCTCAAGTTAGTATTAAAATAATATCATAAGGAAACAACATAAAATTAAACACTATATTTTGTATTTGACATTTTATTAACCTTTTAATATTTGTATTTCATCAGTTTTGCCTTTGTGCTGACGGTCGTCTTCAGTCATCAATACAGATGGAGCCCAGTCTGGATGTATGTTGTTGTAGAGATCAGCAGATTTTCTTGAAAGAATGAAATACCACACAATAAAATCGGCATTGATGAAGTACAGGCCTCTGTTTGACAAATAACACTGCCCTAGCTGGTTGTGGATGAGATATACACAACAGTCATGTCGGGAGATTTGCGCGCCGGCGCTTCCACAGACACAGTAAGATTACTGGTGAGATTACCAGTTAGTGATCGGGCGGCTTCACTAACAGCCAGCTAATTAATAATCCGACCGGTTCGTGCATCCATTCACAAAACAAGTATGGGGCATAGTTACCGTCTATAATTAGCCGGTCGCGAAGCCTTCTGTTCGATTTGTTTGACACAAATTAAGTACGGCTGCCGCGCAAGGGATAATGGGATGCATGACGTCAACTGAGAACTACATATTATGTGCAGAGCTTTACAAACCGAGGACTCACCACCTGCATTTGGTGGTTGGCTTATAAGCGGCGAGGTAATCAGAGCGTGTCGGTTGTGAGCTAGCTCATAAATAAAGTTCTCCCCACGGTGTGAACACTACGCACTGTGTGTGAATAACCTACTGTGTCTATTCGACGGAAGCTTCGCCCAGTCGGTTCCGTAGTTCGCGTAACACTGACACATCGCTACAAAAGATGATGAATCCTGACATGTATTCGGACTACGGCTACGATCAACTCAATGAAGCTCCGCCCTTGTACGACAAAAGTACGTAGAATGATCTTGCGTACTTAATGCTACTAAACTAAATATCGCACTGTGTTCACTCTATTAATAGCACATCGTTAAGCTCTAAATACAGATATCAATATGGAGCGGTGTCGGTTAAATATCACTACAGTTCACTGTATTTTGAGAGTATCCACACATCAAAATAAACATAGGCGCTTTCGAGTCTGTATGTCTGATAGGCGAGTTAATTTTAATATCATCTCGATTTCTGTGGCAAGCAAACGAACACGCTGCTGTTTCCACCACTACTTATCCCTGCAGCTAAGCGAACTGAGGCAAGTGGTGTTGTCCAAATTCCCCGAACATAAAAACGTCAGCAGGAGCACTGATTTATTGAGTGTGATGCTCTAAAACTACACTATGGCCCCTCACAATGCCGACCTCGCCCTACATTTACCCCGGTTATACGGTATAGCTGTGGCAAGCGACCATAGTGACTGCCACACTGGTGTAGTCGTGCCTCATTGTTATTGTCACTGTTAGAGTTCATTCACGGTGATAACATACAACCGCGACAAGCCACCGACACGTCGTCCATCAAGAGTGACAACAGTCACACGAAGCATGTCAAGACAGCGCCCCTTGTCTAGAGTCACATCATCAAGTGTGTGTGTCTTGGTTACTGAGTACATTTTACAAAGGCTGACTAGTTGAATGAGACCTCATAAGATCATAACATATAACCACAATATATACAGACTAGTCAGTTAATAGAACGTTGCTGAGTGCTGGAAACTAGAACAATAAATCGCGCTTACGCAAACAATACTGCGTCGACTTATAAATGTCCGTTATAGTCCACACATCTATACATCCGTATATACGTACATACATGCATGCATGCATACATACTCTGACGGATAATAGGGCTATGAAGGATACTAAATCACTTGGAGTGGATGGGATTCCCCCCCAAACTACTACTGGAAATTATAGAATAAATTAGCGTACCGCTTGCAGCAGTTTTCAATTTGTCATTAGAAGAGGGAGTGGTTCATTTAGAATGGAAATAGGCAAATATTAAACCGTTATTTAAAAAAGGTTCGAGAAACAAGTCAGTGAGTTTAACATCTGTGACTTGCAAATTATTAGAAAGACTAATTAAAGATCACATGGTGGATTTTATTGTTAAACATAACCTGATCAACCTATCTCAACATGTGCTTTTAAAAGCGAGGTCATGCTTAACTAATATGTTATGGTTTTTTGGAAGACATCACTAAGTGGGTAGATGAGGATATCGTCTACTTAGATTTTCAAAGAGCTTTCGACAAAGTACCACATCAATGATTACTGCTTAAAATAAAGGCCCATGGCATAGGAAATGGTATAATAAACTGAATAGAAAAATGGCTGATTGACAAAAGGCAACGTGTAGTAGTTGATGAGGAGGCTTCAAACTGGAAATCGGTATTGAGTGGGGTACCACTGGGTTCAGTACTAGGACCTATATTATTCTTAATATATATCAACGATTTGGATGATGAAATAACAAGCAAGGTGTTGAAATTTGCGGATGATGCAAAAGTGTTTAGAAGGATTAAAAGTGATGGAGATAGACAGCATTTACAAGATGATCTTGACAGGCTGATCAAATGGTCTCAAAAGTGGCAAATGCTGTTCAATTTTGGGTAATGTAAATGCCTCCACACAGGACATGGGAACGAAGAAGTACAATATACAATGGGGGTACTGTCTATTGTCTTAATATGCTGCTACACTCCACATGAATTTCCCTCACAAGGGACAATAAAGTATTGTGATTGTGATTGATTGATTGTATTAAGTATTACAGTAAAAGAAAAGGACTTAGGATTAACCATTAGTGCTGATATGAAGGTTTCAGAGCAGTGCGGAATTGAAGTTTCAAAGGGAAATTAAATCCTTGGATTAATTAGGCGAAATATAGCGTATAAGAAAAAAGAACTAATAATACCGCTGTACAAAACAATAGTGAGGCCTCATTTAGAACGTTGTATACAAGCGTGGAGGCTATATCGCAAGAAGGACATGTATATGCTAGAAAGAGTACAGAGGAGAGCGACAAAAATTATACCAAAACTGAAGGATCTTAGTTATGAAATTCGCATAAAAGAATTTGGTTTAACAACACTAGAGACCAGGAGATTGAGAGGAGATCAGATAGAAGTGTTTAAAATAATAAATGGTTATGAAAATATTGATAGAAATATATTTTTTTCAGTTAAGAAAGATTGAAGGACTAGAGGACATGAAGTTACATTAGCAAAGGAATAGTGTATATTATATATAAGAAAGTTCTAATTTTCGCAAAGGACCGTAAATCAATGGAAAAGATTATCTGCTGATTGTCTGGGTGCTAGTAGCGTGAATATGTTTAAAAATAAAATCGACACATACCTTAGAAAGGCGGGATACACATATATAAAAGGGTTGGACTCTCGATAAGCCAAAGGGCTTTCTTGTCCACCTGCCACCTAGAGTTAATTCTCTGGGTGGCAATCTTGTTAAATCTTGTTAAATACACACATACAAACACACATACATACATACATAATACATACATGCATACATAATACATACGTACGTACGTACGTACGTACACACATACATACATACATACATACATACACACATACATACATACATATATAAATACACAAACATACATACATACATACATACACACATGCGCACTTACGCACTTACGCACATACGCACATACATACACACATACATACATACACACGTACAGTCATACACACATACACACACACACATATATATATATATACATACATACTTACATACATATATATATATACACTCACATATATACATACATACGTACGTACGTACGTGATTATTACACACGTACACACGTACACACGTACATTCATACATTCATACATTCATACATACTTACATACATACATACATACATACATAAATACACACACACATACACACATACATACGTACTTACATACATACATACATAAATACATACATACATACATATATACATACATACATACATACATACATACATACATACATACATACATACATACACACACACATACATGCATGCATGCATGCATGCAAGCACACACACACACACACACACACACACACAGACATACACAACACACACACACTCACTAATTGGTAATTTCACTTAAATAATTGGTGCCGAATTATATTACGACTACGTGTTCGTTTAGCTAAGCAATGTCATATTTGTTATACGATGTCAACAAAGTATGGAGATTGGTGTTGCATGGAATGTTTTAATGAACCTGTCTAATATGGACGTTGTTGTTGCCAGGTAACGAGCCGCAATCAGCTGAGTATGTGAGCGTACAACCCAAACAGTTGAAGGAAATGGAACCGACTTCTCTGGTTCACCCTCCATCAGATTGTCTTGCCTTCTCAATCTTCGTGACGTGTTGCTGCTGCTTTCCTTTTGGGCTGTATGCAGTTGTCAGGTTTGTATATTCAAGATCATTTCGTTAAACTTTTGCGAACATCAAATTATAATATATAATCTGCCATTGTTGTCTTACTCTAAAGGAATCATGATATCATCATAAGAAAAAAAAACTGCACACTATTTCTAGTAAACATTAAATTTAGCCAAAGGTTTCCTACAATAACGTTACTGAACGACGCGACGGTGGCGCCCTCATGCGGGCGTCATGTACTTTCTATAGAAGGATGTTAATGGCGTTTTAGGGAATATGCAAGTATAAAAAAAGTTTTGTATGTATTCAAATGAATTATTGTGCAATTTAAATACCATACTGTATGGACAAACACGTATCGCTAAACTGGTAGATAAATGCATCGTATAGTGACATAAATTAGAAGCAGCAATGTCGATACAATAATTGGCAGTCCAGACTCTGCCGTAAATTGGTTATTTTTTATGTAAATTCATGATTTACATCATTCCATCGGATGAAAATGTACAAAACAGTACCCCAAAAACGCAGTAAGGATTTATGCGGTTTGTACAGACTTTCAATTCAATGGCACGGATATTAGCCTAGAAAAATGGGTCTGGGTGTCTGCGAATAGGGGAGACCGCGGCTACGATTGAAACGTGATTCACATACACCGAAATTCGATGACGTCATACTCGCACGTCCACTATATTTATTGCAACGGCTTGTTAGACAGCACGACATAAGCGCAGGAGTGAAGCATGATTTATACCCAAGAAGGCTGAGCGTTTAGGCAAACAAACAAAGGACTAATGCAGTAGGTCCATATGTTTTATGAAACCGGTATAGTAAGTTCAAAACACCTGCTCTCGAATACACTACGGTAGTGTTTTGAAAGTAATTTCAAAGCAACCAGTGCCGAATTTAAACTGATCATTTTGCTATAACAACTAAATCGTCTTCATACAAGCATCTTATGAAGTTTCATCTATTTATATTCTTAAATGAGAAGTGTCCAGATGTGGCTTAGAGAGGATCGAGTTGAAACGCGAGGTTCAAATGCAAACAAATCAACATATTTGCGACATAAGAACCTCGCGTTTGAATTCAATCCTTTGTAAAACAATTCTGGAAACTTGAACTTACGTTCTAAACACCCTAGACTGTTTTGAACTTAAGTTCAAACACTCTAGTGTTCATCTAATGGAGTGAATACCGGCCCCATATTTGCGATGGGCCAAACCAGTTGAAACCGCCTTGACGTTTATTCCAGTCGGCAACTATCACAGCACGACGCCTCGTTATAGAATTTACGTTCATTTGGGGGAGGAGGGGTTCAGAGGCAATTTCGTCTGACGTCGGACATCGATATTTTTCGGTTCGGACCGATACTGTTAATACATTGATATCAGCATATACTTTTTTTAACCTTCGTTTGAAGGGATGGGGTTGAGAGCTGAGGCCAGGTGAAAGTAATTTCGTGTGATATTGGACATAAACTTTTTTGAGGTGATCTCTAAGATACCCCAGTGGATTTATGACTTGTTGTATGCATACCATAATATATCAATTACATAACGTATTTAAAGTGTCTTATATATTTTAGTTTGCTTAGCAAAAATGCAAAAAGTATTTCGATATATTTATTTGAGTATTAATTGTCCCAGACTTATTATGCACACGAGCCAAACATAGCTGTCTATATGCCCGTATTGCTGTGTGATTTTGACAGAAATGCATAACTTAATACCTCATCTTTCAATGTCCAGTTTATATTCCTAGAACAATTTAACCAACACTAATACAGTACAAAAATAGATTAAAAACAGACTTATAGTCAAACTATTCTCGATTCTTAAAACGAACCATTTTCAAAGTTTTCTAAAAATTAGCAATACATATCTATAGAACTATTGTAGATTGTTCTAAATGAGATACCATTTGAAGCTCATGATCAGTAGAATAAAAACATATACAAAGCTTCATTTCACAATGTTGCGACTTTATACCCACTTCGCTGTGGCGGCAGGTCACACATCTGTAAGTACGACTTGATCTCTCCTAGGTCAATAGAATGTCGCGCTGCCGCACGGAATGGAGACAGAGCGTTGGCCAAGAAAGCATCACGCGACGTCCGCATCAGCAACCTGTTGGGATTTTTCATCGGCCTGATCATTCTCATCATCGTCATAATCTTTGAAGTGCATATGTTTAACGTGTACTTAAAACCGGCAATGATTGCTGCATCACACAGAGTAAGCCAGAATGGTCATGTTTAAATGGTCATTCGCTGATGAGAGCAACGGACTCTCAATCGAGAGAATCCGGGTTCGAATCCTGTGCTGCCGTGTCGAACTTTGGGCAAGTTCGGTCATTGTTGTCCTAAATGTGGGAACCTTGCGACGGCCACGAACACCAAAGCCTATTTCGGTTATCCCGCAATGTTTCAATTTGGAATGTAGCCTGTTTGGAATGTGAATGTTTTGTTTACAATTTGAACATTTCACTGTTGGAACATTCAAATTGCGAACTCCTTTTTGGGTTTATATTTACCTTACGTCTGTTTGTTCGCCATTTATTCTCCTGATATCTAGATGTGTTGAATCGCATTCATGTTTTAATTGGTATTTTTAAGTAAGGACGCTGAGCTCTGTCATTAGCATTATTGGTCTCTTTTTACACTGCTCGTATCTTATTAGCGATCTTAACTGCGTTCAGATTGTCTGATTATTGTGTATAACATTACGCCGAATGTTTCATGTAGCAACACTAATTATTTTCTATTAAATCCACCTTTCTCAAACTGAAGCCATCAATAACCAATGCTATATACCTGCATTGTGATGCCAAATATATATTTCTTCTAATCATATATTAGTTGTATTGTGAATACTTGTTTTATGTGAATGTAATAACATTCTTCTTTCAATTCGAAACTGTTTGTTCCCCGAGCTGCTACAACTGAGCCACTTTTGCGAGTGATTCATTTATGCATTCTACCTTTCATAACTGTCGTTTCACGCGTTACTGTTACTAGCAATAATGCCCGGCCTTTGATGAGATGTCTTGGTAGTTGACAGGCCTGATAACAATATTTACCACATGTTAGAAAACATCCAGATTCGTTACATAAACGCATAATGCGCTCGCAGATACTCGTATGTTCAAAATGACGAAGGTCGGAGAGAATGTAAATTTCACATCCATCGATAGAATAAGAATAAGAATAACACAAGTTTATCAGCAACTCATCTGAGTTGGATTCACAATATACAATAAAATACAACTAATACATTGATACGTCATCTGAGTTGGATTCAAAATATACAATAAAATACAACTAATACATTGATACGTCATCTGAGTTGGATTCACAATATACAATAAAATACAACTAATACATTGATACGTCATACAGTATTAATACACTGAAGTATAAATAATTCTTTTTGTCCTTCATTCGTTATTGGCAGTTGTGTAATCCCCATGGTATAAAAGAGTTACGGTATTTGTTTGTTCGGGTTATTGGCAAAAGGTACACATTACGCTGTCTGGTGTCATATTTGGTATGTCTTTTGTCAGGCAGCAGATATTTTAATCTGTGTGTAATAGTTTTAATCTTTTTGAAATATGTTTGACAAAGGCAGTGCCGTCTTGCTTTCATTAGGCCCTAGTCGTTATAGCCTGAAATTTTCAAATAATGCTCGTAATGCTATGTTTTTGGCATGAGGGTAAACAGAAGCATATTGTGTCAGCGACTAATTCATTTTGCCAAGTCCATGACGCAGGGGCCGTTTTTCCCAATATTTGCCACGCGCGCGTGGTTCCTGCGATTGTGAAGTTACGTTTTAAGTGCGCATAATGCTTTATATTCCGAACAACTGATTTACTCCATAACAGGTGATACTATTGACATTTATGGGATATTTTGAAAACAGCAGAAGTCGTACACTAATCCCGTAACGTTTGGCGTGTGAGGTTCAAGCCGTCTATGAGGAAAACATCAACATGCCCGTGTAGATACGCCAGCTCGATTTTAATTATATATGGTCCTTTTGAAACTGCATCATCCACGTGAACACCTGACGTTGTTCGACTTTATCAAAACACACTTTCTTTTTCCTCCTTACATTGAAAACTGGTGTATGAGTTCTCGATCTTACCCGTGTGTGCCTATGCCAACCATTTCGGGATACATTTTGTGGGAAACAATATGTATGTGCAGTTTGAACGTTTTGTTTTGGCAACATATTGTTAGTTCAGAGAGTAAAAGAAGGCCCTTGGCCAAACGCGTCCACTGTTGTCTTATAAATCATAGGATTTACTAAAGAACTCATGAATAGCATTGTCTACAAGAGGTTGATGAGGTTGGTTCGTAGGGATCGACGCCCATATAGTGGTATTTGCTTTCAGAATTGCAATGGACATGTATATATCTTAGATAACGCTGTCTTATCATGGTCCTGTCACTTTCAAACAGTGTCGTTACTTCGTTGAGCGAGTCCACTACTGTCGTTAACAATGTTCTTCACACGTTTACTGCCGGATTGACATTACAGCATTACAGCTTTAATGGCTGATACCCTTATATCTGACCTTATCACAGATCAAAAAAACATCTGTCTGACTTATATAAACAGTACTTACAAGTACTCAATGCATTACTTGACAAACATGCACCTATAAAATCCAAATGGGTGTCAAAAAAGGCCACCGGCTCCATGGATGACTTCCGAAATGTTACTATCTAAACGGCGTCGTCGTTATTTAGAGCGTGTATGGCGCAAATCACGCTCGCCATTAGATAGATCGCGCTATTCTAAGCAATGTCACCTCTGTGACAGACAAATGGCTAAAGCTAAATCAGATTATTTTAGAAATATGGTCATAAATAAGTCTGATAATCCGCGTCAGTTATGGAACTGCATCAATAACATTCTACACAGACGGCCTACTCCATCGCTATCTGATCATGCGTCAATTAAGTCTCTATGTGATTCGTTCTCTAGTCACTTTAAGAATAAAATCAGTACAATTCGTTCTGCTTTCCCATGTCATAATATAAGTAATGTCAGTGTGGACTTTCCACAAGTAAATTCTCAACTTGTATCATTTGAACCTGCAACAGTTGATGAAGTAAGGGAAATAATGATGTCCTCCCCAAATAAATCTTGTGCACTTTAACCATTTCCAACAATACTGCTAAAAGCATGTATTGATACACTAATTGGACCTAAAACAAATATTATAAATGCATCACTTTGCTCTGGCTGTTTTCCTAATGATTTCAAATACGCCCATGTCACACCACTTCTTAAGAAGTCATCTCTGCCCAAACAAGACCTAGACCTATTTCTAACCTCAGCTTTATTTCCAAAATACTAGAAAAGGTTGTAGAAAGTCGTCTAAGGTCCCACATTAGCACAAATGTCTTAACTAATGTGTCACAATTAGCATATAGGCAGTTTCATTCAACAGAGACTGCCCTCTTAAAGGTTCATAATGACATTAACTTGAACATTAATAATGGTAAAGTGACTGCACTGCATATATGTATATATATATATATATATATATATATACTGCACTGCATATATATATATATATATAAAACTTCATAAAACTGCCCTCTTAAAGGTTCATAATGACATTAACTTGAACATTAATAATGGTAAAGTGACTGCATATATATATATATATATATATATATACAGGACCCTGTATATATATGCAGTGTAAAGTGACTGCACTGCATATATATATATAAAGTGCAGTGCAAAGGATACACCGCTACCTGAGAATTTTTACAAAATTATCAGGTAACATGCACAATGCAAAGTTGCTATATATGTATGCAAAATTAACTGTCAACTTTATACAGTACAAAACAGTCCCTTAACGACAAACACAACAATCATGTAAGCTTGCTCACATTACATACATGCTCATATTCATATCATGTTTTATATATATATATATATATATATAATTATATGTATATATATATACATATAATTTTTTTTTTAAATATATTTTTGGGATTCAGATGATGTATTAATTTGATTCAGGTGATGTAATAATTCAGCTAAATTTTTTATCATAGAAGGTGGCTCCTCGATAGCGACTATTATAGTCTTAGAGGAGTCTCCTGACCCTACTTTTGGGTTATTTACCATGCATTATAACATGTTTATCATAAGGTTATATATTTGTATTATTTTTATGTTTGATATTGATGTACTGTATGTATAGTCAAATGTCTGGGTCAAAGCCAACGACCAACTACAAACACCGTTTTTCCATCGATCGATGAGAAGTCGGTTGAACTGGGCAGGACATGTGGAGCGAATGGGAGAAGAACGGATGGCAAAGAAAGTAGATGCCCGGAGAGTGGAGAGAAAAAGAAGACGAGGGCGACCGAGACTGGGGTGGGGGGATTGCGTGAAGAGAGACCTGGAGGGATGGAAAAGGGAATGGAGGAAAAGAGCAAAAGACCGAGGAGAATGGAGAAGGGGGTTAGAGAAAATGGTGCAAGTGCAATGAGGAGAAAGAGAAAGAAAATGTCGATGTATCCAAGCCAGCCTCACCCCTGAAGACAGGGAACGACGAGGAGAACAACACCGATGACCTCATGAAGATGCAGGTCTTTCCATTTCCTTTCCTTTTTTTCTTTAAGACATTTTTGGCTCGACCCCTTCTCGAAGAACAGTGTCAAAATATGAACTAACTAGGTCGAGGAAGTTTGGGACGATCCCTGACCCATTTAATACGGGGATTTACCGTACTCAAACTACGAACTGCAGGCACAAGGTGTGTCGGTCTACTTACTACCATCTCCGGAGCATCGGGAAGTTCCGAAAATATCTGGATGTGAGTACGGCCCAGATAGCCACCCACGCCCTCGTCACGTCAAAACTTGACTACTTATATGGATTACTGCATAGCTTTCTCGTTTGGCAGCTGGCCAAGTTACAACGAGTGCAGAATATAGCCGCGCGCATTGTTTCCCATGTCCCTAGACGATCTCACATCACGCCAGTCCTTCTCGCGCCACATTGGCTGCCTGTGAGGTATCGTGTGCAATATAAATGGCTCACATTGACCTACAAGGCAATCCACAACAAAGGCCCATCCTACATCAAAGACATGCTGGTGCAATACAATCCCGGAAGATCACTTCGGTCTGAGACCAGGTTGCTGCTGGGTGTGCCCATGTCAAAGACGCAACTGGGGGACAGAGCCTTCTCTGTGGCTGCACCCACTCTGTGAAACAACATACCCCTATCCATTCGCCAGCCTCCATCGAAGGATGTATTCAAAAGACAGTTAAAAACGTATTTGTTTTACAAACCTTTTTAGAACAGTTTTAATTATTTATAAAATGTTATATAAAACATCTGTATTGTTGATAGATAGTTTATATGTGTTTATTTTATAGTTACTTTATATATAAAAAAAAAATATATATATATATACTTTATTTATTTATTTATATATCTTAAACGTCTAGTTTAAATTTTCCATACTTTTTTATTTAGATATATTTTATGTTTTGGTTTTTAACAAATATGTTTTAGTATGTATTTGTTTAATTAATTTGTAAATAGCCTTTGAGCAGTTTAGGCTGAAAGGGGCGCTATATAAATATACATATATTATTATTATATAGCGAAGTGAACCTAGCTGTGATTAGCGTAACGATTTCATCTACTGGCATTTGTCTCAGTGTCTTGGCAAGCAACGCAGTTGCTTGACATCGGGTCTAGTAACCTAATAATAGAAGTCAGTCGTCGGAAGGACTGCGATAGTTTGGTGGGTGAAAATAATTTATAGTCGCGGCCCCTTCTGGCATTTTCCACTCGATATCCTTGGGGTAAATGAGGGGAAATCCCGGTTGCCGGAACGACCCTGTGATTGGTTGAATGTCGCGTAATTCATACGCCGTGCTTGGCTACGGCAATAGTGATGACGCACAATACTCCCGGTGGCATAGAAATAGAGTTTCCTTTGTTGCCGCTGAAAAGGACTTAGCCCTTCCTCAGACCTTTTCAGCGACAACGTTTCATATTGAGATAAGCATCGTACACAATCAATAGAACGCCTATGAGTCACTCGCAATCGGTTTTAGTTGGTGCCAAGTCGGACTGGAGTAGCACAGGAACCCTATGTGATTACGTCACGACGCTTAGCAACCGGCCCAGCTGGTTCCAACAATATGTTTTCAGCCATATCTATTAACATGGTGGTACGTTTTGTTCTACACTGTAATCAATATTCTGACAGTCATACTTGTAGTTCTTTATGGTTCTCATAAGTTGAACGTGAAAAGCAAACATGGGTGAAACAAATTTGCTATTTTAAATATTATGGAACGAAAATATAAGTTTGCAACGCATGCTATTTTATCGCATTGACAATATCGGTCGCGATGCAACACAGGTTTTTGTTGTGCATCACGCTATTTTCACCGCAAAATGCGAAAGGAGAACCTGTCAATACACTTAATTCATGTACGAAATTGTCAATATCGAAGGATTTGATAATATCGTGAAATAAGGAACATAATAAATTTCTGGCTGAGACGTTAGGAGCGGTCATTATATAAGTTGGAGTTTTTTAGCGACCACCAAGGAGGATGCAGTCGGAGGGTTTGGGGAACCTTATGTGTGGATACAGTGAGCCTCAAGAGGGGTGCATGTGGATTGTTTGGTGAGACTGCAGTTGGAGGGTTTTAATGATATATTCATTACGTTCCGACGCATATGTAAAATGTCAACAACATGACTATTAACACATTTTTAATGTAAATATTATGTTAGCAAAATTACTAACTATAGTTACTGAATACACTGTGCATTAATTAACAGTATCATTAATCATATGTATTGCATAAAATAATTAACTTCACAAATGTATATGAACATATAACTGTGAGCCTTGCTACCACGAAAACTGGTTATTGTCTTGAATTTGGACCAATTTCTTGTAGCTTTCATAGCATATTTTCAAACTTAGCGCTATTATGAATTATTTCTCCTCCATACTATCATGCACCGCACCTCGAAGAACGCTTGAAAAATAAGTGAAACTACTAAGATGAACAGATCTGACATGATTTCCTGCCCTTTTAGGCGTTTTGGGCTCGTCTGAGATGTATGCAGCAAGTGCAAAAATAGGGGGCTACTGACGCCATTGGCCATATTAGAACAAAAGTTGCGATGCTAGCGGTTTGTTTTCAATGGGTAGATCCTTACACAATGGGTTTTTATTAATTGTGAAATAACATGGATACCCATAGATTTTCAGGAAGTGGTCCCCGGTGAGTAAGGCTGGTTTTCTCAACAAAAAACAGGATAGATTGCTGCCTGTGGGATAAAGTAACTCAGTTTTACGTATTTTACATTAATGCCAGTGTTCATCGAATCTAGGCGCATTTGGCGTTATTGTTTTGTGTTGGAAAATACGTCTTCAGAACAACGTTGCTGTTATTTTCGTCAGTGTCAATATTGTTGGCGTCGAGGCGAGGGTTTCTCATTATGGCAACAGTCTACCTTTCTTACATTACAAGCATGTATGTCTATCCCACTCAGTGAGAAATAAATCAAGCGCATCCGTTATTACCATTATAGTATATTAAATTCGTTTACATTGGTGCAATATGATGAGGTGATTTTTAGTCATTTGTAGCAGGAAGGAAACAAGTTCTCTAGAAAAGCATAACATTACAAATACGCAAATAATGATCTCTAAAAATTAACTTTCCGTGTGTTTTAAACATGTGGCCAATTGAATTGGGAGACCAGAGGCCAGTGATCCAATGTTGCAAATGGGTGTAGAAGGAGGCGAGTGTACCCCTGTCATGGGAGGAGAAGAACTTAAGTGATCCCAAGTTAACGTATTTACATATTATATGAATAACCATCTTTAGTACACGTTATGTTTGTTTTTTTGTAATATCAATTAATTACTTTTACCTATCAGTTGAAACTGCAGACATAGCATACCACATGCATAAGTAGTATTGAGGATTTTCCAGATGTCAAAGGAGGGGGTAGTGATTGAGTTTTTTTAATTAACACAAAACGATGCAGTTGCAGCTCAAGTTTTGCAACTCATGATGACGGTGCGTGTGTTGTTGCATATTTTTTTGGGAGTTTACCATTGCACTACCCTTGATCTTCAATAAAATCATCAACAAAATTCACACAGTATTTCGACTGAAAATTTGGCAGGTTCACGCTTAGTGTTACAGCTCTACAATGAAAAGTGCGCCGATTTTACACACATACCTGTGAAGGTAATGTATTCCGTGTAGATGGACTAGCACCATTATTTTCGAATCCTATGTAAAACGAACCTATTACAGTCGAAACGTACGCCCCACTGACGTTTCTTTAACAAGACTCAAAGCAATTGCATGATTTGATGATATAATCATTCGTTGGTGAGCAGGCGCACGTTTTGACCTGGGATTTTTTGTTGTTTTACGATGCTCAATTTAAGACCCTTCCCTTCTAAAAAAGAAAAGGTAAGTTCTGATATAGCGCAGTACTCGGATCTTAGGATTGCTCAATGCGTTTTACACTTTACTCCTTCGCAGAACATTCGAACACCATTTCGAATTTCTCTGGGAAGAATTAAGCCACACTGCAGTTCATGCGCGAAGATTATTCATACACAAATATCCACCACTGTCTATATGTCTGGCCATATTCATTCAAACAGCTGAGTTAACTGAAGCAACGTAGAATGAATTAACTTTCCCCATGTTCGACACGGCAGCACATGATTGGAACCCGGGTTCTCTCGACTAAGAGTCAGTTGTCAACAAAAATATTCAACAGCATCCCTTCCTTTTCCGATGTCATGATCCGAGAGCGGCGGGGGCGGAGTGGTGCTGAAGCTACGACTAAGCCCATGCAGTATTAATTTCGTTCGGGTCGATGCAAACATAATACGCCTACATAGAACATGAATTGCATGCATATAACACCGTCCAAATACAATTTCTAATCTAGTAAGGTGCAACTGAAATATAACCAGTGATGTTATTCATGATATGAATAGCATCATGGTAACACAGCATGCTGTGCTGCGTAGTGCACATCTGGTTCAATATATGTTTGGACGATGTATTTTAAAGACGTTTTTTTTTTAATATTGGAGAGGATGGCGACGGCTTGATAGATGTAGGTAGATAATTGAATATACGTGAGGTGCGAGATAGAACAGAGAGCGTTAACGCACCGACTTGTTCATTCTAGTTATAAAGATGCTTGCTTGTGTTTGATGAGCTGTATTAGTTATACTAATTATGGTTGTTGTAAATTTTCAAGGAGTTACATATGTAGATAAGTGCGTCTACTAGTGACACGCACTCGGCCACGCATACACACACGCACACGCACACGCACACAACGCATACAGGCACCCCCCCCCCACACACACATGAATGCGAATGAGGCGCATAGTGGCCCCGATGAAAGGAGAGCAGTGACCCCCCTTGACAGAGGATTGTCAGTAGGCCGTGATTATGAAGGTTGAGGAGGGGGCCTATCTAAAATTTATTATATTGTCATGGCAATATTATTAGACAAACACGGTGTGAACTTCGCATTGTCTTTATGTTTTTAAATTGACCTTGACGTGGTTTCGTTTCTTTTATTTTCTGGTGTTACCTTGTTGTTAACATAGTTAACCTTAACAATGACCTTAGTGTGACTTTTACACGATTTGGACTTGAAATTTCCCTGTTGTTACATTATCAGTCAACAGTTATTACATTATGGGCAGGAAAAAGTTATTACATCATCAATAATTTTTTTTATTACACATCGGACAGAAGGTTTATTACATTAAGGGTCGTTGCTATTACGGTATCAGACATTTACGTTATTGGTCAATTTTATTACATTATTGATTGATTTTATTACCTTTTTGGTTAATTTCAATACATTATCGGGCACATATTACATTATCAGTTAATTATTACATTAACAGTTGTAACACACCATAACCCGGACCCTAACCTGAATGTAATCCAAACCTTACCTGATCTTAGTCCTAACCCAAACTCTAATCTAAAATCGTACACTAACCGTAATTTCACCCTGAGTGTTTAGCGCATAATTATCAGTTCGGATAGAAACTCCGTTTATATTTCAAGTGATAGGTACATGTTCTCGTTTTTTTCCGCAGGTAGCTAATTTCGTATCTTCTTCTGGCTTGTGGGCGCTTCGCTGCGAGGGTAAAAAGAACTTGTTCTTTGATGCCCGACACTCACTTCGAGATAATACAACAGCTGTTGAGTGGAAACCGTTTGCCCCCTGTTTACGAACGGACAACTGCTGAAAGGAGCGCGTTGAACAAATACTACAGGAACAGGCTCAACTACAAGTTAGATGGCATATACCTGTATTACGACAACAAGAACATTATTAAAACGTCCGATGTCACTAAGTTGGTCAAGGAGCAATATGATCGCCGGAGAGGAATTGGAACACGGCGCATGCATCATTCACTTAAGAATGAGATGTGTTTGTCGGAACATGCAATAAGTCATGTGCTTTCCCAAGACACGCGACACCAGATAATGACGGCGTGCTTCCTGAATAAAGCTCCGCGCAGAAGCATTCGAAGCAGAGGAGTACAGGGCAAACTCCAAATAGATCTTGCAGACATGAAAAGGAATAAAATAGTCTATGCTGACACTGAGTATTCTTACGTGCTGTGCGTTCTTGACGTGTTCAGTAGATACACTTGGATAAGACCCTTACCTAATAAAACATCATCGACAGTAATGGTCAGGCTCAAGGACATCTTAGACTTGTATGGGTACACCCGTCTCGTTCAGCGCGATTGTGGTACCGAATTCCGGATGGCTAAAGAACAAACACGTAACCGTCAGAACCAGTAGACCGTATCATCCTCAAAGTCAGGGCAAAATTGAAAGAATGACGCAAATACTGAAAAAGCAAATTGCATTTGACTTAGTGAAATACAATCAGCTAGGAATCAGTTGGGTACGCCAGCTGCCTTCTTATGAGATATAAATAAATGACAGACCTAAGGAATGTTTGAAATGGCAAAACCCATTCCATGTTTATTTTGGACGACAGCGTAATTTCAATACTCTGTGGCTGCTCTTCAAATTCGTGAAGGTGATGACTGGAGTCCATCAAACATATGCAACGCGAAACGTAGCCGAAAAAGCCACTCGTCATTGCAATGAGCGCAAAAAGCGTTGATTCGGAGTCTGAAAATTTCTGTATACGAACTGGGAGCACGGGTGTTAGTTCGATACAAATTGCAAAAACACAAGGTACCAAAGAAGATATGGGCACAGCATGGTATCATAGTAGAATGCAAAAAAGAGAAACAACTCTACAGAGTGAGGTTCTTCCCTCCACGTGCAAAGCACGCTATATAAAAATGGTGTCACGTGACATAATTGGCATCGACACCGAACAATACTCTCAAGTCACGTGGTAGACATTCCCATCGGTCCAAATATTACATACCTATGACCACGGATAGTAATCGACAGAATCTTGTGTCAGAATTCGGTCTTCATATCAGCTACTATCGGCCAGGTGGCCGCAGTTGTCAGTTCGCTGCAATGGCGTATCATTTAGCAAAGCTGGGAATTCATAGAAGCGCAGATACATTGCGACGAGAAGTAGTGAACTATCTGGATATCCATAGGGCATTGGGAAGCTCCGAGCAGGGTGTACCATGGAGCAGTTATCTCACCGAATCGAGACTTCAGTATTTACATCGTATGAACCTACTGCATGAATTTGGGGATCAAATAACTTGCAAGCAATGTCTCAATTGTTCAATCTCCAAATAATTGTAGTATCTACTCTGAATCATGGAACGACTCTCATTCGACCTGATGGACTTTCTCAGGTGACAAACGATCAACCTTGTGTTATCTTAGGACATTTCCATGAGGATAACGACGAGCACTACGTATGCTTAGACGCAAATAGTGATGATGTACGAGAGGTTGTCGTAGCTAGTGATCAAATAACGTGGAATAGTTCGCCTGAACAAGAATTTGACAACAGGGGACATGCACCCGGACCAGAAGGTGGCAAAATTAGCTAAGCGCATAATCTAGAGACTAACAATATTTCAATCTACCGCAAGTATCCACACGAGCTACCAAATAGGCATCCCGAGAAAGAGATGGACATCCAAATCGAAGAGACAGTGTTGGAGAATCAATCGAAATTGGACGAAATTCAATTGGCATGTCAACATTGAGAACATTGTGTGACCTGCCCGATTAAATGATTCAAAAGATTTGTCATTATGTGTTGGATGATGGAGCTTTCTATATCGGTGTAGTTAGATGTGCTTGGAGTGAAAGTCAACTAATTCATAATATAGGTGAGTATGTGTCGAAACACACGATCCATGTTCGTTCGGACCTTTTGATGCAACTGGAAGGGAGTTTGGACTTTAGCCAAGGCATACGATGTAAATGGACCATATGTAAACTAATACGGTTGGCGGTAAGGAAAGCGGGCTTGCATTGCGGTTAAGAGAATTGTTTTGGGCTTACACAAAATGGTAGTACGCAAGCATTATTGTGATGGCAACCCAACTTCCAGTTACCTTCAAAAAATGTTATTTTATTCCATCACAATGGTGGTAGTAATGGTATATATATAATTGTAAGATATTGTGTGTATGTCATTTGTCGGAATGAGGAGACGTTTATGGGGAAATTTAATGTGAAACTGTTGAGTTTATGAGTCTTTCATATCTGGCACGATGAACGCCATGCAATTATTTGTCTGCTTGTCAGGTGCTGAACTTATGTTTGCGCAACATAGCCACGTAATTGGCAACATTTTTGCAACGTTTATATTATTATTTTACGAGCTATATTTAATTGTGTCGATTTGTGATAGTAATTGTTACGCCTAGATCCTATATGCTTATGTTTGTCTGAAATCATGTGCACATGTCGTGATTCTATGAAAAAACATTTATCTAGAAGCATATAGGGTCTAGGCCTAGTGCTAGGCCTAGAGCTATGCTTGTTGTCAAAATATATATTTACCTATGACAAGATATATGTGGACATTCTGTAATTTGTAACCTCAAACTTGGTGCATTTCGACGACGTTTACTTAGAATAATTGTTTTCTTTGTGTGTCATATTAAGTACGACTGAATCGTTTATGACATGAGTAGTAAATATTTACCTACTTTATTCACAAAACTTGCTTAGTTAACTTTTTGCTGGACAGATAATGAAGTTATGCTTGTCACATAATGGACATTATTTTTAATGTATGTTTTATTTGTATTTTGTGAGTGATTTGTATCACAATATGTCTGTTTGTGATGTCTGATAATTCATGTCATGTAGTCTAGGATATTTTGTAAATGATAAACATAATTAAACCAGGTTATATTATTTTGTAAACCCAATAAGAGAAATGTGACAATTTGTGTGAAAATTATATTCTGATGTTGTGACGTCATGATAATGCATTTATATGGAAACATAATGCCACGTACATGTACGGGTATAATGTTTTATGTAGTTACGCAATTCCAATATATTGTCAACGTATGTGTTTATCTATGACACATTATATTTAAAAGTAATATTTAGAATAATATTTTACCACACATTTGTACATGCATTTCGATTATGTATTTTCTTCGAATATCTGATTTTGTTTTCTGTACCATATTGAATTTGAACGAAAATATGTTTAATCGTTTATGACATGATTACATATAATATATTTTCATAATTTAATAATAATAATTGCCTACTTTCATTAGCGAGAATTCTTATAGTTAGTTATCTTTACGAATGGATCGCAACAGCGGGCATCGACCCACTCACCCTCTCACCCACGGACTCGCCCACCCTCTTTACGAACAAGGATTCATATAATTACATAGCAGATATGGGTTAATTATAACTAGAAAAGTTAATTACTTAAATTGCAAATAACTTATTTAAGTTAATTTATTCAAACAATTAAAATTAACCCATGCTATCAATTTGGGCAATTAATTAATTAAATTTAAATTAACTCCATTGCGTGACTTTAATCAACCAATTAACAATTACAATTAACTCATGTCTGTTCCGTAGTCTATACCAAGCCTAGGGAGTGCAATGTCACACACTATCCACAACATGGATGGCCGTGTAGCCTAGTGGTATAGTGTGTGATTGGCATGCAGGTGGTCACAGTTTCAATCTCTGCGCACGCACGCACGCACGCACGCACGCACGCACGCACGCACGCACGCACGCACGCACGCACGCACGCACGCACACACGCACGCACATGCACACACACACACACACACTCCATTCTTACACGGAACTGAATATGAATGTTGTTTTCACATTTATCGTAGGAAGGTTTTTCACCTTTAGCGGGCCTACCTATGTTTCACATTTAGCGTTGATATTTTTTCACGTTTACCGGTCGTACTTGTTTCACATTTAGCGGAATTTTCACATTTAGACGAGCCACAGTCGTGTAATGTTGTTACAGTTAACTGTATCGACACATATAGGGCCTAGTAGACATAGCTTGCCTGGTCTCGAAGGTACTGCGTCGCCTTTGTAAACCTAGGGGTTTTAGCGTGAGGGACCAACTTGCTATGACGAGTAATAGCGAGAACAAACAACACGTGTAGTGTAGTCGTGTACTTACAGTTAACCTTAGGCTGGTCGTAGCTGTATCTCGGATCACTCTGAGGCTCCATTGTCAGTTTCGCGATGTCGCTGTGTGCCACGGTCAATGACGGAGTATTTTATTGGCCAGCAACGAGAAAGGCGAAATGTATAAATAGATAGTCACTGTTGGAGGGGCCGCGGCATAAACTTAAAAAGCCGTCTTCCTGCGGTAGTCCTCTTTGCGAATCAATATAGAAATGCCAATAATGAATGAATTGTTAACATTAGCTAAATACTCCATGGACGTACATCTTCGTACTAACTAAAATTTATCAAGTGTTGATGACGAGCCAGTAATTTAATTTAAGAGTGACGTACGTTGTTTATATAGATATTAATTGATTTGTGTAGTTCATCATCTCTCGTAGCGGTGTCGCAGTGTTACGCGAACAAGGGAACCGACTGGGCGAAGCGTCCTTCGAATACAGTATTCAAACACAGTGCTCAGTGTTCACACCGTGGGGAGAACTTTACTAATGAGCTAGGTCACAACCGACACGCTCTCGTTACCTCGCCGCTTATAAGCCAACCAGCCAAATGTAGGTGGTCAGTCCCCGGTTTGAAAAGCCTTGCAAAATAACTACAACCTTTGAATTAACGATACGTTCTCATAAGCCTACAGCGCGGTATCCAGTCTTCAGGACTGCTCAAACCGCGTCACACTTTACTTCCTGGCAGACTTGTTCAATCGACACCATCTTGACTTCTCTGGGAAGTATTCAGCCACACTGCAATTCATGCACGATGATTATTCGTACACAAATATCCACCACTGTCTATAGCCAGGTATTTATTCATATAGCTGAGTGAACTGGGGAAACGTAGAATGAACGAACTTGCCCAAGGTTCGACACACCAGCAGAGGATTCGAACCCGGTGTCACGGGCCCCGATTCACCCGTGCCAGGATTCACCGCCTACTTTCGGCCCGCGACGGTAGCGGGCCCAGAGTAGGTGCGTGCCAGGATTCCGCGTTGTTACTAAGGTGGTTTGGGTTAGTAATACGAAATGTTTTCCAGTATAATTGTTAGTATACATATTAAAAATAAAATGGAATAACTTGCATGATTATTTTCACGCACACAAACAAGTTGTGTGATTTTTGAGCGCTCTTTTTGTTGTTCATGATCTATAATCGAGGCTATAACTAGTACCGAGGCTATCGTGATATGTGGCGCACGGCCCTGTCTATATGCACAGCCGCGGTGTCGTGCTATTTTTCTGTGCATACGAAATACTTTCTTCTTGAAATTGTGGTAAATTAATCAGCATAATTAACTGTTTGCTTTAATAAATAAAAAAATATAGTAGGCCTACTTATTTCGATTGCCTTCTTATGTAAAAATGTTATGTTTATTTAACCTTTATTTGATGGATAACTATTTGCACACATTAGGGCACAGCACATTGTGTGATAAAATTGGCTTTAATTTATATATATATGTATATATATATATATATATATATATATAACTCTTACAAGGGGTGCCACTGGTTCACATACAAATGAATTACAATATGTAGTGACCAGTTTCCTCTAGGTAAATTCACCCGTGCCAGGATTCACCGCCTACTTTCGGTCCGCGACCCGCGATGGTAGCGGGCCCAAAGTAGGTGCGTGCCAGGATTCCGCGTTGTTACTAAGGTGGTTTGCGTTAGTAATACGAAATGTTTTCCAGTATAATTGTTCGTATACATATTAAAAATAAAATGGAATAACTTGCATGATTATTTTCACGCACACAAACATATCATGTGATTTAGAGCCCTCTTTTTGTTGTTTGTGATCTGTAATGGAGGCTATAACTAGTATCGAGGCTATCGGGATATGTGGCGCACGGCACTGTCTATATGCACAGCTGCGGTGTCGTGCTATTCTTTTGTGCATACGAAATACTTTCTTCTTGAAATGGTGGTAAATTAATCAACACAATTAATTGTTTGCTTTAATAAATAAAAATATAGTAGGGCCTACTTATTCTGATTGCCTTCTTATGTAAAATGTTTATGTTTATTTATCCTATATTTTTGATGGATAACTATTTGCACACATTAGGGCACAGCACATTGTGTGATAAAATTGGCTTTAATTTATATATATATGTATATATATATATATATATATATATAACTCTTACAAGGGGTGCCACTGGTTCACATACAAATGAATTACAATATGTAGTGACCAGTTTCCTCTAGGTAAATTCCTAAATATGTTATTGAAGTAACTTGAATTATACTAATTACATTTATTTTAATTACATCATGATCATCGTCTTATTTTCAGGAGTAAATATAATAAATTTGTTTTATTTATGTTAAGTGATATTTTGTTACAATGAATCCATGCTGATATCATATTGTGTTCTGAATTGACTTCTTCAATAAGCCTAGTAACATTTGTGTGTAAGTGAAACCTATTTGTGCCATCTGTAAATAACATATTTATTGTTATAACAATGTTGTTTTAATATAACATGAACAGAACTGGACCTAGCATAGATCCTTGTGGAACAACACATGTGGCTGTCATTACTTCCGAATCTGATTGGTTATACAAAATAAACTGTTTTCTACTTAATTTCGAAACTACTGTAGATGTACACCTCTTATTCAATAACAACTGAGTTTATTATGTACAATATCATGTTCTGTGGTGTACAATTTAACAAATCCAATCCACAAGTCATCTAGGCTAAACAACCAGCCAACCAACCGATATTTGGTATTATTAGCAATACATTCAACTGACTGGATTGAACTGTTTTCAGTCATTGCCAATATATTCATATACCATACATCGACAACTTCATAAAAGAAACATTTAAACACATTCATTACTGGCTACTAACAAACTAACCTATACACACACTCAACGTATCATTTTCTTACCTGAAAGACCAACTATACCAAACAACAACACCTATGAAATATGCATTCTCTCTGTGCATTGGCTGAATTCATAAATGTAACCCACCATTCCAAAATGAGACACTTCTTACTGATGGTCATTACGAGTTATGAGCCGTCACTGTCACAATTTGTTATTGAGTAAGTTTCCATTAGTAACTTGCATAGATCTCCGAGGAACATTATCCTCCTGTTAGTAAGTTTTAGGCCAGGTTGCACACATTACACAGTCTTAGTTCACTGTACAGTATAACCACCTTAAGAGAAAAGTTGTTTGATGATAAATGATCAAAAATTTACACAGTGACAGGGTGCCAATTTGCAGGGTTAACTACATTGTGAGATTCTACTATACTCTCTTAGTACAGTTCTACTGTACTCTCTTTAGTACAGTTCTACTGTATTCTTTTAGTTCAGTTCTACTGTATTCTTTTAGTACAGTGTGTGCAGTAGAACTGTACTGGTTTTGTTACCAGTTTGGCACACTGCAAGTACCACCATGAAAAAAAAATTTCGCACTCCACCCAGTCTGTGTAATCTCTATTGGGCTGGCAGGTGGGATTGCAGCAAGAATCACTGCTGCCCTCTTCCACCAGTCGGGCGGTCACGAACTCTCGGTAGTGAGAAGCCTGGGCCTGACCCATCAGGCCAACTGCCACACCCTTTGCCAAAGCCTCAGCATTCTACAATAGTAATTATTTCTTTATTTAGTAATACTGTTTAATAAAATTGTAGTCAATTATGGTGTTATGCCTGATCTGACTGTTTAAGACATTTCTAACACTAGGCTATAGGCTGGAGATGGACCAGATAAATTAACTTTAACCAGTGTATTTACTTGGTGCTAGTGATCAAGTACTTGATAATTACTTTTAAAATTTGAAATGTATAGTGGTTAGTAGTACAACATATAATATTTAAATCATGGCATGTTTTTGTCCTCATGGAAGAAACCATGTGCAGAAATACTTTCTACCTATGCTATCAATATCAACATTTCTATTTCCTTCTTACACAATTACAGTGTCATCTTGTGGTGCCAGCCCCAACAAGTTACTAAGACACAGACAGCTAGCAAATGTGTCTTATCATCACACCCAACCACTGAAACAATAGCTGGCTCTAGCAGCTAGCCTGGTTAGTTGGATACAACAGTGGCCAGGTGCTTCAAAACCAAACTTTCCATTGACCACAAGATGACGAGGTGATAACTAATTATAATTACCAGCCGACTTCTAGGCTGGTAATAAAACTAGGCTGCACATGGACTGACTGAGAGAGCAGAGATAGGAGAAAGAATAAAAAGTGGCAAAGTGGCCCTGAAGTCCTTTGGACTAATACGTCTATATGTGACCCCGGCTGACCAAATGAGTGATAAGTCAGACAAATTGTAACATTGTTTTCTCACATTCTTGTAAAGGTTGGGTAGGGTGCTTTACACGGTTTAAAAAATTATGACTGCTACAAAAATTTGCAAAGTTATGGAGCAGTGAACATGGTAGGGGTCAACAAATTAAAATTAAGAAAACGGCTTGAAGTTTTACATTATATATGCAAATGGACTGCACAGAAATATTACATGCATGTCATTCAAATGTGGCACACTATGTGTATGTTATGTTGCAATGATACACTGGAAGTACAAATGTGCTGCTACAATAACTAACACATGGGCAAAACAAAATTCACACATGAACGCAAGTAGTTGGACAAAAGTCCCTCCGGGCAAATGCTACCCTGGGGAAAAAAATACCTTTCTACTCTATTTCTGCCATGGGCACGGCAGAAATACATTTCTGCTCGGCAGAAAACTAACCCTGCAATTTAGTTATATGATTTTGAAACTTAGATTTATTTACTTAAATTCCAGAACAGCTCTTGACATATATACGCTTTACATTAACACTTGTAGACATTTCCTATCTTATCTAAGTTTTGGTGGATTGAAGATCATTTTATAATCTAAGTCAATGGATATGTATACACTGTACATTAATTTTTAGGGAAAGTGCCCTTGCAGGACCTTGCCCAATGCCTTTATTTAAAAAATTTGCCCAGCATAAGTTTATTAAAATACCCTAAAAATAAGCCATTATTTTAATATAAGGGATTTGACTCATTATGTTGTCATTTCCAGGGCAAATATTTATTAATGTAATCAATTATAGTGCATCATTTCCACAGCACCACAACTAATTAGTCAAAGTCAATTAATTAAATGTTGAAAATAATAACTGTTGGTGAGCATTTCCAATTCAACATCAATATAATTACAAGAGGAGATGCAATGTTTCGGTCAATAAGTCCATGCCAGGGGTAATTTTGCACAAAGTGCAATACCAGTTGGGATCGAACCAACAACTAAAACCAAGACATTAGCATGTACTATCAATTACAAATTTTGTTTTGTTTTATAGAGTTAATCAATTACTCCAAAAGGCAAGCTGATTCTCTTTGAAAGACTTTATGGTAACCTCTCTCTTGGCCTAGGCATTGCCCGGTGGTCAAACAGCATTAGTGACTGATGTCAGAAATAATGTGGAAAGAGTTCTAAGCACTAATTACCTAACAGACAGTGAAATATAAGTTAGTAAAATCAAAACATTTTGAGTGAGAGAAATGTTATGTGAAATAGTAACTAAATCCTTACAAAAATCACTTTACCAATACGATAATAGCGTTTTATATCCATACCTGCGGACAAAATTTAAATGTTTGTTAGTAAAGATTAAACAATTTTTAGTTAACCGAATGAAAGAAATATGAGCGTGCAAAGAAACTGCGTCGACTTGAACTTAGAGAAGTAGACTTATGCAAATTATTTTATACCATCTGAGATACAAAGACAGCCAGGGTTGAGGAGAGTTGACTTGAATTAAAATTTACTTAACCGAGTTTGAGTTATGTGGAATGCACCGTACTTCCTTTCTTTATTAAAAAATCATCAGCACATTTATTTTTCATAATTATAAAACACAATTCTCAACAAACGAGTTCTTTTATTTTGCAGATGCAGCATGTGTCCAGAAAGTTACGATCAAACAATGTGTCTTTGTGCAGTCCGTTTTTGTTGAATTGGAGGAGTCGGTTGTTTTTCTTGTTCAGACATCGTACAACAGTGTTTCAACTTCATGTACTGATCATCCTCTAAAACGTAGAACATGAAATAAGTATAATAAACAAACAAAACATAAAATAATACATTCTATACATAATATCTGCCACGTTTATCATATCTCCAGGCACTATACAAACCGTTAGAAGGGCACAAAGAACCAGTAGACAGTAGAGTGGTGGTTAATAAGTATGCCATAAAATCAATACTTTTGTAGTAGAATAGACAATTTAGGTTTACTGCTAAATTGGGTCTAACAATTGTTATTATTTAATTATCAAAAAGGGGAAACCGTCATTTGGGATATAATTTGCCAGTTTCTTGATGCCCTAACGTTGTTCTGTTCAAATTAAACATAACACTGAAAATTATATAGGAAAAAACAGTTAACCATTCATAACAATGAACAAAGCATACCTTTTTCGGGAAAAAAATACATTTCATAGAGTTTGCAGCAAAGGAGTTGGCCTGGACTTCTGAATCAATGTTTCGTCGACTAAGTGTACCGCATTTTTGTCAGCTCAACAGGAGATAAAACAAATCAAATAATTTAACACAACATTTACTAATACACTGTCTGATCTTGTATAACAACCATGTGACACGCACTTACACAGCAGATAGTATGCACGATTTTTGGCAGTACCCGGTAGGCGTCTCTAGAGAGACTTTCTGTTTTTAGTCTATTTAATGACTTTAAGTAGGCTTACTTCACTCAAAACAACTTTTCTAAGAGTTTGTTTGCACGACGTTAAAAGAATTTGAGAATAGAGAGCTGAATATAGATATCTTGTGAAAGTATGTTCTGCTTTTGTTGACACGATAAAATCACTGGGCAGTACGAATTTTATTCTCACCAGCATAATCTTACGCGGAGAAGCTGTGCGAATAGCGTCGTTTTACCCACCGTCTGGGGTAAGACCACATTAAGGATTCGTCCGCCATTACCCTCCGGGAGAGTTGCCAATAGAAATGGCATTATGCAGGTTGTGTGAATTTCTGAGAGTTCTTGTTTAGTGTTGATTGAGTAGAAATTATGTTGTTCTGCAGCGTGGTACCAGAGCTGTCAAATTATGACAGTTGTCAAATTGTGCTTTTCTGCGTATAGACACATGTGTCATTTGGCTGTATGATGTCATTAGGGCAAATCACTGTCTGGTTCTATCAGAAATAAAGGGGTGTCAGGTTTGAAAGTGGCTTATGGAAAATTGAGGTATGAGAATTTTACGAATTTTGCACAGCATGTGTATGAATAGAGGGTAAATATGGTGTAGAAATTTAAAGAAAACTGTTGGGTAAAATTTACAGGAAATGAAGGAAACGTTATAATGGCCGCCTATGGGGAAATCTAATGTGGTCTCACCCCGTCTATTTCGTATTTATTGACCGCTTTGTGTATCGCATTACTGATGCGTTTGTCGGCTCCTGCCAGTCCTGCTCCGAGTCCTGGTCGATGTGTGCCATGCACCAAATAATGTTTCAAGCATGTCATATACATCACGTATTTGTTGTCTCTGTCCTCCATACTCACCATGCCTCCTTAAAAACACGCAGAACTAAATAAATCGACGTACAACTGCTAATTCACATAAACTATACGACCGCGGATACTTCTGGCACGACTGTGAAAAACGTGACGTCACATCTCATCAAAGTGCCTACTGCGACTGCGCACGCATGCGCAGTATGCGTTTTGAGGAATCCTGGCACGGCTGAATCGGGGCCCGGGACACCGGGATCTCTCGATTGAGAGTCCGTCGCTCTACCCTGTGCACCATTGCGCACCACTTTGAGTCAAGCCATTAGTAAGTTTGAGAG
>OZ023206.1:26225383-26284053 GCA_963995525.1 Escarpia spicata | reverse complement strand
AGAGAGAGAGAGGTGTTTGACGAATGCTGTCCGACCTGTGGCGATTCTTCTTTTAATATTCTTGTCTTGTTTTTTGTCTCTGATACTGTATCGCTGTCCCATATACAAGTAGCTTTCAACGTTCTCTATCTGCGTGGTGTTGATAAGTTTTGGTGTCATTTTGTAGCATTATTTTTGTCTTCGAAATGTTCATCTTCAGACCTTGTTTTTCACTTTCGTCAGCTAGCATCTGCAGGATTTTTTTGTAGTTCTTGCGGTGTAATAGCGCATGTGCGTATGTCGTCGGCGAAGCGAAAATTACGTAAAACGTATTCTCCGTCTAACCTCATGCCTCATGTTTCCCAGGACAGTCTTCGGAATATGCTTTCGAGTGTTGCCATAAACAGCTTGGGCGATATGGTGTCACCCTGTTGTACTCCTCTCTTGATATTCATCTTGTTGCTCTTTTTGTGTAGGTGGACTCTCCCCGAACTGTAGTTCGATGTACACGTCTTCTATCCCCTGTTCTCGAAGGGAGGTCAGTATTGCTTGAGTTTGCACCGAGTCGAAATCTTTCTCGTAGTCGAGGAAAGCGATGCAGAACGGAATATTATATTCTCGGCACAACTCTTTCAGTTGGTTTACGACGTGTATGTTGTCTGTCGTTGAGTACCTGCTTCTGAATCATGCTTGCTCTCGTCTTTTGGGTTTAATCGAAAGTCTTGTCCAACGTATTCGTTAGTATCTTTTTGAGTAATTTGTGGATGTTTGGTAACAGAAATATCGGCCTGTAAGTCTTTCTTATTTCCCTTCTTTAAGATTATCACCATCTTTGCGTTCTTCCATGCGGTGGGTATTCGTCTTTCTAATAAGCATTTAGTATACAGCTTATCCAGTGTCTTCAAGATGATATCTTCTCCTGCTTTTAATAATTCAGTGATTATATGGTCGTTGCTTGATGTCTTCCCATTCTACATATTTCTTTGCGCTGCTTCCACCTCCCATGTTGTTATCTCTGGTACCTTTTTCGAGTTTGTGTGAATTATGGTATTCTGTTCCCTGTCGTATAGCTCGATGTAGAATTCATCTATTCGTTCCATGATCATATATTGGTTTGCTTTTCTCTACCTTGCTTGTCTGGAAGTGCAGTCAGTCTGACTCTGCACAGAGCCTGTGTTCTTCTGGATTTATTCAGGCTGTTTGATGCCGTAATCGTTTCTTGTATGATCTGTTGTTTGTACTACCTGATGTCCTCCTTCGCTTACTTTTTGATGGTTTTGCATATTTTTGCGTACTCTATTTGTTTGTCACTGTCGCCGTTATGCATCATTTCTCGTCGTTTCTTCATCAGTGCTCGTGTCGGAGACAATATTCTCGTCTTTATATGCCTGTTGGTTGCTTTGGCTACACTTGTCGCACTTAATTGGATCATCTCAGTGATGTATTCGCTGATAGTGTCGATGTTGTCTAGTTCTTGTAGTGTCTCGAATCGGTTTCGCAGTTCGAGTTGGAACTTTTCCCCTCCTAATTGTGTGGTATCTACCGTTGGTGGCCTCTTGTTTATCAACTTCTTCCATTCAGCCTTGACGTCCAGTTTGATGTTGTCCATTACCATTATGTGGACAATTCCGATGTTGACCTGGTTGATGACATTTACGTCAGTGACCATGTCTGGCTTGTTTTTCAGACGTGAGTTGTAGTCGAACAACGTAAGACGACATTCTTTGTTAGTTACGATGAAAAGAGACCCTTACATGTGGTTATTAGTTAATTGTATTTGTATGCATGTACTGGTTGTTATATATCCATACAGCTATTTAATACGTTACTGGCTGGCAAAAGTGTGATTTTGTTCAATGGTTAGTTCACGACCAATGCGCGGCAATGTTACACTTAACCCTCACTATATTGTCTTTCCTTTTCTTGTTTGGTCGTTGTTCGCCGTGGAATGGTACAGTTGGTGGCCGCTTTGTAAGGTAGTGAAGCATTCCTCTCTTCTGCTGACTTCTCCGATCCCGATCACATCCCATACCACTCTAAACACTCTGCCACTGCGCCCCATACACAATTTTAGATATTATCAAAAATGACTACAAACTGGCGTGGCCCATCAGAAGGCAGGCTGAGGCCGTCGCTCCGGTATCTCCATTGATCCATCGTCTCTTATGGTGTTAACATTGTGGAGCACAGGTCATGTATCCTAGTTATGGTCGAAGACAGATGAATTATGGACCTAGCCGCAGTCAACGTGTAATTTGTTGTGTCCTATATTCCTGTCGACGTGCTCTGATTCCTACAGTATCAGAAATAGTCCAAATCCTGCGGCTATTGATCTGCTTAAAATAACCATGTAGCTGGTTGGTATTTCTGAATAGAACTACTCTTCCGCTGTCCGAATCACCACGTCTTAATGTTCCCAAGCGATGCTCGAAAGTGTTAGATCTTGATGATTGCCGTTAAGTGTTAACACTAAAAGACGGGGTAGGGGCAAGTAGCAGTCCATTTAATCATCACTCCTCTACCAAACTACAGCATGTGAGGTACCATAGGAAATGCACTTTGACTATTGTTTTCCAAGGATGTTACTAATGATATGACATTATATTATTACGTCATACTGAACTATATTATAAACTACTCTACATTTTATTTCGTAGTTCAGATAGGTATTTCCGCCACAATGTTTTTCATGAAGACCGTAGCATTCAAATGTGAAACCCAGGTCTGTGCCTACGGAGAATGGGTTCCATCGTGCAGCTTTTGATAATTTATTACAACTAGTGTAATTAGTTAAATATGGGTGAGGGAGAGATGTTAGTCCATTTCATCAACACAAGAACAAATAATATATCAAATCAAGTATGTGTGGAAAGGTATTTAATACACTTTTAAAAGTTGCCATAATTCGTAGCAAATTACAGTGTAATGACGCCTTTATTACATCGGACGCTAGAACTTCGCTGCAACCCAGTGTGCCGCGGTACACCGGTAGAACAGCACTGACCTACACTACCGTATTTTATTAACCATACCAAACGACATTCAGCAATCATCGATCTTCCAAGAACAGTTAACCTTTGAACAAACGTGAATTGTAAGGTGTATAGGTTGTTGTAGTTATAAGAAAAGGAAACAGAGAATGTAGTAACGCGACAATTTCACTTGCCCTTGATGTACTCCGCACACCAGCGACTGGCATCGGTCGTTATTCGCCTGGCGCTCCTAGTATGTTATCGCGCATCATCGAACAAAGACGTATATGTCGAGCGGAAAATGCCACCAAACACCCATCTACTGGGATGTTTCCATCAATGGGTGATTCCTTAGCTCTAACTAAAATAAACCAAACCCAATCAAAATATCCGTCGAAGGGACAGTCCCCTATATTGGAGAAGAGTTATGATTGGATGATTAGTGCAATTCGCCGTTTACCAATAGTACGTGACAACATCACGCCAAACACACCGGCCTTCGATTATTGTTAAAGGCAGTCAGCCAGCTAGTAGATTAGCATTGCTTGACGTTGTAAACAACTTTCTAATTCTATTCTAATTAAACAGCATTACTCTGTGAAACATACAACAAACTTGCATTTTATTTTCGAAATTTGGACGGGATGCAGATGAAGTTGTTGGTCAGTTGCATTTACCCACATAAAAATAATTGTCGTGGTTAATTACGCAGTTTATAATATGTAAACATGTGAGCAGGGGCGTGTCCATAGAGGGTAGTCTGGGGGGCACAAAACCCTCCACTGGCAGCCGAACCAAAGACACTATTTTTTTTGCTTCCACACTGCCGTAATTATTTAAAGGTGCTCAATCACTTCGTTTGCCCATCGCCAATCCGGTTCTTTTATGTCCAGATGTGTAATGTGTGAATAGTTTAACTAGTGCGCACAGTCGGTTTAATAAACAAAAATGCGTACTTGTTTTTTAATCGTCAAAAAAAATATTTGTCGTTACAGCGGGTATCGCTGGCGAAAGCCGATTGCGCTGTCTGCGCCACTTCGGTCATGTGGTTTACGCGAGATCGGCATCCCAGGCATTCGAAAACAATAACAACACACACGTGCTTTAACGTATCAAGATGAAGATTATAATTCCAAAGTGGTTGTACGAAGGTACGCATTACACTGTCGCAGTTAGCAACAAGAACGCGTAGTCGTGTATTAATTCAACGAGAATTGCAACTTGCGAACGTCTACACTTGACTCGAGTCGAGCCTGTCGAGGCCGACTTTAAGTTTAATTAAGTTCTAACTCAAAAGTCTAAGTCTAAGACAGTCACCATATCTGCCAGAGATTCAGTCAGAGAGTGACAACGAGCATAATATTTCATATGTATTGTATTTGGTTACGCAGGATGTTGTTAATAAGCTGTTATTCCGACAATACATATTGAGAGTAGATGACGTGAGGGTGCGAAATGACAAGTAACATTGCTTTGGCAGCAGGCCCGTGCTGTTCGTGCGAGTAACTTAGTCAGGGAGCATCCGTAATTTCGTGCAACAGAACGTCAAACACGGGAGTATTATGTTGGTGATCGTAATTATTAAAACATTTTTTGCGACTCATATTTTTATACTATTACTGCAGAATATTGTTGATTTGCATTGTATTTTATGCAAAATAATTTAGATTTTTATATGACAAGCATGATGGTGAAGATTTTATTCAATATAAAATTGTAAACGTGTAAATACATGAAATATCAATACATTTAGAGTACACCATATATAAGGATTAGACAAGAAAATGCACGCACTTGTCTCCATTGTGGTCCTTGATGCCTGGCTATAGTGTATGTAACGCATTGATTGGTATCCTGTGACACCTTTCAACTGACATATGCCGGCTATTCTTATGTATTTACCAATATATGTATATATTCTCACCACAGCAATATATGAATACATAATAATATACGTAACTTGAATTATGATATTGCTAGAGACCACACTGCAACCCATGAATGAGAATGAGAGGAGGGGCTAGAGGCGGTCACCCGGGCCAGGCAGACACAGGGATGATACATAGTCTGCGGCAGGCCCACATGTGATAAATCCAGGTAATTTCAAATTTATAACAATCAACCACGTATAAGTTATCAACAAATTTTAATGTGCACATTTAAATATACCACATTTGTTTTCATACACATTTTAATAATAACATATTGGGTATAGAAAACTAGATTGACTTCTGCACTTGTATATTATACCCACAAGTGTATCAACACAGACATATTAATACACCTTTAAGCAGTATGTAGCATATGGCGATGACTCTGAAATAAGTTTATAAAATAAATTAGTCATTCTTGAAGAAGGTAGACATACGTATTATGAACCTTTGAATACTTGACGAGGAAAATATATTGTTAGCATCACAATAACACCTCATTCTGTCATTTCCAACATTCACCTTGACCATTCAACCTCAGGCTTAAAATGTCAAACTTGAATATGTATAGTAGTTACACATGGCAGACACTGACATGAATTTGTATACTGAAAACAAAACAAAAAATATAAATGTGCTTTACTGATGCTTTAGTGATTAACATAATTCAAATCAGTCTATAATATTGACCATCAGGCGTCACTGTAATGAAATTGAACAATCTTAAATTCATGTAATGACAATGAACACCTAGTAAAGACAAATAGTTAAAATTGTTCACCGTTTTGAAAAATTGCATATTCCACTAATGTCTGCATGCTGTATCAAGCCACCCTTCCCTGGAACAACCCTAGTAAACACTGATTGTTCCTAAGATATCAACATGTATAGATGCAGCTGTAGTAGAACATTTCTTGCTGCCTTTTTTCTTGTGAAATGCTGTAGGTCATACATGAAACATTATTATATACTGATTATGATAATGAACACTCCATAATTATTTAATCCCAACACTACTATGATGCCTGTTTTTGTTTACTGAATATATGCTTTTTATAGGAGATTGAACTAGTGTGCTTAGAACCACTAGCTCTCCAAGTTAATATGGCATACTGGGCAGTTGTATTTGTCCAGGATCTCGGACAAGATTCGACAGCCATGCAACATGCTGCATATTAACAGTTTGTCATATGAATGTCCACTGAGTGATCCCAATTGTGTCGTGTTGAATCCGTGACAGATTCCCCTGTGCCGATGGGGTGTACACTGGCTTCCAGGTCAGTTAGCTTGACTGACTGGAAACCAATGTAGAATGCAGGTTGCTCGACATAAGAATGTGGTGACGCCTGACTAGCTCTGCAGTTGGTGATATAACGATGGGTGCCTGGGTCTGCAGATATGGCAACAACTTTCGATGCTGTCAGACAGGTTCAGTGTCGAGCATTCTTCGGTGAACTGCATCGGTTTAGATATCGATGACATCACTGTATGTTTTCGCTGTCTTTGATGGTACTGCATACCAGCTTCCTGACTTTTAGCTGTACGTCTGCATCTACCTATACCAGAGACTAAGTGACAATTAGGATGGCTCTGACATGTATGATATTTTTATATGTGACGACACATTTTTCAAAAGTCAATAATACAAGGTATTTGTATACAATTCAACTATAACTTTTAGCAGTGTCCTTGAAAAAATATAGTAATTATCCAGAATTGTTACAGTGGTAGGGTTTCATTGTCTTTGTGTTGCTGATAGTCAGTGGCAACCAGCTGAGTTCTTTCAACATACACCAGGCACAAGTTTGTGAGGAAGTAATGAAAGCCTTTTCACATTTTTCAACAACAATCTGACAGCAGCATTTTACTTGTTTAAATTCTCTATGTATCACGAGGACTGTTATATATTTGTCATGCCATGTATCATTTTTCTAAATTATTCTTTTTTATAACTGTTTTATATTTTCATAAATAATTTACATTCATTTTTATTTTGCATGATAATTAAACAACACTTGAGTAAGTTTAGTTCTGATATGGTGTAGTATCCAGTCCTCAGGATTACTCAAAGTGCTTTAAACTTTACTCCCTGGCAGACCTGTTAAATCAAAAACATCACCTTGACTTATGTGGGAAGAATTCAGCCACACTGAAATTAATATGCGAAGATTATTCATACAAAAATATCCACCGTCTGTAGCCGGTACTCTTCATACAGCTGAGTAAACTGGAGCAATGTAGCATGTAGCGATTGTACATCTAATTCTCAGTCACATGGCAATGACCCTGTCTAATCTAGTCACTATTTTTGTGAGTTGTAAACATAACAAGTATTGCACATACTACAACAGTTTTGAATTTTATATCATATTGATGTTTTTAACAAAAAATCATACATGTAATATAGTTATTTTTATTTGATATGTACATATTCAAACATCTTCCTAAATAATTTTTTTACATTTTATGGGCATTAAATATTACAATTTCTTGTTAAATACACATAATTGTTTAGCTAGTAATTTTGTGAGTTGTAAACATACAACTAGCATTTGATATCACATGTACTAGTGTTGTTTTTTTGTAGAAAGAATTGTGATAAAAGTAACTGTTTGTTTTGTTATATGTACCTGTGAAATTTTTTCAACCTCTTAATTTTTGTTTCTATTGTTGCTTTGCATTTTATGTGTATGTGATATTAACAATTATTACATTATACACATCAAGTGCAATGATTGTACCTGTAGTTGTATTGTGCTTTTCATAATTTTGTAGTCATGATCTCATCAACTAGTTTCAATAAAATGTTTTTAATTTACATTGTCTTTACTTTAAGTCACATGCATTTCTAACAACAATATGCAATTTAACGAGGACACCCATTCCTGCAAAATCCTAATGCAGACAACCAAAACTATCACATACAGGGGTGGATCCAGAAATCAAGTCTGGGGGGCACAAAAACCTCCACCGGCGGCTGAACCAAATGGTGTAGTCTAAATTGTGTCGCTATCGAGCCGGTATAACTATAGCTTCAGCCGCTCTGCTGTCTCAGCTGGAGTGGTGAATCGGAAGGCGGGAGGCGGGGGGGGGGGGGGGTGCTGTTGAAACATTTTCAAAGATGGTGTAACTGTACCCAAATAAGATTGGTCAGAAAAAATATAATTGTAAAAACAACCAAACACATATGTTTGCATATCTTCCAAATGTTATGCTATGATGTATGTATATATATATACAGCTGTATATATCACGTTTGCATACCAGCTGCAATTAATACTTACGTTTACTTACTGTCCTGAGCTGCATCCAGCCTCAGCAAGTGACTGGACACCCGACAGTGAGCTGCTATGACCGCTGATGCTCGATAGAGCCACCACAGATCTTGTCATATGTGATGGCTGCAGTGGTGTCGAGGTAGTTCACGCCTTTGTGTTGAAGCTGTCAAACAAAGTCATGAATTGGAATATGGAACGAGTCAGATTATTTGTGAAGGTGAACATGGTTTGACAACACTACTACATGTAAATATATAAAATATTATATAATATTATATATGTATGTATATGTAAATATATGTGTGTGTACATGTGGTGTGTAACTTGCAAACGTTTTAATTTCATTAATAGGTAAACATATTTTGCACGATAATTTGCCCAATGGTCATTTGAGTGCCCAGCACTCAAATGTGAAAAGGTCATTTGCCCAGTTATAAAAAAATTACAATAAATTATATGAGAGTGGCAAAATCATTATTGTATATATTGTAAAACTGTAGTATATAACAAACAAATATACAATTTACAAGTGTCATAGCCAACAATGTGATTTTTTTTTATTGTGCACCATCCAATTGCCAGCATAATTAACTACCTGTAAGTGCAGGTAGGACGTAGGTGGGATGGAAAGGAGGTCACAGGAAATAAGAGTCTCCCAACCTTATGTATTATTAAAATAATTCCACACATTGTATGTTTAAACAGGACAAATTAAGTTATTTTGTTTTCTGAACACACACACACACACACACTAAAATATACATTCAAAGATACAAATCGGTAACTGAACATAAGCATCTTGTGCTGTGCAAGCCAGCAGGTGATTATAGAGATAAAATATCAAGTAACGTAACATTAACATTGAAGCAGTTGCAGCCTTTAGCAGATCTGTGCGCCAGCGTAGGCATAATTATTATGAAATGACAATCACTGAGGCTTGGCTATATTGTGTCACGTATATTTACTTGCATTGTATATATACATTTATGTTTGCAATACAAACATTCCAAATTAAATAAAAAGAAAATTAAGTTGAACAAATGAACTGCAAATGAAATGTGCTATGTAGTTGACAGTTTGATAACCACCCTATCATACAAAGATGGAATAAATGTACACACATTAAACTGGTCAAACCAGAACATAACAGTACATTAATACCATTACTTAAACTGACATTGGTTGTAATGGTTCAGAGCTGCACCCAGCCTTAGGAAGAGACTGAATACCTGACAGTGAGCTGGTTTTACTGCGACCACTGATACTAGATAAAGCCAATGCAGCGGTTTATGGCTGGATTGGTGTGGACGTCATTTGCATATATTTGTGGTGAAACTCAAGTGAAGGCATGAAGTGGAATGGCCAAAATTGGCTAAATTTGACATTATTTACTAGTACTACTACCCCTCAAAATGGACAGCGTAGTATAACACGTCAAAATAATATCCAGGCTATTTAAATAACTTTCAGAAATAACAAAATAAATTGTCCTCCTATGTTCATACATACATACACTATCAATGTGTATACATATTCCACACTTTTCAGAGATATATGTAACTTTTCTTTATATACATACTTCTATACATACTACATGCAGTTTAGGGCGTTTACCCCCTGGTAACATATGTAGACTATTACGGTCACAATATACATATAAATGTTTAGCATTATCTACAGAAATAATAAATTATTAGTACTCTTTAAATTTACATAATACAAGATTATTAAATTTATATTTTATTACAATCAGCATTCAATGTTGTACATCACACATGGACAAACAGTAAATAAGTGTTATTTTGTATTCTACGTTACTGAAGGCAAGTAAAGATATATTTATATCATACAAAACATGGTAGTCAAACTTATAGTATCATACAGCTATTGAGTAGGCATAGGTAAAGGTCATTTGGTAGCTGTGTTTTACTGGGTATTATGTGATTCCTGGGGTGATTGTCACTGATCTGCTGTCAGTAAATGTAACTAGCTTTGATGATAAAAGTGCACACTACAAGCAGCCAGTGACTCAAGTTTATGTATATTAATTTGCGATGGAACACCATGGATTGATGGTACGTCGTCGTCGATGAAACGTCTCAGAACGTCGATGGAGCGGATTTTAAGTTCATCTACCATTCGGTCTGTGCTTCGCATGAGATTGATACTTCGCACATAGTTAACTATTGATATAATATAACATGTCCATCAATATAAAGTCATAATATCTAAAATAATGTATATTCATGTGCGATGGAACGTCGCGGAACGTCGATCGAAGATGGAATTAAGATGGCGGACGATGACAGCTTTGTTTTGGCTGTTCCATCTATTGAACACACAGTCGTGTGTGTGATTTGTGTGTGTGCTTGCTGATAAAATTCAATATTACTAACCTGTCCAGAAGAAACTTGGTAAATGCTGCATCACTTTTCACGCCAGCCGTTTCTTTCGTTCGGTTTCACAAATCCATAACCTTTCCAATATACACCTTTGTACGCGGATACTCTCTTTGTCTTTCCGCTCTCACCCTCTTTTTAGCCGAGTCGATGACATATATCCGTGAGAGTCCCTTCGTCGCAGATAAAATTATCGAGCTATCACTTGTACGAAAAATGGATGGCGACTCGTAAATACGCAATGTTGACTGAATCCAGGCACCGAAAGGTGGGGGTCAAAGGCCGATGTCGCCGCATATTTCCGTTCATGTGACTATTACACGAGAGGTCTATCTCAGACCACATCCAAGTTCAAATATGTGTCTTGATATTCGGTTAGGACTAATCAAAAATCATTTTATGTTTGTCTGTTAATTTAACTAAAACGAAGTAAAACATACATACAAATGAACCAGTATATCAATAATACTTGATGCGTTTACGTTTCGTGAAATTAGTCTGACACGTGAGGAGCATAAAAATCGAAATGATTGAGCACCTTTAACTAGGTGGCAACTCTCATGGCATAACATTCAGAAGGGCCATTCAGAGCCAGACTATCGTTCTGGCGAAGTCACGCAGCCAGGAGAGAGTCGGTGAAGCGAGACTATATGAACACCTGACCTGCCGCCAACCACTGATCTAGTGAGTGATTTCATAGGCTGAGCTTAAATTCAGAGTTTCGCAAAGCGATCAGCCAAGGGGTACTGCTGGCTGGCACAGCCGTAATCATCAGCAGCGACCCCTGGCGCGCGAGGATGACCCGCCTCAGCGTACTGAGTATTAATTGTCTCAGGCTCATTCTGCACACGAGCCAAACATCGCTGTCTATATGCCCGTATTGCTGTGTGATTTTGACAGAAATGCTAACTTAAAACCTCACCTTTCAATGTCCAGTTTATTTTCCTCGAACAAATTAATCACCACTAATACAGTACAAAAATACATTAAAACACAATAGAAAATATTCTAGTCAAACTATCCTCGATTCTTAAAACATATCATTTTCAAAGTTTGATAAACAAAATTAGCATTACATAATTATTCATACAACTACTGTAGATTGTTCTAAATGAAGTACCATTTTTATGCTCATGATCTATGGAATCAAAAATATACAAAGCTTTATTTCACAATGTTGCGCCTTTATACCCACTTCGCTGTGGTGGCAGGTCACAGATCTGTAAGTACGACTTGGTCTCTCCTAGCTCGATAGAATGTCGAGCTGCCGCACGGAATGGGGACAGAGCGTTGGCCAAGAAAGCATCACGCGACGTCCGCATCAGCAACCTGTTGGGATTTTTCATCAGGCCTGATCATTCTCATCATCGTCATAATCATTGAACTGTATATGTTTAACGTGCGCTTTAACTGGCAATGATTGCTGCATCACACAGAGTCAGCCACAATGGTAATTTTTAACTGGTCATTCGCTAATGAGACCAATGGACTCTCAATCGAGACAATCCGTTTTCGAATCCTGTGCTGCTGTGTGGAACCTTGGGCAAGTTCGTTCACTCTACGTTGCTCCAGTTCATTCAGCTGAATGAGTACCTGGTTAAAGACAGTGGTGGACATTTGTGTACAAATATATATCTTCACACATTAACTGCAGCGTTGCTGATTGTTTCCCAGAGAAGTCGAGATGGCGAACGATTGAACAGGTCTGCCAGGGAGTAAAATATAAAGCATGTTGAGCAGTCCTGTTATATATATATATATATATATATATATCTATATGTATATATGTATGTATACACACACACACATATATATATATATATATATATGAACTTACTTTTTTCCTAAATGTGGGAAATGTGTTTGTACGGGGATGTACGGTGTGTGGGTGTTTTTGGACCATGGAATATGATTGATGGTTCTACGATAACAAAATCAGAATGTGTACCTTTAATGTACATAACGTGGTGATATCTAAACACACAAATATATAGTATAAACAGTAACAGTTAGCAATATATTTACTAGTTATTTCTAACAAAGACAACTTGTTGTAACAATCATACATCGCATTATATAGAATGAGGTATGTCGGGTTTAGTTACACGTGTATCAATTTACGCCTAATAGTGACTGTACAACCATTTCCTTGGAGCGCTGTGACGAAACTGGTTGGAATTTTGTATAATTAACAATGTATGTATGTATGCATGCATGTATGTATGTATGCATTCATGCAAGCATGTATGTATGTATGTATGTTTGCATGTATGTATGAATGTATGTAAGTATGTATGTATGTATGTATGTATGCGTGTGTGTGTGTGCGCGCGCGTGTGTGTATATGTATGTATGTATGCATGCATGTATGTATGTATGCATGCATGCATGTGTGTATGTATGTATGTATTTATGTATGTGTGTGTGTGTGTGCGCGTGTGCGCATGTGTGCGTGTGTATATGTATGTATGTATGTATGCATGCATGTATGTATGTATGTATGTATGCATGTATGTATGTATGTATGTATGTATGTATGTCTCTGTCAGTCAACGACAAGTTTCATATTTATATTTATTTTCACTGGCATAAATACCACATAGAATGGACCTACAGCTTTTATTGTCTCTTCCGAAAGACACAGGCAACATGAGGTGAACAAAATTGCATAGGTTTCGTAACGGCGGCCGGTAGAATCGTACCATCGTCCCTTCGATCAGCAGGCCGGCGCACTACCGCGCGGCCACCGCTCCCCACTAACATGTGAAATAGCGTAGCAGTCATACGTTGTGTACATATGTTATATGAAGACCATTCGATCAATTCTAAATGTTTACATCAATTCTAATACGTTAACAATGCCATAATCTCATGAGTCAGTCAATCAGTTAAACAACCCGTAAACGTAACACTCTCATAACGTGCACTGTGTCGCCACATTCGTGATTTTATATGGTAATTATGAATATCGATAGAAAATCAATCAAGCGATCAATCAATCAAAAGCGTTATTCAAACAAAAACAAGACAATTTACATATTAAATGCAAAACAGTTTGATACAGCACAAGCAACAAATATGACATTACATAACATAACAGTACAATATATATATATATATATCGTCCGGACGGCATACACCATATGTCTCTTGCAGAGTGAATCATATATATATATATATATACATATATATATATATAATGTATATACTTGTATACTTATGGCGCGTACAAGTGTGCCGCCCCGACGATAAGCGAATATCCGGATACTATCACTGATCCTGCGAAACAGTTACTACGATAACTATTACGCCCGCGATGACTGCTACTATAACGAAAATTATTCCAGTCATGACAAGGCATCTTGTCTGCCGTGATGTTTTCTCTGCCAGTTGCCGATTCCCCATCGCCGCAGCAAGGCGACACTCACGCGAACTGGGAACAGAAAGAAAACGGCTGCACCAGTCGTAGGTCCATCGTCCATTAGTTATAATAAAAGTTATTTGTGAACATCTTTAGAATCCCGCCACCTCTTGTAACGCTTTGTAAAGCTGATATTGTTTGTATTGATTATTTTACAGGCAAAATATAACTCTACACATGTCATAAAAAGAATGCACCTGGTACACCGTCATTGGAAAAATGTTGAAAACTACCAAAACTTGGTTGAACAAAATTAATGCTCTGTCAATCTGATATCAACAGCTCAACGAATGACCATTTCAAAATTCGTTACGCAACGCTTACCCACAGAGCCATGTAACGCTTCGTAACGTTTACCTGTAAGCTTCTAAACCACAAGCGTGTCGTACTTGATGGACGATTCAATAGTATTAGTGCGTTCATATTGGCAATAATGGCTGCATTCCTCTAAATGGTAACACCACATTTGAGATCAGCCTATTTGAAGTTGTAGTTAATTATCAACAAACAACCTCACTTCTCACAATGTGTTTCTGCCTGAAACCATGTTGCGAGTTATGTCACAACATATTTTCACCTTGATGTGGGCGGACATGTGTAACCATGACGGTGGTTATTAAAATGGAACAAACTATTATAACAAATTTCTAATACGTTAACAATGCCATCATCTCATGAATGTTTTGTAACCACAGGCAGTTCTTTCCTTGCGCAATCAGGTTTAAAAAAATCCAACTGCGCTCAAGTCAGGCTCCCAAAACCCTCCATTTGACACTCCATGAGACTCCCCAAAACACTCCAACTGCACCCTCCGAGGCTCCAAAATGGTTAAGCTGCTCCCTCGTTGAGGCGCCAAAAATCTCCAACTGCATCCTTCTCTTAGAAGCTTCCAAGAAACGTGCACCTCCACCCCACTGAGTCTACCTACCCCCCCCCCCAAATAAACCTTAAGGCTCCCAACAATAATTATGATGTGTATATATGTCGAGGGTTAAAAAAAGAATAAAATACAATCTTAGTTTACTCAAACCTTTCGAAAGACCAGCTAATTACATTTAGTTTCTAATATTTGCAAGAGACAAAATTGTGCGAATGTCGCTAAAGTCAGAAGGCATGGAGCGTAAAGAAGCAGATAGTCGACATGATAGAGACAAAAACGTGAAGCAAAAAATAAGATGTAAAATAGATTAAGCAGGAGAACAAAACCAGAAGAAGATTGCCGCACGGTGACCAGAAGTACAACTGGAATAGCTTTGGCAAATTCGGCTGTAGTATCATAAGAAGAGATGACAGAATATATCTAACCATATGCTAAACGCCAGCAAGATGAATACCAAATACCTTGCTGAACATTCTTCAGGATAACTCATTTCTATGCAAATTAGTTTTTTTAAGCATATTCGATATGTGTATTTTTTACCTTGTAGAGGCTTTTCGATATGACACACTAACTTTTTCAGTTCATGTGACGTATGACGTCATCGTACATGTGAGATAGTTTGTAATTCCCCTCGTCTCGATCGATTGCTGTCCTGGCTTTTCTGATCCATGTGGCTTCTTTTATTTGCCGTGTTTTTGTTGACTTCCTTGTCCACTATATTCGCTCCCTCCCTGTGTATGAAATGATGTTGTTGCGTGGATGCGTTTATTGACAGTCGACACTGCTACGACTACGAACTACCTCACATGTACAATGACGTCATACGTCACATATACTGAAGAAGTTGGTGTGTCACATCGAAAAGCCTCTAAACGGTGAAAATTCACGTAATGGGTACGTTTAAAAGAATTAATTTGCATAGAAATGTATTATCCTGAAGAATGGTCAGCAACCTGAGAAGAAAGTATCGACAAAATAGTGTCAACGAGAGTATGAACGAGAAAACAATATGGCGACATCAACAGAAGATTCAGTCCCATGAAGCGAAGAGAGAAATATCTACATAACTGGATCTGACCGGATAAGAACAGTGTGTAATAAATATGTCCAAATAAAAAACTGTCCGAGGATCAGAACAATGTATCAGCGAAGGGAATAAACTACGCGGTAACACCGGAAAAAGTCCCGACCGAAGAGTTCATTGTAGTGGCATAACAAGCAACATGGATCTTGCCACAATATCAAAAAGACAAACTTCGTGCAGACATCGCGGGAGTTTTGAAGGCAGCTAAGTCTCCAAAACCGAATATAACCAGACAGGAAAGAACTGCTCTAGAAGAACTACAGAATGAAAAATCAATCACCATACTCCCTGCGGACAAATGGAAGGCCACAGTCGTCATGGAAACGAAAGAATACCAGGAGAGAATTGGGAAATACTAAACGACCAATGTAAACATTAAATAGTATCAGTCCAAGGACCGACCCTTGTGGAACACCGGTCTTCATGACACTGATCTCCGATGTTTCTTTTTTGACGCGTACAACAGGCGTTCGGCCATGCAGGTAGGACGCTAGCCAAGCATGTGCAGCAGCAAGGTAGTAGCACCAGAAGTACACCTCGACATGCATCAGTCGACTGCGCCAGATCGATGTGGATGCGCCGAAGCGCTGTCTCGGCGCTACGACGGGGGCGATATGTGCTCTGGTAGACTGGATATACGCCGTTTCCCTCGAGGAAGGAAGTGTTGTAGTTGTCATTCTATGAAGCGCTCTCCTGGCTTCGATACAAACGATATGTTAGATATGGGACGATAGTTAGAGAGTACATTGACGTCATAGTTATGTTTCTTCAATACTGGTTTCACAACAGCATGCTTCATCGCCTGTGGAACCACGGAAGAAGATATAGACGCATTGATTGTACGTGCCACCATCGGAAAGAGAGCATCAAGATGTATCTTGAGGAGCGACAATGAGAGTGGGTCAAGTTCGCATGACTTGGCAGCGGATGCCAACACTATTTATTTGACATATGTCGGCGACGCAGCCTCAACGTACATCAGTGGAGACATGACATATGTTGCTAGGTCGACAACTGGCTGTCGAGGCAGATTGCACAGGAGCGCGCATCAATCTTCTCGGTGAAGCTTCTCAGAAAGCTAGACGCAAGTTTAGGGTCGGTTGCATGAGACCCATCAGGTAGCGACTTCTGCATATCCGTCGCTGCTATGATCTCGGACTGGTAATACTGCGACCGTGCCTTCCGATAAGTGTTGCGCATATCCGTGTATATTTGATGACGGACTGTTCAGACCAGATCATCGCCAGTGGCTTTCAGCACGGCGTAATGCACGTTTCACATCGACAAGCTCGCCGGTATGCAATGGAGTCATCGGCCACACCGTGATAGTCCGTGTGACGAATGGAGCATGGTAATCTTCGACAGTGCGTAGAGGTGAGTCATACCAAGCGAGAATGACTACCGGGTCCAAATCAGAATCACGGAAATCAGAAGCCGCCAGATCAGCTGCAAACCCATTGTTATCGATCGCTGTTTCAGACCCTTTGGTTTGGGTTGGTGCAGTTTACATTCAAATGAATACCTGACTTCAACAACAGCCCAACTCCACTAGTTTGGCGGTATTGAGTTGAATACGTCATGGTGACCAGCTTTCAAGTAACTGACATGAAAAGCTACCCAATTCAATTGCGGAGGCCGCTGTGGCGCCGCCGTCAAATAACGTCTTACTTCAACATTGGCCCAAATCCATGGAGTTGGGACGTTGTTGAACTCAGACTGCAGAATCCGCTAGATGACGTCACGTCACAAATTCGAAGAATGTTATCAAGCCCGCAGTGACGGGTGGCATGGTACTGAACAACAAAGGCCACTTTAACAGGCTTTTCGCGATTATGAATGATTCCGCTTCACAAGCGGTGACAAACTACATGTGTATGCTTCAAAATTAATGTCTGCCGTTATTAAGTCACCATTCGCACTCTTGAAGCCAAATGCTGTACCAACCTTCCCAACAGCGCCATACTACACAAGTATGGTACCAGTAAAGAAAGATAAACTTGACGATGTAAAGTCGCTCTCAAAGTATCTCAGTCAACCCACCATTAATTATATCAACAACATTCCCGAACAACTTGAGGAGGTGATGATGAGGAGGAGGAGCGCGATGATTTGTGACTCACTCATCACCCTCGCCAGACTTGCGACTCGCTTATCTAACCTGTCGATATCGACACTAGTTCTGTGCATCTTGACGCCAAGTACTTAGGTTGCTTTTATGCTTCGGTTTCACCAGACATATTTGTTTGAATATATAATTCGTGTTCTGAAGTAATGAAAATATATTCACTCGTAATCGGATATTTTTGTATCGCCTGCTAGAACAAATCTATTATAGTGATGCATTTTGTGTGTGGTGTGTGCATGTGTGTATATGTGTATCTGTGTATCTGTGTATGTGCGCCTGTATGTGCGTCTGTGTCTGTCCACAACAGCCGGGCACCAAAAATCTAAACTAAAATTAAATGTCAAGTATCTTATTTCAACAATAGCCCAATTCCGTGACATTTAACCTCAGTCGAGCTCTAAACTATGACACTTACATAACTGAAAAATGGTCACAGTATGCATACTATTATCGTTAACAACCACAGAGAACATGGTGTTGTTTGGACATTGAATCCTGAAATGAAATAATGTTTAGCCTCCTACAAAAAATTACTGTCGGTGGAATTGAGCTATTGTTGAAGTCAAGTATTCAATTGCAGTGGTCGGTGATTATATTCATCGGCATAACTTCGGTGGCGATAATGTCTGACGTCTCCGATGTGATAACAAGACCCAGTGTGTTGCCACGCTCATGGTTTGAACCTCTGACATGTTGTGCAAAGCCAGAAGTCTCCAGCAAATCAGCCATGTTCTATGCGTCAGTACATGTTGGATAGCCATATTGCGTGTTAAAATTGTCACACACGATACCGATACACGATGGCGGTCAATAGACGACTATGGCGCGCGTGGTGCAGCCGATACGGATGTTCCTCAAAATAACGTGAAACGCCTCACTGGCATGTGTGTTAACTTCGGAACGCGAAACGAGTTGCAATGTTTTCTGAAACAGAACTCCTACACCACCTCCACGACGAGCCCCACTACGCGGCTAATGGACTAACTTGAAGCCCCTGGTAATTGGCCTGGATCGTCGTCGTATTCCGGCTGTAGTGCCACGTCATGTTGGTGGGCGACATAAATTTAGTCTTTCAATTGTTGCCTTCAACGGGTGACTAGGCGGCTGCATGCATCTCCTTAAATTAAGCAGCAATGTTTTGCACAGCGACATGCTTCAGCGATCGCTTCCTCGGGCAGGCAATTTTCCGGTCCGGTGCGCAAGCAGCTTTGTAGCGTGTAAAGTTCAAACCAATTGATAGCCGCAGTCACGCGTCAGGAGACCTTGCACTTGTGTTCGTTGAACATTCACGATTGGTGATACAAAGCATGAAGACTATCCAGAAACTAATCGCGATGATAAATGAAGATAGTAGTCAGACCGATAGCAGCCACATGTACTCATAACTCAGAACTCAGAATCAATGTATTTGACCTATAAATACGATACATGTAGGTGCTTATAGGGGTGCGAAACTATGGGACACTATCCCGGAATCTATACAGAATGCCAATAGTGTAGATACCTTTAAAACAGTCTTTTTAAAATTTCTCAAGAAGGATGTATACAATTGTTTGCACTTTTCAATTGATATGCCTGAATAAGTTTTTATTTAAAATGACGAATTGTTTTAATTTATTCATCTTGATCTTATTGACTATTATTATTGACTTTAATCTTTCTAGAATTGGTAAATGTATTCATGATGTTGTTTTATTTGTAGTGTAATATTAATCATTTATTATTTAATTTATTTTCATTTATTTAATTTACTATATTATTTAAATTTTTATTGTTGTGAATTGTATATTTTATAAAAGCTGTGTAAATGTTGATGTAAGAATGTAGTGTGAGATGGCCCATTGAAAATCACGATATAACGTGACATGGTCACCATCATTAAATAAAGCTTTTACTACTTACTACTACTACATGTATAATGAATAACGTAAGTAATATATAAAGTCGGGAGACTCCCATTAAGATATATAATATCGCTAGCACAGGAGCCACCCCATAAATATAAACAACAACAACATTTACTTGACACAAAACATAATAGCATATGACTTGTTTTTTTTAGTTAATAAGTACTCAATGTATCAACATACAAACATATTACAAGGACTGATTATATGTACTCGTGTACACATTGACATACATATGGATACTTAGGTATACATTTCAATACGTATTACGAATTAGAAGTAAAGCAATTACGAATACGACAACTGGATTCATAATTTAAAATAGAAAGGTTTTGTGTATGTTGAAAACCTATATAAACTGTGGGTGTAAATGTTATTAATGATAATACTTGGTGTATTGTTAACTTTGTCAACTATGTTGTGTATAATGCATTTGTTGGCAAAGTCATGTTTGAGTCTGGACATATACAGATTATTTCTTTCACGTGTGCTGTGCTGCTGAATATCATAGATGTGTGTGTTTTGAAAAAACATTGAAGCAGTAAGGTAAAAGATTGTTAATTAATTTATATTAAAATTATAATTGTTGGATTTTAGAAACGTCATCCAACTAGAGTAATTGAAGTCTTTTAAAAATAGGACTTGTGTGAGCATTGTATTTACTCAAGGATATTATTCGTATTGCTTTTTTCTGTAATTTGAAAATTCGATGTGCCTGATGACCCACAAAAGTAAGCCATAATTTATACGAGGGAGAATAAGAGCATTGTACATAATATATAATGTATTAGGTGGTCAAAAATGTTATTTGCTATTTTGTTTGTATGACCAGTTTAGATGCTTATTTATTGTGATGCCTAAATTAAATCATTTACACATTCAATGTATGCCCCATATATTTGTAATACAGGGTATTCTACTTTCGTTTGAGGCATATGATAAATCATGAATTTAGTCTTTTTGGCATTTAGTGAGAGTTTATTAACTTTCAACCAATTGCTACTCTTTGTTAGTTCTTTGTTAATATTTGAACAAATCTGGAAATTGTTCTTTCTTTTGACTTTTCTGAATAATTTCTTTAATTCAACACCTCGTCTTTTTAACATCATGCTTATGTTTTGCCAAACTGGATTGATAATGCATTTGCTTAGCTAATCTAATATTACTTTTAAGATTTTTTTTATAAATATGTCAGTCAGTTTTAAGTTTATGATAATGCTCTGTATTTTTTTTGACTTTGCTTCATTCTCGAATACAATTTTTTTCAAAATTTTATCAACATAATAATGTCCTTGGTAATCCAATGAGTTTTCTTATGTTCATATTTGTTAAATTTAATAGTATAAATTTATCTTTAGTTGCTGTAACAATTTCATCGAGGATATTGTAGTTTTCATTCGGATCCGCAAGAGTTTATCATAAATATTTGAGTTTATTATTTCAATTTTTAATTTATTGAGTGAGTCAGGATGTTCTTGTTTTATTCGTATAAACATTGGTATCGCACTAGTGATTCGACATAGTCCAGACGTAGAAAGTACGGAAAGTGATCAGAAATATTTCTCGCTAAAATACCAGCTGAGGATTTGAAGAATCCTTTTGACAAATAGCATAACAAATTATCAATGAGTGTTCCATAATATTCTAAAAGTCGTGTTGGCATAGTAAGTTTAGGGAAGAAACCATGTGAAACGATTATGTCAAAATATTAATATATTATAGGTTATAGGCATTTGATGCAAATTGGTTTGTAAATATACGGTAATTTTCAGTTCTATATCTAGGTGGTCTATATATATTTCCAACAATTATTGTTTTTTTCATAGCACAATATGTTATTTCAACTAGGTGACCTTCCCAAGTATCTGTATTAGCATGAATATTTACAGATTTGTAAATGTATTTGTTGCCTAGGTAGATTGCCAAGCCAGCATGTGCACTACAGATTTTGTCTTGTGTATTAATGTATACCTATCTATTTGAAATAAAGAAGTATCAGCCTCTTCATCGAGCCATGTTTCCTGTAAAAATAGAGCACTAATCTGACAGCCACTACTTCTGAATGTCTCTAGCTTCATTTTAATTTCGTAATTTTTTGCATTTAAACTCTGACAGTTTAGGCTTAGCTCAATAAATTTGCTTTGCTTGTTCGTTAAATGGTTTATTACATTATCATCGTCAAAGTATGGTGAATGTTGAAATGGTTCAATATCCCCATCTTCATTAATTTAATCCGTTTTTATTATATGATAGAGAATTGTTTTCTCTAGACCACCAAATTGCGCAAAAAAATAATTGTTATCAATCATATTGGAAAACTGAATAAACAATAGTGCTCTATGTTTACAGGACATATCATATAAATATAAACTAGACGTTGTGAAAGAGCTGCACAAGCTGTACCATGAGCATAATACAACTACATTTTGTAAAAGAAAATATTACGAATATTCCCCATGCATATATAACACAGTGCACTTATTGCATAAGCACAAAATATGTGACAATAAATTACAGCGTATGTGCTGCCACAACATGAGCGTAGAGTGAGAATAACGTAAGTATATTGAACAAAATACAAAATGGTTATTGCGTAGACATTAAGCTTTGGGGAAATACTATATATAATGCACTGTCCCAAAAATAAACATGTAAAGTAACTAACACTAAACGTAGTGAAAAGAAAATGTATAAACACTGCCCTCCCCAAAATGAAAACAGCGTGGATATTGACGTATATCGATATATATCGATGCACATCATATATGTGTAGACTAAAATGTAAATAATATAAAATTGCACTATTTAAATACAACGTCATTTCATGTGGGTCAGTTCACTCAAGAGTAGATGTCAGCAAAAAGCATAAAAAACATGAAATGCTTTATAGAAAACATCATAGGCACTGTAAATTTCTGTAATAACATTTTGTATGTGAGCCTATGCAATAACGTTAATATATATAAACACATTTTTACATAACGTTAAGAATATCGTTAGAAAAGGTTCACGTTTGGTTTTGTAATAATGACATTCAAAAGCAAATTACAATTAAACGTGACTTTAATTAAACACAAGGGAAGGGTAAGAAGGATAATAAGGAAACGAACAAGTAAGAAAAAAAGAAAAAAGTGACTAGGCATGTTAGTCACACTGGAGTCTGACTCACAGCATAACTGATTATAATAATAAATGCATTGAAATATAAATTACACGAGTCATGTTCTACAAATTCACGTAGACGTGATACATATTTGGTTATAGGTGGGTCTATGGTACTGGAAATGTGTGCAGGTGTTCAAGATAGCATACCACACGACAGTCAGCGGCGATCTCTGACAACTAATATGTCAAATGAGATGTATGCGTACTTCCCTTGAGCCGTAGCTGCATCATCTTCGGAAGTAGATCTTTACGTTTCTGTACGACCTTCAGTGAATAGTCTTAATTCACATACACACCGTTCGGCTTCACGAGTCGGGCTTTGTTTAACAGGTACTTGCGCTCCTGAAATGATACAAATTTCACTACCACGGATCGTGGCTTCTTCGCCCCGTTCACCATTCTCGCAGCGCCCGTTCGGTGAGCGCACTCAATTTTCATCGGTTCGACTTTGTTTGCTGTGATGGCGAACTTATTCAACAGGCCAGTTTTTACCAGTTCTTCCGTTTTTTTCCCACGTTTCGTCCGCGATTTATGGGATGTCGTCGATCCTGACGTTCGTTCGTCTAGTTTGTTTTTCTTCTAGCTTCTGCAGTTGTGTTTGCAGGTGATCGACGCTAGTGAGACTAGGTTGTGTGTCAATGTTTGTTTTGCTGCATTTCGAACAGTCTGTTGAACGTTGCCTAATCTGTTGTTGTTGACCTCGTCACAGTGGCCTCCAAAAGTTAGGCCCCAGGGTTCGTCTGCGATGCGCTACTAAGCCTGATCTTAGCGGTGGTGTTGCCCCTTGTTGTAGCATTACTGAGGTCACTTACGGTGCTTACGGTCACGGTCACTTAGGCACTTCTCAACGATAACATACGGTCACGAGGGCACCGGGGTTGCTGACAAGCGATACTGCGGAGTCTATTGGTACCTGGTGGTCAATCACCTGGTGGTCAATGGGTGGGCGATAAATGACCCGCAGATTACAAAATTGTCCAAAAATGTCTCATGCACATATATCTTTGGAACGACTCGCTATCCAGGCACTAAGCAGGCCCAGACCACGCTTGCTCATGCCGTAGGTCAAACACACAGTGGAAACGTACCAAAAACTCTCCGAATGACGACGACTTGAAAACATTTCCACATAAAAACTGTACACGTGACGATATTAGAGCATGTAGAAGCGCTCAACCTCGTTTCTGATTTTTTTTTCTTCATGACAGAAGATTCAGAAAGATGGAGAACGGTAATAAATGAGCCACAAGAGGCTACAGAGTGATGTGGACGCGATGAAGAAGAAAAAGAAGAAAGAAAACTGTAAAAGACACTTAAAATTATTGGCATCTCAATAATACTACAATGCATAAGAGGACTAACCTTACGAGGGCCATTTTTCCAATAATCGGACAGCAAATCCATGTGACAAGAAGGGCAGCGGTGTGATAGTCGTCAGGAGGATTGTCCAGCGGGACTATCCTGAACCTACGTGTTCTTACAGGGATATCTTGGATGAGGGTTACTAGCTGCTGCGATGGCGTCAGTGGTGGAATCCGCACGGCGCAAACTGAGTCCTGCTCAGATGTCAGCGCTGTTAGCAGACCAACATGCGACACGTTGAACGTCATTATACGAAAACATCGCATCTACCTTCGAAAATTGTAGCTATAGAAACAAGTGCAGTACTGAATACAATGTTTCAACATTATTATGATTAAATGAAAAATGTTATATTTCAACTTGAAAAGTTAAAACATATTTATCAGTCTCTCCTTTATAGACGTACATCTATTGCGCTAGATATATATATATATATATATATATATATATATATATATATATATATATATATATAGTGCAATAGATGTACGTATATAAAGGAGCACTATATATATATATAAATATATATATCCGTCTCTCCTTTATAGACGTACATCTATTGCGCTATATATATATATATATATATATATATATATATATATATATATATAGACGCACATATATATAGACGTACATCTATTGCGCTATATATATATATATATATATATATATATATCTAGCGCAATAGATGTACGTCTATAAAGGAGAGACTGATAAATATGTTTTAACTTTTCAAGTTTTTTTCAATATATATATATATATATATATATAGTGCAACGGTTGGATAGAAATGTGTATATTATATATATATATATATATATACATATTTCTATCCAACAGCTGTGTTATTAATACTTATATATTATTAAAACAAATTTCAGTGTCGCATTGTATCGTAAATTAGTCGGTAACCAGTGAAAACCGTGACCTTTATGCACTACATTATTGTATGCGTACATGAAAACAGGAGATTCGTGTATGTCGGTGTGTGTGGTTTTCCGGGAGTATTTCACTGGTAAAGTGGGTCACAGCGCATGCATACGTAGTCCATAGCTATACTGGGATGTGTACTTACAGCATGGTGACGGTCGAGACCCTGCCTGTTCGTAAGACGGCGGTTGCACTCCTTCCCGGTCGTAAGGTGGCGGTCCATCAGAAGACTGGTCGTAGCCGTAGCTGGGGTTCATTTGTGGAATCATCGTATCAGTGTTGACATTTGGGTGGAGCGTACCGTTAGTCGTACCTAAAGACAAATCTGTTCAAGTGATTTCGTGTTGTTGTTGGTGCACGGGCAAAAGCACCACGTCATGTACTATATTTCGAACAATGTGTCAATGCTATTTTGTTTGTATGACCAGTTTAGATGCTTATTTATTGTGATGCCTAAAGAAATTAAATCATTTACACATTCAATGTATGCCCCATATATTTGTAATACAGGGTATTCTACTTTCGTTTGAGGCATATGATAAATCATGAATTTAGTCTGTTTGGCATTTAGTGAGAGTTTATTAACTTTCAACCAATTGCTACTCTTTGTTAGTTCTTTGTTAATATTTGAACAAATCTGGAAATTGTTCTTTCTTTTGACTTTTCTGAATAATTTCTTTAATTCAACCCACGTCTTTTTAACATCATGCTTATGCTTTGCAAAACTGGATTGATAATGCATTTGCTTAGCTAATCTAATATTACTTTTAAGATTGTTTTTATAAATTTGTCAGTCAGTTTTAAGTTTATGATAATGCTCTGTATTTTGTTTGACTTTGCTTCTTTATCGAATACAATTTGTTTCTAAACTTTATCAACATAATAATGTCCATGGTAATCCAATGAGTTTTCTTATGTTCATATTTGTTAAATTTAATAGGTAGAAATTTATCTTTAGTTGCTGTAACAATTTCATCGAGGATATTGTAGTTTTCATTCGGATCCGCAAGAGTATCTGTGTTACGTTTATCATAAATATTTGAGTTTATTATTTCAATTTTTTATTTATTGAGTGAGTCAGGATGTTCTTGTTTTATTCGTATAAACATTGGTATCGCACTAGTGATTCGACATAGTCCAGACGTAGAAAGTACGGAAAGTGATCAGAAATATTTCTCGCTAAAATACCAGCTGAGGATTTGAAGAATCCTTTTGACAAATAGCATAACAAATTATCAATGAGTGTTCCATAATATTATAAAAGTCGTGTTGGCATAGTAAGTTTAGGGAAGAAACCATGTGAAACGATTGTGTCAAAATATTAATATATTATAGGTTATAGGCATTTGATGCAAATTGGTTTGTAAATATACGGTAATTTTCAGTTATATATCTAGGTGGTCTATATATATTTCCAACAATTATTGTTTTTTTCATAGCACAATATGTTATTCCAACAAGGTGACCTTCCCAAGTGTCTGTATTAGCATGGATATTTACAGATTTGTAAATGTATTTGTTGCCTAGGTAGATTGCCAAGCCAGCATGTGCACTACAGATTTTGTCTTGTATATTAATGTATACCTATCTATTTGAAATAAAGAAGTATCAGCCTCTTCATCGAGCCATGTTTCCTGTAAAAATAGAGCACTAATCTGACAGCCACTACTTCTGAATGTCTCTAGCTTAATTTTAATTTCGTAATTTTTTGCATTTAAACTCTGACAGTTTAGGCTTAGCTCAATAAATTTGATTTGCTTGTTCGTTAAATGATTTATTAAATTATCATCGTCAAAGTATGGTGAATGTTGAAATGGTTCAATATCCCCATCTTCATTAATTTAATCCGTTTTATTATATGATAGAGAATTGCTGCGATGGCGTCAGTGGTGGAATCCTGCTCAGATGTCAGCGCTGTTAGCAGACCAACATGCGACACGTTGAACGTCATTATACGAAAACATCGCATCTACCTTCGAAAATTGTAGCTATAGAAACAAGTGCAGTACTGAATACAATGTTTCAACATTATTATGATTAAATGAAAAATGTTATATTTCAACTTGAAAAGTTAAAACATATTTATCAGTCTCTCCTTTATAGACGTACATCTATTGCGCTAGATATATATATATATATATGTATATATATATATATATATATATATATATATATATATATATATATATATATATATATGTGTGTGTAGTGCAATAGATGTACGTCTATTACGCTAGATATATATATATATATATAGAGTGCAATAGATGTACGTCTATAAAGGAGCACTATATATATATATATAAATATATATATCCGTCTCTCCTTGATAGACGTACATCTATTGCGCTATATATATATATATATATATATATATATATATATATATATATATATATATAGACGCACATATATATAGACATACATCTATTGCGCTATATATATATATATATATATAGACGCACATATATATAGACATACATCTATTGCGCTATATATATATATCTAGCGCAATAGATGTACGTCTATAAAGGAGAGACTGATAAATATGTTTTAACTTTTCAAGTTTTTTTCAAAATATATATATATAGTGCAACGGTTGGATAGAAATGTGTATATTATATATATATATATATTATATATACATATTTCTATCCAACAGCTGTGTTATAAATACTTATATATTATTAAAACTAATTTCAGTGTCGCATTGTATCGTAAATTAGTCGGTAACCAGTGAAAACCGTGACCTTTATGCACTACATTATTGTATGCGTACATGACAACAGGAGATTCGTGTATGTCGGTGTGTGTGGTTTTCCGGGAGTATTTCACTGGTAAAGTGGGTCACAGCGCATGCATACGTAGTCCATAGCTATACTGGGATGTGTACTTACAGCATGGTGACGGTCGAGACCCTGCCTGTTCGTAAGGCGGCGGTTGCACTCCTTCCCGGTCGTAAGGTGGCGGTCCATCAGAAGACTGGTCGTAGCCGTAGCTGGGGTTCATTTGTGGAATCATCGTATCAGTGTTGACAGTTGGGTGGAGCGTACCGTTAGTCGTAAAGACAAATCTGTTCAAGTGATTTCGAGTTGTTGTTGGTGCACGGGCAAAAGCGCCAAGTCATGTACTATATTTAGAACAATGTGTCAATGCCGGCGAGTGCTATTGTGCAGCTGGTCCAATCACTGGCATCAGGGAAGTAATCATAGTTTCTAACTTGAACACGTCCATGGTTCACTGCTATGGTACTGTACAATTTATAAATCTGAGTATGTTTAGCGTAACACGAATCGGTTACCATACTGTTATAATGCATGTAATTGTTGGGTCGGCATTATCGTTTCTCAGCAATGCTCACCAGTTAACTTCACAACGGTGGCTAGTTATCTATCAAGTTCTTTTTTATTCAACGGTATATATCTATAATATGGTTTTAAATAAAATCAAATATACATTAAAATACCTATTTATACCGAACGTTGATCTGCCGGCATACGTCAACGGTAAGTACAACAGTGGTTTGGTTTGTCCAGTATTCCTCATAGCAAAGTGGTCACAATTCAGTTAGATTATCAAAATACTAAACCTAGGCGCACTTGCGTATGGATACGAATAATAGATTTTTTAAACCTGGACGTTGTCATACCTCGCATCATGATCCATCATCAGTTTTGCGTTGTTGCTGTATACCGCAGCAGTCAGTTAAACTGATGAAGCGCTGGTCGTAGGAAGTCCAGTAGTGCGCGCCACACACCGTGTCGGAGTATTATACATGTGACCAGCGCCAAAGCCGACATGCTCTGTTTACCTCTCGGGTCATAGGTCGATCACTATTGTAGGTGCCGAGTGATAGGTTTGAAATGCACTATCAAGTAATTATGTCGTTTTATGTGAGGTAAGAAGCTGATTTCATGAAGCTAACTTAAACATAAACAAATACATAGCGTTACGCATTTACATAAACTCACCATAGCCGTGTCTGGGGGGGGGGGGGGGCGTGGGGGGCGCCCCCGTCTTCCCATATCACCAATCGGGCTGAGACAACGGAGGCGCTTAATGGTGCTCAATCATTTCGATTTTTGTGCTCCTCACGTGTCAGACTAATTTCACGAAACGTAAACGTATCAAGTATTCATTATTGATATACTGGTTCATCTGTACGTATGCTTTACTTCGTTTTATTGAAATTAACAGACAAACAATAAAATGCCTTTCGGTTAGTCGTAACGGAATATCAAGACACATATCTGAACTTGGATGTGGTCTGAGATAGACTTTTCGTGTAATAGTCACGTGAACGGGAATATGCGGCGACATCGGCCTTTGACCCCACCTTTCGGTGCCTGGATTCAGTCAACATTGCGTATTTACGAGTCGCCATCCATTTTTCATACAAGTGATAGCTCGATAATTTTATCTGCGATGAAGGGACGCCCGACTGACTCGGCTAAAAAGAGGGTGAGAGCGGAAAGACAAAGAGAGTATCCGCGTACAAAGGTGTATATTGGAAAGGTTATGGATTTGTGAAACCGAACGAAAGAAACGGCTGGCGTGAAAAGTGATGCAGCATTCGCCAAGTTCTTCTGGACAGGTTAGTAATATTGAATTTATCAGCAAGCACACACACACACACACGACTGTGTGTTCAATACATGGAACAGCCCATCATCGTCCGCCATCTTAATGCCATCTTCGATCGACGTTCCGCGACGTTCCATCGCACGTGAATATACATTATTGTAGATTTTATGACTTTATATTGATGGACATGTTATATTATACCAATAGTTAACTATGTGCGAAGTATCAGTCTCATGCGAAGCACACACCGAATGGTACATGAACTTAAAAATCCGCTCCATCGACGTTCCGCGACGTTTCATCGACGTTCCATCGCAAATTAATATACAGTAATGTAGATATTATGCCTTCATATTTAATGACATGTCATATTATATTAACCTTTAACTATGTATAATATAATACACAATACAACTGTAGCACCCACTGGACATTCACACTTTACCCTCAATCACCGACTGACACTGACTGGACATTTGAGACTAATAAAATAATCGAACGCCTAAGGCTAAAATAATTGCCTGGATCTAACTAGTAACTATAAGTACTTGCTTTTTTGGATGTCTTGACTTGAGTCACTGGCTGCTTGTACTGTGCACTTTAAAAATAACACTTCTTTACTGTTTTTCCATGTGTGATGTAATACATTTATTGCTGATTGTAACCAAATATAAATTTAATAATCTTGTATTATGTAAATTTAAAGAGTAGTAATAATTTATGATTTCTGTAGAGAATGCTAAACATGTATATGTATATTGTGACGGTAATAGCCTACATATGTTACCAGGGGGTAAACGCCAAAACTGCATGTCGTATGTATAGAAGTATGTATATAAAGTAAAGTATATAAGTTACATCTCTCAAAAGTGTGGAATATGTATACACATTGATAGAGATCTTCTAGACCTCTATGCTAACCTTAGTTTGATAGGGAGCAAGAAAACAAGTACACCGGGTGCATGAACATAGGAGGAAAATACATTTTATTATTTCTGAAAGTTATTTAAATAGCCTGGATATTATTTTGATGTGTTATACTACGCTGTCCATTTTGAGGGGTAGTAGTACTACTAAAAAAATTCAAATTTAACCAATTTTGGCCATTCCACTTATGCCTTCACTTCAGTTTCACCACAAATATATGCAAATGACGTCCACACCAATCCAGCCACCACAGACAACAACCACTGCATTGGCTTTATCGAGTATCAGTGGTCGCAGTAAAAACAGCTCACTGTCAGGTATTCAGTCTCTTCCCGAGCCTGGGTGCAGCTCTGAACCATTACAACCAATGTCAGTTTAAGTAATGGTATTAATGTACTGTTATGTTCTGATTTTACCAGTCTAATGTGTGTACAATTATTCCATCTTTGTATGACAGGGTGGTTATCAAACTGTCAACTACATAGCACATTTCATTTGCAGTACTTAATTTTCTTTTTATTTCATTTGGAATGTTTGTATTGCAAACACAAATGTGTATATACACTGTACAATGCAAGTAAATATATGTGACACAATATAGCCAAGCCTCAGTGATTGTCATTTCATAATAATTATGCTTATGCTGGCGCACAGATCTGCTAAAGGCTGCAACTGCTTCAATGTTAATGTTACGTCACATGACATTTTATCTCTGTAATCACCTGCTGGCTTGCACAGCACAATATACTTATGTTCGGTTACTGATTTGTATCTTTGAATGTATGTTTTAGTGTGTGTGTCACAGAAATCAAAATAACTTAATTTGACCTGGTTAAACATACAATGTGTGGAATTATTTTAGTAATACGTAAGGTTCGGGAGACTCTTAATAAGACATATGATATAATGTCACTAGTACTATCAGTGAAAAATTGCAAAACTTGTTATATTTAAAAAACAAAAATTACTTTGTGACTTTATTTCCTGTGACCTTCTTCCCAGCCCACCTATGTTCTACCTGCACTTACAGGTAGTTAATTATGCTGGCAATTGGATGGTATAAAATCCAAATTGTTTTACCTTGTTGGCTATGACACTTGTAAATTGTCTATTTGTTTGTTATATACTACAATTTTACAATATATACAATAATAACTTTGCCACTCTCATATCATTTATTGTAATTTTTTCACAACTGGGCAAATGACCTTTTCACACATGAGTGCTGGGCAAATGACCATTGGGCAAATTATCGTGCAAAATATTTTGTCCTATTAATGAAATTAAAACGTTTATAAGTTACACACCACATGTACACACACATATATATTTACATCTACATACATATATAATATTATATATATTTACGTGTAGTAGTGCTGTCAAACCATGTTCTCCTTCACAAATAATCTGACTCATTCCATTTCATGACTTTGTTTGACAGCTTCAACACAAATGCGCCAACTACCTCGACACCACTGCAGCCATCACATATGACAAGATCTGTGGTGGCTCTATTGAGCATCAGTGGTCATAGCAAAGGCAGCTCACTGTCAGGTGTCCAGTCACTTCCTGGGGCTGGATGCAGCTCAGGACAGTAAGTAAACGTAAGTATTAATTGCAGCTGGTATGCAAACGAAATATATATACATAAATCATTGCCGAACATTTGGAAGTTATGCAAACATATGTGTTTGGTTATTTTTACAATTATGTTTTATTCTGACCAATCTTATTTGGGTACACTTACACCATCTTTGAAAATGTTTCAACAGCACCCCCCCCCCATCTTCCAATATCACCCCTCCAGCCGAGCGGCTGAAGTTATAGCGGCTCGGTAGCGACAAAATTTAGGCTACACCATTTGGTTCGGCCGCCGGTGGAGGTTTTTGTGCCCCCCAGACTCGATTTTTGGATCCACCACTGTATGTGATAGTTTTGGTTGTCTGCATTAGGATTTTGCAGTAATGGGTGTCCTCGTTAAATTGCATATTGTTAGAAATGCATGTGAATTAAAGTAAAGACAATGTAAATTTAAAACATTTTATTGAAACTATTTGATGAGATCATGACTACAAAATTATGAAAAGCACAGTACAACTACAGGTACAATCATTGCACTTGATGTGTATAATGTAATAATTTTTAATATCACATACACATAAAATGCAAAGCAACAATAGAAACAAAAATTAGGAAGAGGTTGAAAAAATGTCAGGTACATATAACAAAACAAACAGTTACTTTTATCACAATTCTTTGTTACCAAAAAACAACACTAGTACATGTGATATCAAATGCTAGTTGTATGTTTACAACTCACAAAATTAGTGACTATATAATTATGTGTATTTAACCAATTTTAATATTTAATGCTCATAAAATGGAAACCAATGAGAACAGATTACTTAGGAAGATGTTTAGTTGAACATATTTAATAAGTACATATAAAATAAAAATAACTATATAATGATTTTTTTTTAAATAAACATCAGTAGGCTGTCAGGGGGATTCCACCACTTATAGTTGCTGGCATTTGTCATTCGGTACTCGGGGAACATCAGGGAAACTTTTGAAACTGTTATTAGTTTTGGCGCCGTTCATATAAATAAAGGTACTTTTGCCACACTTCGGGGGCTGCTGTCAGGGGGGTTCTACCACCTAATGTTGCTGGCATTGGTCATTCCGTACTCAGGAAACACCAGGGAAAACTTTGAAACTGTTTTAGCTTTGGCGCTGTTCACATAAATAAAGATACTTTTTTGCCCACTTCAGGGGGTGACTTAGGGGGCATTCCACCACCCAAAACCCGGCAGCAACTCATTTCTGTGATGCCGGGGGTTGGTTCCCCAACACATGGGTTCAAACACTTTGGCCCTTTTTACGCGAATAAAAGTGCTGGGCTCCCGGTTTATTACTTCATCAACTCATAGCTCCATAACACATCTCATTCTGACAGGGAGAAACGGTTCTTTCATACAGTATATGATATATACATATAAACGAAGCAATTGCAGGGTCATTGTAACTTTTTGACTTTCGCGGTATTGCCAAAAAATTTAATATTCATCATTTCACCGTGATCTTGTTTGACTTTAGCTTCACTCGTACCATATATGGTAACACCTTCATATTGTACCTCCTTTTTGACGCGGAAACAATACTCTTTACAAAACATATATGACATGGCTATCTAGTAATTAAGTAAAGTAGCGACCATTGTAATGTTAAGACGATTGTGGAGTGCACAATTTTGAAAATTCTTAATTTGACGGTGACCTTGTTTGACCTTGAATTCACGCATGCAGCACAACTTGGCAGCTTTATGACAGGCCTTACTGGGACGCGGAGATATAATGCTTTCAAATTATGTAACACTTGATTGTGTGTAGGGGGGAGGATATTTAATTTCCTAAAATATTTTTTTTTGGGGGGAATTTGCCGCTCGTCTATAATCTGATGTGTTTTACCAGTAATTTTGGTTATAGATACGACTAGTTACCTCGTTTTTTAAAAGCGATGAACACTGACGGTATGTGGCTTTGCGGTTCATTCTCAAGTCAGCACAAACATAGATGCTCCACGTAAGTAAAATGCGTAAAAACGTAGTTATGTAATCTAGTGCATCAACCGTTTAGAAATACACACATGTGTGGCTAGAACGATCAGTTTAAAATATACGCCAGCAACGTAGGCAACATTTTGAAAAGACAGTAGGCCTAGATTTGCTTGTATGTAGACAGCCGAGGGCACAATATGACTGCACTTCAGCCTAATATTCAATCTAGGTAGACACTGCACGTTAGAACAACTTGTTTGCATAGTTTGCTAGATTTAGTTTATACCACAATAACGGACTTTTATCTAATGGATGCTTCATACTATGAAACCAATTCGTTTTGTTAAGGAAACATGTTTTTATATTTTTCTATATTATGTTGACCAGTAGAACACGACTTGGACAACTTTGTGGGAAAACAACTGATAGTGTTAAGCCATGTGACGACAAGTCATTGGGGAAGTTGGAGATAGTAACAATACACGACAGCTTTTACCATATATTTTGCCATAAAACTACCAGATCAGTATGATTTAACCATGGGTTGCCACATACAGTCACTCAACAGAAAGCTGATGAAGATGGTTTTCGTACTTCTACAAAACCAAATTTACGGACCTCTTTTTGGGCGTCCCCCAAATTACACGAAAGCCTGACATATGCTGGTTCTGAAGTAGTGCTTTTTGAATTAGTTCTGTTTACATCACATCATTAACTACGAAGCCGTGTGTGACCATACCCTAATGCGCACAAGAAGATGTTAAAAAAATCAATGCCTATCCGTTCCCTCTAACACACTGGAGAGAATGTTGATTCGGGTAAGGTTTTCACGTTTCCATTGAAGGACAAAGCGGCACGGGTGTCTTGGAAAACTTGAAGACCCTCCCCCAGTCAACATTCTCTACATTGCTTAGAGACAACAATCTATGAAACAGGTCTCGGCTATCTTGTCATTCGAAAAACTTTAAGTCTTTTACGGAAATCTTGAGAGCTGCTAATGCAAAGTTTCCCATCCTCCTTCGGGGAAATGGTTTTTCAAATCAAGTTTCATCATGGAAACAACTTGTCAAGAAATCGTTCTACCAGGTTTTCCATTCACTGTGCACCGTGCCAAATCTGCTTTGATGTCGTCGTTTAGTTTCACTCCTGTTGTGAAGCAATAACATTTAATGATTTCATCAGCTTCCATGTAGAAAGAATTCGTCATGCTCTCTGTGCATTCAACCACCTTCTGAATATCACAGTTATATTTGTTTAGTAGGCACATGGTTTGAGAGACTTTGTCATTGCGGCATTGCTCTTGTCTAAGAGACTGCCTACTAATCAACTTCGTACTGACCTACACCCAACCACTACTGGCTGTGAACAACTGGTTGAATGGTGTGATCCTGTCACATTAGAAGCAGCGTTGGGGTTGACAGTCTGTTCGACCTTCATTGTATTAAACAACTGTTGTATTTTATATACACACGCTCGGTTTAAACGTTGTGTGCTTTTCCGCTAATGATTTAGAAACATTAACTAACTGCGCCGGTCGCCTCAATGTTAATTTGTAATCATACATAACCGTACACGAAGACCACGACACCCGTGCATACATAACCAGGACACGAAGATCACGACACCCGTGCATACATAACCAGGACACGAAGATCACGACACCCGTGCATACATAACCAGGACACGAAGATCACGACACCCGTGCATACATAACCAGGACACGAAGATCACGACACCCGTGCATACATAACCAGGACACGAAGATCACGACACCCGTGCATACATAACCAGGACACGAAGATCACGACACCCGTGCATACATAACCAGGACACGCAGGACACGCAAGACACACAGGGCACGCATTCACGGATTATCTACAGCAGTAGTTGAAAAACACACCAAGGCCCATTTCAGTCAACACACGCACGCAAGCACGTACACCACACCACAAACACACACGCGCACGCACACACGCACGCACGCACACACAAACACACACATACAAGCACACACACACACACACACACACACACACACACACACACACACACACACACACACACACACACACACACACACACACACACACACACACACACACACACACACACACACACACACACACACACACACACACGCACGTGCGCGCGCGCGCGCATTGAGAACTGTGAACACAGATAAAGTACTTATGCCGTATTCACACAGAAAGGTTTATCCGACCTAACTTTAAAGCTTAGACCGAGCTATTATGTTTGTAGAAGTATACGTGTCTTTTATACGAGTGTACCAAGCTACGCCGTTTTCGTTAATCTTACAGTTAATCCGGTTTTCCTGTCTTGTCTAACGTGTGAAAACATACGAGACACAGACACATACACTAGCTCGATTACATTTAGATTCTACTATAGATTTATATAAGTCGAAGTGTCAGCCAGTCAATCAGCCAGTCAATCAGCCAGTCAGCCCGCCCGCCCAGTCAATCAGCCAGTCAGCCCGCCCGCCCGCCCGCCCGCCCGCCCGCCCGCCCGCCCGCCCGCCCGCCCGCCCGCCCGCCCGCCCGCCCGCCCGCCCGCCCGCCCGCCCGCCCGCCCGCCCGCCCGCCCGCCCGCCCGCCCGCCCGCCCGCCCGCCCGCCCGCCCGCCCGCCCGCCCGCCCGCCCGCCCGCCCGCCCGCCCGCCCGCCCGCCCGCCCGCCCGCCCGCCCGCCCGCCCGCCTCAAAGACTCAAAATCCTTAGCCAGAATTGGAGTACGCGATATAGGTCTAACATGTTTTAAATTGTATCTGGCGGGTGTTTCTTTGACAATGAAATAACGGTTGTTGACTTCCACAATTTTGGCAGTACACCTTCTCTGAGTGAGCTGTTGAATATTGCAGTGACGGGTCTTGCGAGAAGGTGCGAATTGTCTTTCAAAGTCCATGGTGGAAAGTCCGGTCCTGTGGCTTTGTTCGCTTTGACCTTATTAAGTATCACCCCTGTATCAGCCACGGTAATAGAAAATTCAGCTGACTTGATGTCAAATATTTGGTGAGATGACTGCAAGCTCGGCAGGTTTTCGCTCACCGACACAAAAAAACTCATTCATACAGTTGGCCAAGCTGTTCACACCTCCACCTGTAAATGTATTGCATTTCGTTGTGACTGCCAGATTTCGTTCCCATGAGAGCCATCATGTGCTTCTATCAGTCACGTGACGATGATTCCTCGAGTGATGCGACTTTTTATTGATAAAACTGGTGTCGCAATCTTGGCCCTGTGCGATTAACTAAATTCCTAAGCCTTCTGGCTTGTTCCATATCACAGGACATCATCAGCACGTTGCCGCTATCTGATCAGGTAGCGGAAGCCGTCTGTGATCCATGGTTTATCAATGATAAGACGTGACACAGTCTTGTATGGAAAACACGTACCCATCAAATGGTCCATGGTTTCCTGGAAGAAATTAAACTGTTCCTCGCAGGTAGTCAATATGTACACGTACTCCCATCTGTGACAGCGCCGAAGTGAATAGGCTGTTGATTGGTTGGCAATTAACATATCGCTTGATCACTTTGCATAATTATTATTAATTGCAAACGTTTGTTGAGCTATACTATATCCACGAAAAGAAGGAATGCGTAAAAGAAGGTTGCTTACGACATTCATTTTGTGTCAGAATCGTTAGATAAATTAACTACTGCTCCCAGACTGGCTAGTGAGCGTTGTCCAAGAGAACATCATCAATTAAGAGGCTCATGTAAACACTGAGCGCGCCAACTTCATGGAGAACTATCCAGGTGACAGAAAACTACAACCAAACTGTAGGGTAAATAACAACATAACTTCCTTTTACGTAAATTATATTTACGCATTCGTTCGTCAAGACATATTTTCGTTAGGAAGAGCAGCAAAGCGTGACATACAGTTATTGTAAAGCCTGATTATAATATCTTAATTTCAGTTATGAATAATAGTTATAATTAATAACTCGTAGCACATTATTGTAATAAAATCACACATTAAACTGACTGATCTGTTTTAAATATAAAAGTGTTGTTATGCCTCAAGGGACCCCACAGTTCGAGTCCCTTGCGCCAGTTCACACACGTCCTCTAATTTCCATGTATTTGAAAAATTACATATCCCACCCTCATAAATTTCACGACCTTCTTAGAGGACATGCATATGCACATGACAGTGCAATTGTAATGTTAAAATATGTACCATTTAAACAAACTGTTACTGAAAACGAGAACAAATTGCTCATTGGTACAAAAGAAATACACTGTATAACTGACGACGCAACGCATGGCCTTCACAAAAGGTCTTCAACATGTCGCCGTGCACTGCCGTTATACATCCGGGCATCGCTGTTATACATCCGGGCATCGCTGGGTTAGCTCGTAGTCAAAGGTACGAAAGTGAGTGTGACTCTGTATCTCGATCATCGACAATCTAACGGACATAGGGTGGTTTGATATTACATAGGTGTAAACATATAAATTATCTTGGTATCTGGGAATCTGTAGGGGGATTCGCAGCTGCAAAGTAGGAAGATTCGCAGCTGCAAAGAGTCTTGAACGCCAGGGAGATGAGGTGAAAACACATCAACAGTTAGCAAGACATGATTTGGTCAATGATGGCTACTGTATAAGTTTCATTGCTACTTCATTGAAACAATGAGTTTTGGAAGCTGAGAATAGTCCTGATATACGCCTGATATAGTCCTGATATACGCCTGAATATATATGCTTGAATGTGTAACAGATATTACAGAGTTGTTATTACATAACTTACAATAAAGGAGAACATTCTTCAGCAGCACCCCCACCCCGTTTTCAGACGCGAGACAGCGCACAACGCGACAGCGTAGTGATGCTGAAGTTCCGGCTCAGCCAAACTCAATATTAATTTTATTCCGGCTCAAGTGGAGGTTTTCTTAGCTCCCTGACGTGTCCATCCATACGTTGACAAAGTTAATACTGCAAATCGATATTGAGATTGACCAGCCCGGTTTTTATGCGCCTCCAAGCTTGGTTTCCAAGGAGTTAGGCGCAATAGAAGTTTCCTGGTTATTATTTTGCCGCCACCGAGAAGAGTATTGTTGAACATTTTCCAAGCTGTAATAAATAAATTATTTTGTTTCTTACTTATGTCCTCCAATAAACGTGTTGTCTCGCTGCTCGAGCCATAATGTGTTTGTGTACAACGGTGTGCAGCCACGCGTGACTGACAATTGCGCCCGCCATCAGCTGTTTGTAAACAAATCGGCAACGCACTGACTCTGAATGCGCTTGGCGACGGGTCGTGTTGATATCAAGGCTATTGACACAGGAGAAGTGTGTAGATTTCGTTGTCCATGTTCGCTTGGGCGTTCTATGTGTCATAGCCGGCGCCTTCGAACCTTCTGTTTCGTCACAACAACAATAATAATTATTACTATAATAAATAATAATAATAATAATTTACTGCATTTCTCAGCTTCACAAATTGGGCAGTTATTAACATTCAGAGGCGCATTACAATCCATATAATGTAGCTATTATGATTATTCAAAACATATACATATATATATATATATATATATATATATAATATAATATAATATATATATATACAGTACTGGTAAAAGTCACTGGACCATTGGATTTTATTGTTGATTCTGTAATGTAAAGGTCAGTGGTAGTATTATAATGAATACCCCACACCATGTGCTGTCACCTAGTGCATTCTCCTGTTATTACTTATTACGTGTGTTTCATGTTGCTTTTCTCAATGTTTTCCTTTTTTGCTTACATTTTTAAAATAACCGAAGATTGCCATCCAAAGATCAAGGTAGACATTGTGTACATCACTATATCTTCTATTAATGAACTAATGAAGCATACTTGACTATCTAAGCTGTAGGTGAGTGATAACAGGACACTTTGCTGTATTACCAGATCAATATTTAATATAATGCATTGATGTGTTTCCATATTAATTAATTTATATTCATTATTAGTAATTACCAATGTTTATTTTGGAAAATAATCCCCTTTTCTATACCCTTGGATGTAATTATGTAGTGACAAATATTTTTTTATTAATCCATAATGATATTTATTACATTTTTTAGATACGATATGCATACAAATTTAATTTAAAAAAAATTCTTCTAATTTTCAGTGATGCCGCCTGAGTTGTGGACGAGAGCCATTGTTCTTATAGAGATGGGTGTCAGCTGCCGAGAAGTGAGCCGGCAACTGAAGGTTAGCGTGAAAACAATGTACGGCATCAAGAAGCGGCTGACAGAGACGGGGTCGGTGGCCGACAGAGCACGTAGCGGAAGGCCGAAGAAGATGTCGGTGCAACAGGACTGCGCACTCGTCCGCTACAGCCTCGGCGATCGCCGCCTCACATCCCCGCAGCTCCGACAGAAAGTGGAAGTATACTGGAAGTGACTGTGTAGTCCTCCATGATCCGGAAGCGCGAAGTGAAGCCATGACACATTTGTCTTCCAGCAAGACAATGCGCCTTGCCATAAAAAGAACAAGGCGATGTCATTCCTCGAGCGCTCTCACATCGAGCAGTGGCCGGCCCATTGCCCAGATGTGAATCCCATAGAACATCTATGGGAAGTACTCTTCAGGAAGGTAGAGAGAAGCAAGCCAGGTAGTCTGGAAGCTCTATGGCAGCTGCTTCATGCTGCATGGCAGGCCATCCCAGTCGACATTGTTCAAAACTTGGTACATTCAATGCCGAGGCAATGTGCAGCGATGCTTGATGCAAAGGACCACTGTACAAATTGTAATGTTTTTTAGATAAGAACTGTATAAAGTTAATAGTATCTACAGTTACTCTTTAATATTATCAAATAAATTTGGTTGGACGTTTGTATTAGTTAGTATTTTTAATGAAGAAAATTTTAAAAATATGCCTGAAATCTTGCATAGTCCAATGACTTTTTACGGGTATTGTATATATATATATATATATATATATATATATATATAGGCAGATTGTTCGAGATAAGTTTGTCGCCTTGAATATAAAGCTTGCGGGACCTCCAGCAAGTGAGCGTCGGCGCAGCGTAGCGTAGCGTGCGAGTGGGCTGGTGTCGAGTTAGCGGGTCGGTCGGGTATGACGCATTCAAACCGTGCAAACAGTGAAACGTCAGCAGGAGTAGAATTGCACTCGAAGCGCTGCATAAAATGCAGCCAGTGGAGTTCAATCAGAACAAGAGTAATGTGATCGTGTTTCTTAGTTCTGGTTATGAGATGGGCTGCAGCATTTTGGCACTCTCTGGAATACGCCTGGAGTACGCCCAAAACACTGCCCTAGTGTTGTGAACGTACTTTCAAAACATTTCCGTAGTGTTTTGTGCGTACCCTCAAAACAATAATGTTAAATTAAACACACTAGCCCTTCATTTTGTTTCGAATTATCAATTTATATGTGTTACTAGCCATCCCTAAAGTACGTCTAGCTTGGTGGGAAGTTTTAGATCTATTTAGAGCGATTAAAAACGAAGCTGTTTAATCCAGTGTGATGACATTTATTAATAACCTCGCCATGTGAATGAAAAGAGCATGGAGTGCCCGAGTGCGGTTAGCGTCATTCTTTTTAAAAAATTGCTTTATCGCCGGCGGCGAAAACGTTAGGGGGATGTGCACATTTCCAAAATTGTAGGGGGCGGGAATCGTTAATAGCTGCGGATATGGACTTGACGCTCATGGACGTAGCCAAATTAACGAATGGATTCGAAAGAAGTTGTAAAAATATTGGCGGCACAGTATGTTCAAACTCCCAATGAAGCGTTATTTAAAGCGATTCTTTGTAAGCTAATATACATTCGAGATGTACTAATATAATTATATTGATAATTTCCCATATGTACTTTTTCTGCTACTTATGTATTGCATGTATATGTATAATTTGGGTGTTATAATAAATAATTGCGTTTATGCGAACCATTTTGAGCTTGCTGCCACGTGGATGATTATGCCCGCGCAGTGAAACATACAGAGACTGGTGACGTCACACACAGTCAACTTGTCAGATTTCGAGGTGAGTTTTTTTCAAGCAATGGCATTTTAAGTCAGCAATTCGTAGACATAATGTATATTGACAGTTACTTTTAACAATGCAGGAAGCTTATGCATCGTGTATTTATCCTGCTTCTAATGCCGTCCTTCGGGTAACTTTTCGATTAAGTATAATTACAGAGCTTACAAGTCTCCAGATTTGGCGGGATATCTCCCGAATGTTGACAGAACATAGAAAATCTCCCGAATTAGTCTACGGGTCTTGCCTTTCTAATCGGATGTTTTTAAAAAGTCCCCGTTTCCCCACTTATTTGAACCAAAAGATGAAATTGTGACATTGTTTCTACATGCTACAGCTACGATTGTTAGTAAACCTGATTGGCATGACATCAATCAATGTAAATTTTCTTGGTTCGTTAAAAAGTACACAATACAGTGTTGCCACGGAATTTTGCGATGCACGAACTTTGGAAACTACAGCTCTGCACTCTAGGTTATTTTTGACATCTTACTTTCCCGTTACTGTACACTTTTCGCGAAAACGGCCCATATATATACATCCATATATATATATATATATATATATATATATATATATATATATATATATATATATATATATATATATATGTGTGTGTGTGTAAACATTATTTATTTGGGCAACAATAAAGGAAAACATACAGAGCACTCTGAATAAGGTCGAACCTCCAGGGACCCATGACAATACTAATAAATGGAACGCCTGATAACTAGAAAGTTATCAGAAGGTCCCCTTATTGGGACATATGCCCAGGACCGAGGAAAAAGATTGACTTAACTTAGCGAAAATCAACTTATGTGAGTTCGAGTTATCTGGGGTGCATGTATATGACCAGTGCATACAGGTAATTATGGAGAAGCAAATTAAAATTTGTCCAAAGTCATGGATTGGGGCTTTAGTCTGAATCAACATAACAAGGCTCTGTTGTATTTATTTTTTATTTAGCCAGCTGTACACTTGGTGATAAGTCCCGCAATCTAATATCTAAACTGAATTAATTTGCGCAGTGTTGAATTAGGTAACTCATATTTAGACACAGTTTCCTCAAGTCAACTTTGTTTATTTGCAGGAACATTTTGACCATCAACAGTTTGAAAATAGCCGAGCTGAAGGACAAAGGAAAATTAAGAGCTCTACTCATCAGTGCCATTAATTGGGTCACCTGTCATAAGGTGCCTGACTTTGTTCTGCCCCATTCTGTTCTGTGCGACATCTATTGGGAAGTTGTACATCAATTCGTGTTTCAAATGGACCTGTCCATTTGGTAGCTTTGTGTATCAAAATGCATAACAGTGCTATTAATTGGACAACGTGTTAACTGACACAGTAGTGAAGATGGTGTCTGACGTTATTCTGGGACATTAGTTCCGTGTAGCTTCTGCTGGGAATATGTACATCATGTTTCAAATGGATTTGTGCAATCCGTCAATTTCTGCATCCAAATGCACAACATCCCGTCATTACGTTGCAAATTAGGACTATATAATGAAATTATGCTTTCTTATGCTCTTATTTGGATTGTGTTATACGGCATATTCTTCAAAAATTGTTAAAAACAAGTTTGTGCTATGTGAACTATATTGGGAGCAGTGTATAAAAAGGTCTCGATAAAGTTGCTTTTACAATAATTTAGAAAATTCATCAAAATATAAATGTTCCACATAATTCTAAATGTTTTAGGGATCTTCTCAGGATTGAGTGAAATACTCTTATGATAACTGAAAACAGTGTTTTAAAATATGCGTTACTTTTAATGTTTTGTAACTTTATTTGCATCATACAATGACCATTTTATTTGTTGTGATCGAAACAGGAGTTCGACACAGACAAATTCAATATCGTTTACTCTAAATGATGGGCAGAACAAATTGTACTCCTAGTACAAAATAAAACATGTATCTATGTGAAGTATGTCCCTTGTTGTTATACTGGTGCTATATATTTTAATATTTTGTTGACAATAACATTATTATGCTCTTTATAGATCTACATTTTTCAAAATAAAAATTAAACCCTACGTAGATATGTAAGTAGATAACTATGTATGATATTTTAATGTTATACATTTCTTCATGTGATATATAATGTTACATTTATACTGCTTATGCAAACAGCAGCTCGATTTATGGTGCACACAAAGTAGTTTCATTATTGAATATTTATCAACTTCAATACGTTTTTGTTATGTTATCTAAACGTTTCATTAAAACTAAACTTAACAATGTATAGCCAGATGTACCTAGTGAAAAGGAACATGATAGTACCATAGGTGAGAGTTTGTACGTTTTTATATTCCAACAAAACCAATGCCAATCATTCAATACGTCATCAATGACAATATCATATGACGGCTTGGTGCGTGGAGAGCTGGTGTTTTTCTTTTAAATCAATTCGTCTGTCATGAGCCGACGCTATGTCCATTCTCCGTTTATTCCATATATTTCTTCTTCTTTTCTTTGCTGAATCTGTGACATAAACAGCAGCTGGTCCACGTTTCCCTTTGATAATTGTATCGGTCACGACTAATTCTCATGGGGGTAGCTAATTCAACCACAAACACATGTTGATGACGTTTTTTCGTGCATCATTAACTCTGCGTAGCTAATCGAAGTCTGACGGACAGTCCCGAATATTCAAGAGCATGGATTATACGGAACGTGAAGACAGCGCCAATAAGGAAACTTCGCGTACGCGGAATTATTTTATCGATGCATTATCAGGGTCATTAGTGATTAATATAATTACATGAAATAATCATACTAACACGATTACTTAATAATTGCACACATTACAAAGAGATTAAAATTCACAAACAATCGCTTTAAAATCTACCATTGTGCATGTGTGTGTTTGTGCGTGTGTGTGTGTGTTCGTGCGTGTGTGTGTGTGTGTGTGTGTGTGTGAGTGTGTGCGTGCAGCGCGTGTGTGTGCATGCGTGCGTGTGTGCGTGCGTTTATGCGTGTGCAAGCGTGAGCACGTGCGTGCATATGTGAGTGTCTGTGAGTAGTAATATAGGTGGTCGAGCGTAGGCAATGGAGCGCCCCGGAGGGAATCCCATGTTAAAAGATAAGGGATTTCCACCGGGACGCGCCCAGGTTAAAGGATAGGAAGTGAAAAAGTAGTTCCGGTCCCATGTTAAAAGATAGGGATTTGCTCCGGGGCACTCCCAGGTTAAAAGATAGGAGCTATAATCGTAAAGGTATTCGACAACTTTTTGAGTTGGAGGTATCAATTTACCTCAAATTATCCTCTGAAACCTCATGTTAAAGCATAGGCCGACCTACAACACATAACCAGTCCTAAACATTGACCCACAATCTGTAAAACACCGACATACATCATAGGTCAGACATATAGACTAGTGTTATTAGGTAGTGGTTAAATTCGTGTCTTTTAAAAAACAGGCACTCGAGACGTGTCAGGACATGTTTGTTTGTTGCGAGCGTGAGCGTGCGCACCCTGTATGACGTCATTAAACTGCTACGCGCAGTAATTTTGTACGCGAGGTGAGTTGGTCAGACAGGTAGTGATTTGGTTAGTCAACATTTTGAACTTGCGCACTTGAATGTAATCCCATCATGTGACGTCATGGTGCAGTGACGTCATTAAACTATCAATTGCTACGCGCAGTAATTTTGTACTCGAGGTGAGTTGGTTATACAGGTAGTGCTTTGGTTAGCCATCGTTTTGAACTTGCGCACTTGAATATAACCCATCATGTGACGTTATAGTACGCGCAGTAATTTTGTGCGCGAGGTGAGTTTGACAAACAGGTGGTGCTTTGGTTAGACCTTGTTTTGAACTTGCGCGTTTGCAATGTAATCCCACCATATGAAGTCATACAGTGACGTCATTAAACTGGTACGCGCAGTAATTTTGTGAGCGAGGTGAGTTGGACAAACAGGCAGTGCTTTGGTTAGTCAACAATTTGACCTTTCGCACTTGAATGTAATCCCATCTTGTGACATCATGGTCAGTGAGTGACGTCATGGTACGCGCAGTAATTTTGTGCGCGAGGTGAGTTGGTCAAGCAGGTAGTGCTTCGGTTAGACCTTGTTTTGAACTTGCGCGTATGGAATGTAATCCCACCATATGAAGTCATACAGTGACGTCATTAAACTGGCACGCGCAGTAATTTTGTGCACGAGGTGAGTTGGTTAAACATATCCTATACATTTACATCTGGAACATTTATATTTTGATGAATTTTCTAAATTATTGTAAAAGCAATTTTACCGAGACCTTTTTATACACTGCTCCCAGTATAGTTCACATAGCACAAACTTGTTTTAACAATTATTGAAGAATATGCCGTATAACACAATCCAAATAAGAGCATAAGAAAGCATAATTTCACTATATAGTCCTAATTTGCAACGTAATGACGGGATGTTGTGCATTTGGATGCAGAAACTGACGGATTGCACAAATCCATGTGAAACATGATGTACATATTCCCAGCAGAAGCTACACGGAACTAATGTCCCAGAATAACGTCAGACACCATCTTCACTACTGTGTCAGTTAACACGTTGTCCAATTAATAGCACTGTTATGCATTTTGATACACAAAGCTACCAAATGCACAGGTCCATTTGAAACACGAATTGATGTACAACTTCCCAATAGATGTCGCACAGAACAGAATGGGGCAGAACAAAGTCAGGCACCTTATTATGACAGGTGACCCAATTAATGGCACTGATGAGTAGAGCTCTTAATTTTCCTCTGTCCATCAGCTCGGCTATTTTCAAACTGTTGATGGTCAAAATGTTCCTGCAAATAAATAAAGTTGACTTGAGGAAACTGTGTCTAAATATGAGTTACCTAATTCAACACTGCGCAAATTAATTCAGTTTAGATATTAGATTGCGGGACTTATCACCAAGTGTACAGCTGGCTAAATAAAAAATAAATACAACAGAGCCTTGTTATGCTGATTCAGACTAAAGTCTCAATCCATGACTTTGGACAAATTTTAATTTGCTTCTCCATAATTACCTGTATGCATTGGTCATATACAGTGCATCCCAGATAACTCGAACTCACATAAGTTGATTTTCGCTAAGTTAAGTCAATCTTTTTCCTCGGTCCTGAGCATATGTCCCAATAAGGGGACCTTCTGATAACTTTCTAGTTATCAGGCGTTCCATTTATTAGTATTGTCATGGGTCCCTGGAGGTTCGACCTTATTCAGAGTGCTCTGTATGTTTTCCTTTATTGTTGCCCAAATAAATAATGTTTACATATATATATATATATGGATGTATATATATGGGCCGTTTTCGCGAAAAGTGTACAGTAAGATGTCAAAAATAAACTAGAGTGCAGAGCTGTAGTTTCCAAAGTTCGTGCATCGCAAAATTCCGTGGCAACACTGTATTGTGTACTTTTTAACGAACCAATAAAATTTACATTGATTGATGACATGCCAATCAGGTTTACTAACAATCGTAGCTGTAGCATGTAGAAACAATGTCACATTTTCATCTTTCGGTTCAAATAAGTGGGGAAACGGGGACTTTTTAAAAACATCCGATTAGAAAGGCAAGACCCGTTCTATGTTCTGTCAACATTCGGGAGATATCCCGCCAAATCGGGAGACTTGTAAGCTCTGTAATTATACTTAATCGAAAAGTTACCCGAAGGACGGCATTAGAAGCAGGATAAATAAACGATGCATAAGCTTCCTGCATTGTTAAAAGTAACTGTCAATATACATTATGTCTACGAATTGCTGACTTAAAATGCCATTGCTTGAAAAAACTCACCTCGAAATCTGACATGTTGACTGTGTGTGACGTCACCAGTCTCTGTATGTTTCACTGCGCGGGCATAATCATCCACGTGGCAGCAAGCTCAAAATGGTTCGCATAAACGCAATTATTTATTATAACACCCAAATTATACATATACATGCAATACATAAGTAGCAGAAAAAGTACATATGGGAAATTATCAATATAATTATATTAGTACATCTCGAATGTATATTAGCTTACAAAGAATCGCTTTAAATAACGCTTCATTGGGAGTTTGAACATACTGTGCCGCCAATATTTTTACAACTTCTTTCGAATCCATTCGTTAATTTGGCTACGTCCATGAGCGTCAAGTCCATATCCGCAGCTATTAACGATTCCCGCCCCCTACAATTTTGGAAATGTGCACATCCCCCTAACGTTTTCGCCGCCGGCGATAAAGCAATTTTTAAAAAAGAATGACGCTAACCGCACTCGGGCACTCCATGCTCTTTTTCATTCACATGGCGAGGTTATTAATAAATGTCATCACACTGGAATAAACAGCTTCGTTTTTAATCGCTCTAAATAGATCTAAAACTTCCCACCAAGCGAGACGTACTTTAGGGATGGCTAGTAACACATATAAATTGATAATTCGAAACAAAATGAAGGGCTAGTGTGTTTAATTTAACAGTATTGTTTTGAGGGTACGCACAAAACACTACGGAAGTGTTTTGAAAGTACGCTCACAACACTAGGGCAGTGTTTTGGGCGTACTCCAGGCGTATTCCAGAGAGTGCCAAAATGCTGCAGTCCATCTCATGACCAGAACTAAGAAACACGATCATATTACTCTTGTTCTGATTGAACTCCACTGGCTGCATTTTATGCAGCGCTTCGAGTGCAATTCTACTCCTGCTGACGTTTCACTAAAAAACATAACATATTTGTTAATCATGACCTCGCTTTAAAAACCGTTGAGATGGGTTTATCAAGTTATGTTTAACAAGAAAATCCACCATGCGATCTTTAATTAGTCTTTCTAATAATTTGCAAATCACTGACGTTAAAATCACTGGTCAATAGTTCTCTGACTTGTTTCTAAAGGAACCACTCCCTCTCCTAATGACAAATTGAAAACTGTTTCAAGTGGTACACTAATTTGTTCTACAATTTCTAATAGTAGTTTGGGCGGAATCCCATCCGCTCCAGGTGATTTATTATCCTTCATAGCCCTTATTTTCTTAGCTACCATTTCCGGGGTTACAATTAATTGTCCTAAATAATCTGAATCTGCCCCCGTGAACTTAGCCTCTGGTACTGGCAGTGAACTAATATCTTCCCTGGTAAACACTGAACTAACGTACTCATTCAGGTCTTCTGCTATTAAGAATCCCTCTGATATTATATTTCCAGCACTATCTTCTTGAGGACCGACCTTATCTTGAACTTTCTGTTTGCTTCGAACATACGCATACAAATTCTTGCTATGATGTTTTATATTACTAGCTAATTGTTGTTCATAGCTTCTCTTTGAATTTATACTTTCAGCTGTAGCTTGGTTAAGTGCTTCTTTATAACTGTTGTAATCTTCATCATTTCCAGTACATCTATATGATTTTCACATAATTTGTTTATACTTAATTTTATTTTCTAATGGCTTCTTTCGATAAGTGTTTCTTTTTGGACCGTTTCCCTTGTTTTTTTAAGGGTACAAATTTATTGACTATGCACAATGACGTTCTTTTTCTTCGAGTGCTGCTCGAGGTTGTTCACGGCCATTTCTAGGTTTTCAACACGATTGCTCAGTTGACTTATCTGTTCATCGTTTGCTTTCAGCATCCACATGAGGTCGGCCAGTTGTCTTTCATATTTTGCTGTGGTCTTTTTCATATCGTCAAAGTTTTTATATAAGTGGTTAAGTGAATGTTTAATCTCGGATATATCAGAGTCGATGTGTTTCGGCGCCATCTTGTAGCAAAGGTATATATGTATATAATATATATATATATATATGTATATATATATGTATATATATATGTGTGTGTGTATGTGTATGTACACACACACACACACACACACACACACACACACACACACACACACACACACACACACACACACACACACACACACACACACACACACACACACACACACACACACACACACACACACACACACACACACACACACACACACACACACACACACACACACACACACACACACACACACACACACACACACACACACACACACACACACACACACACACACACACACACACACACACACACACAGACATATATATATTCGAGCTACTTAATGATACCTAGAGACACGAAGGGTGCAGCAAAAGCGATGGACTGACTCTTCGTGTGTCGTCGTAACTTCGTGGGGCTAATAAATAATGCCCCCGTGGTCATTGCTTGACATGACGGACGACGTTGAAGTAAAGGTGGAACTGTTTGAAAAACGCATTTCGGTGGAGAACGAACATGCTCGATTACTGCGAAGCGTGTCTAATGTTGTCAACAATCTTCCGGGTATAAAGCCGATCTGGCCAAATTGATAGCGACCAGAGATGAACTGTTCGAGGTGTCAGCATATTCATGTGACTCTCGTGCATGGGCAATTGATAAAAGTGCTGAAAACAATGTGAATTGTGAAACGCTCTTCTACATCTACTAGAACAACAAACCCGAAATCCACGCTTGGCATGGAATTACATCAAATCCTCTATTGCAGCGGTGTTTAATTACACCTTGGGGTAATTCGGGCTTTGGGGGGCTAACGCCAGCTTATGTATGTTTTTTTCAGCACTTGCCATTTCTGCGCACGGATCACACCAAAACATAAATTCTAGCTGTTGTCCCCAAAGCGCCATCTGCTATTTAAGTGGATTGAATGTACGCTTAGGGACAGATAAAATCAGTGCAACTGAACGGGTTAATAATCTCATCGTCTACCTTTGATAGACACCTGGATATTGCTATACAAGTGTCTCGTACCATCAGAACTAGCTCGCTGCATCAACGCATTGCCGGTTTGATTCACGGTTTGTCTACGTTTGTTTCTTACTCAACCGACAGCAGAACGTGTACTGATGCCATGCTAGCATCCAGTTTGGTATACTGCAATTCTGTGTTTTTTTACTTCAGCCAATAGCTGATTTGCCACGTCCCGTATTTCAGTCGCTAAGGGACGATAATTTTACATCCGACGTGGTCAGGCGGCAGGTCAGAGACGATGCAATACCTAATCCTGAAGGCCATGCTAAGAGATGGTGAAATCGGATCGAAGATTACAGGGATGTGGACTATTCTATTGGTTACTATGTTAATGGATAGCAAACATAATGTACCCGCAACTATTGCAGTCTAAACGTGGAACATCTGGAGGAAACACCAGCCGCTCACATGGTTATTCGCTAGGTTCGCTGTGAAAGTACAATGCTTATTCTTCACCAACTGCACGAGTTGTAGGCGAGCTGCAAACCCCCCAAAAGGTGCTTTATTTTAGAAGTTTAAATACACCCATATACACACCCAAATCTTATATCATTTGAAAGCTCTACATCTCCTCTCCCAACAAGACCTGTCGCAGAGCTGCGAAGTGGTGCAATAAACGTGAATCCAAGGTCAAACAAAGTCACCGTCAAATGATGAATTTTCGAAAATGTGCGCTTCCGCAATCGTCTGAACATTACAATGGCCGCCTATCTATTTTACTTAATTACAAGATTAATGTGTCCCCGTCAAAGACATTTACGATATGGAGGTGTTATCTGATATGGTACGAATGGAGTTAAGGTCAAAAAAGGTCACCGTGAATTTGTTTGTAATATTGCAAACGTAATAAAGTTACAATGACCCTGTAACTACTTCGTTATATGTACGAACCATATATTGTTTGAAAGAACCATTTATCCTCATAAAAATATGAGGGATGACGTGGAGCTGTCAGTTGATGGAGTAGATGTGGAGCGACGATCAAACAGAGTCATCGTCAAGTGATAAATGTACGAAATTGTGTCATCCCGCAAACATACAATATAAAATGTGTTACGTATATTTGCGTTACTTATCTATTCATGGCAATATCGTATACCGTTGGAAAGCCAACTGTCTCCACGTAAATAGTGGATACGCCGGGGAGCAATCAAGTGGTGCAGTAGGTGTGGAGTGAAGGTTAAACAAGGTCACCATGAATCGACGAATGTTCAAAACTACGCCACTCCACACAAGTTCTACATTTAGAATGGTTGCGTAGCTGCTTTATTTACATACATTAAGCCATGTTACATACCGTTTAAAAAGGTATGGCGTGGAGTTGTAAAGTTGTGCTCTAACTGTACGTATGTACAAATACAAAACCAACCGAGCCTACGTAATTTGAGGGTGTAATTGCATTAACCACTGTCTAGATAGAACGACACGTTTGGTGCGTGACTTCGACTGACACACGACGGCAGATCATCCTTCGGATGGACATAGTCAAATGGTGAATTTTTGAAATTGTTCGCTTCCGCAATCTTCTTAACAATACAATGGTCGCATATCTATTTTACTTAATTACAAGATCGGCAATTAATATATGTTTTGGAAATATTAATGTCTCCCCTTCAAAGTAACTTACGATATGGAGGTGTTATCTGATATGGTACGAATGGATCTAAAGTAGCTCAGATCACTCTGAGAATCCATCGTCAGTGTTGTGATGTTGCTGTGTACCGCGGACAACAAAAGCGAACGGTGGTCCTAGGAAGTCGATAAACGCGCGCTATGTACACATCTTGATGGGGTATTTTATTTCTGTCAACGCCATAGCCGACACGGTCTACTTACTCACAGCGTCATACGCCAGTCGCTATTAAAGTGCCTAGTCATAGGCTTGAATAGCACTGCGGGTCAAATTATGGTATTGTGTAGTTTTCGACGAGATCAGGGGGCGGTTTGATGAAGCCTACGTAAAGTTACACTATTAGTTAGCGTTACGCGTATATGTAAACTGTATTTTTTTTATTAGTTGTTATTAAAAAACGCGTAATTTACTAAGACAATCATCTCATTTGGTATGTGGGTGCTTCAACTTCACCCTCTTCAGAACTCCAATGTTGAGGATTATATGCCAAATTGCTCGATGCTTCACAGAGAAATGTTGTTGTATTTAGAATAAGCAGGTATGCAAGACGAAACGCTCATTAAGCGGTTTTAAGGTCACGTATTGCTAAAGCGTTGAAATTAATTAAAGTGAGCCAATAACCTTTTTGTCTTTCAAGAGCCTTGTGGGTATTGGCAACGCAATCGTGGCTGATGTTATGTATAACGTTCAAAAAGTAGAAGTAATTATTTGAATACATACCACTTTTCAGCCGCTCGTGAGAATGGTGATATAGGTAATTGTATTGGCGTTTCCTGAAGTTGCTCGTTTTCTGTGATTTGAGGGCGCTGTCGTCTGCACTGTTTATTCAGATGGTATAGTCGTAACCGGCGGAGACAACTACTAGTGAAAATACAACAAAATTCAGCAAACTGTAATACAGTTCCTACGATATATGCCAGGAGTAGTGTAATCAAGTACCTCCCTGGTTTGCGAGAATAATTTTGATTGGATTTGGTTTTGTTTGAGTTACCTCTGAGGTGCCATATAACTGCGTGAAGGTGGGGTATATGGTTAAACGATACATAAAGATAAATGAAATATTTCCTCTTGGAGCTGTCAATATATATATATACACACACACACATATATATATATATATATATATATATATATATATATATATAGAGAGAGAGAGAGAGAGAGAGAGAGAGAGAGAGAGAGAGAGAGAGAGAGAGAGAGTGGGAGAGAGGGGGAGAGGGAGAGGGACAGGGAGAGGGAGAGGGAGGGGGAGGGGGAGGGGGAGGGGGAGAGGGCGAGGGAGAGGGAGAGGTAGAGGGAGAGTGAGGGGGAGAGGTAGAGGGAGAGGGAGAGGGAGAGGGGGAGGGAGAGGGAGAGGGAGAGGGAGAGGGAGAGGGAGAGGGAGAGGGAGAGGGAGAGGGAGAGGGAGAGGGAGAGGGAGAGGGAGAGGGAGAGGGAAAGAGAGATTAATAGTTCATCTGTATTCCAGTGAAACTCAGCTATGTATGGGGAACACACGGCAACGTGAACCCGCTAAGCAAACAACTGTTGCTGGGCGCGTAATTTTAAAGTTTTAATAATATATACTTTGACCCACTGCTGAACTTGATCTAAAAGTTGAAACCAATTTCATTCCAACTACAATCAACCGTTTCTTAACATATATTACCACAAACAACACCATACCGTGCAATCAATTAGAACGAGCTAATGTGTGGCATCGATTAACATAATAATTACGTCACACTTATTCTCGTAGTTTATATATTATTATCTCACCTATTCTCATAATTTGTATAATTTATTACACCTATTCTTGTAATCGTTATGCCGTCCGTGTTTAGATTAGGCGAATTACTCGTTTCTCATGTAAATAAATTAACATAAAATACTTGGTTTTTGACCCATCCCTGATATATAAGTTATTCTTCGGCTGAATAACAACCCTCAATAAGATACGTTATGTACATTGAGTGAGACGGACGATGAAGGGCTATTAAATCACGGCTGATTAGGTCCACTGGTGACCTAATAACTCCCAAACAGGAATAAAGGCCACGCGTCAGTGTGTGCGTGCGTGCGTGCGTGCGTGCGTGCTTGTGCGTTTTCCTGTGCGTGTGTGTATGTCGACTTCCCACCAACGAGACACGCAAATGCACTTTTACCTATGGAGGTCTGTGATCGAGACATAAATATTTGGCTCTGCGACAGTGGGCTAATCCTCAACAACAGGATTAAATCGCTAGCCGTTATCATAAGTTCATCCAGCATCTGCGCACCAATAACGGTATCCGGTGTGTATCGATATCTGCGATCAAATGTTTGAGATTTCGACGCAAATTATACATCAAAAACAAGTCCTGAGAAAGTCGATTGAAAAAAGAACACTGTAGCATTCAAGGAATCAAGTTGCATTTATTAGTTTGATCTGACAGTCAGTTGTGCATAGGTTGGTATCTGGGTATCGCGATGTTTGTACGTAAAGCAATTCACGACAATAAGTGTGTACTTCTTAATAAAAGCTTTGGGCCATACACACATTAAATAATGCTGAAGCCTCTATAAGTCATGCAATATGTTGCCAATGAAGTACCTGGGGCGTATATAACATAAACCTTAGTACCATATCATTATGTGTTGTTTGTAAACTCAACCATCATGCTAATGTAAAACTCAATCAACGATAAACACATCGCATTCGTGTTAATGCATAATACGTATGCTGTATCGGTAGTATTCTTAACGGTATAATGGAGAGTTGCGTAGTAACATGACGAAGATGCGGACCCTGATTTTAATACGATTCCACTATGTAACAATGATTGCAACAAGTAATATATTCAGGCACTGTGCGAGAACATTGTCTATTAGATGTTAAGAAGTTGATCTCTATATCATATCTAATGTGAAAGTCACATGCATGCATTTGTATCAACCAATCACAGTGGGATCCTTTATACATTTATATGTGGTTACCATGAAAGCATATTTTTACATCAAACAATGATATTGTTGAATGGTTATAATTGTTTTTACAGAATTTAGTTACGAAAATGTACCGCATATCGAAGAACAAGAGATAAGATATTAGTGTCAGATATAACCCTCCGTATACTTGGAATAAGAAAGAAACACATTACCTACAGATTGCCTAAATGTTAGTACTGCGAACAGTTGCGAGCTTCACTTCACTTATTTTTAATGATGATGAAAACCTTGTAGACGACAGTTTGTCATTAATGAAATCTTCATCGTATTTTGACATCGACAATTTTAAGTCACTGATAAATACAAAAATAAATAATTTTGGCATACTGAGTACAAACATACGATCTATTAACGCTAAATTCAACGAGATGGATGTCTTTGTAAGAGAACTGCTTTCAGCATTATATCTATTCAGGAAGGTTGGTTAACTGAACAAGACGAATTATGTAACCACCATTTAGAAGATTATACTTGCATTTCCTTGGGTAAGATTAGTAGTACCAAAGGAGGCTTAATTATGTATGTAAATATGATTGTAAGGTATTACAATGTATAATAAATGAAAATCGGGATGGACAGATAATTTAAATTACCGGGGGTGGTTTTATAAAACCTGTCATAGTTGATAATATATATATAGGCCTCCAAGAGACTTAATTTGTGATTACAAACAATTTATTGAAGAATTTGCATTATTATTATTACAACTTGATTAAAAAAATCTGAAATTATTATTGCTGTTGATTTTAATATAAACTTGCTTAAAATTAACGATAAAGAATATTGTAGTGAGTTTGATGACACCTTAACAGGATTTAGTTTCTTTCCAAAAATACCATTCCAACCAGATTTTCTGCCCTAAATGGCTCATTGATTGACAATTTGTTTTGTAAAGTTAGTCAATTAATGCTATAATCAATAGCAGGTATCCTAATCAAACAATTTTCAGAACACCAACCATATTTTATATTTATTGACACTGCTCCGGTTAAAAAAGTCCTCCCAAATTAGTTAAAATACATTTACAGAAAGAAACAGCTATGTCAAATTTTGCTTATGAAATAATTAACTCAAATATTATGGAGAAATTAGATCAAGACCCTTTGCATGATCCAAATAACAATTACAAAATAAATATTGGTGTACTTGATAAGGCAAATTGTAATTACATGCCATTTATATTAGTCACGTTTGCATCAGAATGTCCAAATATATATATTATGAACAATTGTTTAATAGGTATAAAAATGCCACAAGGAACACTTTGAAAACTATAAATGAAATTCTGCAAAGACCCAACACAAATATATTAATATATTTTTAGATTTACTAAAAGCATTCGATACTTTAGACCATTCAATGTTATTAAGTAAACTACGTTTGTATGGAATAGGCGACACTGCCCTAAAGCTAATGGAAAGTTATTTGAAAAATAGAAAACTACGTAATGTATAACGATACTATTTCTGAAACCCTGCCTATTACTACATGTGTGCCACAGGGTTCTATACTGGGTCCACTTTTGTTTTAATATACATAAATGATTTATCAAAGTCAAGTTAAGTATTCAAATACGTAATGAATGCGGATGATACAACGCTATTTATAACAATGCAATCATTAAGCATATGTCCAAAAGACATCGAACAACATTTAAATACAGAATTAAACGAGGTAAACGATGTATTTAAATATAAAGAAATCCAAGTATATAATACACAAACTAGGAATCAAACAAATTAACAATTTCCTGCTTAACATAGATGAAACCAGAATCGAAAGAGTCCAAAACGTTAATCTTCTTGGGGTTCCTTTGCAAGAAAACCTAAGCTGGAACATTCATATTAAAAATATTGTAATCAAATGTCCTAAATTGATAGGTATATTAAACAAATTAAAACGATTTTTCCAGTAAATATAAAAGTTACTTTGTATAGCTCATTAATGTTACCATACATTAATTATGGCCTAATGACATGGGGTTATAAATGTAACAGAATCATCAAACAAACAAAAAAGCGATTGTAATAATATGCTTAGTTAAATATAATGCACATACTGAGCCGCTGTTTAGTTTAAGAAACTAAATATTATTAATGTTACAGATATGCTGCATTTACATAAATTGAAATTGTATTATAACTATGTTTACATGACATTACCAGCATATTTGCAACACTTACCATTTAATCTAACTACAAATGTTCACATCATTAATACACGGATACATGACAACAAATGTTCACAACATTAATACACGGATACATGACAACATTCAATCAAATAGAGCAAAACATGACTTAGCGAAACGATGCATTGTGTTTGATATTCCATTACTAGTAAACAATACTACACTTCACATAAGGAACAAAACACATAGCTTACAAGGATGTATTAGTTATGCCAAAATATGTTTTCTACAAAATTACAGAATACAGTGCTCTTTCCAAAATTGTTATATATGTGGACATTCTTAATAATCAATAAATAATCATCTTATTTGAATTTTAGTACCTGTGTTAATCTACGTACACAATGTACTGTTATTACTATGTCTGAAGTAGATGTAACTATCTGCTAGTTTTCACATTAAGCTAACGTTTGAGATTTTTTAAAGATTTTGATATGAATTATTGGTAATACAATTCAAATACTTGTGTAACGGGTACTGCATTAGAAAGTGGGTACTTGTTTTGTTATAATTGTATCGAAAGTGTTTAAGTAAGCCAAACATACTTTGTTGACAATTACTAAATGGGGTGG
>OZ023206.1:26187883-26220383 GCA_963995525.1 Escarpia spicata | reverse complement strand
AAATTCGTGGTGCTATTTGTTTATTACGCACACATAACTGTTTGATAAGGAGTCGCTGCTGTGAGATCTGTGTGACCTTGAATAATTCAAGTTTGGCATAAGCATAAAGATTAATACTGATTTGTATGCTCACTATGAAGCATTGATATGTTTACGTTGAGTTCGTTATGGGTTAAGCTAGTCATACGAGTATTGATGCAGTAGGACGTCGGGTATCCAATGTGCGGGTTTACAGTTTCCATACAAAACCATAGTATTCATACAACATTCACTGTTCTCAGAAGTATTTAGGTATTTTCGCAACTTGTTGACGTTTTTTGTTTGGGTACATATGACGATATTTGGTGTGCCAAGTTATAGATTTATGTATGGTTTACATTAAATGTGTTTGCTTTAACAATGACGTAACATTGGGCAGTAACATGTATTTTCTTTGTAACTGTCAACTGACAAGCAAAATAAATAGTTGTTTTAAAACGATATATGATGTTTATTATACAGAAATGAGTAATTAACTATAACGTATCTATACCAAATGTTCCTAGAAAGTTTTGTTAGTTAACCAGGCCCTGTTCTTAACTATGACATTCATTCAACCAAAGCAGATATTGAGTATCCATACAACATACGTCTATCTAGTGAGATAACACACACAGTCAGTCATTAGTAAACTGTAGCAGTGTGCCACTGGGATATACAACATCTCAACTAAAACATGAGCTGAATATTAAATTCATGACGGCTTCTTCTTTTACACTGCACTTATTGATGTGCTATCATGCATAAATAAAACGTGAAAAAAGAAAATGTAACAACTTTGTAAGTGTGACAAATTCAACAAACACAGCAAGTTTGGCCAAAATCCTTGAATGTCTCTCGTGCTTTAACATATCGGGCATACTTACCAACCAAAACAATATACGTTATAGAATAAGTTACACGACACGTCGGTGTTATCTCAGGCAAACCTGCGTGCATTTGTATGGATACATTTCACTATGTCATCCAAATGTATTTACAAGATGATCTTGACAGGTTGATGAAATGGTCTGAAAAATGGCAAATGATGTTCAATTTTGGGAAATGTAAATGCCTCCACATAGGACATGGGAACGAAGAGGTAGAATATACAATGGGGGGTACTGTACTAAGTACTACTGTAAAAGAAAAGGACTTAGGGTTAACCGTTAGTGCTGATATGAAGATTTCAGAGCAGTGCGGAATTGCAGCTTCAAAGGGAAATCAAATCCTTGGATTAATTAGGCGAAACATAACGTATAAGGAAAAAGAGCTAATAATACCGCTGTACAAAACAATAGTTAGGCCTCATTTAGAATATTGTATTCAAGCGTGGAGGCCATATCGCAGGAAGGACATAGATATGCTAGAAAGAGTGCAGAGGAGAGCAACTAAAATGATACCAAATCTGAGGGATCTTAGTTATGAAATACGCCTAAAAAAATGCGGTTTAACAACACTAGAGACCAGGAGATTGAGAGGAGATCAGATAGAAGTGTTTAAAATATTGAAGGGTTATGAAAATATTGATAGAAATATGTTTTTCTCAGTTAAGAAAGATAGAAGGACTAGAGGACATGATCTTGCATTAGCAAAGGAGCAGAGTAGATTGGATATAAGAAAGTTTTCATTTTCACAAAGGACTGTAAATGAATGGAACAGATTACCTGCTGATTGTGTGGGTGCTAGTAGCGTGAATATGTTTTAAAATAAAATCGACACATACCTCAGACGGGCGGGATACACATAGATAAAAAGGTCGGACTCTCGAAAAGCCAAGGGCTTCCTTGTCCACCTGCTACCTAGAGTTAATTCTCTGGGTGGCAATCTTGTTAAATCTTGTTAAATCTTGTTAAATGTGACGTGCTACTGTGGCCACAGACATAGCTATTAAGGTGTCCCATTTTGTTTTTTTCTAATGTCCGGTATGTCTATTTTCTTGAGACAAAAGTTGGAAGAGATACATTGAAGTCACTTATTCAGCCATATGCCGACCTTTCGTGAGAACCGACCATATATATATATATACATATATATATATATATACAGGATATATACCGATACACAATCACACACTCATACACACACACACACACACACACACACACACACACACACACACACACACACACACACACACACACACACACACACACACACACACACACACACACACACACACACACACACACACACACACACACACACACACACACACACACACACACACACACACACACACACACACACACACATACATAAATACATTTTAAAAACTGGTGCATGACAGTCAACTTGGAACGCGATTTGCATTGACGGATTAATCTCTCAATCGGGAGAACCCGTATTTGAATGCTGTGCTACTGTTTCGAACCTTAGACAAGCACCGTTTTACATTGATCTATGACCTCATGAAAATGCGGGTCTTCCCATTTCCTTTCCTTTTTTCTTTAAGACATTTTTGGCTCGACCCCCGAACAGTGTCAAAATATGAACTAGGTCGAGGAAGTTTGGGACGATCCCTGACCGATTTAATCCGGGGATTTCCCTATGTAGCGAACCGAGCTGTGATTGGAGAAACGCTTTCGCCTACTGGCATATGTCTCAGTGTCTTGGCACGCATCGCTGTTGTTTGACGTCAGTCATACATGTCGATAACTACCGGGTCTGGTAACCTAATAATAGAAGTCAGTCGTCAGAATTAATGCGATAATTTGGTGGGGGAAATAATGCCACATTGACGGTCCCTTCTGCAAAGGCGCACATCCTTGAATTTCGTCTTACCTTTCGGAAGCGGAAATAAGTGAATGGGAAGCGGAATTACCTTTTAATGTGCGCACGCAGATTGCACCGGAAAAGAGGCAGAAAGTGTCATTGGGTTTATCCTTCATGTGTGCGTTCCCATTTTAATGTGAATCTACAAGCATTCTAAAAATATAGCGAATTTTATTTTTAACGGTTATAATGACAATCATTTCCTTTTCACTATTTCTTTATACAAGCAATCAGTAAATGGTTTCGTCACATTTTGAAACTAATGGCAGTGAATAATAAAAAAATCATATTTGTTTTCGAAGTGCGAGTATTGGAGTGAATTCTAGTGGACTAAACTCGACTGAGATTTTGAGTTTACAATCAAAGCAAGCACAGCAAAGCAAATGTAAAACAAATGTACTGAATTATTGAAAACATTAAAAACTAGATAGTTAACTCTTCCATTTATACCAGAGTGTCCCAAGTCCATATTTCAGCAAAGCGTTTGATACGGTCCCTCATCGCAGACTCATCTCTAAACTAACCACTAACAGGTAGAATACAACTCCGCCGGCACATACAAATGAGGTATTAAATGAAAACCTGACATACGCTTGTTCTGTAGGAGTGTTTGAATTAGTTGTATTAGCTTTATGTACTACGAAACTGTATGTGACCAGGGTTAAAAAAATACTGCCGACTCGGAGGCCCGAGATTGTCAAGTATTTCGTCGAGCCGGTAATTTTGAATAAGTGCCGGCCCGCAAGACCGGCAGATTAAAAAAACAAAAAATGGAGCACTTGTCTAGTATCCGCGCCAACCTCAACTTCGTCATTATAACTACACTCTTAGCATACTTCTGAGGCCCAAAGACAGACCCGGTTTGCGTCAGTCTGCGCCGCCGGGGCCGCGCGTTAACGCAGTGAGCGATATAGCAGCGTATGTTGTTGCAAACTGGGTCGGTGTTTGGGCCTCAAAAGTGCGCTAAGATTTTTGTAACGTATCTATGGAAGGGATGGTGTTGAATGATGTCAATAACACATGAGATAAAAAAAATTGGTATGGCTGGACATCGTACACCCCTGGAACTTCCATAAACAATCTGAAAGACGTACACAACCTGCGAATGATAACCTGTTCAGCTTCACGCTATAACAGGAATTCAACATCAGCCTTTTGTAGTCATGTGAAGACATCGACCTTGCAAAATGTCCGGAACCAACCAGCTCCTTGTCAAGGGAATTGGTCACGATGGGGAACTTGCACGGGCTGGATATGTTGTGTAACCTTTTTATGGTACTCGCTCGTGAGTAGCAAACCGTCGATCCTGTCAGGATCCAACACTTTGGGTCTGACGATCCTACCCCTCCTTCCACCCTATAACGTCATATTGCTCAAGCTAGTCACCACGCAAATATTTGTGAATATATAGCTATGCCATCTCATATCGACAGATATACGAGGAGGAAGGTATCAGAACGTCTGTGTGAACGCGGCTATCCCCTAATGTAGATGATTGTGGATGCCACTCAGAATACAGGGCGGCTCGGCGAACTGGCTCGATCGTTTTTTTTGTAATGCCGACGATACCAGTATGCATCTTGCATGTGCTAGTAATTAACTCAGTTGCGTGATGAGCAGGCACTTGGTTGAAGCGGCTTTTGGTTTTCTTCACAACAAAGTACCCCTTAATGAATACTGCGTGAACATCTTGTTCTCTCTTCTTGGGGAGTTTCACATCTGCCAGAGAGACAGACTGTCCTCCATCGGGAGGGCATTGCTTGTATGATGGTTGCCATTGTATAATTGCAGCGAAAGGTTCTACATAGTTGCCAGTCTTCTCAGCCCTGATTATGTCCACCATAATCTCCATAGTTTCCACGTATGTCAATCAGATCCTGAAATTTAGATTCCTCCTTGAGATATTGAATTGTCTCGTTCCTCAAAGCATCTGACAGTTGGTCGACTGTGTTGCGAGTACAGTTTTAAACTGCGATTGCTACCTCTCTTACCATATACCCGGTTGATGAAGTACACATAGATAGCCCAGAATGATGAGGTGACAGTTACCTGTGGTGAGATGTTTACCTTCGCTGGGACACTTATTGGTGCGTACCGTCCGCTGCAATTATTGATATACCCGGATGATAAGGTATACGTAGATAGCCCAGAAAGATGCCGTGCTTCCGTACTGTCCTTAGATGACATAATGGAAGAAACTCTCATATCACCTTATGAGATTCTTGAATAATGCAATTTCAACGACTGATTGAGTGTTCGAGAATGATGTCACAGTCTGACATCGTTTCCTGTACCAGAGATACCTCCTCTACTGTCGCCATCTCCTTGTACTTGGCGAACAGTGCTCTTTCCGTGACAGCAGCCAGAAGTTGTAGAATTTCCCTTTAATGAAGCCAGCAAGCGCTCCCTCAGCCAAGACACCAACTTCTGCGATGAGGTATTCAATCCCCGAATCAGACAGGAAAATTCCCAGGGCTCCGAAGTAGGCCAGTTCAAGGTGGATATTTCCGACGTCTGGTTTCCTGCAGTCTGGTTCATGCTGCAAGCAAGCTCCGATGACCGTGCGGAAAAACAGGAGCACCAGTTGTGGAATGTGGGGACGGATCTCCTTCAGAGTGTCAACTGAAGTGGGTGACGGGGTCTTTGATGGGGACATTGTAAGAATGTATGTGCGAAAAGTCATGGCTGCACACTTGATTGCTTCAGTCTTGGTATCAGAATCGTTTAACATAGCAATCGCCTGCGTTTCTTGCCTTATGTAAACGCGCCGACATGAGTTATGGTACCTCGCCCCCTTGCAATGAGGTCTTCGCCTAGTCCGAGGATCCTAACTTCACCTTTTGTCTTTGCCGCACGAATGATCGGCTTGCTCCCTATGTAGTAAGACATTAGTGCAGGCGTTCATCTCTCTTGGACTTTTTCTTCCTCGTCTTCACATAGAAAAGGCATTTCTGTTCAAGAGTACCTATACTGTTGGACGTTGGTGGAATTCTCGAATTTGAGCGGGTGGTTTTGCTGGCTGGTGGTTCACTGAAAGGGGCAAGCAGTCTCTTAACAGCGCACTGACAATGTTGTGTGATAAGAGGTGTTCTGTATCCGTGCTAATTTATTCCGTTGCGCTAGAGAACTGATCGTTCTGAAGTGTCAGTGGACATTTGGCCGCATTCTTGACTGTTTCCCACTTTCCAGGTTTGAAAGATATCAATCCGGGTTTCTCTTCCTTTGTAAATGAACTCAGGGTACAGGTTACCATTATCTGTCATTAAAAAGGAGACATTAATTGAAGGGAAGCGCCATTTTGACATTTAATAGTTCGTTACTTTCTTTAATCGCATTATGGAGGTTTAGCTTGCGAACGTATAAAAAGGTAATACTACACTATCGAGATTTCAGGGGTATTGCATGATGTGATCGGATAAAATCGGCCTTAAAATGTCGCTACCAATTGCATATTCGTTGTTATATTTGGACGTTTCTACTCTCAGTAAGCATGCAATAAGTGTGTTAATATAATAGCTGAACCTTCCAGAAATTATTGTTAGATTAGTGGAAAATGCATAAAATCTCAAACTAATCGATGGGAATAAAATTAATGTTGATAGTGTCTTAATTTGCGACAGCCTTTATACAAACACGTTAACTAGTTAAATAGTGGTCCTAGATATATAACGAAACTGTTACCATTAATGCCGAGCGCTGTAATAGAGTAAAAAAATTCGCTCATTATTTGAAACAGAATAGATACAAATAAATCTAAGACAACGTTTTCACAAAATAAACTATATTTTGTCGGTCATTACCTTTACGCACCAGGGCCTACAATTTATAAAGTTGAATGGATTTGCTGAACCTCTTAACGAGTGGAAACATGTACGTGTAGCTCGGGCAATTACCAGTACATGTATCTTGTACACATTTTGAATGCTGAACTACTTCAATCAATCAATAATGGCGGTGCATCAATGTATCGAATAATTAAATATTTCTAACTAACACTAGATCTGCAACAGTGACCCTGTAACGCTGTACCCCATCTGTAAAGGTACTTCGGCAAGCGGGCGGCCTATCTACAGGGAACACACAGTCAGTCTCTTACCTTCTTGGAGAATTATATTTGTTTATATGCACTTATGTTTTAATAACAAAACACTTAATACAGGAGAGGGACCGCTCAACAAGGGTATTATTCAGTGATATATATATATATATTACTGAATAATACCCTTGTTGAGCGGTCCCTCTCCTATATATATATATATATATATATATATATATATATATATATATATATATATATATATATATATATATAGATCTTGTGTTTGCTTATCCATTTCCGGACGTTGCAGCCTTGGTGGATTGTCTATAGACAGCTCATTCATTTGCCAATCTCCCCACTCGCCAGACGTCGGCTCCCATCCATTCCTCTATGTCCTTCCCCATTGTCTCCTAGGTCTTCCTCTGCTTCTGCTGCCTTCCACTTTTCCTTCCATTATTAGTCTGATGCCGTTTTACATGGCCGAAATAACTTAGTTTCCGTTTCTTTACAAAGTTCAATAAAGTCCCGGGTATAACACCAAGCTCATCTGCGATGGATTCGTTAGTTCTACGTTCAGTCCACGAAACTCGTCATATCTTTCTGTAACACTTGTTTTCAAATGCATTTATACGTTTAGTAATGTTCTTATTAAGAGTCCAGGTTTCGCATCCATACGTAGCCGTTGGAAATATTCAGACTCGGAAAATTCGTAGTTTCATATCTTTCTTCGTTGCTTTTCACAGCTTCTTCATCTCCGTCAACTTTTTACTCGCCATTGCCAACCTCCGCCTGATCTCTTTCGTCCCATCTCCATCCGCTTCTATCAGTGACCCCAGATATTCAAAACTTTCCACTCGTTCTATTTCCTCGCCATCTACTATGACTTCTGTTGGGTCTCGACATCCCTTTACATCCATAATCTTAGTCTTCTTCTTTACGTTTAGTAATATATACAATGTATATATATATATATATACATATATATATATACAAATATATATATATATATATATATATATATATATATATATATATATATATATATATATATATACATTTATATATATATTGCCTTGTACTTGTTCCTATATAATATGTTGCGGCACTACATAGTTGCATAGAAAACTAACTCAGGGATACTAAGTTTGCCCGCGAGCCAACTGCGTATATTTTTAAGATTGGACACATTCTACCACCAGCTTGCAACAGCGTGAAATGGATGCTACGTTTCTGTGTCCAGATTGACCAGAGGGTTAAGCCCAAACAAAACAGGGCGATATTACATCACCCTAACAAATTATTTTTAAAAATATGAATGATATGTAGTCATCTATCATAATCAGCTTACAAAATACGTACACCTACAAACAAACGATATTTGCGTAGCGACTCAATATACATTTTGCCGCATATCGATAGGCGCCATCTACCGGACTACGAAATCTGCTAGGTGTTTGCGCGAATAAAAACAGTTTCAACAATGTTTGGGGTTGCTGTCAGGGGGATTCCACCACTTAAAGTTGCTGGAATTGGTCATTCCGTACTCGGGGAAACTTTTGAAACTGATTTTAGCCTTGGCGCCGTTCACATAAATAAAGGTATTTTTTTGCACACATCGGGAGCTGTTGTCATGTGTGCCACACCCTAATATTGCTGTTATTGGTCATTCCGTATCCAGGGAACACCAGGGAAACCTTTGAAACTGTGTTTAGCCTTGGTGCTGTTCACATAAATAGAGGTACTTTTTTGCCCACTTCAGGGGGATGACTTAGGGGGCATTCCACCACCCACGACCCGGCAGCAACTAATCTTTGTGATGTCGGGGGATGGTTCCTCCAACATATGGAGTCAAACACTTTGGCCCTTTTTACATAAATAAAAGTGCTGGGCCCCCGGTCTACTACTCCATCGACTGATAGCTCCATATCAGATATAATTCTGACAGGGAGAAACGGTTCTTTCACACAGTACATGATAGTACATATAAATGAAGCTGTTGCAGGGTCATTGTAACTTGATGACTTTCGCGGTATTACAAAAATAATAATATTCATCATTTCACGGTGATCTTGTTTGACCTTAGCTCCACTCGTACCATATCTAGTAACACCTCCATATCGTACATCCTTTTGACTGGGAGACAATACTCTTTACAATAAATATATGACATGGCTATCTAGTAATTAAGTAAAGTAGATAGGCAACCATTGTAATGTTAAGACGATTGTGGCCGCGCACAATTTCGAAAATTCATAATTTGACGGTGACCTTGTTTGACCTTGGATTCACGCTTGCTGCACCTCTTGGCAGCTCTATGACAGGCCTCGCTGGGACGGATAGATGTAGAGCTTGTAAATGATGTAACACTTGAGTGTGTGTGTGTGGGGGGGGGGGGAATTTAAACTCATAAAATAAAGCACTTTTTGGGAATTTGCCGCTCGCCTATAATGTGATGTCTTTTACCAGTAATTTTCGTAATATATACGACTAGTTACCTCGTTTTTAAAAGCGATGAACATTGACGATATTTGGCTTATTGTTTGCTCCTGCGGTTAATTCTCAAGTCGGCACAAACATACCTGTAGATGCTCCACGTAAGTAAAATGCGTTAAAATGTAGTTATGTAATCTAATGCATCAACCTTTTAGAAATACACACATGTATGACAGGAACGATCAGGTTAAAATATACGCCAGCAACGTAGGCAACATTTTGAAAAGACAGTAGGCCTAGATTTGCTTGTATGTGGTCAGCCGAGGGCACAATATGACTGCCCTTTAGGCCTAATGTTCTCTGTAGGTAGACATTGAACGTTAGAAAAACTTGTTTGCATAGTTTGCTATATATTGTTTATACCACAATAACGGACTTTTATTTATTGGACGCTTCATACTATGTAACCAATTCGTGTAGTTAATTGGAATCATGTTTTTACATTTTTCAATATTATGTTGACCAGTAGAACATGACTTGTACAAAGAGGACTTAAATTTTACAACTTGGTGGTGGAACAACTGATAGTGTTAAGCCATTTGACGACAAGTCATTGAGGAAGCTAGAGATAGCAACAACACAAGACAGCTTTTATCACATATTCGCACACACGCACACACACACATACAAACACACACACGCATGCTCGCGCGCGCATTGAGAACTGTGAACACAGATAAAATACTCATGCCGTATTCACACACAAAGGTTTATCCGACCTAACTTTAGAGCTTAAACCGATCTATTATGCTTATAGAAGTATGCATGTCTTTTATACGATTGTACCAAGCTACGCCGTTTTCGTTAAACTTACAGTTAATCCGGTTTTCCTGTCTTGACTAACGTTTGAAAACATACGAGACACAGACACATACACCAGCTCGATTACATTTATATTCTACTATATATTTATATAGGTCGGAGTGTCAGTCAGTCAGTCAGTCAGTCAGTCAGTCAGTCAGTCAGTCAGTCAGTCAGTCAGTCCGATGGTCCGCCCGCCCGCCCGCCATTTGGTGTGCCATCCCAGACAAGCAAGTTCCACTACTGGTCACAGACACATCATTTCTAGCCAAGTAATTTTTATTGATACCAACCCGTTTCAACTGACAGATCATATACACTCTTTTGCTTACCTTTGAAACTAGTTCATGTACATGTGCATTCCAACTTAGATCAGAAGATATAGTTGCACCGGGAACTTTTGCTTGAGTAACTCTTTCAATACCAGTCCCATTTATATCAATATATGGCAAGGATTCCACAAATGTCCTATCCTTACAGAAATAGAGAAACATATAGCCATTTCGTTTGTATTGCTGGAATTGATGCGCGTATGATTATTACTAGACCACTGCGCATGTCAGCAGAATCCTGTATGTCAGATACCATTCGTTGGTTACATATTTCAAATACCGTGCTATCATCAACATATTTATAAATTGGGCACGGTTTGTAAATCGTTGATATGAACTAGAAAATGTTTTGGTCCCAACAAGGTTCCCGGGGAACATCCTCATACGGGTAGCTTGTTTTGGACACAGCGTCACCGATTTTAACTTTCTGTTCACGGTCAAGTAGAAACGCTGTCATCCATCGGACAAGGTGTGCTGGCACGTTCATTGCGACCAGTTTATTGATTAGCATATTATGATTAATTGTATCAAAACCTTTGTTGTAATCGAAAAATAACACTCCTACTATATTGCCAGCCAAATCAGTGGCTTCATAACATTTGTGAAGCATTTCAACCAGCGCGTCCATGGTGCAAGTTCCCGCAATACATCCGAACTGCTTGTCGTCAATCTGGGGGTTAATATAAATATTGACCCACTTCAGCACTAAAGACTCAAAATCCTTAGCCAGAATTGGAGTACGCGATATAGGTCTAACATCGTTTTCAATTGTATCTGGCGGGTGTTTCTTTGACAATGGAATAACGGTTGTTGACTTCCACAATTTTGGCAGTACACCTTCTCTGAGTGAGCTGTTGAATATTGCTGTGACGGGTCTTGCGAGAAGGTGCGAATTGTCTTTCAAGTCCATGGTGGAATGTCCGGTCCTGTCGCTTTGTTCGCTTTGACCTTATTAAGTGCCACCTCTGTTTGATCCACGCTAATAGGAAATTCAGCTGGCAGTGGTTCCTTGATGTCAAATATTTAGTCGGATGGCTGCAAGCTCGGCAGGTTTTCGCTAACCGACACAAAAAAACTAATTCATACAGTTGGCCAAGCCGTTCACACCTCCACCAGTAATTTATTGCATTTCGTTGCGACTGCCATATGTCGTTCCCATGAGAGCCTTCATGTGCTTCCATCAGTCACGTGACGATGATTCCTCGAGTGATGCGATTTATGATTGGTAAAACTGGTGTCGCAATTTTGGCGCTGTGCGATTCAATAAATTCCTAATATAAGTCTTCCGGCTTGTTCCATGTCACCGGCTATCATGAGCACGTTGCCGCTATCTGATCAGGTAGCGGAAGCCGTCTGTGACCCATGGTTTATCAATGCTATGACGTGACACAGTCTTGTATGGAAAACTCGTACACATCAAATGGTCCATGGTTTCCTGGAAGAAATTAAACAGTTCCTCACAGGTAGTCAATATGTACACGTACTCCCATCTGTGACAGCGCCGAAGTGAATAGGCTGTTGATTGGTTGGCAATTAACATATCGCTTAATCAGTTTGCATAATCATTATTAATTGCAAACGTTCGTTGAGCTATATTATATCGAGGAAAAGGAGGAATGCGTGAAAGAAGTTTACTTACGACATTCATTTTGTGTCAGAATCGTTAGTTAAACTAACTACTGCTCCCAGACTGGTTAGTGAGTGATGTCCTACCAAGAGAACAACATCAATTAAGAGGCGCATGTAAACCTTAAGCGCGCCAACCTCATGGAGAACTATCCAATTGACAGTAAACTATAACCAAACTGTGGGGTAAGTAAAAACATAACTTCCTTTTGCATAACTTATATTTATGCATTCGTTCGTTAAGACATATTTTCGTTAGGAAGAGTAGTAAAGCGTGACATACAGTGATTGTAAAACCTGATTATATTATCTTAATTTCAGTTATGAATAATAGTTATAATTAATAACTCATAGCACATATATTATTACTGTAATAAAATCACACATTAAACTGACTGATCTTGTTTAAATATAACAGTGTTGTTATGCCTCAAGGACTCCCACGGTTGGAGTCCCTTGAGGCAGTTCACACACTTCCACTAATTTTCATGTATTTGAAAAAGTACATATCCCAGCCTCACAAATTTCACGACCTTCTTAGTGGACATACATATGCATATGACAGTGTAATTGTAATGTTAAAATATGTATAATTTAAACTTATTATTGCTGAAAACGTGAAACAATTGCTCATTGGTACAAAATAAATACACTGTATAACTGACGATGCAACCGGACCTTCACAACAGGTCTTCAACATGTCGCCGTGCATACATCCGGGCATCGCTGGGGTAGCTCGTAGTCAAATGTATAAAAGTGAGCGTGACTCTGTATCCCGATCATCATAAATGTGGGCCGACTCGGACGAATATTTGTCCCACGATGTGTCAATCTGATGGATATATGGTGGTTTGATATTACATGGGTGTAAACATATAAATTCCCTTGGTATATCTGAATATGTAGGAGGATTCGCAGCTGCAAAGTAGGAGGATTAGCAGCTGCAAAGAGTCTTGCGACAGCGTAATGGTGCTGAAGAAGCGGCATCCCCCCGTGTCCGAGGTCATGATCCGACAGTGAAGTTGTGCTGAAGAACCGGCACCCCCCCGGCACCCCCCCCGAATGTTTATTCCGCCACTGGCCACAAACACCCACTGTTTTGTTCAATATGAGCAACGATGTCATGAAGGCAAAACTTGAAATCATTGAAGGAGACAATGACATAGAGTTCCACACTCTGAGGGGGGCAAGATGTGGAATACTGGAAAAGAACAGCCAAGACAGTGAAGTAAGTGGAGGTGAAGGCAACAAAGGCACGATTTGTGGACACCTTAGCTCCCTGACGTGTCCATCCATATGTTGACAACGTTAGTACTGCTAATCGATATTGAGATTTACCAGCCCGTTTTATTATGCGCCTCTAAGCTTGGTTTCCAATAGAAGTTTCCTATGATACCGATTAATGTAATAGTTTATGTTAAATAAAACTGAACTAACACACCTTTCAATCTAGGCTATTTTACGGCTGTAGATCGCATCGTCGTGTGTTGAAAGGTCCCAACATGACAAACCGATACTCAGCCGACACCAGATCCCGGCAATTACGTGTCACTCGCGCTCTGCTCGAGCCGTAATGTGTTTGTTTACAACGGTGTGCAGCCAGGCGTGACCTACAATTGTGCCCGCCATCAGCTGTTTGTAAACAAATCGGCAACGCACTGACTCTGAATGAGCTTGGCGCCGGGTCGTGTTGATTACAATGCTATCGATACAGGAGAAGTACGTAGACGTCTGTGTCATAGCCGGCGCCTTCGATCCTTCTGCTTCGTCACAACAAAAATAATAATAATAATAATAAATAATAATAATAATAATTTACTGCATTTCTCAGCGTCACAAATTGGGCAGTTATTAACATATATATATATATACAGTACCGGTAGAAATCATTGGACCATTGAATTTTATTGTTGGTTCTATAATGTAAAAGTCAGTGGTAGTATTATAATGAATACCCCTCATCATGTGCTACCACCTAGTGCATTCTCCTGCTAATACTTATTACTTGTGTTTCATTCTGAATGTTGCTTTTCTAAATTTTAGCTTTTTTTAGATAACCGAAGATTGCCATCCAAAGATCAAGGTAGGCATTGTGTACATCACTATGTGTTATCTTCTAGTAATGAATTAATGAAACACAGTTGACTATTTAAGCTGTAGGTGAGTGATAACAGGACACTTTGCTGTATTACCAGATCAATATTTAGTATACTGCATCGATGTGTTTCCATATTAATTAATTATTATTAATTATTATTAATTATCAATGTATATTTTGTACAATGCTCTCTTTTTCAATACATTCGGAGGTAATTGTGTAGTGACAAATAATGTCTTTATTTATCCATGAACATATTTTTACATGTTTTAGATAAGATATGCATACGAATTTAATACAAATAAAATAAATAATTGTTGTAATTTTCATTGATGCCTCCTTATAAAAAAACAATATTCAGTTGCGGACGAGAGCCATAGTTCTTATGGAGCTGGGTGTCAGCTGTCGAAGTGAGCCAGCAACTGAAGGTGAGCGTGAAAACGGTGTACGGCATCAAGAAGCGGCTGGAAGAAACGGGGTCGGTGGCCGAGAGAGCACGTACCGGAAGGGCGAAGAAGATGTCGGTGCGACTGGACTGCGCACTCGTCCGCTACAGCCTCGGCGATCGCCGCCTCACATCCCCGCAGCTCCGACAGAAAGTGGAAGCAGAGCTGGGAGAGATGAAGCGGGAGAGACAGTGTTGTCCTCCACGATGCGGAAGCGCCTCAACTCGGCTGGTTTCCGTGGTTGTGTGGCGTTGAAGAAACCATTGTTGCGGCCAACGAACATTAAGAGTCGCTTAGCGTTTGCTAGTAGCCATAAGAACTGCACTGTGCAGCAGAAGGAAACAATTGTGTGGTCGGGTGAGAGTGCCTTTCAGCTTTTTTTGGAACAAATCGTGCCGGAGGAGAGTTGATGAGAGGTACAGCCCACAGTGCATTGTCCCCACAGTTAAACACGGATGAGGCTCCCTGGTGATCTGGGTGTGCAGGTCTAGGCCCGGGGTCGGCCAACTGTACCGGTGTGAAGGCACCATGCGGCAGGACCAATACATCAGGGTGCTGAGGAACCACATGCTGCCTTCTGCATCTTCGCTTTATGATGAGGGTGAAGCATTTGTCTTGCAGCAAGACAATGCTCCTTGCCATAAAACGAATAAGGTGATGTCATTCCTCGAGCGCTCTCATATCGAGCAGTGACCAGTCCAGAGCCCATATTTGAATCCCATAGAACATCTATGGGACGTCTTTTTCAGGAAGGTAGAGAGAAGCAAGCCAGGTAGTCTGGAGGCTCTGTGGCAGCTGCTTCATGCTGCATGGCAGGCCATCCCAGTGGACATTGTCCAAAACCTGGTACATTCAATGTCGAGGCAATGTGCAGCGATGCTTGATACAAAGGGCCACTGTACAAAATATGTTTTTTTAGATGAGAGCTGTATAAAATTAATATTATCTACAGTTACAATTTAATAATATGAAATCAGTATTTTTAAATGAATTAAATTTTGAAAATATGCCTAAAATCTTGCATAGTCCAATGACGTTTTACCGGTACTGTACATATATGTATATATATATATATATATATATATATATATATGCGTGTGTGTGTGCGTGTGCGTGTGCGTGTGCGTGTGCGTGTGCGTGTGCGTGTGTGTGTACATATGTATATACATGTATCAATGATAAATAGATAACGGGTAGTAATAATAAAAACCATTAATACTAGTTAAAACGACACGTTAAGGAAGAATAATGATAAATGATCTACATTACAAAATATACTTAAATATTCAGAGTTCGTCATTGCGTACAAATTTAATTTAAAATAAAAAGCACGTTTAAAAGAAGTGTCTTCTAATGCCTTTTGAACATATTGTGGCAGTAAATAGCGCGTATAACAAAAGGCAGATTGTTCCAGAGAGGTTTGTCAAAGCGTTGAGTATAAATCTTACAGCGCGGGACCTTCAGCAGGTGAGCGTCGGCGCAGCGTATCGTGCGAATGGGCTGGTGTCGAGTTAGCAGTCAAACCGTGCAAACTGTGAAACGTCAGCAGGAGTAGAATTGCACTCGATGCGCTGCTTAAGATGCAGCCAGTGGAGTTCAATCAGAACAGGAGTAATGTGATCGTGTTTCTTCGTTCTGGTTATGAGATGGGTTGCAACATTTTGTACTCTCTGGTGTCTGGCGATAAGATGGTCTGAGATCCCGCACAGCCGGCCATTTCTATTGGCAAGACGAGACATCGCGTAGGTACACACCATAATCTGTGTGGTTTTCCGATCTAGAAGAATTTGAATTCTTCCAATTCTGTGTAGATGGATATATGCCACTCGACACATGTGCTGCACGTGGCTGTTCATGCTTAGTGCTTCATCAAAGGAAACAGCAATGTTCCTGGCCACAGTAAAAGTAGGCACAATGTTCCTAGCCACAGTGGAAGTAGGCATGATGTTATTGGCATGTTGTACATGCGGCATACTACGTTTGTTCTTGATGTGCGGCCAACGTATCAATGCTACAACTCTTTCAGACATTTGAACAAGTTATTTCGCTCCATTTATTACAACATTGCACGTCCACAAGTTAAAATCGGCAATTATATTGTTTCAGTCAAATCAACATACGATCGATTCGTTTTATGTCGAACAAGCACACGACTCTAAAAGCGCCTGGGTTTATATTTTGCTATTGTACTTTTAAAATATTGGCTTTGTAGGCTGGAAACTGGGTGTTGACAACACACACACACACACACACACACACACACACACACACACACACACACACACACACACACACACACACACACACACACACACACACACACACACACACACACACACACACACACACACACACACACACACACACACACACACACACACACACACACACACACACACACACACACACACACACACACACACACACACACACACACACACACACACACACACACACACACACACACACACACATATACACACACACACCTCCCCCCACACACACTGTCTGTTTCATTATGGTGCCGGTGTAGTAAGTTTAAAACACTACCGCTCGAACGATTACCCAAACTCCAACCATAATTAGCTACATCAATAGCTTATAATAATCTTAACCTAATTAATCAAGACATTGTTCAGTAACTATTTATTCCCGTACACTAACCCCAAACACATGTTTGACTCCAAACATAACTAACACTATCCCTAATTACTCAGAATATTTCGCAATAACGATTCTTATGTATTATTTGTTAAAATGACTATGTTTTTCTTAACCATAACCATACATAACTGACTCTAACTATAACAAATTATAATAATAACTTTAACCCTAATGAATGCATATTTATTCCCTTCCTCTGATTATCACACCAACTATTTATTCCCGTCGTATGATTCGTTCCAAAGATTACGATACAACTAACCCTAACCACAAGCATCAATAATTCTAACTATAACTAATTATAGTAATGATATTAAGCTGATTTAATAGTGTTATGACATTTCACACTAACTATTTATTCCGGTTGGCTAATTGGTTCCAAAGATTACGAACTCGACCCTAGTGTACAGGATGGTTCCCAAACATGACAGATTTACGCTGGTAAAACCCAGGGCCTATTGACGGTAGTGTTTTGAAATTTAGTAGTGTTTTGAGCATAGAGTAGCTTGGGGCATAACGCCCAGTTTTTTGGGACATCGGATACCCGAAAAAAACCTTTGGGTATAGAAGGTTTATTGATGGTCTGGGTGATCTAGTCCATTATCTTAGGCACATTTCATATGTTAAAATTTTTAATGTACCTTGTCTCAGAAAAAAGTTGTGGTATATTTAGGGGGCCCTTAACATTGGCGTTTTGCTCCACCCATGGGGTAAAACGTCCACCTCCTGGCGTTTTCACCCTGTAGGATGTTGGACCATTAATTCGTGTTTTCTGTTAAATTGTGGGACATGTATTTCTTATTAGATATATTATTAGCTTGTTTTAGTGTTAGTTCTTTGCCATTGTTTTGATCTTGGAAGACTAATGCATCTAATGCTAAAACTATCGAACATCATCTGAATAGTTCTGATATTTCTTGTTTAGGTAGTGTTTCTTCAGAAATGTTACTTTGTAATGTTCTGGTTATGTGTGTAATTCAACCTGTGTAGACACTTTTACAATTCAGAACTTTATTAAAACTATTCATTTCGCATCATCGCTCGACGGTTAACCACTGGTTAACGACTAAACTTGCAATTATAGCAAATAATAAAAAAGTCCAACCACTTCGACCAGAATGTTCACATTCATGACGCATGATATAGCGTTCGACGGATCTGCCGCTAACCACTCGTTCACTCACTGAGAGACTCGCAATTGTGACAAACATAAAATCTGCCACCCTCGGTGCAATCATGGTGCGACCATTGCTGACAGATCTGACATTGAATCCAGCTTTCGCCAGATCTGCTACTTCTGAATGGCTCGGCGCAGACAAGGCATGGTCACTAGTCGACGTCGTCGTCGTCTTCTTTAGAATAGTCTTCACACCGCCGTTTCGCACACATATTTATTTCCTGCTCGTTTTCGGTTTCCTCAGCTCGTATAATTAGGTATTATAATGTATTCTAGAACGAGAACATTATTTTGTAACGCAAGCTGTTTTATTGAAATGATTCATAATAGCGATAAATTTGAAAATATGCTATGAAAACTACCAGAAATTGATCCAAATCCAAGACAATAACCAGATTTCGTGGTAACAAGGCTCCCAGTTATATGTTCATAGACATATGTGGAGTTAATTATTATATGCAATACATATGATTATTGTCAGTGTTTAGTAACTGCATAATGTAGTTATTAATATTGTATCGATAGTAATTTTGCTAACAGCATATTGACATTAAAAATTGTGTTACTAATCATGTTGTTGACATTCTATGCGTCGGAAAGTGACGAACATATCATCAAAACCATCTAACTGGAGGCTCACCAAAAATCCAGCTGCAACCCTCTTAAGGCTCATTAAAATCCCCAAATGTATCCCCGCATAAGTTTCCCCAAAACCCTCCGACATCATCCACCTTGAGGGTGACCAAATAACTGCAACTTATGTAATGACCGCTCACTAATCTTTTATCCTGAAACTTATGTTGTTCTTTATTTCAGGATATTATAAAATCCTTCGATATTGGCAATTTCGTACATTAATTCAATAGTATTGACATGTTCTCCTTTCGCATTTTGCGGTGAAAATAGCGTGATGCACAGCAAAAGACTGTGTTGCACCGCGAAACCTGGTTATTGTTTTGGATTTGGACCAATTTCTGATAGATTTCATACCATATTTTCAAACTGAGCGCTGTTATGAATCATTTCAATAAAACAGCTTGCGTTACAAAATTATATTCTCGTTCTAGAATACATTATAATACCTAATTTGTTTCACCCATATACGGTTCTCACTTTTAATTATGAGAACCATAAAGAATTACACGTATGACTTTCAGAACATTGATTACAGTGTAGAACAAACCATAACACCATGCTAACAGATACGACGGGATACATTTATTGGTTACAGTCTGGCCAAGTGAGACTTATAACAGGAGAAATGGTGCTGTAATCGCGACTTGACAACGAGGATGCCCCGCGCACTGACGACGTTGCCTTAGTGATGTCTAGGGATGCTCACTCATTAGCTGGGATGCGATCAATTCCAGAATGATCTCTGCAAAATTCATGACAAAAAGAAGAATATAACGATGCAGCACTATGCTCCCACAAACGATGCGGACGAGGAAAGAAAAGAGGCTTCTACAACAGACTGCACAATGTACTTGATGAGCAAGGGCTGAAGGATGTTACCATTCTCATGGGCGACTTCAACGCAAAGAAAAGAAACAACAACACAGGTTATGAGCAAGTCATGGGCAAGTATAGATTAGGACAGATGAATTACAATGGAGAACGGTTTGCAGACCTATGTGCCACGAACAGCCTTGTGATAGGAGGAAGTGTTTTCCCAAACAAAGACATCCACAATGCAGCCTGGAGATCATCTAACCATATTACTAAAATGAAATAGATCATGTGTGTGGTGGACAGAAGTTCAGACGGTAGCTGCAGGATGTGACAGTGCAGAAAGGGGCTGATGCTGTTCTGATCACCACATGGTGGTGGCAACACTCATGCGCCACCTTAAGAGGAGGCAGATAGCTCAGGACAACAGCACAAGAACACGTTACAACATAGATCTACTGAAGGACAAAGGAACGACAGAAATGTACCGGATCAGCTTCTCGAAAAGATACAAGGTGCTGCAAGAACTATGCGATAGCAATACTGACCTAGAACCGAACTGGCAACAAGCCAAGCAGATGCGGACTGCTGCTCGTGAAAAAGACAGTAGGCAGAAAGAAAACACAGCACGAAAATTGGGTGACAACTGATACATTACTCAACATTACTCAAGATACAAGTGCAAAAGGAAAAGAAGGCAATACTGAACAGCAGAAAAACTAGAGCAAAAAAGCAGAAGTCCAAGCACAGTACACACAAGCTCAGAAGGGGGTATAGAAGAGCATCAGAACAGACAAGAGAAGCTCGGTGGACATCCTGGCAACACAGGCAGAGGAGGCAGCACCAAATAGAAAAATGGAATATCTATGTAACATAACAATGAATCTGGCTGGCAAATATCAACCACGGAAAAATCAATTAAAGACAAGCAAGGAAAAGCCTTCACCACGATAGACGACCAATTGAATAGATGGGTGGAGCACTTCACATAACTATTATACTGACATATCCCAGAAGATCCTCAATTCACCCCTCAGGACAGACAGTTCTACACATAAACTGTGATAAATCAAGCAGAACATAAATCAAGAACGCTATCAAGAAACTGAAAAACGAAAAGGCACCAGGGTCGGATGAAATACAAGCAGAGGCGATACAAGCAGCTTTTAGCACATCCACGGAAATACAGCAGAGCCTCTTCGAGAAAGTCTGGGAAGACGAAAGAGTTCCAGAGAAATGGAGAAAGAGATTCGTAATCAAACTCCCCAAGAAATTAGATCTCAGAGAATGCAAGAACTATACAGCTGTACAGGAATAATATTACTATCAGTCCCGGGAAAAGTTCTGAACAGAGTGATATTAGAGAGGATGAAAGATGCAGTGGATGCAAAGCTCCGAGAACAACAAGAATGTTTCCGACAGGATAGATCCTGCACATATCATACTAGCTACTCTGAGCATCATATTAGAACAGTCGTTGGAATGGAACCCACCGATATGAGAAAGCATTTGACAGTGTGGACAAATAGACACTCTGGAATCTGACGACACAGTATTGAAAGGTAATCTCCGAGATCCAGAGCACCTACACAAGAATATCATGCCAGGTGGTGCATGGAGGACGACTATGAGTCTATCAGGTAGTTTCGAAGTTAAGACAGGGATTCGGCAGGGATGCCTGCTGTCGCCTTTCCTGTTCATCCTCATGATCGACTAGATTATAAAGACCACCATGGATGGGAGACGAAATGGCATACAGTTGACACCATGGACTCAGCTGGAGGACTTGGACTTCGCTGATGACCTGGCACTACTATTACACACCCACAGACAGATGCATCACAATATAACACTTTGGAATCAACATCAGCAAAGCTGTGTGTGTGCGTGTGCGTGTTAGTGTAAGTGTGTGCATGCGTGAATACGTGCGTGCATATGTGAGTGACGTAATGACCGTGTGAAAATTCGTTGTATGGTTGTGAGGGGTCCCCCTTAGTTGCTGGCGCCACCTATGGATTTTATTGTTGATATAGACTTTTTCTAAAAGTTTCGGTGGAAGAAAATGGAGGAAGATCAGGGGGGTCCGTTAGTTGTTGGCGCCGCCTACCTGTTATAGCGGCAACAGACGAGTTACCTTGGATGTGTGGTGAAGAAGGCGAGCGGTATTGTTGGAGCGGCGGATAGAATGAGGGGTTAAAAAACGGTATTATAATAGGGGTGTGTTATAGTGGAGTGGAAAATTCCTCGCTACGTAAAAGGAACGGACGTCTTGTTATTTTTTTCGTGTAAGCGGTGCTTGTCGCATGAACGCGCGCGCGTCAACACGGTATCGTTTGTGACTGCGGCCGTTGGCTTTAACTAGTAGACCAGACGTGTACTATACAGGAATCGACAATGGTATGCTTATTTTCTAATGTCGTGTGTGATCGTATCGGGCTGTGTATAAATTTTATTGCAAGAAAACCGATAATCAAATTTAACGAAACAAGAAATGTCGCTATTTCTTTGAGTGAAATCGTCTATTATGCCGTTATTGAGAAGTTCTTGGACGTTCGGCGTGTTTTTAAATGCCGGTTTTATGGTGAGGGATCAATTTGGGACTTTTCCGTGTGGAAATATTGCTGTTATTTTTGAGCGAGCAGTGCTATTCGAGAGTGCGCGCGTGGAAATTCCCCGCTAAAACCGACGCCGGTGTTTTTTTCGTAGCGTCGTCGTCGGCTGACGTGAGCAAGCGACCGGTTTTGGACGGGGAGACGTCTGGGAGAATTGCGCGCCGGGCGACGTTCGCTTATACTTATCGGTTTTTCGTTCTTATAACATTTAAGAATGAATACTTATCATTTTAGCTTAGGTCGTCGGTAGTTCTCAGTAGAGTAGTGCTTTAAGCGCTAGTTTTACATGTATTATATAAACACAGCTTTCTTGTATCTTGCAATCATAAAAAACTCTATTCTTACTTACTAATTTACCTTAGTATACCGTTCTTAAAAACATAAAACATAGACTTTTTCAAGCACTTCGCATGGGTGCATATTCTGACTTAATTGTTTTCACGCAATTCGAACAGGAGAATAAAGAACGAACATGCTCGATTACTGCGAAGCGTGTCTAATGTTGTAAACAATCTTCCGGGTATAATGCCGATCTGACCAAACTGATAGCGACCAGAGATGAAATGTTCGAGGGGTCAACATACTAATGTGACTCTCGTGCATGGAGAATTTATTCAGTTTTGAAAACAAAGTGAATAGTGAAATTCAATAAGCTCTTCTACATATACTAGAACAACAAACACGAAATCCACACTTGGCATGAAATTACATAAATTCCACTATTGCAGCGGTGTCTAATTACACCTTGGGGTAACTGAGGATTTTACAGGGATGTGCATTATTCTATTGGATATTATTGGATACTATATTATTGGATAGCAAACATAATGTACCAGCAAATTTGACAGTTTTAGCGTGAAACATAATTCGCTCTCTTAGTTACTCGTTAGGCTCGCTGTGAAAGTGTGATGCTTATTCTTCGTCAAAATGCTTTATTTTAGGGATTTATATCCCCCCATACACACCCAAATCGTGTATAATTTTAAAGCTCTACATCTCCCCTCCCAACCAGGCCTATCGTAGTGCTGCCAAGTGGTGCAATAAGCGTGAATCCAAGGTCAAGCAAAGTCACCGTCAAATGATTAATTTTCGAAATTGTGCGCTTCCGCTATCGTCTTAACATTACAATGGTCGCATATCTACTTTACTAAATTACACGATGGCCAATCAATATATTTTTGGAAACAAAATATTGTCTGTAACTACATCATTATATGTATGAATCAAACACTGTTTGAAACAACCATTTATCCCCGTCAAAATGAGGTATGACCTGAAGCTGTCAGTTGATGGAGTTGATGTGGAGAGACGATCAAACAGAGTCACCGTCAAGTAATAAATGTTCGAAATTGTATCATCCGGCAAAGTCATACAATATAAAATTGGTTGGGTACATCTTTACTTATCTATTCATGGCAATATGGTATACCGTTGGAAAGACAACTGTCTCCCCGTAACTAGCTGATACGACTGGGAGCAATCAAATGGTGCAGTAGGTGTGGAGTAAAGGCTAAACAACGTCACCATGAATCGAAGAATGTTCAAAACTACGCCAATCCACAAAAGTTCTGTACTTACAATGGTTGCGTATCTTCTTTATCTATAGACATTAGGCCCTGTTACATACCGTTGGAAAACGCATTTCATCCCCGTCAAAATGACGTATGGCGTGGAGTTGTAAAGTTGTGCTCTAACTGTACGTATGTACAAGTAGAACATTTACCGAGCCTACGTAATATTGGGTGTAATTTCATTAATCACTGCCTAGAACTAAACGACACGTTTGGTGCGTGAGGTCGACTGATATTCGACGACGAGTCATAGGCTTGAACAGCACTGCAATGGTATTGTGTAGTTTTCGACGAGATCAGGGGGCGGTTTGGTGAAGCCTACGTAAAGTTACACGATTAGTTAGCGTTACGCGTTTGTGTAAACTCTAGCTTTTTTAGTAGTGGTTATAAAAAAACGCGTAATTTACTAAGACAATCATCTTATTTGGTATGTTCAGCTGCACCCTATTCAGACCCCCAATATTGAGGATTAAATGCCAGGTTGCTCGTTGCTTCACAGAGAAATGTTGTTGTATTTAGAATGAGCAGGTATGCAAGTTGAAACGCTCATTGAGCGGTTTTAGGGTCACGATGTAAGATATTATATCACTATACAGGCCACTCTTTCAGCTGGATCACTGCCTTTCAACAATACAGCACAGGACCTTTGGCATGATGTTATCACATACCTATTATAAGGCGAAGCGAAGAATGGCACCAACCATAGCTCTTCGCCAGCTAACGGGAAACCCCTTCGACGGCTATTTTAATATGTCAGGGAGCGCTGCTGATTGATGACCCAGTCGTATGGCCAAAGAGTTGAAATTAATTAAATTGAGCCAATAACATTGTTGTCCTTCAAGAGCCTTATGGGTATTGGCAACGCAATTGTAGCTGATATTAGATACAATATTCGGGAAGTAGAAGTAACTATTTGAATACACACTACGTTTCAACCACTCGTGAGAACGGTCATATAAGTGATTATATACAGAACACAAGTGTGACGTCACGCTGTAGCGCTGGTTCCAATAAATGTCTCCAGTAGTATGTCAGGTTAATCAGCGCGGACAAGTCCGTTTTCCGTTGGAGCAAGAGGAAATGACGTCATATATAGGTCAAGGTCAAATATGTAGATCAAGGTCAAAGGTCAAGCAGCGTTCCCATGGTGGATAGGTCATGAACTAAAATAGCGCCTCCCCTTTAGTGGAATTTTGATGTATTAAAAATAGCGTCCCCTAGTGACATGTTGATGAACTAAAAATAGCGCCCCTGGCGGTATTTTGATAAACTACAAATAGTGCCTCCTAGCGGAATTTTGATCAATTAAAAATAATACCCCGAAGCTGGATTTTCATGAAGTAAATAACTAGACGAAAGTTTTAGGCCAAAAGTTTGAGATATAAAAATAGGTCAAAGACGCCATCAATAGGTTTTTTTCATGTTACAATTGTCGCGTACGGGAATGACAACTTTTGTACTTTTTTCGGCACGCATCAAACGACGCTATTAGAGACGTGTCTGGACTTGTTTGTTTGCCGCGCGCGGAAACGACGATAACGCATGAAATAACGCATGAAATAACGCAATACCATCGTTCGCGGTTATAAAAGCCTGTCTGGATTTTCGAAAGGGCAATATATCAGTGATACTCAACGAAGAACAATGTCTAGCAGCAGCGATATAAATAACCTTGTTATGAAAGGGTGGGGCAATGCCGAAGCGACCAGAGTGCCCCATCGCGTCGTTAATAGCGTGGCTGGGTTGGCTCGCTTAACCTACTGGGAGGCTTTCACCCCGCTACCGGCGAAGGGCTCGACGGGATCAACCCGTGAACCTGCAGCCCCTACATCAGGGGGACCTATAGACCCCATCGGGCCCAGCAGCCCTGACAGCGCCAGCACCACGACCGTCCCTAATGGTAAGTCTTTATTAATATTATATTTTCATTTTACTATTTTTCGTGTGTATAATTATCTTTCATTAAGACACTAATCTAAACACGACGTCTAATAACAATCCTTTGTATCTTTAGAACGTCGACTGTGGGTCTCTGCTGGCGGAATCTCCCGTGACTGTCACGGCGCCCGCCCCTGCGAGATCATCACCTCCCTCCCTTGGTGCCTTCACCTGCACGGAGTGTAAGGTGCATTTTACGAGAAAAAACAATTGGAAGCGCCACGTCGCCCGCGGCACTGTCGCCGCCCAAAAAGGACGGCCGAGGAGGCCCAGCTTGATGCGTTGGTGGTGAGTTAAACTTTATATTTCGTTATTATACACTTTCGCCTAAAACGGTGGCTCCTACCATCTTCCTACCAAAAAGGTGGTTCCCCATGTACTTCCCGTCAAAACGATGGTTTCCCACACATGCCTGCTAAAAAGGGGTTCCCTATGTACTTCCTATCACTCCAGTGTCCGTGTGTATCTTGTATTGTGTTATTGTACAAGTTTCATCATTTCAGTAGCGTCATTGAACATCCGGGTATTTTTCTATGTCAGCGTAATAAAAATTTGGTGTTATAATAAGACGTAGACATTCGGTCACCAGTTTGCAACAATCCTAATACCAACATAGCTAATACTCTTTTTATACTTTACTATATTAGTGGTCAAGTTTACAAATTCGTCATTTATTATCAAAACTGATATTAGACCGTTTCTATCTTTTTTTCGTAATGTAGTGTTTAAATTCATGCTTCTTCGATAAAAAAAACTTTCAATGAAAAATACTAAAATGCATAACCTGACATCGATAACTGAAAACGGATACAAATAAACATTATTATTGATTATATTCCTATTGATGTACCTTTTATACTTCACAGGCAATAACTTATAAGTCTAATCTATATTTCACGCTATGAATAATACTAAAAAGTAACTGTTTATGAAATTAATTCGACTACAATGAATAAAGACTGGTTGTCTGTTTTGTTAGACGAAGATCTTAAACTATCCGACTAGACATCCGAACAATTGTGTGTTTACTTTCGCTAACATGGCGGCTCCCACATACTTCTTGTCAACATAGCCGCTCCCATCCGCCTTCTATCGACACATTGTCTCCATATTCATATCGTATTTGTCATCTTCCTATAGACTTCTGGTCACCGTATTTTTGATCACGTGACTTTTGGTCACATGTTTTCCACATCATAGAGTCTGTAGTATTTAATTATTCTTGTAGAAATTCATCAACGGACCCTTGCCATCAAAGTGGCAACCGACCCCTACAGCCACCGTGAGAGTGCCGGCGGCCCCTACAGCCACCGAGACAGTGCCGATCCCTACAACCACCGGCACAGTCCCGGATCCGACAGCCCGGTACCTTCAGCTGTTGGCACACCACTGACACCGCACGTCGCGTGCTGTATGAGCGGGAGCACTTTCACCAGGCGCTATGGTACACAGGTACACATCAAGAAGGGCTATTGCCAGAGGAAGATACAGAAGCAGCAGCGGCGGGAAGCGCACATCGAAGAGATAATGGTAAATTGATCGTATTCTTAAAAAATTTTCAGGTGCTGCTACAAATGTGACCTCTTTAAGTTTCGTATAACATTATTAAAAGTTAACATGTTTTTATTTTCAGGTGCTGCTACAAATGTCATCTCTTTGTGTTTTGTATACCATTATTAAACGGCAACTTGTGTGTTTATTTCAGCGCCGAGAAAAGGAGCGCATCGCCTCTTCTGCTTACAGTGTTCCGACTACCTCTGCGCAGCCTGCGTCGGTGACGGAAGGTTAGGTATTATCACATACTGCGTCTGTAGTTAGTGTACATACAAACTGAAGAAATTGACTACCGTGTCATAAAAGACAACGTTTCTCCCGTCTAGTTATATCTACATTTATTGCGGTGTTTTTCAATCCTGTGTGTTTAATTAGTTGAATACTTTACATTAAGTTTCATTATCCGATTTATGAACAACTTTCCTAGTTTCATTACTTTTATTATCTTAATTAACTTAATCTAACAAACTATTTTATATCCTAAAAAAGGAAAATTATCCTATGAATTATTATTGGACAATAAACTCCTATTGTATTCTATTGTATTGTAAAACAAATATGTTATTGTAGAAATCGCGAAAACGCCGACGGTCACCGTCATCGGGTGTGACGTCACCACCAACTGCTTCAGCATCAGCATCATTGCCGAAAAGGCCGTAACCCCGTCACTCACCCCCACCCTCTCCGTCATCACTTGCACCCTCTCCATTACTGCTTCAACAAGATCCATTTGTAACATCTCCGGTGGCAGATTTTGTTCCAGATAAATTGTAAAATTGTTATGGGATTTAGTGGTCGGCCATTCGCACACGATATCGTAGGGGGCCCGTCCATAGAACCTACAACATTCGTTTAACATATACGGATACAACCTCATTACATCCAACATTGTGGAACATTTTTTATGAACAGACTACCGCCTTCAAAATTTAATTAAGTTTCGGATGTATTTAATTTAACCAGAAAACAAAAGAACATCATTATTTTCATTCTTCTAAAAAAAATTCCGGTAGGTTTCTGGACGCACCCCCTTCAATTACTAATGCAGATGAGTTTCAGTTGTTTTTAAATTCCTTTGAAGAGAAAGATATTTTAAGTTGGGCTATTATGCAAAGGCCCGATTCTCAGTGGATATGTCATTTGGTGACCAACGTTACTTTTTTAAAATAAATATCATGCCTGTCCTCCCCGACTATATGCTCACAAATAAAGGTTTAAATTCGTTTACCTGTGACTTCTCCCGACACGGCAAGCTACCCTATGAAGATCATCTTTGTTTTTTCCGTGCTCTCGCACTAAGTCGTGGAGCTGATATTTATCATATTGAGCCTCATGTTCAATTATTACATAACATGTATCAAGAGGCCATAAACGATGCCCCGTCTATGAAGCATTTCTCTGGCTTTAAGTTAAGTGATCTATATGACATTTACAAGATTTTTCATATAATTATAGTTGTTTATGATCATCGCGACGAAAAGAACTTGGTAGCGTGTCATTTATGAAGTCGTTCAACTTGTACATTCCCCGATAATTTAAATTTGAATCTTTTCGAAACACATGTTCTTATATTCACCATATTAAAACATACACACGTTCTTTCAAATGTATCAAATGTGACAAACTTTGGTATAGAGAATGTTCCTTAAAAATACACAAACAAAGTTGCGAAGTGGATGTCAAAATAATTTTCCCTGGTGGTATTTATCATGTTCAGGAAACCGTTTTTCAGAAACTTGATAAATTGGGTATACACGTCGAAGAAAAATACCGGTATTCTCCGTTTCGGGCCACCTTTGATTTTGAATCTTATCTTGATACTACCAACTTACCGGTAAATACTCCAAAGGTCGACTGATTGGCTCGACACAAAATACTTAGCGTTAGTGTGTCATCCAATGTTCCCGGGTACAACAAATCACGCTGTTTTATTAGTGAGGGTGATCCTATTCAAAAAGACGACCGTTTTCTAAATTATCTTTACGAAATTAGCGACACCGCTTCCGAAATTCAAAAAAACACGTTATCATTTTGTTTTTGATTAATTAAACCAACAACTAAAAGATATTCAATCACCAGAGGCTAGAATGCTCGAACCTGACTTAGACGAAATTCTAGATAACCGGTCACCTTTACCTTTACTTAACTCGCCCCTATACTTCTATTGTGGGCTACGATGCGAATGCCTTACACCTTTGGACCCTTTCACAAAATATGCCTACCGGATGTTATATGCGTGTAATGTTTGACCGAAAACATCACGTATTTATGGTAAGATGGCACTTGAATGTCAACAATGGATAACTCACAAGAAGGACACATTCATAAAACTTCTGTTTAACGGAGAAGAGAAACGCATCAAATCGTAGACTTCCCTTTGACGGATGGTGTGCCCAGACTCGCACCATTTATCAATTTCACGGTTGCTACTTTCACGGTTGTTCTTGTAACGTCGAGCACAACAAGTCTATCAACGGGAAGTCTATGGCCGATCTCAATATCTCTCAGAAATAAAAAAATACACTACGACAAAAAGTGTGTGATTCTCAATAAAATCTTGGTGTACCTTTGGGCCATACACACAGTAAATAATGCTGAAGCCTCTATAAGCCATGCAATACTTTGCCAATAAAGTACCTGGGTCATATATAACATAAACCTTAGTAATATATCATTACGTTTTGTTTGTAAACTCAACCATCATATTAATGTATAACTCATTCAACGATAAACACATTGAATTCGTTTTAATGCATTTTGACAATAGTCTTTTTTCTAGATACCGGACGACGATGCAATGATAATTCATATCCAAACAATACCCACAATAGTTATGCTATATCAGTAGTATTCTTAATGGTATAATGAAGAGTTGCGTAGTAAAATGACGAAGATGTCGACCCTGATTGTAAAACGATTCCACTGTGTAACTATGATTGCAACTATAATTATTATACCATTCAAGTGTGTAACTTTGATTGTGATATTTGTTGTAATACTACTCGTCTATGTAATATTCATTGTAACACTGACTGTAACATAATTCCATTGTGTTACATTGATGGTAACACTGATTGTGATACTATTCCACTGTGTAACATTGATTGTAACACTTACTGTAACAATCGTGTAACATTCAAAGTAATATATTCTGGCACTGTGCGACAACACCGCTATGAGATGTTAAGACGTTGATCTTTATATCATGTGACATTCACTAATGTGAAATTCACATGCATGTATTAGTCTCAAACAATCACAATGGGATCCTTTACACATGTGTATGCGATTACCATGAAAGCATGTGGTCACGTCAAACAAATATATTGTTGATTGGTTATAAACATTTTTTACGTCATTTCGAAGAATCAGATATAAGATATTGTGTCCGATATAACCCTCCGTACACATGGAATAAGAAAGAAACACGTTAACTACTGACTGCGTAAATGTTAGCACTGCATACTGCCATTCATTTAAGATCGTCTGCTAAATCTGAATTTTGAAAAATATATATACAACATGTAAATCACAATTCCTGCGAAAAATCCGGCCCAATTGATTGCATTCGTTTCCTTCGATCGTTTCTCGGCCTCTTCTCGGTTTCCGAGTTTTATGGCTGACCGGCACTGCGACGACCTAACACGAGTAACATGAACAGTTATCAAACAGTGTCATGTCGTAGAGAACGTCACTGCATAATACAAACTTACACCCATCCACGAAGAAACACACCGAAGGCACTAACTATCAACATTGTAGTATTTTGAACTACAGTTTAAAATGACGCCATCAGGAGAGTTGAACACCACTCAATTCTCCAATGTAGGAGAAAGACCAACTAGAAAGTATATCGCAACAACAAAAGTAAGTAACTCAAACTGATTACCGTTGTGTTTTCTGAAATATTTTGCTAATTGCGAGACAACAGACTAGCGGTCCATCCAAGCGAATGAACATAGGAAGACGTTAGTGGACCTCGGCAAATGGGAGTAAATGTTGTTACAATGGTACAAAGTTAGCATATCAATATAAATATAGCCGAGCAACTTTAGGCAAAATTGCCCTTATCTACTATGGTTAACTTTCACGATTAAAACGGGAAATGTTGTGTAAACCTCAAACTTGTAAACTTATTAACTTCCATAATGTTGTTCCATCCATAAATAGTTAAAGAATGCGAAGTAAAATAATGCGTTCGTGTCAATAATATAAATTAGTGCAGCTGTATTTCTCGGATACAAAATAAAGTTTTAATTCTCACATGCACACACAATTTGAAAATATACAATTTAAAATGTAGACAAACCTGACAAGTGCGAATATTCCCAGAGGCCAACAACAACAAAATGTAACACAGATTGCGAAACAGAAGCCGTCGGAAGGAGGTTCAGCGAGACGGGTCGGTTGTATCGTGATCGCCGGTGTCGGTTGCATCGTGATCGCCTGGGTCGGTTGTGTGCTCCAAACTACCTGCTGAGTTGGCTGTTGGCTCTGCTCTAAAAACAAAAAACGTTCGTTACATTCGTTACGTTCGTTTACATTCCGATGTTGCCATTTGGCCCATCTAGCAGGGCATCACAATTTTAGCTACGTACATGCATAACTGATGGAAATATGCTGGACCAATAGATAGACGGACGTTCTACAGACAATACAAGCAAGTAGACAGACAGACAGACAGACAGACAGACAGACAGACAGACAGACAGACAGACAGACAGACAGACAGACAGACAGACAGACAGACAGACAGACAGACAGACAAAGAGTCCGACAGAGAGACATACATACAGACAGACAGGCAGACATACACACAGACATACAGACAGAAAAAACAGACAGACAGACAGACCAACAGACCGACAGACAGAGAGACAAATAGACAGACAGACAGACAGACAAGC
>OZ023206.1:26076327-26187683 GCA_963995525.1 Escarpia spicata | reverse complement strand
TATAGAGTGAACGAAGTCTGTCTGACTGTCTGTCTGTCTGTCGGTATGTATATATATAGATATGAAAATATATATATATTTATATATATATAAAGATTAGATATATATATGTATATATATATATATATATATATATATATATATATATATATATATATTTACAGAGTATATACCGATACAAACACACACATACAAAGACATTTTTTAAATTGGTGCATGACAGTGAACTTGGGGCTCGTTTGCGCGGTGACTGTAAGATCAGACTCTCAATCGAGACAACCCGTATTCGAAACATGTGCTACTGTTTCGAACTGTAGACAAGTTCGTTCACTCTACGTTGCTCCGGTTCACTCAGGTGTGTGAATTAGTACCTGACTATAGACAGTGGTCTGCATTTGAGTACAAATAGTCGATATGGTGTTCGGTTGAAAATATCTGCCAGGGAGTGAGGTGTATAGCGCTTTGTGTAGTCTTAAGGACTGGATATTGCGCTATATAAGAACATATTTTTACTTCTTCAACAGTGGTTGATGCCGTCGCTTCTCCGATACGCTATTCTCTTATTACCTGTAACATAATTTAGGAGACAAGGTTTTAAAAATATATAAATCGTATCCGTACGCAAGTGCGCCTAGGTTTAGTGTTTTTAGAATATAATTGAATTGTGACCACGTTGCTGAGAGGAATAATGGACAAACCACACTTGTACTTACCGTTGATGTATGCCGGCGGATCAACCTTCGGCTGGTCGTTGCCACAGCTCGCATCACTTTTAGGATCCATCGTCAGTTTTGCGTCGTTGCTGTATACCGCAGCAGTCAGATAAACTGTTGAAGCGGTGGTCGTAGGAAGTCCCGCAGTGCACGCCACACAACGTGTCGGAGTATTACATATATATATATATATATATATATATATATATATATATATGAACAGCGCCAAAGCCGACACGCTCTGTTTACCTCTCCGGTCATAGGACGATCACTATTGTAGGTGCCGAGTGATCAGTAGAGCCGAGAGCGCGGAGACGCTTCAATAATTACGGCAGCGCGGGAGCGAAAAATAGTTTTATATGGTTCGGCCGCCAGTGGAAGTTTTTATGCCCCCCCCCCCGAATAACCACTATCGACACGCCCCTGTTCACATGTTTGCATATTATAAACCGCGTAATTAACCACAACAATAATTTTAGGTGGATAAAAATGACTCACCAAAAATGTCAACTGCAACACTCTCAAATTTCGGAAATAAAATATTCACGAAGGGTAAGTTGTATGACACGCCATTTATGTTTGCTTACAACGCTACTGAATGCTAGTCTACTGGCTGGCTCACTGTCGTTGACAATCATCGACGGTCGGCGCCTCTGGCTTGATGTATTCACGTACTGTTGGTAAGCGGTGAATTGCACTAACCATCCAATCATAACTCTTCTCCAATATAGGGGACTGTCCCTTCTACTGATATTGTGATTGGGTTTGGTTTATTTTAGTTAGAGCTAAGGGGTAAGCTCAGTGGGGGAGGGGGTAGAGGGGTTCTACTGTGTAGTGGGTCTCTGGGTAAGCATAACTAATTGATTCGTGAAGTGTTGACTCTTCGAGCTGTTGACAACAGACAGATATAGGAATATATGCTGAGTTAGGTTTTGGTGTATATCACCAGTATTCCTGCGAAAACTAGGCGAAGTAGGGGAGTTCGCGGCAAAGTGGAATTCTTACGCAAACTACGAGTCTTCTCCAAAGCTCTATTTTGTATATTTGCTTTCGTTAGACTCAGTAACTGTTCCTTTTCTTCTCCTCTTCCAAGTCTTCCTACAACGGGTCGTTCATATTACTCACCGTTACTGACAGCGTACACAAGACGACATATCGTAGACTCACCTCGCTTTTTAGTGTGAATATAATGATGCAACGAAGCTGGTTTTCATATACTATAGTGCACAGCTATGCACGGTATCTTAACAGCAAGAGAAGGATAAATGTGTCGCCAATCTTTCTACTAATTTACTCAATTGTATTGTGGGGGTGACTGTAAAACAAGGTTCAACTGTACAGCCTCTTCCAAATATTGTGGTCAGCATAGTTCTCCCTTTCTCTCTTGCAAGGGAACATTACATGTTTATTCCAATTCATAGCCACTACTTACCGACTCACCAACTAGCTATGGTAAGTGGGACAATCATTTATAATTGTGTCGTATTTGGTTACAAACATATCATAACATTCATCCATGTCCTTACATGTCATCATATTGTTCCAGTTTACATCATCCAGTTCCCGAGCTCGCGCGATAGCAATATGCAAACTGACAACGCACTTTTCTTTTGAGTTGGACGTATCATGGCCGACTTGGTTGCCTTGGATGTTTGTCTTCCATCATATTCTTATATGGCGAAGACGTCACCATAGCGGTGGTCGCACGCACCCTTTTTCTGCGTGTCCTAGCTCGAGTCTTTCCCGGAGTTGAGATCATATACGTCGGTCAACAGGCCTTCAAGACTCGAATCGTAGAGTCTCTTTCGACATCAGCGGCAACATGCACATTAGCTGCTATTGCACCCGGAGCAGGCTGGATGGGGTCTTCGTCTTCTCTCTCGACATCAGCGGCGCTATGCACATCAGCTACAACAACCATCGCAGAAGGCTGAATAGCATCTTCGTCTTCTCTATTGCTGTCGGGGGCAGCTTCGACAGTACCCGGGGCAGGCTGGATGGGAGTTTGAACAGCGTCGGTAGCCAACGGTTCTTCATCGAATTTGGCGTCGTCAAATGGCCACAGTCCGGCTGCTCTGAAACCGGTAGTTGCCGATGCGTTGTGCTGCCGACGTTTTGTATGCTTTATTGAAGAGTGGCATGACGTCGAAGTGTGTGACCGGTCGGTATTTGTTTCAGATCAACCAGTTGTCGACCGCACGTGAGTATGCTGCCTTCAGGGATCGGAAGAACGTTCGATCTAGCGGTTGCAGTCGATGATTTAACAAGATTGCCACCCAGAGAATTAACTCTAGGTAGCAGGTGGACAAGGAAGCCCTTGGCTTTTCGAGAGTCCGACCTTTTTATCTATGTGTATCCCGCCCGTCTGAGGTATGTGTCGATTTTATTTTTAAACATATTCACGCTACTAGCACCCACACAATCAGCAGGTAATCTGTTCCATTCATTTACAGTCCTTTGTGAAAATGAAAACTTTCTTATATCCAATCTACTCTGCTCCTTTGCTAATGCAAGATCATGTCCTCTAGTCCTTCTATCTTTCTTAACTGAGAAAAACATATTTCTATCAATATTTTCATAACCCTTCAATATTTTAAACACTTCTATCTGATCTCCTCTCAATCTCCTGGTCTCTAGTGTTGTTAAACCGCATTTGTTTAGGCGTATTTCATAACTAAGATCCCTCAGATTTTGTATCATTTTAGTTGCTCTCCTCTGCACTCTTTCTAGCATATCTATGTCCTTCCTGCGATATGGCCTCCACGCTTGAATACAATATTCTAAATGAGGCCTAACTATTGTTTTGTACAGCGGTATTATTAGCTCTTTTTCCTTATACGTTATGTTTCGCCTAATTAATCCAAGGATTTGATTTCCCTTTGAAGCTGCAATTCCGCACTGCTCTGAAATCTTCATATCAGCACTAACGGTTAACCCTAAGTCCTTTTCTTTTACAGTAGTACTTAGTACAGTACCCCCCATTGTATATTCTACCTCTTCGTTCCCATGTCCTATGTGGAGGCATTTACATTTCCCAAAATTGAACATCATTTGCCATTTTTCAGACCATTTCATCAACCTGTCAAGATCATCTTGTAAATGCTGTCTATCTCCATCACTTTTAATCCTTCTAAACACTTTTGTATCATCCGCAAATTTCAACACCTTGCTTGTTATTTCATCATCCAAATCGTTGATGTATATTAAGAATAATATAGGACCTAATACTGATCCCTGTGGTACCCCACTCAATACCGATTTCCAGTTTGAAGCCTCCCCATCAACTACTACACGTTGTCTTCTGTCAATCAGCCATTGTTCTATCCAGTTTATTATACCATTTCCTATGCCATGGGCCTTTAGTTTAAGCAGTAATCTTTGATGTGGTACTTTGTCAAAAGCTTTTTGAAAATCTAAGTAGACGATATCTACTGGTGTTCCCTCATCTACCCACTTAGTGATGTCTTCCAAAAAACATAACATATTTGTTAAGCATGACCTCGCTTTAAAAAAACCATGTTGAGATGGGTTTATCAAGTTTTGTTTAGCAAGAAAATCCACCATGTGATCTTTAATTAGTCTTTCTAATAATTTACAAATCACTGATGTTAAACTCACTGGTCTATAGTTCTCTGACTTGTTTCTCGAACCTTTTTTGAATAACGGTATAATGTTTGCTTCTTTCCATTCTAAAGGAACCACTCCCTCTTCTAATGACAAGTTGAAAACTGTTGCAAGTGGTATGCTAATTTGTTCTACAATTTCCAATAGTAGTTTGGGTGGAATACCATCCACTCCAGGTGATTTATTTTCCTTCATAGCCCTTATTTTCTTAGCTACCATTTCCGGGGTTACAATTAATTGTCCTAAATAGTCTGAATCTGCCCCCTTGAACTTAGCCTTTGGTATTGGCAGTGAACTAATATCTTCCCTGGTAAACACTGAACTAAAGTACTCATTCAGGTCTTCTGCCATTATGAATCCCTCTGATATCATATTTCCAGCACTATCTTCTAGAGGACCGACCTTATCTTGAACTTTCTGTTTGCTTCGAACATACGCATAAAAACTCTTGCTGTCATGTTTTATATTACTAGCTAATTGTTGTTCATAGCTTCTCTTTGAATTTCTAATTTCAGCTGTAGCTTGGTTAAGTGCTTCTTTATAATTGTTGTAGTCTTCATCATTTCCAGTACATCTATATGACTTCCACATCATTTGTTTATACTTAATATTTCTAATGGCTTCTTTCGATAAGTGTTTCTTTTTGGACCGTTTTCCTTGGTTTTTGAAGGGTACAAATTGATCGATTATGCACTTAATTTCACTCTTTAATATATTCCAGCATTCTGTTGCCGTCTTATTTTTCAGTGTCTTATTCCAGTCTATCTTTGCTAAATATTTCCTCATGTCCTTATACCTTCCTTTGTGGAAATTTCTCCTATACTGCTTTTTGCTATTCCTTTCTGATTTTACTTTGATGGTAAAATGTATCTGGTTGTGAGTACAGTGAGGCGGGAACGTTAGTATAGCGACGCCATTCTCGCGGGCGTAGAGAATTACTTCAAAAGTCTTGTGGCTCTAGTGGCCATCTAGTAGCAGTAGATGTGGTGTCGTCTTCTTGCAACCAACCGTGGCGACGAAGAGGTGCAACCATCTTAGGAATAACTTGTTGTCGATGTAGCCCAACCCACTGGTGCATGCCGGAGCGCCATTCACCAAAGACTCAGCCATTCGTGTGTGTGTGTACGTGAAGCTCGCAAATGTTCACAGTGCTAACATTTACGCAATCAGTAGTTAATGTGTTTCTTACTTATTCCAAGTATACGAAGGGTTATATCTGACACCAATATCTTATATCTGGTTCTTCGACATACCGTAGTTTGTGTCGTAAATCAATTTTGAAAAAAATTATAACCACTCGACAATGCATTTGTTTGGTGTGAAAATATGCTTTCATGGCAACCATATAAATGTGTAAAGGATTCCACTTTGACTGGTTGAGACTAATGCAAGCATGTTAATTTTGATGATTCTACTAATATCATGGTGAATTTCACATGATATAAAGATCAATGTACTAACATCTAATAGACAACGCACATTGCCAGAATATATTACTTAAAATGCTACAGGACTGATTGACGTTACAGTCAGTGTTACAATCAATGTTACACAGTGAAATAATGTTACAACCAGTGTCACCATCAACGTTATACAATGGAATTATATCACAGTCAATGTTGCAATGAATGTTACATATTCGAGTGGTATTACAATAAATATATGACACAACGTTACACACTGTAAACAACTGCATTCCGTTTGCCGTTCTATTTAAATTATGCACATCTGATAAGCACCTACAAGCGCCGTTTTACCATTCGTCGATGACCTCATGAAAATGCAGGTCTTCCCATTTCCTTTCCATTTTTCTTTAAAACAATTTTGGCTCGACCCCTTCTCGTCAAACAGTGTCAAAATATGATCTAACTAGGTCGTGGAAGTTTGGAATGATACCTGACCGATTTAATACGGGGATTATTGTACGAAGCGAACCGGGCTGTGATTGGCGTAACGCTTTCGCCTATTGGCATTTGTGTCAGTGTCTTCGCACGAAACGCAGTTGTTTGACGTCAGTCAAGCCTGTCGATAACTTAATGATAGAGGTGAGACGTCGGAAGGACTGCGATATTTTGGTGGGGAAAATAATTTACAATGACGGCCCCTTCTGGTATTTTTGAACCACTAGATATCCTTGGGGTAAATTAGGGGAAGTCCCGGATGCCGGAACGAACCTGGGATGGGTTGAATGTCGCGTGATTCATATGCCGTGCATGTTTACGACAATTGCGATTACGATCAATACTCTCGCTGTCATAGAAATAGAGTTCGCTTTGTTGCCGCTTAAAAAGACGTAGACCCTGTTCAGACATTTGCAGCGACAATATTTCATACTGAGATAAGTATCGTACACAATCAAAAGCTTCTGTGTCACTCGCAATCGGTTTTAGGTGGCGCCAGGTCGGAGTAGACTAGGATAGAGAACCGAAGTGATAAACTCACGCCGCTTAGCAATCGGGCCAGCTTGTTCCAACAAACGTTTTCAGCCATATCTGTTACTTCTCACTGAGTGGGATAGACTTACATACTTGTAATATAAGAAAGGTAGACTGTTGCCGTCATGAGAAACCCTCGCCCAGCGGACGCCAACAATATTGACACTGGCGAGAATAAATGCAACGTTGTTCTGGAGACATACTTTGCAAAACAAAACAATAACGCCAAATGTGCCTAGATTAGATGAATATTGGCATAAATGTAAGATACGTGAAACTAAGTTACTTTATTGGTTATCCCACAGACCGCAGTCTACTGCCTTTTTGTTGATAAAACCATCCATACTCCCCGGGGACCACTTCTAGAAAATCTATGGGTATCCATGTTAGTTCACAATTAATAAAAAAAAACATTCTGTAGTGGGATTTACCCATTGAAAAACAAACTGCTACATCGCTAACTTTTGTTCGAATATGTCTAATGGCGTTATTAGGCCCTTATCTCTGCACTTGTTGTATACTTCTCAGACGAGCCCAAACCGCTTAAAAGGGGAGAAAATCATGTCAGATCTGATCATGTTAATAGTTTCACTTATTTTCTAAGCGTTCTTCGAGGTGCGGTGTGTGCTAGTATAGAGGAGAAATCATTCATAATAGCGTTAAGTTTGAAAATATGCTATGAAAACTACCAGAAATTGGTCCAAATCCAAGACAATTACCAGGTTTCGTGGTACCAAGGCTCCCAGTTATATGTTCATAGACATATGTGGAGTTAATTAATATATGCAATACACATGATTAATGTTAGTGTTTATTAACTGCATAATGTGTTTATTAACATTGTATCGATAGTAATTTTGCTAACAGCATATCGACATTAAAAATGTGTTACTAATCATGTTGTTTACATTCTATGCGTGGGAACGTGACGAAGATATCTTCAGAACCATCCAACTGCAGGCTCACCAAAAAGTCCAGCTGCATATATGCTTCTCACTTTCAATTATGGGAACCATAAAGAACTACACGTATAATAATAATAATAACAAGATAACTTCTATTGCGCCTAAATCCTTGGAAACCAAGCTCAGAGGCGCATCAAAACAAAAGGGTTGGTCAATCTCAAAATCCATAAGTAGTTTTTCAGTTGTCAACAGATGGGTCAGGGCGCTAGGGAGCTACGGTGGATAAGCAAGATTGTAAAGATATGTTTTTAAATGACGACGGAATTTTGTAATATTTTCAACTGATCTAACACTAAGAGGAAGCATATTCCAAAGAGTTGGTGCAGCAACAGAAAAAGCCCTAGTTCCAATGTTAGTGTTGACTCTAGGAACAAAAAGTAGGTCAGAACTAGATGATCGAAGCTGGATAGATTTTCTTACAGGAGTAAGCAATAAATGCAAATAAGATGGTTGTTTATTGGACAGTGCCTGGTATGTAATGGTACATATCTTAAATATTATACGATATCGTACAGGAAGCCAATGCAAAGACTTCAAAAGTGGCACAGAGCGAGAAAAACGAGGAGATCTTGTAACTACTCTTGCTAGACAATTTTGGACACGCTGAAGTTTTGTGATATCCTTGCTAGCGATATTATAAAGGAGGGAATTGCAATAGTCAAGTCTGCTGCTAACAAGCGCTGTTGCAATAGTCTTAGCAACAGAAAATGACATATACCGGCGAATACGGCGAAGATCACGAATATGATAAAAACAGCAGCGACATGTTTGAGATATATGTTGTCGGAAATTGAAGTTACTATCAAAGATCACTCCTAGATTCCGCACCGAGGTTGCTGGCGTTATATACTGATTCAAAATACGCGTAGGGAAAAAACCATCCAGTTTACAACGCTGCATTGGAGTACCAATAATGATCAATTCAGTTTTATTTGCATTTAATTTCAACTTGCTGTCAGTCATCCAATGGAAGATATCTTGAAGGCAATCACTAAGTTGGTTAAGGGAGCGATTTGTATCCGGGGTTGCCAACGAAATGTAGATCTGAGTATCATCAGCGTAAAGATGATGATCTAAGTTATGTCTTTCTATAACAGAGCTTAGTGGCGTGGTGTAAAGAGTAAAAAGCAAAGGCCCAAGAACAGAACCCTGGGGAACACCAAATAAAGTCGGCAGTGCAGCTGAAAAGCAGTTCCCAATCTTTATAGTTTGGTATCTATCAGTTAGATACGAAGAAAACCAGCTTAGAGCTGTGCCAGATATGCCGTACCACTTTAATAGGCGTTCAATGAGAATGCTGTGATCAATCGTGTCAAACGCGGCAGAGAGATCTAGTAAGGTAAGTGCAGTCACTTTACCATTATTAATGTTCAAGTTAATGTCATTATGAACCTTTAAGAGGGCAGTCTCTGTTGAATGAAACTGCCTATATGCTGATTGTGACACATTAGTTAAGATATTTGTGCTAATGTGAGACTTTAGACGACTTGCTACAACTTTTTCTAGTATTTTGGAAATGAAGCTGAGATTAGAAATAGGTATATAACTGTTTAGGTCTTGCTTAGGCAGAGATGATTTCTTAAGAAGTGGTGTGACATGGGCGTATTTAAAATCATCAGGAAAACAACCAGAGCAAAGTGATGCATTTATAATATTTGTTATAGGTCCAATTAGTGTATCGAGACATGCTTTTAGCAGTATTGTTGGAAATGGATCAAGTGCACAAGATTTATTTGGGGAGGACATAATTATTTTCCTAACTTCATCAACTGTTGCAGGTTCAAATGATACAAGTTGAGAATTTACTTGTGGAAAGTCCACACTGACATTACTTGTATTATGACGTGGGAAAGCAGAACGAATAATACTGATTTTATTCTTGAAGTGACTAGAGAACGAATCACATAGAGACTTAATTGACACATGACCAGGTAGCGATGGAGTAGGCCGTCTGTGTAGAATGTTATTGATGCAGTTCCATAACTGACGCGGATTATCAGACTTATTTATGACCATATCTGTAAAATAATCTGATTTAGTATGACTTTCTTTATTGGAACCAGTTGGGCCGGTTACTAAGTCGTCACTTTTGTTCTCTATTGGCGTTCCTTATCGCTCGGAGTCCTTAATTTTTGTCGCTGGGGTCTGCACTGTTTACACCGGAGGTACATTCGTGACCGGCGGAGTATATGAGTATGCGATACATAACAATTTTGAAATGTTTCATATATAGAGAGAGATAGAGAGGGGGAGAGAGAGAGAACGAACATTAATAGTTCATCTGTATTTCAGTGAAACTCAGCTATGTATGGGGAACACAAAACAAAGTGAACCCCCAAAGCAAAGAACTGTTGCTGGGCGTGTAATTCTAACGTTTTAGTAATATATACTTTGACCTACCTCTGGATTTGATCTAAGATATGAAACCTGTTTCATTCCAAGTAAAATTAACGGTTTCTTTTCTGATATTACCTCAAACAACACCATACAGTGCAGACTATTAGAACGAGCTAATGTGTGGCATCGATTAACATAATGATTATGTCACACTTATTTTCGTTGTTTATATAATATTATTACACTTATTCGTGTAGTGGTGATGCTGTACTTGTTTAGATTAGGCGAATTACTTGTTTCACATGCAAAAACTTATTAATATGAAATACTTAGCTTTTGTCCCAGCCCTAATATATTAGTTACCCTTCGGCTGAATAAAAACCCTCAATAAGTTATCTACATTGAGTGAGATGGACGTTGAAGGGCAATTAAATCACGACTGACTCAGCTCACTGGTGACCTAATAACCCTCAAAGCGGAATAAAGGCCACGCGTGAGTGAGTGCGTGCGTGCGTGTGTGTGAGTTCGTGTGCTTGTGTGTACTTTGACTTCCCACCAACGAAACACGCAAATGCACTTGCGCGTAAGGAGGCCTATTTGGAACACATTACTAAATGCCCGTAGATACACGTCGAGATCTGCTCTTGAAATCGTCTCCGCCCTTATTTCTGGAGCTGCTCTAGAAATAGTCTAAGCCATAATTCTATGCGATTAGCTTGGTCGAGAGACAGAGAGACAGAGAGACAGAGAGACAGAGAGACAGAGATACAGAGAGACAGAGAGACAGAGAGACAGAGAGACAGAGAGACAGAGAGACAGAGAGACAGAGAGACAGAGAGACAGAGAGACAGAGAGACAGAGAGACAGAGAGACAGAGAGACAGACAATCAGACAGACAGGCAGACAGATAGGCAATCAGACTGACAGACCGACAGACAGAAAGACAGACGGACAGGCAGGCAGGCAGGCAGGCAGGCAGGCAGGCAGGCAGGCAGGCAGGCAGGCAGGCAGGCAGGCAGGCAGGCAGGCAGGCAGGCAGGCAGGCAGGCAGGCAGGCAGGCAGGCAGGCAGGCAGGCAGGCAGGCAGGCAGGCAGGCAGGCAGGCAGGCAGGCAGGCAGGCAGGCAGGCAGGCGGGCGGGCGGGCGGGCGGGCGGGCGGGCGGGCGGGCGGGCAGGCGGGCAGGCAGGCAGGCAGGCAGGCAGGCAGGCAGGCAGGCAGGCAGACATACCGACAGACAGATAGATATACAGACAGGCAGACAGACAGAGAGACAGACGGACACACATGCAGCAATTTAAACAGACAGACAGGCAGGCAGATATACAGACAGATAGATAGGCAATCTAAAAACCAAACAGAGCATCACACTCTGTTTTATAATATGTATGTATGTATGTATGTATATATATATATATACATGTATATATATAATATAAAATTAATACTCGTTAAAACGACAAGTTAAGGAAGAATAATAATACGTGATCATAATTACAAAAGATACTAAAATATTTAGAGTTCGTCATTACGTACAATTTCATTTATAATAAAAAGCACGTTTAAAAAGAAATGTCTTCAAATGCTTTTTGAACATATTGTGGCAGTCTGTAGCGCGTATGACGAAAGGCCGATTGTTCCAGAGAGGTTTGTCGCCTTGAGTATAATGCTTGCAGCGTGGGACCTCCAACAGGTGAGCGTCGGCGCAGCGTAGCGTGCGAGTGGGCTGGTGTCGTGTTAGCGGGTCGAGCAGGTATGACGCAGTCAAACCCTGCAAACTGTGAAACATCAGCAGGAGTAGAATTACCCTCTATGCTCTGCTTAAGTTCAATCAGAACAGGAGTGGTGTGATCGTGTTTCTTAGTTACGGTTACGAGATGGGTTGCAACATTTTGCACTCTTTGGAGTCTGGCGATAAGATGGTCTGAGATCCCGCACAGCCGGCCATTTCTATTGGCAAGACGAGACATCACGCAAGTACACACTATCAGCTGTGTCGTTTTCCGATCCAGAAGATTTTGAATTCTTCCAATACTGTGTAGATGGAAATAAGCCACTCGACACATGTGCTGCACGTTGCTGTTCATGCTTAGGGCTTCATCAAAGGAAACAGCAATGTTCCTGGCCACAGTAGAAGTAGGCACGATGTTATTGGCAGGTGCTACAACTCTTTCAGGCATTTGAACAAGTTAGTTCGATCCATTTATTACAACAGTGCACGTCCACAAGTTAAAATCGGCAATTATATTGTTTAAGTCAAATGAACACACGATCGATTCGTTTTATGTCGAACCAGCACTCGACTCTAAAAGCACCTGAGTTTATATTTTGCTATTGTACTTTCAAAATATTGGCTTTGTAGGCTGGAAACTGAATGTTGACAACACACACACACACGCACACCCACCCACGCACACACACACACACACACACACACGCACGCCCGCACGCACGCACGCACGCACGCACGCACGCACGCACGCACGCACGCACGCACGCACGCACGCACGCACGCACACACACACCAACCCACCAACGCAACAACGCAACAACGCAACAACGCAACAACGCAACAACGCAACAACGCAACAACGCAACAACGCAACAACGCAACAACGCAACAACCCGCCCACAACCCAAAAACCCATAACACATGTCCACACACTCGAAAGCATGCACACACGCAGGGCCGTTCGCAGACACACGCAGACACACACGCAGACACACACAGGCACACACGCACGCACACTCACACACAGGCACACACGCACGCCCGCACGCCCGCACGCCCGCACGCCCGCACGCCCGCACGCCCGCACGCCCGCACGCCCGCACGCCCGCACGCCCGCACGCCCGCCCGCCCGCCCGCCCGCCCGCACGCACGCACGCACGCACACGCACACATGCACACACATCACAACAACACAAAAACACAGCAACACAACAACACAACATCACAACAACACAAAAACACATCAACACAGCAACACAACAACACGACAACACGACAACGCAACAACGCAACAACGCAACAACGCGACAACGCGACAACGCGACAACGCGACAACGCGACAACGCGACAACGCGACAACGCGACAACGCGACAACGCGACAAATCGACAACGCGACAACGCGACAACGCAACAACGCAACACGGTTCGAGGCTATATTTGGCGGAGATAGATCGTAGAAATTGGTGGTGAAGAAAAGTTGATGAACAAGTGGAATTACTGATTGATAAGTATTATTCTTGCCTTAATATCATTCATAAAGTTGCAATAAACATATATTGTGTAGCAGTTGTGCTTAAAATTAGTTAGTTATAGTATTTTAGAATACCTTAGTATAGTGAGTGATAATAGGGTAACTCACTTAGGCTTCGATAATTAGTAAATAAGATTTAACAAACCTTATTATGTGGTAGAATATATAGGAGATAAAGTAACAACCATCAAACTACTTACATAAGATAATATCTGTGTAAGCCAGTACTTGCTAGATATTTTGATTAGGTAGCATTGTTGTTAAAATTAAGCAAGGGCGATAGTCGGGCGGCGTAACCTAAATAAATAAAGCAGCCTAACGTAACGTAATTGATTGTATTTAAATTAGGTCACTACCGGTAATGTTAGCGTTCGTGTCAGGATAAATAGTTGACTGTGTAATTGAAATTTGTAACCTAAATTGTGCTGTAGTACACAGGAAAGAGTCTTTATAAAGACTAAGTTAGTTAAGTTATTAAATAAATTCTGATCGGGATATGGCGCCTTGCAAGCGGCAAGTCAAGGCAAAGCGACACTTGGTGTGCGATCACTGCCATAGCTGGGTAGATTTTGCATTGTCCTGCTGTGGGAAGTCATGGGCAGAAACCATGGAGGAAGGATTCACCTTTCAGTGCATTGGGTGTTGGAAGGTGGAGTGTCTGCAGAAGGAGATAGTTAGGTTGACAGATATTGTGAAGGGAATGGAGATGGGAATTAGCAAGGAGGCAGGTCGAATGGAGAGAGACGACAGGGAGAAAGGTGAGAATACTGCAAGACTGAAGGAGAATAGCAGTGGCAAGAAAACTGAGGAAAGGAGATTGAGAGGAGGGAAGGTGATTGGAGGGGAAGAAATTGGAAAATCGACAACAGAAAACGTGACAAGCGTGAAGGTGACAGGGAAGAAAGTGACCGTGGAGAAGGAGGGAGGGAAGATGGGAAGGAAGAGGAGAGAGGAAAACGAGATGGGACGAACGAAGAAGGGACGAAAGGAAGTGAGAGAAAATGTGATAGAAGAGAAGTCGATAAAAGTGAAGGTGACAAGAGAAAAAGCGACAGGAAAGAATGGATCGGAAGAGAATGTGACAGGAGAGAAGACGACAGAGGGGAAAGAAAACAACCAGACAGATGCAAACCGAAGAAGGAGCTATTCTAAGGCAGTGATTGAGGGGGCAATGTTTATGGGCGACTCCATTGTGAGAAAGACGGACAAGGCACTGAGCGAGGGGAAGGACATCGTTGTTTGTTTACCGGGGGCTAGGATTGAACATGTAACTGACAGGGTAGAGAAGGTATTGGGACATGGCAAGGGGGGGTCTATACTGGTACATGTAGGAACAAATAATGCAGACAGGGAGGGAACAACTGCGATAGTACAGAAGTATAGACATTTAGTGAGGAAGCTAAAGAAGACGAGAGTTGAACAGGTTATTCTGTCAGGAATTTTGCCAGTAATGGGAGGAAGGGGGGCAACGTATAGAAACTGTAAGAGGATGGCGACCAATGCACTAGTTGAGCAGATGTGTGACGAAGAGGGGGTGGGATTCACAGATTTATGGGGATACTTTGTTGGGAGGGAAGATATGTACATGAGAGATGGCCTCCATCTTAGTGGAAAGGGGGCAGCAGTTTTCTCAGAGAACCTGCTGCGATATGTTGACAGTGGGACAGGTTGTATCTATTTAAACTAGATTCGCAGGGGGGACTCACAGAAAAGCCTGGAAATGGAGGCATAGATAACGACAGCACAAAAAAGTCAGCAAATAACAGTCTGGAAAACTCTTCTGAAGCTGGATATAAATGTGTTTGTTTAAATGCAAGAAGTATAGTAAACAAAAGAAATGAACTAAACATTATGGTAGAAGATATTGACCCTCATATAATAGGTATAACCGAATCATGGACCACCACCGATATATTAGATGCTGAATTGGGACTGACAGGATATGTAATGTTTATAAAAGATAGAATAGGAAGAAAGGGAGGTGGAGTTATTGTATACATTAAAGAATCTATTCAGGCTGATGAAATAAAATTAGAAAGAGAAGCAGATTGCGAAGCTGTTTGGTGTAACATAGTTACAGGAAACTCAACGTTAACAGTTGGGTTAGTTTATCGAAGTCCAAACATAAGCATAGAAGAGAATGACAAAATACAAAACGCTGTAAGGGAAGTAAGCAAACGGGACTGTATTATTATGGGGGATTTTAACCACGGGCATATACAATGGAAATCTCTACAGAGTATGGGGAGTGAGGACCACAAGTTTTTAGTTTTAGTTCAAGATACATTCCTTTCTCAACATGTGCTAGAACCAACCAGGGGTGAGAATGTTTTATACATAGTTTTGTCCTCACAGAATGAATTAGTTGACAATGTCAAGATATGTGAGCCACTGGGGAGTAGCGATCACAACCAGATACATTTTACCATCAAAGTAAAATCAGAAAGGAATAATAAAAAGCAGTATAGGAGAAATTTCCACAAAGGAAGGTATAAAGACATGAGGAAATATTTAGCAAAGATAGACTGGAATAACACACTGAAAAATAAGACGGCAACATAATGCTGGAATATATTAAAGAGTGAAATTAAGTGCATAGCCGATAAATTTGTACTCTTCAAAAACAAGGAAAACGGTCCAAAAAGAAACACTTATCGAAAGAAGCCATTAGAAAAATTAAGTATAAACAAATGATGTGGAAGTCATATAGATGTACTGGAAATGATGAAGACTACAACAGTTATAAAGAAGCACTTAACCAAGCTACAGCTGAAATTAGAAATTCAAAGAGAAGCTATGAACAACAATTAGCTAGTAATATAAAACACGAGAGCAAAAGTTTTTATGCGTATGTTCGAAGCAAACAGAAAGTTCGAGATAAGTTCGGTCCTCTAGAAGATAGTGCTGGAAATATAATATCTGAGGGATTCTTAATGGCAGAAGACCTGAATGAGTACTTTACTTCAGTGTTTACCAGGGAAGATATTAGTTCACTGCCAGTACCAGAGGCTAAGCTCAAGGGGGCAGATTCAGAGTATTTAGGACAATTAATTGTAACCCCGAAAATAGTAGCTAAGAAAATAAGGGCTATGAAGGATAATAAATCACCTGGAGTGGATGGTATTCCACCCAAACTACTATTGGAAATTGTAGAACAAATTAGCATACCGCTTGCAACAGTTTTCAACTTGTCATTAGAAGAGGGAGTGGTTCCTTTAGAATGGAAAGAAGCAAACATTATACCGTTATTCAAAAAAGGTTCGAGAAACAAGTCAGAGAACTATAGACCAATGAGTTTAATATCAGTGACTTGTAAATTATTAGAAAGACTAATTAAAGATCACATGGTGGATTTTCTTGTTAAACAAAACTTGATTAACCCATCTCAACATGGTTTTTTAAAGCGAGGTCATGCTTAACAAATATGTTATGTTTTTGGAAGACATCACTAAGTGGGTAGATGAGGGATCACCAGTAGATATCGTCTACTTAGATTTTCAAAAAGCTTTCGACAAAGTACTACATCAAAGATTACTGCTTAAACTAAAGGCCAATGGCATAGGAAATGGTATAATAAACTGGATAGAACAATGGCTGATTGACAGAAGACAACGTGTAGTAGTTGATGGGGAGGCTTCAAACTGGAAATATGTATTGAGTGGGGTACCACAGGGATCAGTATTAGGACCTATATTATTCTTAATATATATCAACGATTTGGATGATGAAATAACAAGCAAGGTGTTGAAATTTGCGGATGATACAAAAATGTTTAGAAGGATTAAAAGTGATGGAGATAGACAGCATTTACAAGATGATCTTGGCAGGTTGATAAAATGGTCTGAAAAGTGACAAATGCTGTTCAATTTTGGGAAATGTAAATGCCTCCACACAGGACATGGGAACGAAAAGGTAGAATATACAATGGGGGTACTGTACTAAGTACTACTGTAAAAAAAAATTATTTAGGGTTAACCATTAGTGCTGATATGAAGGTTTCAGAGCAGTACGGAATTGTAGCTTCAAAGGGAAATCAAATACTTGGATTAATTAGGCGAAACATAACGTATAAGGAAAAAGAGTTAATAATACCGCTGTACAAAACAATAGTTAGGCCTCATTTAGAATATTGTATTCAAGCGTGGAGGCCATATCGCAGGAAGGACATAGATATGCTAGAAAGAGTGCAGAGGAGAGCAACTAAAATGATACAAAATCTGAGGGATCTTAGTTATGAAATACGCCTAAACAAATGCGGTTTAACAACACTAGAGACCAGGAGATTGAGAGGAGATCAGATAGAAGTGTTTAAAATATTGAAGGGTTATGAAAATATTGATAGAAATATTTTTTTCTCAGTTAAGAAAGATAGAAGGACTAGAGGACATGAACTTACATTGGCAAAGGAGCAGAGTAGATTGGATATAAGGAAGTTTTCATTTTCACAAAGGACTGTAAATGAATGGAACAGATTACCTGCTGATTGTGTGGGTGCTAGTAGCGTGAATATTTTAAAAATAAAATCGACACATACCTCAGACGAGCGGGATACACATAGATAAAAGGGTCGGACTCTCGATAAGCCAAAGGGCTTCCTTGTCCACCTGCCACCTAGAGTTAATTCTCTGGGTGGCAATCTTGTTAAATCTTGTTAAATCTTGTTAAACACAACAACACAACAACACAACAACGCAACAACCCGCCCACCACCCAAAAACCCATAACATATGCCCACACACTCGAAAGCATGCACACACGCACGGCCGTTCGCAGACACACGCAGACACACACGCAGACACACACGCACGCACGCACATGCACACTCACACACAGGCACACACGCACGCCTGCACACACGGGCACACGCACACTCGCACACACGCGCACACGTGCTCACGCGCACACGCACACATGCACGGACGCTCGCACACACACACGAAGACACGCACGCACGTACGCCTGTACACAGGTACAGACACATACATAAACACGCAAACAAACACACATAAGCGCGCGCACACGCATACACGCGCACACGCACACACACACATACGCACGCAATCACATAGACACAAACACACACAGACACACGCACGCATGGACGCGCACGCACGCACACACACACACACACACACACTATGCCGCATTATTTCATAAGTGCATGGGAAATTGTTTGTCATTTGTTACCCAAACTCATTATTAGATTCTGTCTGTTTTATTACGGTGTCGGTGTAGTAAGTTTAAAACACTACCGCTCGAACGATTAGCCTAACTGCAACCATAATTAACTACATCAATAGCTGATAATAATCTTAACCTAATCTATCAATATATTTTTCAGTAACTATTTATTCCCGTACACTCACCCCAATCACTCCAAACATAACTAACACTATCCCTAATTATTCAGAACATTTCGCAAAAAACGATTTATTCCCATCATATTATTTGTTAAAACGAGTATGTTTTTCTTAACCATAACCATACATAACTGACTCTAACCATAACAAATTATGATAATAACTTTAACCCTAATGAATGCATATTTGTTCACCTCCTCTGATTATCACAGTAACTATTTATTCCCGTCGTATGACTCGTTCCAAAGATTACGATACAACTAACCTTAACGACAAGCATAAATAATTCAAACCAGAACTAATTATAGTAATTTCACACTAACTATTTATTCATGTTGGCTAGTTGGTTCCAATGATTACTAACTCGACCCTAGTGTACAATATGGTTCCAAAAATGACTGATTTACCTTGCTAAAACAAAGGGCTGAAGGTAGTGTTTTCAAATTGAATAGTGTTTTGAGCGTAGAGTAGTTTGGGACATAACGCCCAGTTTTTTGGGACATCGGATACCCAATAAAATCCTTTGGGCATACCAGGTTTATTGATTGTCTGGATGATATAGTCCATTATCTTAGGCACATTTCATATGTTAATATTTTTTAATGCATCTAGTCTCAGGAAAAAACTTGTGGTCAATTTAGCGGGGGCCCTAAATATTGACGTTTTGCCCCACTCTTGGGGTAAAACGCCCACCTTCTGGCGTTTTGTCCCTGTAGGATGTTGGACTATTAATTCGTGTTTTTTGTTAGATTGCGGGATATGTGTTTCTTATTAGATATATTATTAGCTTGTTTTAGTGTTAGTCCTTTGCCATTGTTTTGATCTTGGAAGACTAATGCATCTATTGCTAAGACTTATCGAACATAATCTGAATAGTTCTGATATTTCTTGTTTAGGTAGTGTCACTTCAGAAATATTAGTTTGTAATGTTCTGGTTATGTGTGTAATTCAACCAGTGTAGACACTTTACAATTCAGAACTTTATTAGAACTATTCATTTCGCATCATCGCTCGACGGTTAACCACTCGTTAACTGCTAAACTTGCAATTATTACAAATAATAAAAAAGCCCACCACTTCGACCAGTTGCGACCAATATTCACATTCCTGACGCAGGATCTAGCGTTCGACGGATCTGCCGCTAACCGCTCGTTCACTCACTGTGAGACTCACAATTGTGACAAACATAAAATCTGACACCCTCGGTGCAATCATGATGCCACCAGTGGTGACAGACCTGGCATTGAATTCAGCTTTCTGAATGGCTCGGCGCAAACAAGGCATGGCCACTCGTCGTCGTCTTTAATCTTCACACCGCCGTTTCGCACACTTCTTTCTTTCCTGCTCGTTTTCTTTTTCCTCAGCTCGCGCGATGGCAATATGCGAACTGACATCGCACTTTTCTTTTGAGTTGGACGTATCATGGCCGACTTGGTTGCCTCGGAGACTTGTCTTCCATCATATTCTTATATGGCGAAGACGTCACCACAGCGGTGGTCGCACGCATCCTTTTTCTGTGTGTCCTAGCTCGAGTCTTCCCCGGTGTTGAGATCATAGACGCCGGTCAACAGGCCTTCAATACTCGCATCGCAGCGTCTCTTTCGACACCAGCGGCAACATGCACATTAGCTATTATTGCACACGGAGGAGGCTGGATTGCGTCTTCGTCTTCTCTGTCAACATCAGTGGCGACATGTACATCAGCAATTATTACACCCGGAGCAAGCTGGATGGCGTCTTCGTCTTTTGTGTCGACATCAGCGGCGACATGTACATCAGCAACTATTACACCCGGAGCAGGCTGGATGGGTTCTTCGTCTTCTCTGTCGCCATCAGCGGCGCTATGCACATCAGCTACAACAACCATCGCAGAAGGCTGGATGGCATCTTCGTCTTCTCTATTGCTGTCGGGGGCAGCTTCGACAGTACCCGGGGCAGGCTGGATGGGAGTTTCAACAGCGTCGGTTGCCAACAGTTCTTCATCGAATTTGACGTCGTCAAATGGCCATAATCCGGCTGCTCTGAAACCGGTAGTTGCCGATGCGTTGGGTGCCGACATTTTGTATGCTTCAATGAAGAGTGGCATGACGTTGAAGTGTGTGACCGGTCGGTATTTGTTTCAGATCAACCAGTTGTCGACCGCACGTGAGTATGCTGCCTTCAGGGATCGGAAGAAAGTTCGATCTAGCGGTTTCAGTCGATGAGTACAGTGAGGCGGGAACGTTAGGATAGCGACGCCATTCTCCCGGGCGTAGAGAATTACTTCAAGAGTCTTGTAGCTCTCGTGGCCATCTAGTAGCAGTAGATGTGGTGTCGTCTTCTTGCAACCAACCGTGGCGACGAAGAGGTGCAATCATCCCAGGAATACCTTGTTGTCGATGTAGCCCAACCCACGGATGTGTTCACGGTAATAATAATAATAACAATAATATATTTTATTTAATATACCGCCAGATCCAATTATAAATTGTTTGTGGCGCTTTACAACATGTAGAACCTACATAGAGGTATTAATTATGGCTAAATAAACATGCATTTTCTAAAAGAAATTATTATAAAATTAATATTAATAAAATACAAATAAATATCTTAATTAAATAAATATACTAAAATAAAGATATAAGCTACATTTCTATGTAGAAATAAGACATTGCCAATTCATTTAACTGAACTATTGTACATGTAGGTATAAAATAAATATATAAGTAGGTTAATTAATACATAATATATATAAAAGTAATCAATGCAAAGACTAAACTATGCCACATTGGACAAGAACGAGAGTAAAAAAATGAGTCTTTAAGCGTGCCTTGAAAGTAGAGAGACAATCAGACGTTTTAATGTCATTGCGCAAAGTGTTCCACAAAGTCGCCGCGGCGACCTCAAACGAATAATATTTCTTTGTGCTACAGGCAACCAGTGAAGAATGCACAACAAAGGCATGGCGCTGTCACTCCGCGAGGGGCGTAGGATCAACCTAGCAGCAGAGTTGTGCATTCTCTGCAGTCGAGCGATGTTGTTGTGACAGAAGTGCCGTTTAGAAGTGAATAGCAGTAATCAAGCCGTGATGTAATAATGGCGTTGACGACACGTTCCTTTGTCGTCATTGGGAGATAACGACTCATCTGGTTAATATGGCGCATGTGAAATGAGCACACACTGACGATGCTTGAAACTTGCTTCTTAAAATTGAGGTGGCGATCCATAACGACACCAAAGTTACGAACACATCTTGCGGCAGTAATCGTAACATCTCCTACGCGTATCACACTGCCGTCAATCAGCGCAGCGGCAGTCTTTGGCACTACGGGAAGATATTCCGTTTGATTGTTGTTCATGCACATGTAGTTTGATGTCGTCCACTGATTGACAATATCTAGACACTCCTCCATACGTCGCAGAGAAGCAGCCAACACAGTCGCAGTGAGGTCAAAATGGCAGTACAATTGCAGATCATCCGCATAATAATGAAAACAAAGTCCATGCGCCCTGATTATGTAGCCAATGGTTTGTACGTACAACGAGAATAACAAAGGACCCAGCACCGAATCCTGCGGGACACCCGATGTCACGCAAGTTGTATTCGATGACGCATCACGGTACCCACGAAGCCTGCCGGGGCGCCATTCACCAAAGAGTTTGTGTGGGTACGTGAAGCTGGCAAATGTTCGCAGTGCTAATATTTACGCAATCGGTAGTTAATGTGTTTCTTTCTTATTCCAAATGTACGGAGGGTTATATATGACACAAATATATTATATCTGGTTCTTCGACAGGTTACAACCAGTGTTACCATGAACGTTACACAATGTAATTATATTATGTCAGTTTTACAATGAATATTACATATTCGAGTGGTATTACAATAAATAATATCAATCAACGTTGCACACTGTAAAAAACTGCATTCCGTTTGCCGTTCTATTTAAATTATGCACATCTCATAAGCACCTACAAGCGCCGTTTTACCATTGGTCGATGACCTCATGAAAATGCAGGTCTTCCCATTTCCTTTCGTTTTTTCTTTAAAACATTTTTGGCTCTCGACGAACAGTGTCAAAATATGAACTAACTAGGTCGACGAAGTTTGGGACGATCCCTGACCGATTTAATACGGAGATTTCTCATACGAAACTAACCGGGCTGTGATTGGCGTAACGCTTTCGCCTATTGGCATTTGTGTCAGTGTCTTGGCAGGCAACGTCAGTCATGTATGTCGATTACCTAATAATAGAGGTGAGTCATCGGAAGGTCTGCGATATTTTGGTGGGGGAATAATTTACAATGACGGCCCCTGCTGGCATTTTTGTACCACTCGATATCCTTGGGGTAAATTAGGGGAAGTCCCGGATGCCGTAACGAACCTGGGATAGGTTGAATGTCGCGTGATTCATACGCCGAGCATATTTACGACAATAGCGATTACGCACAATACTCCCGATGTCATAACGTTTGCTTTGTTGCCGCTGAAAAGGACTTAGACCCTACTGAGACAGTTTCAGCGACAACGTTTCATACTGAGATAAGCATCGTACACAATCAATAGAACTCTTATGAGTCAATTGCAACCGGTTTTAGGTGGCGATAGGTAATAGAAGACTAACACAGAGAACCGAAGTGATGACGTCACGCTGCTTAGCAACCGGCCCAGCTGGTTCCAACAAACGTTTTCAGCCATATATGTTATTTATCACTGAGTGGTTCCAATGATTACGAACTCGACCCTAGTGTACAGGATGGTTCCCCAAAATGACTGATTTACGCTGGTAAAACCTAGGGCCTACTGACGGTATTGAGTAGTGTTTTGATCATAGAGTAGCTTGGGGCATAACGCCCAGTTTTTTGGGACATCGGATACCCGAACAAAATCCTTGGGTATACAAGGTATATTGATGGTCTGGATGATTTTGTCCATTATCTTAGGCACATTTCATATGTTAACATTTTTGATGTACCTAGTCTCAGAAAACAAGTTTTGGTAAATTTAGCGGGGGCCCTAAATATTGGTGTTTTGCTCCACCCATGGGATAAAACGCCCACCTCCTGGCGTTTTGCCCCTGTAGGATGTTGGACTATTAATTCGTGTTTTTGGTTAAATTGTGGGATATGTGTTTCTTATTAGATATATTATTAGCTTGTTTTAGTGTTAGTCCTTTGCCATTGTTTTGATCTTGGAAGACTAATGCATCTTTTGCTAAGACTAATCGAACATCATCTGAATAGTTCTTATATTTTTGTTTAGATAGTGTTACTTCAGAAATGTTACTTTGTAATGTTCAGGTTATTTGTGTATTTCAACCCGTGTACATACTTTTATAAATCAGAACTCTATTAAATCTATTCATTTCGCATCATCTCTCGACGGTTAACCACTGGTTAACTGCAAAACTTTTAATTATGGCAAATAAAAATAAAAAAGTCCAACCACTTCGACCAATTGCGACCAATGTTCACGTTCCACATTCTAGCGTTCGACGGATCTGCCGTTAACCACTCGTTCACTCACTGAGAGACTCACAATTGTGACAAACATAAAATCTGACACCCTCGGTGCAATCATGGTGCGACCAGTGGTGACAGATCTGACATTTAATCCAGCTTTCGCCCGATCTGCTACTTCTGAATGGCTCGGCGCAAGGCAATGCATGGCCACTCGTCGTCGTCGTCGTCGTCGTCGTCGTCGTCGTCGTCGTCGTCGTCGTCGTCGTCGTCGTCGTCTTTAGAATAATCTTCACACCGCCGTTTCGCACATATCTTTCTTTCCTGCTCGTTTTCGTTTTCCTCAGCTCGCGCGATGGCAGTATGCGAACTGACATCGCACTTTTCTTTTCAGTTGGCCGACTTGGTTGCCTTGGCATCATGCTTGTCGTCCATCGTATTCTTTTATATCGAAGACGTCACCACAGCGCTGGTCACACTCACCCTTTTTTGTGTATCCTAGTTCGAGTCTTTCTCGGTGTTGAGACCATCGACGTCGGTCAACAGGCCTTCGAGACTCGCATCGCTGCGTCTCTGTCGACATCAGCGGCAACATGCACATTAGCTACTATTATACCCGGAGCAGACTGGATGGGGTCTTCGTCTCTCTGTCGCCATCAGCGGCGACATGCACATTAGCTACTATTGCACCCGGAGCACGCAGGGTGGGGTCTTGGTCTCTCTGTCGCCATCAGCGGCAACATGCACATTAGCTACTGTTGCACCCAGAGCAGGCTGGGTGGGATCTTCGTCTCTTTGTCGCCATCAGCGGCAACATGCACATTAGTTACTCTTGCTCCCAGAGCAGGCTGGGTGGGGTCTTCGTCTCTCTGTCGTCATCAGCGGCGCTATGCACATCAGCTACAATAACCTTCCCAGAAGGCTAGATGGCATCTTCGTATTCTCTATTGCTGTCGGGGGCAGCTTCGACAGTACCCTGAGCAGGCTGGATGGGAGTTTGAACAGCATCGGTAGCCAACAGTTCTTCATCGAATTTGACATCATCAAATGGTCACAGTCGGGCTGCTCTGAAACCGGTAGTTGCCGATGCGTTCGGGGTGCCGACGTTTTGTAGGCTTCATTGAAGAGTGGCATGACGTCAATATGTGTGGCCGGTCGGTATTTGTTACAGATCAACCAGTTGTCGACCGCACGTGAGTATGCTGCCTTCAGGGATCGGAAGAACGTTTGATCTAACGGTTGCAGTCGATGGGTACACTAAGACGGGAACGTTAGTATAGCGACGCCATTCTCCCGGGCGTAGAGAATTACTTCCAGAGTCTTGTGGCTCTCGTGGCCATCTAGTAGCAGTAGATGTGGTGTCGTCTTCTTGCAACCAACCGTGGCGACGAAGAGGTACAATTATCCCAGGCATAACTTGTTGTCGATGTAGCCCAACCCACGGGTGCATGCCGGGGCGCCATTCACCAAAGACTCAGCCATTCGTGTGTGTGTGTGTGTACGTGAAGCTCGCAAATGTTCGCAGTGCTAACATTTACGCAATCAGTAGTTAATGTGTTTCTTTCTTATTCCAAGTATACGGAGGGTTATATCTGACACCAATATCTTATATGTGGTTCTTATACATGCCGTAAATAAATTCTGAGAAAAAAAATTATAACCACTCAACAATGTATTTGTTTGATGTGAAGATATGCTTTCATGGTAACCATACAAATGTGTAAAGGATTCCACTGTGGTTGGTTGAGACTAATGCAAGCATGTTAGTTTTGATGATTCTACTAATATTATGGTGAATTTCACATGATATAAAGATCAACGTCTTAACTTCTAATAGATAATGTTCACGCACATTGCCAGAATATATTTCTTGGAATGCTACACGATTGATTAATGTTATAGTCAGTGTTATAATCAATGTTACACAGTGGAATAGTATTACAATCAGTGTTACCGTCAACGTTATACAATGGAATGATATTACAGTCAGTGTTACAATGAATATTACATATTCGAATGGTATTACAATAAATATATCAATTAACGTTACGCACTGTAAAAACTGCATTCCGTTTACAGTTGTATTTAAATTATGCACATCTCATATGCACCTATGCCAACGACCACCTACAAGCGCCGTTTTATTATCGATCGATGAGAAGTCGGTTGAACTGGGCAGGACATGTGGAGCGAATGGGAGAAGAACGGATGGCAAAGAAAGCAGATGCCCGGAGAGTGGAGGGAAAAAGAAGACGAGGGCGACCGAGACTGAGGTGGGAGGATTGCGGAATAGAGACCTGGAGGGATGGAAAGGGGACTGGAGAAAAAGAGCAAAAGACCGAGGGGAATGGAGAAGGGTGGTAGAGAAAGTAGTGCAAGTGCAATGAGGAGGAAGAGAAAGAAAAGGTCGACGTATCCAAGCCACCCTCACCCCTGAAGACAGGGTACGAGAAGAACAACAACGATGACCTCATGAAAATGCAGGTCTTCGTTATGGTTTATTTCGTCTCCTAGAATTGCAACTTGCTCGATTAGAGCAGTGTTTTCATTCCTGATGGCATCATTTGTGTCGGACTGCTTCTTCACCTGTTGAATTAATTCAGCATTGTTGTCATTTAACTGTAGTATAGACGTTTCGAGTTTTGATACAGTGTTAACAAGTTGCAGGACAACAATAGGCAGTTTTCTGCATGCATGGCAGCTCCACAAGCCAATAATCTCCTCTGGCTGTTCTCCAACGCATTCGTAATGCACCCACAGTTGACACAGGTGGCATTGTACCATGATGTCGATTTCTTTGCCTTTGTGTCTGCACTGTGGGATGCAGAACGATGATTTTGCCTTTTTTGCTCTTCCCTTTGCCTTTGCTCCAAGATTAGTAGGAGGATCCGCTATCACAGAGAGCTGTGTTGATGTTTGAGCAGGCAAAAGTGTCAAGTTAGCCAGCATGGCGTCATTGACGGTGATTTCTAGTTCGTCAAGACAATTGTCGCTTTCTGCCGTTGTATCGCTGGCCGTGAACAGTGTTTCCACCGAGCGTCTCGTAGTCAGCCCGCCTCGCCTGCCACTAGGTGGCCCGCGCAGAGGGGTGATACGCTTAGCTCGCGTTAAGTTCATCGTCAATACACCACGCAGCACTGATGCGTGACGGCCGGCAAGTCACAGCAGTAGTCACCCAAGCGTGGCAGTAGCCTACGTCACAGGCCACTCGTATGATTGCGAAATCACCATTCACTGGGCGATATACGGTGGTATTTTCACAGACACTTCATATATTGCTCAATTTGACTTTGATATATTTAAAAGTACACGTCGATATCTACATACAATGTTCAGAGACTGTCCAGCTTGACCTCGGAAAAGTTCTTACCGAATGACACACTGTCAGAAAGTAAATACCAGGTCAACCAATTCGAACAATGCGACGTACGTATGTCTACGACTGGAATGCTTGTCTTGAGGTCAGTCGTCGGAAGGACTGCGATAGTTTAATGGGTGTAAATTAGTTTCAGTCGCGGCCCCTTCAGGCATTTTGTCACTCGATATCCTTGGAGTAAATTAGGGGAAGTCCCGGATGCCGGAACGACCCTGTGATTGGTTGAATGTCGCGTAATTCATACGCTGTGCATGGCTACGACAGTAGCGATGACGCACAATACTCCCGCTGGCATAGACATAGAGTTTGCTTTGTTGCCGCTGATGCCAGTGATTGGACCAGCTGCACAATAACACCATACATGTGTGTAATTATTCGTTTAGATATGCACGGTAATTTATCATGCGAACTCATTTCTACCAAGTCGATTTTTGTGTGTAACTCAAACTGTATATCGACTTGGTAGAAATGAGTTCGCATGATAAATTACCGTGCATATCTAAAAGAATAATTACACACATGGATTATTCGCACGATATTATAAAAAAAACCTCTGTACATTAAAAGCCATGTTCTTAATGCTAACATAAATTACTACGAGATATATGCCTGCCTCCCGACAAACAGCGTGTATGTTTCTAACACAGCAACGACGTAGTATATTATACTACGTCGTTGCTGTGTCGATTTTATTTCAAATCTAAAACATATGTTATGACCACGCAATTCGGAAATCATGCTGCACCATATTTTAAAATTGTTCATAGACAAATTACATTCTGCCATTGGGTTAAATTAAAAATATATGAATTCTTTGAATGGTTATCATCTCCCTTTAATCTAATATATTTGTGTTACCATCGTAATCCAGCTGCATGTTGCCTAGACCACCAAGTAATTTATTTTTAAGTTGTTCATGTAGTGAATCTGACTCGCACATATAGGGCACCAGTAATGTCGAGTGCAAAATAGATGCTCCGAATACATAATCTTGTTCTTAGGTTTAAAATGGTACCTTTGCACTTAAACAGGGTGGGCCTTAATAATAATGTGCAGCGACCTACGGGCCTGCTAACCTTTGGCATACGGGGGCGGACAATTCTCCGGCTGGTCGTAGCCGTAGCTCTGATCACTCTGAGGATCCATCGTCAGTTTTACGTTGTTGCTGTATACTGCTGTCAACTACAAACGCTGGTCGTAAAAAGTAGAGAATTGCGCCAATCATACTGTGACAGGTGTACTATTTTATATTTTATATTTATTTCATAGGCAGCGTCACAGGCGACACGCCCTACTTACCTCTCGGGTCATAGGCCGATTTCTACTGGAGGTGCCGGGTTATAAATTTGAAATGCACTTCGGGGCAGATAAAGTTATTATGAATATATGCTATAAGGCAGTACTTGCATAATTCGGGGAGTATGGTCTATCCTTATATTATTATAAATAGGTATTTTAATGTATATGTGATTTTATTCAAAACCATATTATATATATATACCGTTGAATAAAAAAGAACTTGATAGATAACTAGCCACCGTTGTGAAGTTAACTGGTGAGCATTGCTGAGAAACGATAATGCCGACCCAACAATGACATGCATTACAACAGTATAGTAACCGATTCGTGTTAACGCTAAACATCTTCAGATTTATAAATTGTACAGCACCATAGCAGTGAACCATGGACGCGTTTAAGTTAGAAATTATAATTACTTCCCTGATGCCAGTGATTGGACCAGCTGCACAATAGCACTCGCCGGCATTGACACATTGTTCTAAATATAGTACATGACGTGGTGCTTTTGCCCGTGCACCAACAACAACCCGAAATCACTTCAACAGATTTGTCTTTAGGTACGACTAACGGTACGCTCCACCCAACTGTCAACACTGATACGATGATTCCACAAATGGACCCCAGCTACGGCTACGACCAGTCTTCTGATGGGTCGCTACCTTATGACCGGGAAGGAGTTCAAACACCGCCGTACGAACAGGCAGGGTCTCGACCGTCACCATGCTGTAAGCAACCTTCCCAGTATACCTACGGTCTACGTATGCATGCGCTCTGACCCACTTAACCAGTGAAATACTCCCGGAAAACCACACACGCCGACATATACGAATCTCCTGTTGTCATGCACGCATACACTAATGTCGTGCATAAAGGTCACGGTTTTCACTGGTTAACGACTAGTTTACGATATAATGCGACACTGAAATTAGTTTTAATAATACATACGTATTTATAACACAACCGTTGGATAGAAATATGTATATATATTATATATAAATATACACATTTCTATCCAACCGTTGCACTATATATATATTTATATATATATATATATATATTGAAGAAAAAAACTTGAAACGTTAAAACATATTAATCAGTCTCTCCTTTATATACGTACATCTATTGCGCTAGATATATATATATATATATATATATATATATATATATATATATATATATATATATATATAGTGCTCCTTTATATACGTACATCTATTGCACTATACATATATATATATATAGCGCAATATATGTACGTTTATAAAGGAGAGACTGATAAATATGTTTTAACTTTTCAAGTTGAAATATAACATTTTTCATTGAATCATAATAATGTTGAAACATTGTATTCAGTACTGCACTTGTTTTTATAGCTACAATTTTCGAAGGTAGATGCGATGTTGTCGTATATTGCCGTTCAGCGTGTCGCATGTTGGTCTGCTAACAGCGCCGACATAGTATAGTTTGCGCCGTGCGGATTCAACCACTGACGCCATCGCAGCAACTAGTAACCCTCATCCAAGATATCCCTGTGACAACACGTAGGATCAGGATAGTCCCGCTGGACAATCCTCCTGACGACTATCACAACGCTGCCCTTCTTGTCACATGGATATGCTGTCCGATTATTGGAATAATGGCCCTCGTAAGGTTAGTCCGTTTATGCATTGTGGTATTATTGAGATGCCAATAATTTTAAGTGTATTTTACATTTTCCTTTCTCCTTTCTCTTCTTCTTCTTCGTCCCCTTGCTCCCTTCGCTGGAAGGCATCCACATCAGTCGGTAGCCTCTTGTGGCTCATTTATTACCGTTCTCCATCTTTCTGAATCTTCTGTCATGAAGAAAAAAAAATCAGAAACGAGGTTGAGCGCTTCTACATGCTCTAATATCGTCACGTGTACAGTTTTTATGTGGAAATGTTTTCAAGTCGTCGTCATTCGGAGAGTTTTTGGTACGTTTCCACTGTGTGTTTGACCTACGGCATGAGCAAGCGTGGTCTGGGCCTGCTTAGTGCCTGGATAGCGAGTCGTTCCAAAGATATATGTGCATGAGACATTTTTTGACAATTTTGTAATCTGCGGGTCATTTATCGCCCACCCATTGACCACCAGGTGATTGACCACCAGGTACCAATAGACTCCGCAGTATCGCTTGTCAGCAACCCCGGTGCCCACGTGACCCTATGTTACCGTTGAGAAGTGCCTAAGTGACCGTGACCGTAAGCACCGTAAGTGACCTCACTAATTCTAAAACAATGGGCAAGACCACCGCTAAGACCAGCCTTAGTAGCTTGCGCGAACCCTGGGGCCTAAATTTTGGAGGACACTGTGACGAGGTCAACAACAACAGCTGAGGCAACGTTCAACAGACTGTTCGAAATGCAGCCAGACAAACATTGACACACAACCTAGTGTCACTAGCGTCGATCACCTGCAAACACAACTGCAGAAGCTAGAAGAAAATGTCGACTATCTAGAAAACCAAACTAGACGAACGAACGTCAGGATCGACGGCATCCTAAGAATCACGGACGAAACGTGGGAAAAAACGGAAGAACTGGTAAAAACCAGCCTGTTGAATAAGTTCGCCATCACAGCAAACAAAGTCGAAACGATGAAGATTGAATGCGCTCACCGAACGGGCGCTGCGAGAATGGTGAACGGGGCGAAGAAGCCACGATCCGTGGTAGTGAAATTTGTATCATTTAAGGAGCGCGAGTACATGTTAAACAAAGCCCGACTTATGAAGCCGAACGGTGTGCATGTGAATGAAGACTATTCACAGAAGGTCGTACAGAAACGTAAAGATCTACTTCCGAAGATAATGCAGCTACGGCTCAAGGGAAGTACGCATACATCTCATTTGACATATTAGTTGTCAGAGATCGCCGCTGACTGTCGTGTGGTATGCTATCTTGAACACCTGCACACATATGCAATACCATTGACTCACCTATAACCAAATATGTATCACGTCTAGGTGAATTTGTAGAACATGACTCGTGTAATTTATATTTGAATGCATTTATGTTTCATTTATTATTATAATCAGTTATGCTGTGAGTCAGACTCGAGTTTGACTAACATGCTTAATCACCTTTTTTGTTTTTTCTTACTAGTTTATTTCCTTATTATCCTTCTTACCCTTCTCTTGTGTTTAATCAAAGTTACGTTTAATTGTAATTTGCTTTTCATTTGGGGGAGGGCAGTGTTTATACATTTTCTTTTCACTACGTTTAGTGTTAGTTACTTTACATGTTTATTTTGGGGACAGTGCATTATATATAGTATTTCCCCAAAGCTTAATGTCTACGCAATAATCATTTTGTATTTTGTTCAAAATACTTACGTTATTCTCACTCTACGCTCATGTTGTGGCAGCACATTCGCTGTAATTTATTTTCACACATTTTATGCTGATGCAATAAGTACACTGTATTATATATGCATGGGGAATATTCGTAATATTCTCTTTTACAAAATGTATTTGTATTATGCTCATGGTACAGCTTGTGCAGCTCTTTCACAACGTCTAGTTTATGTTTATATGATATGTCCTGTAAACATAGAGCACTATTGTTTATTCAGTTTTCCAATATGATTGATAAAAATTATTTTTTAGCGCAATTCTCTATCATATAATAAAAACGGATTAAATTAATGAAGATGGGGATATTGAACCATTTCAACATTCACCATACTTTGACGATGATAATTTAATAAACCATTTAACGAACAAGCAAAGCAAATTTATTGAGCTAAGCCTAAATTGTCAGAGTTTAAATGCAAAAATTTACGAAATAAAAATGAAGCTAGAGACATTCAGAAGTAGTGGCTGGCAGATTAGTGCTCTATGTTTACAGAAAACATGGCTCGATGAAGAGGCTGATACTTCTTTATTTCAAATAGATTGGTATACATTAATATACCAAGGCAAAATCTGTAGTGCACATGCTGGCTTGGCAATCTACCTAGGCAACAAATACATTTACAAATCTGTAAATATCCATGCTAATACAGACACTTGGGAAGGTCACCTTGTTGAAATAACATATTGTGCTATGAAAAAAACAATAATTGTTGGAAATATATATAGACCACCTAGATATATAACTGAAAATTACCGTATATTTACAAACCAATTTGCATCAAATTTAGTTGATTTACACAAATCTGAAAGTGAAATAATAATTGTAGGAGATTACAATATTGATTTAACGAAAAACCTATAATATATGAATATTTTGACACAATCGTTTCACATGGTTTCTTCCCTAAGCTTACTATGCCAACACGACCTTTAGAATATTATGAAACACTCATTGATAATTTGTTATGCTATTTGTCAAAAGGATTCTTCAAATCCTCAGCTGGTATTTTAGTGAGAAATATTTCTGATCACTTTCCGTACTTTCTACGTCTGGACTATGTCGAACCACTAGTGCGATACCAATGTTTATACGAATAAAACAAGAACATCCTGACTCTGTCAATAAATTAAAAATTGAAATAATAAACTCAAATATTTATGACAAACGTAACACAGATACTCATGCGGATCCGAATGAAAACAACAATATCCTCGATGAAATTGTTACAGCAACTAAAGATAAATGTCTACCTATTAAATTAATTAAATTTAACAAATATGAACATAAGAAAACTCATTGGATTACCAAGGACATTATTATGTCGACAAAGTTTAGAAACAAATTGTATTCGAGAATGAAGCAAAGTCAAATAAAATACAGAGCATTATCATAAACTTAAAACTGACTGACATATTTATATAACAAATCTTAAAAGTAATATTATATTAGCTAAGCAAATGCATTATCAATCCAGTTTTGAAAAGCATAAGCATGATGTTAAAAAGACGTGGTGTTTAATTAAAGAAATTATTCAGAAAAGTCAAAAGAAAGAACAATTTCCAAATTTGTTCAAATATTAACAAAGAACTAACAAAGAGTAGCAATTGATTGAAAGTTAATAAACTCTCACTAAATGCCAAAAAGACTAAATTCATGATTTATCATATGCCTCAAACGAAAGTAGAATACCCTTTATTACAAATATATGGGGCATACATTGAATGTGTAAATGATTTAATTTCTTTAGGCATCACAATAAATAAGCATCTAAACTGGTCATATAAACAAAATAGCAAATAACATATATAAAACAATAGGCATACTAAATAAACATAGACACTTTTTACCACCTAATACATTATATATTATGTACAATGCTCTTATTCTCCCTCGTATAAATTATGGCTTACTTTTGTTGGTCATCAGGCACATCGAATTTTCAAATTACAGAAAAAAGCAATACGAATAATATTCTTAAGTAAATACAATGCTCACACAAGTCCTGTTTTTAAAAGACTTCAATTGCTCAAGTTGGATGACGTTTCTAAAATCCAACAATTAGAATTTTAATATAAATTAATTAACAATCTTTTACCTTACTGCTTCAATGTTTTTTCCAAACACACACATCTATGATATTCATCAGCACAGCACACGTGAAAGAAATAATCTGTATACGTCCAGACTCAAACATGACTTTGCCCAAAAATGCATTATACACAACATAGTTGACAACATTAACAATAAACCAAGAATTATCATTAATAACGTTTACACCCACAGTTTATATACGTTTTCAACATACACAAACGAAATTTATTTTAAATTATGAATCCAGTTGTCGTATTTGTAATTGCTTTATTTGTAATTCGTAATACGTATTGGAATGTATACCTAAGTATCCATATGTACGTCAATGTGTCCACGAATACATATAATCAGTCCTTGTAATATGTTTGTATGTTGATACATTAAGTAATTATTAACTATAAAAACAAGTCATATGCTATTATGTTTTGTGTCAAGTAAATTTTGTTGTTGTTTATATTTATGGGGTGGCTCCTGTGCTAGCGATATTATACATATTAATGGGAGTCTCCCGACCTTATATATTACTTACGTTATTTATTGTACATGTATCGTATTTATAAATCAAAGAAATTGATTCTGAGTTCTGAGTTCTGAGTACATGTGGCTGCTATTGGTCTGACTACTATCTTCATTTATCAGCGCGATTAGTTTCCGGATAGTCTTCATGCTGTGTAGCATCAATCATGAGTGTACAACGAACACAAGTGCAAGTTCTATGACTTGCTTATGTCTTTACATTTTACATGTTTTACATTGATTTTAAAAAACTGCCTTTTATCCTGACGCGTGGCTGCGGCTATCAATTGGTTTGAACTTTACACGCTACAAAGCTCCTTGCGCACCGTACCAGAGAATTGCCGCTGTGTAGAACATTGCTGCTTAATTTTAGGAGATGCATGCAGCCGCTTAGTCACCCGTTGAAGGCAACAATTGAAAGACTGTATTTGTGTCGCCCACCAACACGACGTGTCACTACAGCCGGAATACGACAACGATCCAGGCCAATTACCAGGGGCTTCAGGCTAGTCCATTAGCCGCGTAGTATCACTCCGCGCGCTACACAACCGGTCACCAGGAGGCGACACAACTCATCAAAAGCTTCACGTCTGGTCGCTGCATGGCGCACACCGCTAACGCGCAGTAACAGTGTTATAGCCGGCGAACTCGTAAAAGCAGTTGCCGGGCTAATAACAAATACGCCCAAACGCACCACAAAACCGCAACACGTAACAAAATAACACTGTTGTTGCACCCACAATGGCAAAATACCCCACTATGGAATGGGTTGGCGAAAACTTTGCAGAAACGTTCAAAGTGTTCAAACAACGAATGGCTCTCATACTAACCGACGAGAATGTTGTTGACCCGGCCAAACAGGCGGTAAAGATACAGATCGCTGTGGGAAACGAGGGGCTGAAGCGAATCAACTCGTCAACACTGACGGAGGACGAAAAGAAAGATCCTGCGAAGTTATACAAACTGTTTGAAGATCAAATCGACATCAGACTAAACTTCCGAATCCATAGAATGGAGTTGATGACATTTCGTGAAAATGAACGTGAATCAACTGACGAATTCGTCAACAGAGCGCGCCACAAGGGCGGCCTATGCGATTTCGGTGAACGCGAGTTGGTCGAGAGGATCATTGAGCTGATCATCGCAAGCACTCCGCATGAACTACTGCAAAAGCACCTCCTCGACCAAGAGAAAGGCTACATCATGGATCACGTGTTGAAGGAAGCACGCAAATATGAGGCCATAGCTGCTGGAAAAGAGTCCCTGCAAAGCCTGAGAAGACCACATTACACGGCCATCAATGAAGTGAAGCATAGAAATACATGCAGAAACTGTGCACTCTCACATCCACCGAGGCAGTGTCCTGCTTACAAGGACCACTGTAAATACTGCGATGTCGTCGGGCACTGGGCCAAGTGTTGCCGGATAAAGAAAACAGATGACCGGCAGAAAGTCGAAACGACGAGCTAGACTAAAGAGCCGAAGCCGACGTGACAGAAGACAACCAACGAAGCCAATTCACGAACTCTCTGGGTACAACACAAGACACGATCGAGACGACTACGACACTGACGGCGAGACTTACACGAAGTCGTTTTACGTCATCACAACGTCAGAAAGCCACACAGACACCACACGTGATGAGGTGTATGCCAACCTGAACATTGTCTGCGCTGATATACAGGGCGTGCACGATCTGAAGCTGAAGGTCGAAACAGGCGCGTCAAGCAACACTCTGCCAATACGTGTCGCCAAGCAGATGTATGGAGACCTGTGGCGATCGAAAGTAGAACCTGTACACAACACAAAGCTGACTGCATATAACGGCGACGAGATAGATTGCTGCGGCGCACTGAAGATACTATGTCAATACAAGGACTGCCAGTGGCGCAAGTACAAGGTTTACGTCGTTGACGTCGAGGGACCAGCCATCCTAGGCCTGCGGGCATGCGAGCAGATGCGGATAGTGACAACCAACTCCATCAAATCAGGCATCAACCGATCGATTCCAGAGAGCGACGTACTGAGGGAGACCGTGAACTCCATCGAGGACCTCAAGAAGCAGTTTCCTGAGCAGTTCGACCGCATTGGCAGCTTCGAAGGCAAAGCCAATCTAACACTGAAACAAGATGCGGAACCATCGATTGACGTACCACGCAAGTGCAGCATCCATCTGAAGGCAAAACTGCAACACGAACTCAACACAATGGAGAAAGACGGGATAATACGGAAGATCGAGCATCACACAGACTAGTGTTCATCCATCACAACGAGCGTGAAGAGAGATGGTTCACTGAGAGTCTGCCTCGACCCCAAGCGTCTCAACAACAGTCTCAAGCGATGTCCACATAATATACCAACTCTAGAGGAGCTCAACCCCGAGTTCGCAGAGGCACGGGTATTTTCGAAGATGGATGCCAAGGCTGGCTACTGGTCTATCCACCTCGACGAAACCAGTCAGGAGTTGACTACCTTCCGAACACCGTTCGGGAGGTACTGCTACAAGAGGCTCCCGTTTGGCCTGTGCGTATCCCAAGACCTCTTCCAGCAGGCGATGGACCGCATCTTAGCCAGGACACCGGGATGTGTTTGCATCGCAGACGATGTAGTAGTCTACGGACGAGACAGCGCCGAGGACGACAAGAACCTCTTCCGGCTGATGCACATTGCCAGAGAGGAAGGTCTTGTCTTCAACTCCACAAAGTGCATCATCAAGACGAACGAGATCGTCTTCTTCGGGTCGGTGTACGGGCAAGATGGCATCAAACCTGATCCGAGTAAGATCGAAGACCTACGCAAGATGCCTACCCCACAGGATAAGGAGGAACTTCAGCGGTTCATCGGTCTGATGAATTATCTTGCGGCGTACATCCCTCACTTCGCTGACAAGGTATCGCCCCTGAGGGCACTCCTCAAGAAGGATGTCCCATTCGTGTGGCAAGAGGGCCATCAGCATATTTACGACGACCTGAAGAGCTGTATCGGCAGCGAATCGTGCCTGTCCTACTATCATCCACAGAAGGAAACAGTCCTAGAAATCGATGCGTCGCAGAAAGGGTTGGGTGCCTGCCTTCTACAGGAAAGCAGACCCGTAGCGTTCGCATCCAAGACGCTCACACCGACACAGTCGGCGTATTCCAACATCGAACGTGAGACACTGGCGATCGTCAATGGAATCCTAAAGTTCCACACGTACATCTTCGGAAAGCCGTTCGTCGTCATAACATATGACAAACCTCTGCTGATGATACACAAGAAGCCGCTAAAGTGTGCACCTCCACGTCTACAGTGACTCCTAATCAAGATACAGGGATACGACTTCCAGCTTGTGTACCGACCTGGCAGCCAGATGATCATCGCAGATGTCCTCTCGAGACTTCCCAACCCGGAGAATAATGCCGTGATCCCACTAGACGTGACAGTGGATGACATCTCGCTAGACGACGACGATGAGAACGCCCACCTCGATCTAATCAACTTCAGCACCGACAAACGATAAGTGATATACAGTGGGTGGCCTGACACGATCAGAGAGCTGACACACGACCTTCGCCCGTACTGGTCCTCGGAATTTCAGATGGATTCATCTTCATAAGAAGACAGGTGATCATACCAGAGGCGTTGAGGTCAGACATCCTGCAGCAACTTCACGAGTCACACCTCGGTATCGAGAAGACACGTCGACTCATGAGACAGTCGGTATATTGGCCGAACATCCACAAAGACATAGAGACAATGATCAAAGCATGTGCAGCATGTCAAGAGAACCAGCCAGAACATCGACAACAACCTCTCATCGCTCATGATGTGCCATCCACACCGTGGACCAAGGTGGCCAGTGACATGTTCCAAATCAAAGGAGACAACTACCTGCTCATCACTGACTATAACTCCAAGTTCTACGTCGTCCAGAAGATGCACACGACAACCAGCACTGCCATCGCCAACATGTCAGCAGAGTGGTTTAGCATGTTTGGACCACCACTAGAGATAATCACCGACAATGGCAGTAGTAGGGAAGCCATACGACGACCTGTGCAGGAGATGGAACATCAAGCACACCACAACATCACCCAGATATCCTCAATCGAACGGATTGGTTGAGAGACAGGTCAGGACGGCCAAGGGGATCATCCTGAAATGCGCCAAGACCGGCAATGAAATATTGATCGTGCTATAACAACATTGACGCAGTGCGCAGAGCCACGGTCATAAGTTGTGCAGAAGCCGAACGGCACGAGGCTGCGCAGAACGAGGGCGCACCTAAGGGAGCTACATGCCACGTATCGACCTAGGAGCATTATGAAAGACCCTGCAGAGCACGCACGGCGACGAGTGACCTTCCGAGATGACGACACGGACGATCATCAGGTGACGCCGCCTGTCCCGACGACTGGCGACACGACCACTGTTGATGCGCCACTACCTGAGCCGACGATCAGACGATCGGGACGGACGATTCGGAAGCCATCGAGGTTCCAAGATGACTAGCAGCAGACTGTGTCATATTAAATAATTATAGTTCATAATTACTAGTATACAACGAACTTTATCGTGTTATATTGCCATATTAGTATAGTCATTTAGTCATACTGTTATACGTGACATCTCATTTTGTATCACATCAGTCTGATTGATACACTTTTTTCTTTATTATTTTCCGCAGAGGGAGATGTTGTGATACCTCATAACTAGGCTAGGAACTATGTTGTATCATACGCGTAGTAAACCGCCAGTTGGCGAATCGCCTACAACTGTGTATTGACTTGTGCGTGGAATCGGAGTGTCTGGAAGAGTGAATTAGCGTAGCATACAGGCGAACAATCACTTCACATACTGTGACCATTTTTCAGTTATGTAAGTGTCATAGTTTAGAGCTCGACTGAGGTTAATTGTCACGGAATTGGGCTATTGTTGAAATTAAATACTTGACATTTAATTTTAGTGTAGATTTTTGGTGCCCGGCTGTTGTGGACAGACACAGATGCACATACAGGCGCACATACACAGATACACACATACACGCATGCACACACCACACACAAAATGCATCACTATAATAGATTTTTTCTAGCAGGCGATACAAAAATATCCGATTACGAGTGAATATTTTCTTTACTTCAGAACACGAATTATATATTGAAACAAATATGTCTGGTGAAACCGAAGCACAAAAGCAACACAAGTACTTGGTATCACGCACAGAACTAGTGTCGATATAGACAGGTTAGATAAGCGAGTCGCAAGCCGTTCTTTCCTGTCTGGTTAGGTTCGGTTTTGGAGACTTAGCTGCTTTCAAAACTCCCGCGATGTCTGCACGAAGTTTGTCTTTTTGATATTGTGGCAAGATCCATGTTGCTTGTTATGCCGCTACAACGAACTCTTTGGTCGGTACTTTCGGTACACTTAAAAGAACTGATTTGCATAGAAATGAGGTATCCTGAAGAATGTTCAGCAAGGTATTTGGTAGTCATTTTGCTGGCGTTTAGCTTATGGTTAGATGTATTCTGCCATATCTTCTTATGATATACTACAGCAGAATTTCCCAAAGCTATTCCAGTTGTACTTCTGGTCACCGTGGGGCAATCTTCTTCTGGTTTTGTTCTCCTGCTTATTCTACTTTACATCTTATTTTTTGCTTCACGTTTGTGTCTCTATCATGTCGACTGTCTGCTTCTTTACGCTCCATACCTTCTGACGTTGGCGACATTCGCACAATTTTGTATCTTGCAAATATTATGAACTAGATGTAATTAGCTGGTCTTTCAAAAGGTTTGTGTAAACTAAGATTGTATTTTATTATTTTTTGAAGCCTCGACATATATACGCCTCATAATTATTGTTGGGAGCATTAGTGTTTGGGGGGGGGGGGGTAGGGAGACTCAGTGGGGTGCAGGTGCACGTTTCTTGGAAGCCTCTAAGAGGAGGATGCAGTTGGAGATTTTTGGCGCCTCAACGAGGGAGCAGTTTAACGATTTTGGAGCCTCGACAGGTGTATTTGGAGTGTTTTGGGGGTCTCATGGAGTGTCAAATGGAGGGTGTTTGGGAGCCTGACTTGAGCGCAGTTGGATGTTTTTTAATCTAATTGCGCAAGGAAACAACTGCCTGTGGTTACAAAACACATATCTTTTGTTATAATAGTTTGTTCCGTTTTAACAACCACCGTCATGGTTACACCTGTCCGCCCACATCAAGTTGAAAATCTGTGGTGACATAACTCGCAACATGGTTTCAGGCGGAAACACATTGTGAGAAGTGAGGTTGTTTGTTGATAATTAACTACAACTTCAAATAGGCTGATTTCAAATGTTGTGTTACCATTTAGAGGAATGCAGCCATTCATGTCAATGTGAACGCACTAATACTATGGAATCGTCCATCAATTACGACACGCTTGTGGTTTAGAAGCTTACCTGTAAACGTTACGAAGCGTTACATGGCTATGTGGGTAAGCGTTGCGTAACGAATTTTGAAATGCTCATTCGTTGAGCTGATGATATCATATTGACAGAGCATTAATTTTGTTCAACCAAGTTTTGCTAGATTTCAACATTATTCCAACAACGGTGTACTAGGCGCATTCTTTTTATGACATGTGTAGAGTTATATTTTGCCTGTAAAAATAATCAATACAAACAATATCAACTTTACAAAGCGTTACAAGGGGTAGCGGGATTCTGAAGATACAAATTCACAAATAACTTTTATTATAACTAATGGACGATTGACCTACGACTGATGCAGCCGTTTTGTTTCTGTTCCCAGTTCGCGCGAGTGTCGCCTTGCTGCGGCGATGGGGAATCGGCAACTGGCAGATGAAACATCAAGGCAGACAAGATCCTTTGTCATGGCTGGAATAATGTTCACTACAATAGCAGCCATCATCGTAATAGTTATCGTAGTAACTGTTTCGACGAATCAGTGATAGTATCCGGATATTCGCTTATCGTCGGGGCAGCACACTTGTACGCGCCATAAGTATACAAATTATATATATATATATATATATATATATATGATTCACTCTGCAAGAGACTTATGGCGCATACACGTATGCCGTCCGGACGATATATAAATAAATATATATATATATATATTCGAGTGTCACGTGTCGACAACCTTTCCTAGATATCGACTCGCACTAATGTCGATGATAATTTGAGGTTTGACCAAAAGTTACATTGGGTGAAGCAGATGCTTGTCATTGACATTTTAGCGATTGCTAATTTACATTATTGCGCAAATATGCGAACACGGAAAAACAGAAGAATGTAGAGGAAGCATTGTTTGTTTACATTTATATTGGACTGTTATGTTATGTAACGTCATATTTGTTGCTTGTGCTATATCAAACTGTTTTGCATTTAATATGTAAATTTTCTTGTGTTTGTTTGAATTACGCTTTTGATTGATTGATCGGTTGATTGATTTTCTATCAATATTCATAATTACCATATAAATCACGAATGTGGCGACACAGTGCATGTTATGAGAGTGTTATGTTTACGGGTAGTTTAACTGATTGATTGACTCATGAGATGATGGCATTGTTAGCGTATTAGAATTGATGTAAACATTTAGAATTGATCGAATGGTCTTCATATAACATATGTACACAACGTATAACTGCGACGCTATTTCACATGTATCATATCATGGTACGTGGGGAGCGGTGGTCGCGCGGTAGAACGCCGGATTGCCGATCGAGGGGACGATAGTACGAATCCACCAGCCGCCGTTACGAAACCTATGCAATTTTGTTCACCTCACGTTGCCTGTGTCTTTCGGAAGAGACAATAAAAGCTGTTCTATCTGGTGTTTATGCCAGGGAAAGTAAATATGAAACTTGTCGTGGACTGACAGAGACATACATACATACATATATACATACATACATACGTACGTACGTACATACATACATACATACATACTTACATTTAATTTTTTATTTCATAGTTGGCCTGAGAGCCAATCATCGTCTCCACCCGAATCTGGGGTAAAGCCCCCTACCGGTAACATTGGCTGGAGCTTAATAATCCAGGCCGTTGTGATGGGACAATGCTGCCACCTAACGGCGCTAATGGTCATAATAAAACTAATTTCAACCAACCGTGGCTCGTGTTACATGCAATGTTTAAAAGTATAAGCAATTATTCCAATACACAATACTTCTCATCTGCCCGTGCTTATGGGCGAACTGGATTCCCAGAAATCGTGTATCCGTCTTCAAATTGAGGCGGGTATTTGCGCTGTTCTCACGGGTGACGCAGTCGCGACTGGCGAAGTCAATTACTAGTTTGACTCAGCTAACTTCAGCACTTCGCATAGGAGATCTGCCAGGGGTAGTTTTGCATGGCAGCAATACGCCCCCTGTCATGTACGCAAAATTAAAATTCTGAATGTCCCAAAATCTTTTACAAAATGATGCTGACATATTATATCAAATACCTGTCCAGAAAATTCAGCAATATGAGACATATATATTTAAATCAGTGTGCTTTTGAAATATTTCGTACAGTTTGATCTAATAGTTTCCCAATGGTCAAACTGGTGCAACTCATTATTTAAAGGTGGAAATCACGAACGTAACTGTTGACATTATAATATTATAATTCAGCTTGTATATCAAACAATAAAACATGAGGAACGTAGGTAGCGTTTTGCATAGATCGTGTTAAGACACACATTTTGCATGGGGTAAGACGGCCCCCTACCGGCTTCCTATACATATACATGGGCAATAATATGTAAATTTTACGACACGTGCTGTACGAAGTGTAAAACGTAACGTTGTCATGCCAACGTTGCATAATAAAAAATATGCTAACCTGCACGCCACAATTAGGAGAAATAATATGAAATCAAAATCTAGTGATGAAATATTAACAACCATAATAGGTATCATACATAAGTTGCAAAATATATAATATATATGTTAATTATAATTAAAAATTAACAGCTAGGATAACTTAATATATTATTTTGTATACATGCGTTATATTTTCAAAGAATGTTTCGTTCTTGCAGGTGAGAAACGCAAACGGAATGTCACAGACCGTCTAGCACCAGGTGGGAGGGCCGTTTTGCCTCATGGTGAGGAGGAAGACTGTTTTTTGGGTACTCGTTCTTCTTTGCATATAAAACTGATCTGATTTGTCTACTTATTGAAAACAGTTTCCTCATGGGTAACACATATATTTGTTTTTAATATGAACACATCAAAGATGTGTTAGCATATTATCGTGGTGGGTAATCGGGACGTTTTCCTTAGAGGAGCCGAGCTGCTCCAGGCTAACCTATTAGGAGCCACTAAATATATCGACAGACATTTAGCATTTTTGCAAAGCGAATTAAAAGAGATGAGGCACTTTAAATATATTATGTAATTTACATATTATGGTATGTCGTATATCCACTGGGGATATATTAGAACTAATCCCAGAACATCTCACACGAAATTACTTTCACCTGGCCTCATATCCCAACCTCCATCCCATCAAACGAAGGTTTATAAAATGGATATGTTGATATCAATATATTAAAGGAAAACAAAGGCAACGTTTTGGTGTTAAGCATCTAAAAGAGTTAATACAAACTAACAATTTCCAACTACAATCAAATTTTTAACGTCAGCGGTTTACCAGGAAAACATTTTTGAACACGCAACTACCGAATTTCTATGGACTACGCCATTGTTAGAAGAAAGTGACGTCACACTGTCGTAACTTTTCTGTGTACTATTTGTTCCCAACTCCGTTAGGTGGCGCTATTGTAAGTTTACCAATTTAACTGTGTGCGCATGCGCTGTGACTGTAAATAAGATGGCTTTCCAATTCTTCGGAAGACAACGAAAACCAAATCGATTTCGAAGCCGCTGGTTACCGGTTTGAACCACAAAAACAATGGAAGATACGGCAGAGGCCGGTGCCGGTGGGCAGTGCTGGGCACGAACAGGAAGGCCTACGGGCAGTCGAAATGTCGAGGCGCATACCATGCCGAGATGAAATTGACTGGTGTCGGTGTGGAAAATGCCGCAGCGATCTCCTTGATCTTGTTCAGGAACAAGAACTGAATATGTCTGCTGCCAGGAGGCGATTGCTACTCGACAGCAACGCTGTTGGTGAAGGTAATTATTAATATGTTTAGTTTATTGTTTAAATAACCGATGAGCCTAAGTTCCGGGCTGCGTATGAACAGCGAGAGATGATCGCTCGTGCCGGGACACGTCACTTGTCTTACATTTGGGATTTGTTGACGTTTAACTTAGTTAGATCTCACTCTCAGTGACACTGGACTCAGTGTTTGAACTTTGACATGTCCATTTTCGAATACCACCCATGGCTGTACCTTTACTTTAAAAAAAATGTAGTTGAATGGTTCCATGATTCATGTGAACCAAAATTATACAGGTCAGAGCTAATGTGAACAATATGTGGCAGTACTACTTTTTAAACACATGGCAGGTAGATAGATTATTTTTAACTTTATGCATACAAAAAAGTTTCTGCCCAAAGTTTACATTGGCTCTTATGAATAAAATATACCTTGAACATTTTTCAGCCAGAGCCCCCATTTGTTTTGGTGACAAAGAAAATGACCACTGTTTTGTGTGCAAATATTGACACATTTCAAAACGGCCTTCCTTAATCTGCATGATATTTCTATGGACCCAGGTATAATACTGGGATGAATACAGTTAGAGGATCGTGATGCATTCTTTGTGAAATTTGTTCAGAATAATAATCCATGTTTGCTTAACGTTCGTGTAAAACTATTATTTAAAAGCTTAATTCTTTGTTACAGATGGATTGCTGTGCATTACAAAGAGCAGGGGATTTAGAATTCTTTGTTTGGAACAGGTGATGCTGCAGAATGGGAATTACGCCGTCCAACAAACAAGTACGTATATATGTGCATGCATTGCTACAAGACCAGTGAAATGTGTTGTTCAGTATTTATTTAAATGTATTAATAATGAACACAATACAACATCATAGTAGTACTAGCAATACAAATATATATAGATAATGTTATCAGCAATCTCATGCCTGATGCCCAAATTATTAACAATCTTCCAGGGAAATTACTTAGTGGACTTACCATACGTCATCTACCATCCACATCCTAACCAAATTCACATCATTGAACTGACTACCATTTGAACCTAACATCAAGAAAGATCATGTATTAAAAACTAACAAATATGTCGCACTAATACATGATGTAAACAATAACGAAATAAAATCAGAATTAACATGCATTGAAATAGGTTGCAGAGGCTATGTATCTGAACCCAACAAAACTAAGACTGACAACCTCCTTAAAATCTCATGGAATAAAACCACCAACAAAACAACTAATTCATTCGTATGCTTGTCTAAACTAGCCCTGCTAACGCCATTCACCCTTTCTAAATGTAAAGACGAACCACACTGGTTTGACCCAAGACTAATTTAAATATGATGACCATCACCCTAATATGACAATAATTGCAAAATAAAATTCCCCTCAACAGCAAGTAATCCTACATAAATGTGTTCATTTTCAATATGACTTACCTTAACCGTTGGCCATTATTTACCTAAGCCTGCTACAATATACTACTATACATAGTTATTTATTGTATTCACACATGTACTTGGGTTATCGTTTCACACTTTATTGTATTCTACTGTAAGAATAAAGTGATACTCTCTCACTACAGAACAAATTATAATGGTTCCACTTAAGTTATCACAACGTATACATACAATGTTTGTTGCACCGTCATAATTTGTTCTGTAGTGCAAAATTATCAATATTTGCCTTATTCCAGAAGAACACACGTTTAATGGTAACAAATTTGTATAAAGGAATGGTGTCGTTATAGAACCGATTTTTATATGTCATTTATTTACAATGTCAGATGTTTATTTTAGCCTAATTTATTTCAGGTCTCTCAGGTGGGTTGCATACAGACAGTTTACCTGGTGGATCCATGGCAAGCTGGGACGGAGGGTACAGAGAGTTCTACCAGCATGCGCCAGCCATGGAAAAAGATCAAGGTTCCCTGCCCCCGATGGGGGACAACACGAGGGATACCACGCTGGACTTGAAAACTAAACTAGACAATGTACATGTGACCTATGAAGGTGTAGGTTGGTGGTGGCAGTATTTACTGTTTCTTTACAAATTTACTGACTCTTGCTGCCAGCAGATCCTCCTCTGGTTTTGGGACATCTGCCCCAGTGACTGTGATCGCATGCAGTGTGATATTTCTTTATAAACACATCTGTCACTCTATCCGTGAGCATTTGTAGGTGGGTACGTGGGTTCACCTGCTGTGGTCTGTTATGCAGCACCCATTGCTTGCGTCTTTTGGACCACATGACACCAGTCTCAACAGGTTTGTCTGGGCTGGGACGTGGTCGGTAGTTCCATGCCAGAGCAGACAGCATCAATCTAGCTTTCATTCCTACAGTGAAAAATAGTGCATGCAGTATTCTAATAAAATGTCTGCAAACAACTGGTGTAACACACCAGTCTATATGTTGTTAGTAAGCAGCTGTTATTTACCTTATGACTGTAGCATTCAGTGAACTTTAAAGTGCTTTTCCTGTCTTCAAGTGTTGGTTGTTTTTAGTAACAATACAATGGCCAATCATGGTAATCATAGTGGTACATTAGTAAACCAATACTGATCCTTACAAATAAGGCATTCCATCATCACATTCCTTCACATAATTTATTATAAGTTGTTTTTTCTTCTTAATTTCTGTATCTACTGTATATACAGTCACTGTATTTTGATATAATGTTTTGATTTTATATTTCTTTAATACAATTTGTGATAATGACACTAGTGCTCTTATTTATTTCATTACAGACAATTGCATTCTGGAATGTAATTATTACACGGAGATGTAATTTATTACACTCAAGTAACTGTACTCATAAATGTACACATCAATTGATTACAAGGAATAGGTAGGGTGATACAGAATGTACACTATCCATCTGTGGAGTATTCGCCCCCTCACATCTGAGTAACTAAACTACTGAAAAGTAGGTCATCAGGAACTTTGACTATGTAAAATTTTTGGTCCCATTCATAAGTCGGTGGTCCACATATTAACACATAACATGCATTTACATTATCAGTTTTGGAAGTCTGAATAAACACATTTACTGATAAGGTAGTAGTCATGCTGGCTGGTACTTTTGAGTAGCCATCCTGAAAAAACGAGTTGGATGCCTATGAAATGCAGTAATTTCGAAAACTTATCATAATGTTAGGTCTTGGGTCGTGGTCCCTACTCATCATCTACTGATTGCAAATCTAAAGGTTACTTGTTGCTTTGGACATGCCTCAGGTATAAAATGAATACATATCGAGTTTGCTACTTACTTCAGCAACTGTGCGTCACCGTTGCATGTTGCACAACACCACCACAGATGGTTTGATACATTCTGTATCCAATGAAGGAGGTCCTCGCATCCCTTGCCTTGGACCTTCACAGTAAACTTGCGGTTGATGCCTTTCCCCATGAGCCACATCATGTTGGTGTTCGAGCTGAAATGCAAATTACAATTATTTATATTTTTGATCCAAATTCAATATATTTTCACAACAGCTGTTACCTGTTTTTGCTGTTAGTGTGCCAAAAAACAAGTTAGTGAAGATGTGTGCACATGGTATATTATTAAAGATATTTCAAAAATATATGATTATTGAGTGATGCCAGTATTTTTATAACACAAACATGGTGTATCTGGTGAGCTCATTGATAACTATATTTGGATCACATAATTACTCCCAGAGATATCCTTCCAAATGCAGAATTTAAATGTTTTTTTTAATAGAAAATGGCCATCAAATGTGGCATAATGGATAAAAATTACTTGATATTGACACCCTTATTCCATGGATAAGAGTGGTTTAAAGGTATATAATTGTTATAAAATTATATCTATTCACAGTAAACATAATAAGCAATCATAATCTGGCATAAATCAAACAATTTTGTATTTTTTCTAAAAAAACACTTTCGCCTGGGTTGTATCCCCTTAACTAAAATTGAGTAACATTATGGAATTTTACTAAATACAAATGAAGCCATTTTAAACGTTTTACAATAGAGTATATAGTGATATTCTTCGTCACATAAACAGTAGTCACACATAATTATATACGAAGTCCAATTATATAACATCATGACATAAATAATAGGCCAAACATTTCGATATATGACAATGTCTAATGCAATATTATTGAATGCAGAACGTATTTTTGTTCATTTAACACACAATACAGTAAGTTTTGCTATAAACGTTATTATAAACGACAATCATTCCAGCCCATGTTAATCCGTTACTGTATGTAAATTGTAATATCGCTCACGCGACTTGATTGCCGTTAACTTTTGCTATTCGGCTATCTTCTAAAGACTAAACTCTTTGTGGTGCAATATAGTACATTCTGGTACTGTTCTGGATTGGCTCCAGCATATCTTGCATCTCAAATGTCAACAGATTATAATTGGATACCAAGTAGCTCGGTACTAACCTTCTTGCGATCGATTTCTCGGCGGCGGCGCGTTTGACCGAAAATATGCGTCGCTTCGACGGCCGAGGTCCTTGACTAAATGTCGTAGGCACTGCACCTGGCTTCAAACATCGACGTCGGCGACGTTTTGTCGGATCTTGTGTCATTAACTGACGATATAGATTTCCTTCGAAGCACGTTTCTTCAAAATGATCTGAACATAGTGCGTTGTATTTCGAAGGCTTCCAACCAGCCCGTACACTTCTGCCTCGTTTCAAAGGGAAACAAAAAAGACAGCTCCTTATCCTTCGCTGTACTATTGTTACAACCGTATGTAGAGCAGTGTGGCATATTGCAAGTCACGTTTTCACTGTAAGCTCAACTTATACTAATATAACGAACCGCATCCCATGAACATGAACCAACTACGCGAACTACACAAGACAGTGTGTCGTACACAGCAAAACTAATGCTGCTCGTTTATTGGTTGCTTTCGGCCAAATGAACGCGTCATCAGTAAGATGGCAGTCTACATGTTATCGCAGATTTCGTTAGAATCTTCCACTTTAAAACTACATTCCGAGTAAACCACTGAACATAATTTTTTTATTGTAGATGCAAATGGTTAGTTTGTGCTAAATCTTTTAGGTGCTAAACACCACAACGTTCCCTTTTGTTTTCCTTTAACAGTGTCGGTCCGAACCTAACATAGCGATGTCCGACGTCAGAACAAATTGCCTCTGGACCCCTCCTTCCCCACATAAAAGTAATTTCGTATACTATCGGACATGGACGTTATGAGATGGTCCCTTGTGTGCCAGCGTTTATTAAGTTCTATAACGAGGCGTCGTGCTTTGATAGTTGCCGACTGGAATAACAGTCAAAGCGGTTTCAACTGGTTTGGCCCATCAGAAATCTGGGGCCGATGTAGGACATTCACTCCGTCAGATAAACACTAGAGTGTTTGAACTTAAGTTCAAAGCAATCTAGAGTGTTTAGAACTTAAATTCAAGACACTCATCTTATATTGCACATATGTTGATTTGTTTTGCATTTGAACCTCGTTTTTGAACTCAATCCTCTCACAACCACACCTGGACACTTCTCATTTAAGAATATAAATATGGAACGATATTAGGGCCATAATTCCACAATGCTACATTGTCGAATTCTGACTTTCGATTTTCCATTTACGTCGACATTGTCGAATTCTGACTTTCGATTATCCATTTACGCTGTCATTGTGCAAGATTTTTGTCAAATAATTCACTAGAATGCCATTTGATTAAATATGTTTGGTCAAATAAGTTGACACGCAAAAATCTACCCGAATACGGTTTGGTACAAACGATCATATCAAATACGGACTCATTGAACTTTGACAGATGTGCTGCCCCCTAGCGAACTACACCAACTTGCAAATACTGAAGTATCCCTTGCAAGTCAGGCCTAGCACTGTCAGTCACCAACGTTGGTCACGATGTAGTGTACATGATACTTATATCGAGCATTTTTCACCCATGTTATGAACTGTTTTATCAAAGTTGGAGTTGGAGAACTCAAAGATGAACGGAAGAAACGTAGTGCCAAGCAGTCTGGCAGAAAACGCGAATTGATTGTCAGGTAGGTTCGGTATGACTAAAAGTAAAAGGCGCACGACCACGCACGACCACGAACGACCACGCACGACCAAAATGTATGTAGTGTTGGTAACCAAGCGGGCTGTTGGTGGCACGTAGGAGGTATATATGTGTGCAGCTCGCCAAATTTCAGTTATGTACTTCACATTGGAGTAACAAAATTCGCAACTTTTATCATCACTTGTGGTAACCCTCCGGTTCCATTATAATTTGGCGTAGTGGCGCTACCTGACGGGTAACACTAAACTAAAATATTCCTGTTACTAGATCCATCCACGGAGTTATTTATGCCTGGATAGCGAGTATTAACGACCTAGCCTGTTTTAATGTAATATTGAGACAGCCAAGCCCAAGCTGCAGATCTGATATCTGGATTAGGCCCACTCATTAGGCAATAAGGTTTATACATTATACCTACATGGCCTACAGTGTCAGATGGTTAGTGTAGAAGGATCAATTTCAGTAATAAACTCATAATGAGTTGCCTAATATATACTCTTGACAATAACATTGTTATGGTAATTCGTTATTGAAAGGATACTATAATGTTATTGCTTAAAAAGTTAATGATGTTATGTTCTGTGTCAATGTTCGACGGCGACGTATTTTGGGATTTTACATTATGTAGATATATCTGACTCTGAGAAGTTCGCTATAATACCATTATACACATTTAGGATCTACCTGTACTGGTCACACATTATGTACAATCGAAAATTTTTTGTTTCAAAAACATTTATTCTGAAAAATCAATACAAATAATACTAAATTCAACACGCTCATAATTCACAATTATTTTGTGTAAGGACTAATGACAGCCAAATATGACTGCATGTCTCCATGCACCAGCACGCAACTGAAAGACAAAAATATGTGTTAGCACATTATATATATATCCACATGTAGTAGGCCTATATGTTTATACTGTTAATATTTACACCTTTCCTATAGACAGCGTATCAGAGATTCGTGTTACTGTTCTTAGTTCACACAATAGTAATATAAATTACGTTTGTGATCCACGGTAGAAACCAATGGGAAGGTAACAGTATTTGTCTACCATATGTTTTGTTAATATGCAATATGATGTATGTCGAGACTGTATATAGTGCTATATTATGTCACTTTGTAGACGGGAGTTAGAAATTAAATATCACTGAAAGAATTTACTAGTGTAGTCACTATCATGGAGCTATTTTTTGAGATAATGTACAATTTTACAGGTTACACCTGACTTAGCGTAACATTAGTTTAATCTAAGGGAATGAATAAGTTGATGCCCAAAATAATTATTACAACATAAGTCAAGTTTTGAAATGTCTGATGGTGTAAAACAGCACTAAGGAATGTAGCAAACTACATTAATAATATATAGGCCTATACTTTGCACAATGTGACAGAATATGGCTTAATTAATGATGTGTTAAGTATGCACATAATGTACATGGAAAGAACTCAAAACGTTAGTTATAGAACAGGGCATACTGTCACCACCTAAACTCCTGTCACACAAACCACCATCACCACGTAATTGTATCTGGATAGAAATTAAAACGTTAGTGACATAATAAAGCAGCACCATCACTGCTTACAGTCCTGTCACTCAAACCACCATCAGCCACCATCACCACCTAATTGTATCTGGGTAGAAATTAAAATGTTAGTGATAACAAAAGCAACACCATTACCGCCTATTGTCCTTCCATTCAGACCACTATCACCACTTAATTGTATCTGGGTAGAAATTGAACTGTTGGTGACATAACAAAGCAGCACCATCACTGCCTACAGCCCTGTCACTCAAACCACCATCACCACCTAATTGTATCTGGATAGAAATTGAAATGAAAGTGACATAACAAAGCAACACCATGTGAATCAATCAAGCTTAAGCTCCAGTATTGTCTCTCACTGTTACTACCGTACTTAGAAAATATAATGATAACTGTATATAGATCTAAGTACTTGCTATGTTGTATTACAAATGCATACGTCCGATACCAAAAAACAAATGCACGTCCAACACAGTTACATTAATGAAAATTTGAGGTCCATGTGAATACATCCAACACCATGCATGTTTTAATTGTAAGGCCGGAATACCTACAGGATGGAACAAAGTCTGTACATGTGACAATAGTTGGTTCTTAAATACTATATGACAGTAAATCGTTGTGGCACTTTCTATCCCAGGATACAGTGAATGACTAAAGTGTCACACGTATACGTTCGACACCAAACAATTGCACATCCGACACCAAACATATTCTTGTCTATTTTTTTCTAAATATCACGTGTACAACATTTTGTTGGGTCTAATCAACAGAATAACATCTGCCCCTCAGATACATGACAAAATATTTGTAATATACCCTCACACATCACACAGATTTGGACATAACCTTACGTGGGGTACAAATTTAGGTCAGTGTGAATACGTCCGACATCATGCATGTTTTACATTGTATGCCCAAAATGACTGCAGGAGAGAGCAAAGTCTATATGTGATAATAATGTCATAGTTGGTTCTTACAATATACGACAGTAAAAAGTTGTGGGTCTTTTTTATCCGAAGATGCAATGAATAGAGACAACCCTATCTTGAAAATATGTGTTAAAGGATGGAGCAGAAATATTGATTAAATCCTCTGTCTTCTTTAATGCGTGGTCAAATGTGATATCCTCATCAGCACTTGTGATGCCACTTGGCCCAAATATTGAGGTGATGATAGATGAACGGTCTTTATGGCACACACCAATCTTGTCTTTTAGGTAGGCATCTACATTCTGTTTCAGGTGCCAGGTGCAACTGAGTAGGTTAAAATCTGGAAAAGCTGCTTGCATGCTCAGGGGTTGAGCGGTAATCCTCATTTCTAAGTGGTGGTGTGTACCGTGGTGAGGCATCTGGCGTGAGGTCATGTAAAACTGATGCACACACAAATAATAACTTTTTGTGGCTTCAAATACTTCTAACTTTCAAATTTTTGATTATTTTGGTAATGTGTTCTACCAACTAGTTGTTTGGAAAAGAATAAAACACTTACTTTTTATGATAACAATACTTTTCAATCTAGTCTCTATTCAGTTAGCTAGGACTAAGCATCAGCCTGAAGCCAGTCTGTATTTCAGAAGGCTTTATGATACCCCCTGGGAATCATGGTCTGCAATTAGTTGCACCCTAGAACCAAACTGACCAAACAATTACCCTGCCTTCTGGATAAGGATGGACAGGCTTAATCTGTTTCAGACATCTGGTAAGGAATTGTAGACTTTCAACTGTATACTGTGTAGTGTTATTATCAGGCATGTGGCTTTGGACTGACCAGGAATGGATGTTGTTTGCAATATATCATATAGATACATAAATAATATTCCTCATTTTACCATTATAATAAATCATAATTGATGTACTTTTTAATTACACAGAATAAATTACAATTACCAATGAAACACCCTGACAGGGAAGATGACAGTTTTACACACCTGTAGAGTTTGTTAGAATGTTACAAAACTGGCAAGATGTTCATCCAACTTCCGAACCATTTCTTAATATGTGTGGGCATTTGGATGTTATTTGAACAGTTTTAGGGCATACGTTTAAAAGTAATCTGTTATCCTAACATCTGTAAATGTTACAATGGATTACTGGACACAAAGGTTCACAAATCGACATGGATTCCCACTAGCCATACTAGGTACGGATATCAGATGGATCTCCAGGTTTAGAAGGCGATGGGTTAAGTCCCTGTATGTACACAACGACCTTCTGTAGGAGCAGTGCCAGTGGTACTGTGTAGATGTGTTTTCACATTTTCTTATTTCTTTTTGTATATGTTTACCTTATGTATTATATAACGTGCTTCTACTATCACTTTACAGTGGTAGGGGTATATGGACCGATATATGTATCACTATATGTGTCTCGAAATAAAGCATTGAATTGAATTGAAAAAATATGTGTGCTCGTTTTACCCACCAACAACATTTCTGTAATGTTCCCCCTCCAGAAATTGATCCACTTGACTGTCAGAACTGGAACACATGCCGATTCGTGGGTAGTCGGCGATATAATATTGCTTGATGTTTCTCTTTGAAACAAAACCATTTTTTCAGGCATGCCAAACTATCATTTAGGTATTTGTTTCTGTAATTATACAATCTGTATACACATCACAGTGTTTATAACTTGAAAAGTGCATTTAGGCAACTAAACTAAAAGGTTATTTATAAAATTATATAAGATATATATATATACTGCAGTATTGCAATTTTATATGATGCTTCCCAGTGAAGTCGATATAGTGTTCAATTGAACAGGTCTGCCAGGGAGTAAAGTGTAAAGCGCCTTGATCAGACCTGATGACTGGATACTGTGATACATAAGAACTTACCTTCTGTACCATCGTTTTTTACTAAGAAATTGTATGTGAAAGTGTAGATATTTTAATGATGGTGGACTGACATCCTCTTAATTAGTTGACAATTAAAGGAAATGACTAACATGTTGATAAGTGTGTGCTCTGGCAGTATCAGTTATATGCTTGGCTGCACAAGGTTGGATAAGCAGATATCTAAGTAGTTGTGAACTAGAGGGGGTACCCTAATGACAGTATGTATACTGGTATGACAGAATGCCAATCTGTAGAAATGCTACTTAGATCATTGTTAATTGTGTGAAGATACTTGCCCACCTGTGTGGTTCAATAGGAGTGATGTCCCTAAATATAATATATATATATATATAGCTGTATATTATATATATTATGTACGTATATATATATATATATTATAGTCAGTCACAGAAATGTCACAGAAAAAATACCAAAAAAATGGAGTCACAAGAAATAAAGTTACAACTACAAATTTTGTAATAATTGAAAATCTGACTATACAAATTACCAGACGTGTTAAGACTTAAGATCCATTTTGCTATAACGACCCATTTTTTTCTCCAAAATTATGTACAGTGTATATTGAAAATCATTAATCATGTATATATATATATATGAGTGTGTATGCATGCATAAACAGCTATTCTCAATTAAGTTCTTCTTTCATGAGGTACTGTACCTACGTGGTGCCATTTCAGTTAATTGTGCCTACAAGCTGGGCACTGCTGGAATACTGGGTCCTGGAGTTTCTGGTAACGTCCATGCATTAAAGGGTCACTCTGTGTGATTTTCTGCAGTGATACTAATACACAAATCCCAAGTTAAATCAATCATCTAATTACCTGAAACTGTCACAAGCTACACTAATGAATGGGGGCAGTCAGGGACTGGATAAAGTCACAACATTGGAAGGTTGTAAAATCACACATGTTGAGTTTGGTGCATTGACTGGCCCACTGACTCAAACAGTTGTAAACATGTCAGTACTGTCCACTCCTCCAACACTGTGAAATGCTTTAGATGAACATGATGTGCAGAAACAGCAGTCATTTAATCAGATTATTTGATGGTTTAATCATAACAACTGTGTTGTGAGCTTTCTTAGCGGGTCATTAACTGCTTGCAAATATAATTTCTTAGTCACAGTATTTAGCAGTACCCCCGCTATAATATAAGCACCCTAAAATATCCAGTCTGATCACTTGTATCTGTATGAATAAAACATTTGAAAATACATTATTTTGCTGCATGTTTATTATAAATGGATATGTATGTTAATTTAGGCCCAAGTGTCAACAGGTTTTGCACTGTATATTATTCGTCAGCAACAAAATGTTGATACATTTGGCTCACTTACGTAAATTGTTACACACCATGTTTTATAATGTTATCTAAGATCATAATTTTTTTTCTCTAAAATGTAATTTCATACAGGTTTTCGTCAAAACCCTATATCAAAATATATTGAATATTAGCCTTGGTTCGTGGGAATGTGTATCAAATCAAACGTAATGAAAGGTATCTAATTTTTTACATCACAGTATGCGTTTTTACAATAAAGGGTGGAAACTGAGACACGCAAGAAATTGCACATAATCGGGACTAACAAATAATTAGCCAATATTGTATGGTGCAAGTGTGTGATTGCTGTCCATCAACTTGAAAAACTGGGCATATGTTAGATAATTTCCCAAGGTTGGCATATTTGTAATGTACCCAGTGTCTCTCCCCCAGAATGATAAAATCAAAGAGAGTCAGCACACATTGAGCCAAGTAATCAAGATTATCTTAACTGCACTGCTGCTCCCATCCCTGGGTGTCCCCACAGGGTATGCATGCAGACCACCAAGTGTCTGGAGCTGTTTAGTGGCACATCAGATTGTCCAGTACTACTGAACAGTGAGGCAGGAGGGTCTAATGACTGTACACAGGCATAGCCTACACCCATATATCAAATTACCATTTGGGTCATTAACTGTAGTTGTTGAAATGCATAGCCCCTAATATGTTTTAATTTAACTAAACTTTTTATTTAATAAATTTATATTTTATGAAGGTAAATATTGTACATAGTTTGTAACTAAAATATAACTTGCACTATAAAGGAATGTTGTATATATAAGTATAAAACAGTTGTTGAATAGAACAGTAATGATATATACTAATATATATTGTATAATTACTGTTGTATTCAACAACTTATGTATGCTAGATATCATAAACAGAATGCAGAAACATTTTTGCATCTGTAACAAATAAATTACGACAGTTCAACAAGATGTCTAAAATTACAGTACCACATAAATTTTTACCAGATCCCAATACTTGTTATGGTGATCTGGTGATACTACTAAAATTAGGAACATGGCACAGAGGAATATTGGTGTTTGGCAACAAATGTTTTAATAATTGAGTCATTCTACAGTACCGGGTATTGGTCAATGTTTGGTTGACAAACTGCATTATTTTCATCTTTTGATTTTGAATGCAATTTTACGTATGCTGTAAAGAGAAATGTCGATAGATTCTAAAACAATTTGTATAAAAGTTCTTGAGAAGAGATCAAGCTGATAATACTGGAGTTGTTGCGTGCATAACAGCGTGACACCAAAACATGTGCTGCTGTCAATAGGAGAAAGAATTTTACTTATTAGTGTTGAATGTGAATTACTTACGTTACAGAAACTATCTGATGCCGTTACAATAGTTGCCACTGTGATGTTTGTGATACAGTTATGCGGATATCTGGTGTGACACCGTTACGCACGCAACACCTTGAACTTTTAAACAAACACGTTTTTGTGAGCATTTAATAAAAGCAATAACAATAATATAAAACATGGTGAATTCATTTGAATTGAGTTCAGTATTACGTAAACAAAGCAAACAAAAACTCTAAATTCATGATAATGAGCGAGGCGTTGCAGCATAACACGTAACACCAAAATTTTTTTTTTATATAAGGCAATAAAACAACAGAAAAGCTGTTTTTCTTGTTCTAATATTCTTGTTTATTCAATTCTAATTTAAGATTGACAGTTGTAACAGTTAGAAATATGACATGATTCATAATTCTTGATAAAGTAATTTGTTGTGTAAGTGGAAAAAGCATATAAGCTACGTTTAGAAATTCTATCAAGGATGATATTTGGAGTATTGTTAACAGTTTGTATAATGTTGTGTCTGATGTACTTTTTTGCATATTGATGATTAACTCTGGGAATAAATAAGTTGTTTTTACCACGTGTGTTATATTGGTGAATTGCAAAGTTGTATGTATGGAATACAACTGAAGTATTCTGGCATAACCTTGTTGACCAATTTGTAATACAATTTGAGCTGTTGGAGTCTTTAGATGTCATTCAACTTAAGAAATTTACATTCTTTGAAGATAGGATCTGTGTGAGAATTGTATTTACTGAAGTGTAAAAATGCGATGGGCTTGATGACCCCCAAACCAATATGCCATAATTAACCTTTTGAAGTTAGTTACATAGAAGCAATTAAGCTGAATAACGGATTATGTGGCAACGGCTGTCTGTTGACATTGATACTGACAGATCAGTGACAGTGGTGGACGTCGTACGATACGTATCCTCAATCAAAAGACAAAGCCTCAACGAAGAAATTCCAGAAATACCTTCTCGCGAAAAGTGTACAGTAATGGTAAAGTAGCATGCCAAAAATTAATCTTTAATCTATGGTTTACTGGTATTGTTAAATTAACAGAACATTTATTTTTCGCAAGTTACTACCGTTACTTAGCACTTTTGTGATGTTCTTATTATCCTTATAGTTATAATGCCATTCGCCAGGTGGCGCTACGGTGCCAAGACTAGATGTTCGTCCGGAAGATCGGATAAAATGCCTAAATTGTGTAACTCCTGGGTGAAATACAGACTCAAATTTTTTAACAATGCACACACAAACCCTATATATACCATCAACGGTCAAACTATCTACCAACACATTATATTACATGGTCGTGCGTGGTCGTGCGTGGTCGTGCGCCTTTTAGTCAAACCCAACCTACCTGACAATCAATTCGCGTTTTCTGCCAGACTGCTTGGCACTTCGTTTCTTCCGTTCATCTTTGAGTTCTCCAACTCCAACTTAGATAAAACAGTTCATAACATGGGTGAAAAATGCTCGATATAAGTATCATGTACACTACATCGTGACCAACGTTGGTGACTGACAGTGCTAGGCCTGACTTGCAAGGGATACTTCAGTATTTGCAAGTTGGTGTAGTTCGCTAGGGGGCAGCACATCTGTCAAAGTTCAATGAGTCCGTATTTGATATGATCGTTTGTTCCAAACCGTATTCGGGTAGACTTTTGTGTGTCAACTTATTTGACCAAACATATTTAACCAAATGGCATTCTAGTGAATTATTTGACAAACATCTTGCACAATGACAGCGTAAATGGATAATCGAAAGTCAGAATTCGACAATGTCGACGTAAATGGAAAATCGAAAGTCAGAATTCGACAATGTAGCATTGTGGAATTATGGCCCTAATATCGTTCCATATATAAATAGGTGAAACTTCAATAAGACGCTTGTATGAAAACGATTCAGTTATTACAGCAAAAATTGTCAGTTTTTAAATTCGGCACTAAAAGTTTTGAAGCTACGTTCAAACACTACCGAAGTGTTTTCGAGAGCAGGTGTTTTGAACTTACTATACCGATTTCATAAAACATAAATAATGATGGACCTACTGCGCTAGTCCTTTGTTTTCCTAAACTCTCCGCCTTCTTAGGTATAAATCATGCCTCACTTCTGCGCTTACGAGGTGCTATCTAACAAGTCGATGCAACAAATATAGTGGACGTGCGAGTGTGAACGTGATCGGGTGTCGGTGTATGTGAATCACGTTTCAATCGTAGCCGCGGTCACCCCTATTCGCAGACATCCCACATTTTCTAGGCTAAAATCCGTACCAATTAATTGAAAGGCTGTGCAAACCGCATAAATCCTTACAGCGTTTTCGGGATAATGTTGTTTAATTGTTAATGTTTTGTATATTTTCATCCGATGGAATGATATAAGTCGTGAATTAACTTTCAAAATAACCCTATATACGGCAGAGACTGGACCTCCATTTATTATGTCAACATTGCGGCATATACTTTGTGTCACTATACGATGCATTTATTTACTATACTAGTTCAGCAACACGTGTTTTTCTTTCGGTGTGGTTGTGTATATGCGTGTATGTATGTATGTACGTATGTATGTGTATGTATATGTATGTATGTGTACGTATGTGTACGTGTGTGTATGCATATGTACGTGTGTGTACGTGTGTGTACGTATGTGTACGTGTGTGTACGTGTGTGTATGTATGTACGTGTGTGTACGCATGCGTACGTGTGTGTACGTCTGTGTACGTGTGTGTATGCATGTATGTACGTATGTGTATCTATGTGTATGTATGTGCATGTATGTGCATGTATGTGTATATGTACGTATGTATGTATGCATGTGTGTGTGTGTGTGTGTGTGTGTGTGTGTGTGTGTGTGTGTGTGTGTGTGTGTGTGTGTGTGTGTGTGTGTGTGTGTGTGTGTGTGTGTGTGTGTGTGTGTATGTATGTATTTACGTATGTGTGTGCATGTATGTGTGTATGTATGTATATTTGCATGTATGCATGTATGCATGTATGCATGTATGCATGTATGTATGTACGTATGTACATATGTACGTATATATGTATGTAAGTATGTGTGTGTGTATTTATATATGTATGTATGCATGTATGTAAGTATGTATGTATGTATGTATGTATATATATTATGTGTGTGTATGTATGTATGTATGCATATATATGCATATATATGCATGTATGCATATATGTTTGAATGTATGTATGTGTGTATGTATGTATATATGTGTACGTATGTGCGTGTGTACGTCTGTACGTGAGTACGTGTGTACGTGTGTACTTATGTACTTATGTACTTATGTACTTATGTACTAATGTACTTATGTACTTATGTACTTATATACTTATGTACGTATGTACGTATGTGTGTGTATGTATGTATCTGTGTATGTATGTATGTGTGTATGTATGCATGCATGCGTGCATGTGTGGATGTGTGGGTGTGTGGACTCTAACGGAAATTTACAAGTCAACGCAATATTGTTTGTGTCAACGCGATTTATTATAAAATGTACTCAGTAACCAAGACACGCCCACTTGAAGGTGTGACTCTAGACAAGGGGCGCAGTCTTGACATGCCTCATGTGACTGTTGTCACTCGTGACGGACGACGTGTCGTCGGCTTGTCGCGTTTGCATGTCATCACTGTGAATGAAATCTAACAGTGACAATAACACGTACGTACGACTACACTAGTGTGGCGGTCACTATGGCCGCTTGTCCCAGCTATTACCGTATTACCGGGGTAGCCATAGGGCGAGGCCGGCATTGTGAGGGGCCGAAGTGTAATTTTAGAACATCACACTCAATAAATCAGTGCTCCTGCTGATGTTTTTATGTTCGGGGAATTTGGACAACACCACTTGCCTCAGTTCGCTTAGCTGCAGGGATAAGTAGTGGTGGAAACAGCAGCGTGATCGTTTGCTTCCTACGGAAATCGAGATGACATTATTATTAACTCGCCTATCACGCATATTGACTCGAAAGAGTCCAGGTTCATGTTGATGTGGGGATATCATAGAATCAGAATTGACATATTGTAGTATCTGTTTCTTCCCTGCTTTGTCTGTCTCAAACAAAAACATGCTTCTTCGCATCGGCAAAATTGCTTCAAAGATCATATGCATTCCTACACTGCCTGTCTCTCAGCTGTGTGAACGCTGATCAGAAAAGCACGTGCAATTGCCAATGACCCTGCCCACCCACTGTATACAGAGTTTGACCTTCTTCCGTCTCAAAGACGATACAGATGTCCAAGATGTACAAAAAACAGGTTCAAAAACAGCTTCGGTCCCCAGGCCATAAGTCACCTAAACAAACTTTGAGTTAACAAACCACCACATGCAATCCGACCGTTAAAATGTATAAAGTATGCTCGGACTACTCTCACCTTTATATTAGTATTATAAACTTAACTCATGTATGCACTGCGTTTAACTGTGTTTACTAACAATACCTTGTATTCTCTTTATGCTCAGCAAGCAGAAGAAAATTACCCGATGTATCTATTACTGCTGGACAATGAATTCGTATTGTATTGATACTCTGAAAATGTGGTGAACAATAGTGATATTTAACCGACACCGTTCCATATTTATATATATATATTTAGATCTTAATGCTGTGGTATTGATACCTTTGAACGCGGTGTGGTATTTAGTTTAAGATTGTACACAAGTTCACTCTTTGTACTTTTGTTGTACAAGGGCGGACTTCTTTGAGCCGTAGTCGGAATATAATATGTCGCAGTGTCACGCGATCCAGGGAACCGACTGTGCGAAGCGTCCGTCGAATACAGACGAGTATTCACACACAGTGCGCAGTATTCACACCGTGGGGAGCACTTTATTTATGAGCTAGGTCACAAGAGACACGCTCTAGTTACCTCACCGCTCATAAGCCAACCAGCCAAATGTAGGTGGTCCCCAGTTTGAAAAGCACTGCACAATAAATACAACCCTTGAAGTAAAGGTAGGTTCCCATAAGCCTATCGCGGTATCCAGTGCTCAAGACTGCTGAAACCGCTTCACACTTTACTTCCTGGCAGACATGTTCAAGCAACACCATCTTGACTTCTCTGGGAAGTAATCAGCACCCTGCAATTAATGCGCGAAGATTATGCGTACACATATATCCACCACTGTCTATACCCAAGTAGTCATTCATACAGCTGAGTGAACTGGGAAAACATAGAATGAACGTACTTGTCCAAGGTTCGACACAGCAGCAAAGGATTCGAACCCGGGTTCTCTCGATTGAGAGTCCGTCGCTCTAGCCTGTGCTCCACTGCGCTCCACTTTGAATCGAGCCCTTATTAAGGTTTTACCTGCTGAATTACCTGTATCGCCGTCTCGTAAATATGATAAAAACCCCAACAGGTAATTCACAGCACACATGTGTACATCGGACGTGAAGAAATATTACGACTTGCAGTTACCTGGGGGCCATCAGTGAAAGTTTAAACACGTCACGCTATTTGGAGATACATTTCATCCTTAAAGCTTAAGTAAGTAACAACTTGCAAATTAATTGATATATATTTAGAATCCCAAATCATATATCGAATGGTGGCAAACTCTGAAATATTTGTTACATATGTGTTACACAAAATTACTTATAAATTACTTTGTTACCAAACGCTGTACAGCGCGCGCGTAGCGACACGTACGGTACGGCGGTGCTGATTGGCTGAACATGGATATATCATGTTTTGATGAAAAAAGACGGATGGCACTTAGCGCGTTTTGAAAGCATACGCTCTTTTGTGCACGTCGATTTGTGGGGATTTATTGCGTTTTTCTATAAATAAGATTTGATGTTTGTTTGTTTCCCACATTAAGGACCAAAACACACACACACACACACACACACACACACACACACACACACACACACACACACACACACACACACACACACACACACACACACACACACACACACACACACGAAATAAGATTTGATGTTTGTTTCCCACATTTAGGACCAAAACACACACACACACACACACACACACACACACACACACACACACACACACACACACACACACACACACACACACACACACACACACACACACACACACACACACACACACACACACACACACACACACACACACACACACACATATATATATATGTGTGTGTGTGTGTGTGTGTGTGTATATATATATATATGTGTGTGTGTGTGTGTGTATATATATATATATGTGTGTGTGTGTGTGTGTGTGTGTGTGTGTGTGTGTGTGTGTGTGTGTGTGTGTGTGTGTGTGTGTGTGTGTGTGTGTGTGTGTGTGTGTGTGTGTGTGTGTGTGTGTGTGTGTGTGTTTGGTCCCAAATGTGGGAAACAAACATCAAATCTTATTTCGGTTATCCCGCAATGTTGCCAATATGGAATATAGCCTGTTTGGAATATGAATGTTTTGTTTACAATTCGAACATTTTCCTGTGGGAACATTCAAATTGCGAACTCTGTTTCGGATTTATAGTTACCTTACTTCTGTTTGTTCGCCATTAATTCTCCTGATATCTACAGTTGGTGAACCACACGCGATAACTTAAAGTACGCCTCTTGTTGTACTACATAAATCAATTAATATATATTATAAACAATGTACGTCACCCTTAAATTAAATTACTGGCTCGTCAGCAACACTTTATAAATCCTAGTTAGTACGAAGAAGTACGTCCATGGAGTACTTAGCTAATATTAAGAATTCATTCATTATTGACATTGCTACATTGATTCGCAAACAGGACTACCGCAGGAAGACGGCTTTTCACATTTATGACGCGGCCCCTCCAACAGTGACTACCCATGACCCGAAGGTAATTTGTACGCGTCGGTTTTTGCGTTGCTAGCACATGAAGTACCCCGTCACGGTGTGTAGAGCGCATTTCTCGAATTTCTACGACCAGCGTTGCAGCCGCTCTTTTTAATTGACCGCGGCACACAGCGACATCGCGAAACTGACGGTGGAACCTCAGCGTGATGCGAGATACAACTACGACCAGCCGAATGATGATCCGCCGCCTTATGTCACCTGTAGGTACACGACTACACTACAACTATAGTTTGTTCTGGCTATTCCTGGTCAGAGCAAGTTGGTCTCTCACGCTAAAACCTCTCGGTTTACAAAGACGGCGCAGTACCTACAAGACCAGGCCAGCTAAGCATACTAGGCCCTATATATGTGTAAAAAGTGGTGGAGATAATCTAACTCGGCCAGACAACATCAGACACAACTATTTGTTTGTCCTTAGATAAAATATGTATCAAAATTCCGTATAAAACGGATTTTTCCGTAGATTGGGCGTCCCTGTGTCTGTTTGTCTGAATGGATGTGTGTGTGTGTGTGTGTGTGTGTGTGTGTGTGTGTGTGTGTGTGTGTGTGTGTGTGTGTGCGTGAGCACGCGCGTTCATGCGTGTTTGTGTATGTTTGTTTGTATGTATATGTGTGTGTGTGTGTGTGTGTATGTATGCGTGCGTGCGTGCGTGCATGTGCGCGTGTGTGTTAGTAATATCTACAGCAACAAGAACCACTCAGCCTAAATACTGGTCAAAAGAGAAGCCACTTGGCGCCACTAGGCGGCTAGCTAGGAATACTATACGCAGCGGCGAAACCTTCTCAATACTATTCCACGCCGGTTTCACTAAAACACCGCTTAACATACGTTCAATATTTTTTTAAACTATTATATATTTTGTGTACACCATCAAACAATCTTCGAAACGGGCACTTGTATATTTTATTTTCGGAATATATTGGGCGCAGATCTATGCCCGCTGCGTGCTGCTGCCCTGGGCGTGTGAGTTCTCCCACGTGTGAGAACTTCATTACTTTCCTGCTTATCCCTATTGATATGATGAGTTTGTTATTATTGTTCCCCAAGACAGCATGAAAATGTTGATAAAACATTCAACTCACAGTCTGATGCATCCTCGCGCGCCACGGGGAGCTGCGGATTGTCTCAGTACCCCCCAGCAGATCGCTTAGCTAAGTTGGACCTATTTTCGGTAGACGCACACAGAAAGAAAGAAATGACGAAGGAATGAAAGAAATTATTTGGATTATTTTATATCACAAATCTTAAAGGATTCTTGTCCATTTGAAACTGCGTCATCGTTGTCGATAACCTCCAATTTTAGTTTTAGAACGGCAGACAGAAACATCTCCCACACCTTAACTTACCACAAGAGTTCTAAACAATTAGACAATGGTATATGACGTGTCTATAGGAACAAAATGTATGTACATGGATGCAAGTTGCAAATTATCTAAATCATAGTTGTAAGCCTGTTGACATCCTTGTAACATAAGCCGGACTCGGAGTACACGGAAAATTACCCAGACTTTTGTTTACTACAAAAGCCCTATTTTAGATATTGCACGTATACTACAGACAAAGCTTGCTACTCTCTCTTCCTCAGCCAATTTCTACATATAGATGAGCATTTAAATTATTCTCAACTAAAGCGATTACTATAGTGTGTAGGTGTATGCGCAGCCGTAGGACGTTGAGCAAGTGAATTCTTCGATTTATTTCATCAGTTGTAAAATGTCACGAATGCCAACAGTGAATTATAACACAACCATGCTCAAACATACGTGCCTTCCTCCACATTTTGGAAAACGAAAAACGTTCTCTGAACTTTTATTTCTTGAGTTTTAAAAATTCGGTGCACTGCATCAAGCGGTGCTGCCGTGTCTCGGCGAGTAGTTCTCCAAGCTCACCGCCGGAGGCCGAGCTTCACTAAAACAGCGAAGTGGTTCCTCTTTCCGTGTGTTCTTTTTGGTAATATGCACATTGTACCAACACTGTTTCATTTGTTGAGCTGCAGGATGATAAATATCAGTTCACTTCCTTTGAGCAGTGGCGCTGTGGTAGTTTTACAATACGAACGTGTCGTGTTTGAAGGTCAAGGCCAACAGCCACCTCAGCAGTTTGTTGTGAGCACACAACCTACCCAGGTGATCACGATACAACCGACACCTCTCGTTAACCCTCCTTCCGACGAGCTCGCCTTCTCAATCTTTGTTACACTGTGTTGCTGCCTGCCTCTGGGAATATTCGCACTTGTCAGGTTTGCCTATATTTTAAATTGTGTAATTTCAAATTGTGTGTGCATACAAGAATAAAAACGTTATTTTGTATCCTACAAACACAGCTGCACTAATTTATAATATTGACACGAACGCAGTATTTTATTTGCAGTCTTGAACAACTTACGTAGGGAACAACATGTTAGACGTTTACACAACATTCCCCTGCTAATCATGAAAGCAAACCATAGTAGAAAAGGTCAATTCTACATAAAGTTATATTAAAACGCCAACTTTGAAACATTTTAACAGCATGTTCTCCCACGTGCCGAGGTCCATTAACGTTTTTCTTTGTTCATTCGCTTTCCTGGACTACTGTTCTGTGATCTAGCAATTGGCGATATATTTCAGGAAACACAACGATAGTCACCTTGAGGTACTTAAGTACGTTTTTGCGATACACTTTCTGGAGCGCCTTTTTGCTACATTGGAAAATTTAGTGGTGATCTACTCTCCAGATGGCGCCATTGTAAACTGTAATGTTGATAACTAGTGCCCTGGATGTGTTTCTTCATGGGCGGGTGTAAGTTTATAATTATTTTGTAATGAGGTTATACACGACATGAAACTGTTTGATAAATGTTCACGTTGTCCGTATTAGGTCGTCGCAGTGCCGGTCAGCCATAATGCAGGGAAACCGAGCGGAGGCCGAGAAACTATCGAAGGAGACGAGGAACATCAATTGGATCGGAGTTGTCACCGGTATGGTGATTGTCGTGGGATTTGGCTTAATGCGACTCTCATTCCGCCATCCTGAATAAAATGGTAGTATGCCGTAGTAATACTATTGAAACCAACTGGATCACGACGGCCATTGGAAACTGAATTAATTTGTTTATCGATAGTTCGATATGTTCCACTGTACGTGAAGCTCGCATATGTTCGCAGTGCTAACATTTACGCAATCAGTGTTTCTTTCTTATTCCAATTATACGGAGGGATATTTCTGAAACCAACATCTTACATCTGGTTCTTCGACATGCCGTAGTTTTTGTTGCAACTCAATTTGTAATAATTAAAAAAACACTCAAAATGTATTTGTTTAAAGTGAAAATATGGTTTCATGGTAATCATATATGTCAAGGATCCCACAGTGATTGGTTGAGACTAATGCATGCATATTAGTTTTGATGGTTCTGCCAATAGTATGGTGAATTTCACATGATATCAAAACCAACGTCTTAATGTCTAATAGACAATGTTGTCGCAAAGTGCCATAGTATATCATATGGAAAGCTACACTATTGATTAATGTTCCAGTCAGCGTCAAAGTCAATATTACACAGTGGAATAGTATAAGAATCAGTGTTACCATCAATGTTATACAATGCAATTATATTACAGTCAGTGTGACGATTAATATTACGTAGTCGAGTGGTATACAAATAAATCTAACAACTAACGTTACACATTGGAATACAAAATCAGTGTTACCATCATTGTTACACAGTGGAATCGTATTACAATCAGTCTCCACATCTTCGTTATTTTACCACGCAGTTCTCCACTACACCGTTAAGAATACTATTGATACTATTTTGAATATCGTTTGGATATAAATTATCATTGCATCGTCGTCCAGTATCTAGAAAACAGACGATTGTGAAAATGTGCGCACCAATAACAGTATCCGGTGTGTATCGACATCTGCGATCAAATGTTTGAGAATGCGACGCAAAATTTACATCTAAAATAAGTCTAGAGAAATTGGATTGAAAAAAGAACACTATGGCATTCAAGGAATAAAGCAATATTTATTAATTTGATTTGACCGTCAGTTGTGCACAGGAACGAAGTGGCGGTATCACGGTTTTTCTACATAAAGCAATTCACAAAGATAAGTGTGTGATTCTCTTTCTCTGTCTCTCTCTCTGTCTCTGTCTCTCTCTGTCTCTCTCTCTGTCTCTCTCTCTCTCTCTCTCTCTCTCTCTCTCTCTCTGTCTCTCTCTCTATCTCTCTCGTGTCACATTCTCAACCACCATGCGGAGCACTGTGTTCACCGTCGCCGAAGGTGAATAGGTTAGCAGTTAATTGAGTCAGCCGTCATTTACTTGCCCCTATGGCCTATATACTAGCACACAGAACACTGTAAGTTATAATAATTACAGTAATAATAAGAGTTAAAACGTCAGTCGTGGTATTTGTGTTGGCTGTGAATTACACATATACCATAGTAATAAATGTGTGTATAATGTCAACGTAAAAGCAGAGTGAAGACACATGGCTTGTAGATACACACGAGCTTCTGCATATACACAGTCGCAGGTCTTCGTGCAGCGCCTTGTACGTAAGCGCAGCGATCTTGAAAGTAACGCGGTAGCCAGTGCAGTTGGCGAAGAATAAGCATCGCAATTTCACAGCGAGCCTGGCGAATAACCAAGTGAGCGGCTGGCATTTCTTGTAGATGTTTCACGTTAAAACTCTCACATTTGCTGGTACACTATGTTTGCTATCGAATAATATAGCAATCAATAGAATAGTCCACGTCCCTGTAATATTCGATCCAATTTCACCATCTCTTGGCATGGCCTTCATGCACCATCTCTGGCCTGCCGCCTCACCACCTCGGATGTAGAATTAACGCCATTTGGCTACTGAAATATAGGACCTGGCAAATCAGCTGTTGGCCGATGTTATAGGCTGAGAAAAAAAACAACAACAGAGAATTGCAGTAGTCCAAGCTGGATTCTACCATGGCATTTAGTACACGTTCTGCTGTCGGTTAAGAAAGAAACGACCGTAAAGGAACGGTGAATCAAACCAGTGTTGCGTAGATGCAGCGTGCAAGTTCTGATGGTTTGAGACACTTGCATAGCCGTATTCAGGTGTCTATCAATGGTAGACGACGAAACTCGTAACAAGTTCAGTTGCACTGATTGTATCTGTCCATACGCGTTCATGCAATCCACTTAAATAGCAGATGCCGATTTGGGTACAACAGGTAGAATACTTTTTTCTATAATACAATACAATAACACTTTATTGCCCATGACGGGAAATTTGTGTGCAGCATCCATAAAAACCAAGTAAATACATAATTAAAAGCTGTGTTTGAAATATAATAGTGATAACCGTAATCGCATAATTGTGGTCGTCGCATCACGGATAATATATATATATATATATATATATATATATATATATATATATATATATTATCCGCACATTATTTACCAGTGTTGGTGATTTTGACATTTATTTATTTATATTTATTTACTACGTGCATGTACATTATATATATATATATATATATATATATATATATATATATATATATATATATATATACAGCTGTATATATATAATGTGCATGCACATAGTAAATAAATATAAATAAATAAATATATATATATATATATAATGTACATGCACGTAGTAAATAAATATAAATAAATAAATGTCAAAATCACCAACACTGGTAAATAATGTGCGCACACTCGCAAACATACACCCTGATATCAACAGTATAACTACAACTACATGCACACACAAAACGTTTGGCTCAGAAGAGACATCTGAGTGATGTATCATTTAAAAGCCGAACAGATGAAGAAATAAATGACAACCGCTTTTGGTTTTGAATGTGACCGTTCTAAACCGTCTGGACGAGGGCAGCAAGACGTATTCCTCATATAAAATGTGTGTGTTGTCAGCTAGAATGCGACTGGATTTCCGCAAAACCTGTTTTTTCATACAGAGTAATGAGAGTGGCTTGTTTCACGCCAGTCAGTTTACTGCTGTTGTTTGCAATACGCTGCAGATTCTTGTCTTTTAGACTAACGTTGCCTAACCAACGAATAAAAGAAAAGGTTAAAATACTCTGGATTCTTTTTCTTCTATGTGCCATGTCTGCCACAGGCGTTGGCGATCATGGCCCTCCAAACCGCACGGTCGTGTGTAGTTTGTAGCAGTTCTGTTGTGCTCCTTCTACACCATGTTGAGAGACTATCTATTATTTTTATTCTCTGGCGTCCTCTGTATCTTTTTTGTTCTATCTTTCCTGTTGTTAGTATTTGTACTAACCTTTTCTTTCTCATGACATGGCCTATAAATCGTGCTTGTTGTGTTCTAACTGTGTTGATGATCTTTCTTTTTGATTTGGCTGTCCTAAGGATTACTTCATTGCTTTGCTTTGCAGTCCATGGCACTCGCAGCATTCTTCTTAAGAACCACATTTCAGAGGCTTCTATGTTTTTGTGTGAACTTTTGGTTATTGTCCAGGATTCACATCCATATAGCACTATGGGCTCTATGTAGCTTTGCAGTGCACATTTTCTCACTTCAATTGCTATATTTTTATTTGTTCAAATGTTTTTCATGTTGTGAAAAGCTGTTTTGGCTTGAGCAATTCTTCTCTTGATCTCATCGTTGAATCGAAGTTGCTTAAAAACAGTTCAGTGTAATTTTTCTTTGAGATGACCATGGTATCTGTTTTTTTAAATTCAGGGACAGACGTTATTTCTCACTTTCCCTTATTACTGTATCTACCATATGTTGTAGATCTATTTCGTTCTCAGCAATCAGTACCGTGTCGTCTGCATATTGTAAATGATTCATGTTGTATCCCCCTACTTGAATGCCTGGCATATCATCTAATGTGCGTAAGATGATCTCACTGTATAGTGAAAAGTGATCGGGTGATAGGACATACCCTTGTCTTACACCACGTTTTATTTCTTGAAATTTACTGATGTCACTTTCAATTCGTATTGCTGCTGTTTGTTCCCAGTACAAATTTATACAACTCTCAGATATTTCCCATCAATGTTCAAACTCTCCAGCATTTATATGATTTCTTCATGACGAACTCTGTCAAATGCCTTTGAGTAATCAATAAAACATACATACAGATCTTTCTGCACTTCCAATGCTCTCTCAATCAGTGTTCGTAGGATGTATATTGCATTACTTGTACCTTTATCTTCTACAAATCCACATTGTTCTTCAGCAATTTCCGGCTTTATTTTGTGTCTCATCCTGGTCATAATAATTTAAGCAACATCTTGGTGAAGTGACTCATGAGACTAATTGTACGGTGTAGTTCACATTCAATCGCACCTGGTTTCTTTGGCATTGCTACAAAATGGATCTGGATAAATCATTTGGGATTCGTCCGCTGTCATATATTTTGTTCAAGAAGTCTGTTACTATATCAATACCAAATTCCTCTAAGCACTCAATCCTTTCAAAGGTAATACTATCTGGTCCAGCAGCTTTTCCCTTTTTCATTGATCTCGTTCTTCAATATAGCAGGACCATCAAAGTTCTTCTTAATTGATGGTCTTTCACTCCTTTCATCATCGTACAGTTCACCAATATATTCTGACCATCTCTCGAGTATTTCGTCTTTGTCCATTATTATGTTTCCTTCTTTAGATTTCAGGCAACATGTAGCTGAGCATATTCTTTTCCCTGTGATTTCTCTTATTCTAGCATGCATAGATTACATTTGGCCGTTATATACTTGTTCATTGCTACTTATGCATAATGATTTTGCTTAATTTTCCTCCTTTCATCCATCAACTTTAGAATATCATCAGTCATCCATTGTTTCTTTGCTTTTCTGCATTGCCTAGGAATAGTTTCTTCTGCAGCCTGTGTGATTGATTCCTTCATTTGTTCCCATTGGTCGTCCACATCTTGAATGTCATTCAGAACATTGAAACTGTTTTGTACTGCTACATTGAATTTCTCTTTGATTGCTGAATCTGATTTCAATATATTCATGTCTAGTTTCATGTTCCGTATTGTTCTTTTCCTTTTCTTCACTTTCAGTCGGAACTTGGCTCGCACTGGCACATGGTCGGAATCGCAGTCTGCCCCGGGAAAGGTCTTTGCCACCAGTAGGGCATTTCTAAATCTGTTATTGACCAGGATATAATCAATTTAGTTCCGTGTACGGTCTCCTGGACTTTTCCAAGTCCGAAGTCTTCTTGGGTGTTGTTGGAACCAGGTGTTTCCTACAATCATGTCATGAGATTTTGCCCACTCTATTAGTTTATCTTCTCTCTCATTTCTGCTCCCCAGGCCATATGGTCCAACTATGTCTTCGCATCTTTCCCCACCAAATTTAGCATTAAAGTCTCCCATAACTGTTACAATATCCTGTGATTTGCAATGTGATGTTACCAATTCAAGATCATTATAAAATGTCTCGTGCTCTTCATCAGATTTGTCTGCGGTTGGCGCATGCGCTTGTATGATGTTAATGTTAAATGGTTTGCCACTGATTTTCACCAAGAGGATGCGATCCGATATCATCCAGTATCTTAGTAAGCATTTTGCTCTTTCTTCATCCAACAGAATTCCAACTCCTCTTTTATGTTTATCGCTTCCTGAGTAAATTATTGTGTAATTATCTGATGTCATCAATCCTGCCCCTGTCCATCTAACTTCACACATTCCCATTATATTTATCCTCAGTCTTGTCGCTTCTTGTTTGATGTTTTCTAGATTTCATTTCTGACATAGAGTTCTTACATTCCATGTAGCAATATTCAAAATCGTTCTGTTGCACACAGTAGCTGGATGACGATCTGGTGTCACCTGTCGCACATGACTATCCCTACCGAGCGAGGTGGTCCTGTCAGAACTGTCAGAACAACCGTTCACGCTGTTAACGTTATTTTGTGTGGTTTTGTGGGTCATGATTGTCTTGGGAAAGATTCATCAGTGGTTTCCCATTGCCTTCTGTCGGTTTTTGATTTGGTTTACTCCAAAGGACAGTAGCTCGTACTGAGCTGTGCTCGCCGTCGTTGTCCATACAACTGGATCTTCCGCCGCCGGAACTGAGGGGACATGCTGTCCATCACATCCTCTGCTTTGTTTTTTGCCCCATAGCTGAAACATGATTTGTGAGGGTCGGGACATATCCACACACTGGTGGACCCTGAACCCCGCACATGTCGGGCTCATGCTGCTCCGCCAAGGTTTTTCGTGGCTGGACCACTAGATCCCATGCAGGTTTGGCCTGGAGCAGCAAGGTGTCCAGTTACCATATGGTGTCGCAAGGAGGCACTGCATGAGTCTTGATTGAGGAGAGGCTATATACCAGAATGAAAGTCTTACGCACTCGGCTTTCTTTTCACCTCGGATAAGGCTATCTGGCGGCTGAAGCTGAAAGCGGGAGGTCAGAAGCAAGCTACCAACCACTAAAAACGCTACAGCACTAGGCGCATCACTCAATCCTTGTGACAGAGTCACATACCATACATACTCTGGATAAATGACTTATAAAACATGAACCAAACGGTATTATCAATATTAACAGAACACAGCTTCCTTTGACAGTGTAGACGCTGCTGGCACTTCTTGTACGTAGCGGCACAGTGACGGTCCCTTGACTTATTCTCAATGATCGTACCGAGATACTTGTACTCGTCAACTACCGCCACCTTATCTCCTTCATTGACAGTGTCAATCTGGGATTGCGGGTCTTTCTTAATGTCAATACACGTCTTTGGTTTTTGATGCATTCAAGCACAGATACGAGTTATCACACATTCAACAAAGTCAACTACAACAGGACCGTGGGCAACCTCATCGTTAAAGAGTAAACTGAGTAAAGCTGTGTCATCTGAGAATTTAATAAAGAACCTATTGGGATGGGTGCTGCTGCAATCATTAGTATAGAAAATGTACAACAGGCGGGATAAAACACATCCTTGGGGAGAACGAGTGGACACAACCTTCCCACTATACATAGTGTTATTCACACAACTCTTTTGGGGTCCACCAAAAAGTCAAGCATCCATACTGGCAAGTCAGACTCAAGTTTAAACCCAGAAATAAGTTTTTATAAATGCTGGTGAGGCTGCAGAGTATTAAAAGCAAGGACTCTGGCATGGGTTTTGGCCTTCTCAAGAAGACAAAGTACAAGATTTAGCAGAGTATCGACTGCATCCTCCACCCCTCTCCCAGGCCGATTTACAAATTGCAGGGGGTCTAGAATATGGAATGTTCGGATCATGTTCTACGTACGTAATGTATGTATGTGGCGTCCTCTGTAGGAGTTGAGATAATTCCCTGCAGCGCCATTTTGTGTAGATTCGCTGACAGGCCAAAATTGTGTCTCATTTAGTAGCACTAGTTCACTAATTAATATATATATATATATATTTATATGATTGTATTATATTCAGAGCCAGATGTCGACCCCGACGATTCAGCGAGTCAAGTTTCGTGTTCGTCGACATCGCGTACGTTCAGTAGTGCTGGCAGTACACGCACACGTCGCACGAGCCAGGGCGGCCGGACTCGCTGCAGCTGCGGCGACAATTGAGACGGCGCAGTGCTTAGAACGTGAGGAGCCGGTTTTACGACAAAGCAGGGAACTGCTGAAATTGCAAACTGACAATGCCATAGCCAAAACAGAGGTAGACGTCTATGAAGCTGAAGAAGCGAAACAAGGCGACGTAAACAAGACAACTGCTCAACGATCTATTCGAGAGAGGGCGCCACTGAAGTGTCGCAAGTCAACAACGTTTACTCCGACAGGCGGCACTACTGAATGTGAACGAGCCTACCAGGCAGTCTCCCCGATGCGCGAACGACCCGCCTGAACGTGACGATCTCGTGTTTGAACTGTTAAAACAACTACAACACACGTTACATATGATGCAGATGCCTAAGATAGAACTGATTAACTTTGACGGTGACCCTTTGAAATATTGGACGTTCGTTAGGCCATTCGATAGCAACGTCAAAGAGACTCTTGATGACAGTGTCAAACTTGCTATGCTCATGCAAATGTGTGTTGGTAAGGCTAGTAAGGTGATTGAATCATGTATCGTAATGGAGCCTAGTGCAAGATATAAGAGGGCAAGGGAGCTGCTAAAAGACAGGTTTGGCAACACGTACATTGTTATAGATGCATGGATTAAGAGGGTGAACGTAGGCCAGGTAATTTCCCTTAAGGACTGTGGTGGCTTAAGAGAGTTCGCAGACGAACTTAGAAATTGTGGTGTGGCACTTATGGCAATGGGGTATATTTCTGAGATCAGTTCTCAAAGAGAAATGGTCAAGTTTGTAGAAAGGTTGCCAATGTACTTGCGACCCAGACGGCTAAACAAAGTGCAGCCGACAAGAAAGAAGTTCCACGTGTAGCCAGACATAGAACATCTTATCACCTTTGTAGAAGAAGCAGCTACAGAGAGCAATGACCCGGTGTACGACCAACTGATCTATGTACCGTATGAAAGGAGACAGCCCGCCTTCAGTCAATCGATGTACGCATCACAGGAAGAAGGTACGACCGACGCCAAAGAAACGAGAAAGGGATTGGGAGCTACAGCACATCCACAGTTGTCAACAATTGTACTGCTTGCACCCAAAGTCACATTTAATTTGATTGTAAACAATTCAAGAGCTTAAGGATCGACGACAGAAAAAGACAGCATGGGACGATAACTTGTGCTACAACGGTTTGCGTCCTGGTCACTATGCCGCAAAATGCAAGATAACCCGCAATTGCTCCGTGCATGTGTGCGATCGGAAGCACACGAAGTTCTTGCATGAGGTCAGTCGTTCGCCAGTCAAGCAGAGTAATGAACAGTGTCAAAGTGTTGACAACTATGTCAAACAAGCCGAGAAGGACGTCAGCTATAATACCAGTGGGGCAGGCATCGTCAGGTTAGCCATACCCATAGTCCCTGTCAATGTTAGGGAAAGTCGTTCACTGAGATACATTGAGACATACGCTTTGCTGCACAGCGGGTCTACTAGGACCTTTTGCTCCGAGAGACTGGCAAATTAATTGTGGTTAGGCGGAGAATCACATGAACTTACGTTGGCGACACTTGACATGGAGGATAGAAGAGTGAGCAGTAGATTGGTCAGCCTAAAGGTGGCGGCCATAGGTGGCGACTAATACGGTCTGGACGAAACCAGCGATGACAGGCCAGGATAACTCGCACATCCTGATGCCACGAGAAGTACGATGCGGTGACGTCGATGATCCCTGTGCGACAAGGACACTGCTGGGGTTGACCTTGAACGGTTCTATGGATACAAATCGAGGAACCATTGCTCAGGAGAGAGCACAGTCACTTCGCATTTCCTTGCCACCGATAACAACTTACACCAACATATGGAAAAGTTCTGGAAACTATATGAACGGGACACACTGGTAAACGAGAAGCTGAAGATGTACATTAAGGACAACCAAGCGATATCAGTCTGACAGGAAAGCATCACACAGAAGGACGACAGTCATTATGAGCTCGTCAATCCTTTTAAGCAAAATTCACCTGGCTTACCTGACAACCGTCATCTTGCAGAAACACGTTTAATGGGGCTCCAAAGAAGACTTAAACGATATACCACTCTGAAGAAGAACTACAGCAGCTACATGCAGAAATTCGTGAATATGGGATATGATGAACATGTAGACTACACAGGAGCGATGATGGACTTGTTCTTTCAGTCCAAATCAAGACCACTACGACATCCTTCAGGCGTCCAGTTACTATTGTACGCTTGTCTTGAAATCGCGACAACAGTCGACAGAGCAATCCGCCACTAACATCATGGTTTTGACAATTGTTTTAAACTTTTATGACATGCGATGTGAACGCAACTGGGCGAAAATCATTTGGGCCGGCGGGGCGAGCTGTTTTGGGGGCAGAGATACTTAAGTTGACGTTTTCCACAAAATAAGCTTTTTCTGTGAAATAAGAGAGGCCTGGAAAGTAAAGTAAGAATAATAATAATAATAATTTACTGCATATCTCTGCGCCATATATCTGGCAGTTACTACCATTCAGAGGCGCACTACAATCCTAAAACACATGGCATGTAGCTATTAAGATTATCAAATAAAATAAAAAAATATAAATAAATAAATAAATAAATGAAAGCATTAAAATACGCATACATATACATATCAATAGTAAATAGATGATGATAGTAATAATAATAATAATAATTAAAACGACAATTTAAGAGAGAATAATAATAATAATAGGTAAAGGTAGATATTGAAAAGTCCGGAGTTCGCCACTGTCCACACATATAATTTATCGTTGTCGATCATCATCAGCATTATGCGTTTCGGAATCACACCCATGTACAGGTTCTCGTGCGTGTGCGATAGCGTACCCGCCGTTATCGAGAACGACTTGCAGTCGACGCGGCGCATCGGGAACTTAGCCGTTCCCAACCCCCACGCTTTGATATGACCCATCTCAACTTCCGGATTCAACTTCACTTTTCGTACGTACAGGCAAATCGATCGTAGCACGATACGGCACCCCGGCGCGACTGCCGGGGCCATGAGCGCGAAGGCGTCCTTCGAGCGCACCATGCGTAGTTTAGTGTCGACGCCGTTCGGTAGGAGGCGGTTTAGCATAAACGCGTCGACGTGCAGGCGTCCCATCATCTCCACCTCGGAGCTGCCCGCCGTCATATCGCGCCGCGCTACGAACCCGGTATTATCGTCCCCGCGCGCGCTCATGTGTCCGGCGCTGTCTTTGTACCACAACGACCCCGTGAGATGCGATTGTTTCGCGTCGCCACCGTAGCTCAGCAGGGTCTCGAGGTAGGCCCGGCACGCGTACGTATTGGTCGACGGCGTCACGAGCGTGCCGTTCAGCGACACGTCGATTTGACTGAACATCGAATGCAGGAAATTGTTGACCGGCGCCACGGCGGCGCCGGCCCCCAGATCGGTACCGTCCCCCTGAATCACTTTGAAGCGGACGAACACTTGAAGGCTCGCCAGGTCCGTATAGTCATTGCCCGAAACCGGGATAAGGAACTCGATAGGGCCGCCGGCGTCGAGAGCCGTCAGCGGTTGGTAGACGGTCCACTGACTGCTCTCGATGCTCTTCTGCGTCACCGGCATTTCGGCCTTCACGCACGCCGCGCAGCTATTCACGAACGCCATCGCTGTTACTCGTCGAATATATCGACCGGTCGACGTCGTTTCTTCCGTCTACTGACGGTCGTCGCCGCTCGGCGCGGCTTCTTTATAGCGCGGCGCTGCTGCACTTTTTTCCTCTTAGGCGCCGGCGCCCTCAATAGGCCGTCGAGAAGATCGACGCCGGCCTCCTTCGCGCGTCGTTTTACCGACGCTTTCAGATCGCCGCCGGCGACGACGTCCCGCGCCACGCGCACGCCGGTTTTGAGCACGCGTTTTCCCAACGCCAAGGCGCCTCTCTTAAAAATCGGCATGGCGCTTCGAAACAGGCTCCCGAAGATATTACCCAGACCGTGTCCTCGCTGACCCCGTCCACCGACGAAGACCGGCAGGTGACCGCCGACCTGTCGAACGTAGTAGTCCTCGTACGGGTTCGTCGGCATCGTTAAAACAATCTCGATTTACAGCGTCTGATGTGAAGCGTCGCCACTAGCTTTCCCCGCTCGAATGATATGGGCTGACCGTGATCGTCTCTTATATCGACCTCGATCGTATCGAATTGATGCCGCAGCAGCTTCACGTATTGGACGCGGTCGAACGTTTCCGAAATAACGCTGCCGTTCGTACCGGAGACGGCGATGTTTCGCAGGAGCGGCGCGTACACATCACCGGCGACGCACGATTCCACGAGATCCGTGTACACGTACAGGGTGTCGACGCCCGCCTTCATATCCACCGTATGGTGACCTTCGTATGCGTACGTGTACGCGGCGGGGTAGGTCTCGATAACGACGCCGCCATCCGGCTCGGGGCCCATCATCGGGGAACTCGTGATAACTTTGTTATGGAAACCTAGCACGCTCTTCAGACGACCCGTCTCGGGTAGGGTAAAGGTGACACCCGGCGACATATGCAGCGTCATTCAGTTAGAGACGTCGCTGAACTCTAGACGCGCCTTGACCCGATCGGTGCTCAATTTCATTAGCTCCTCGTTGATCTGGCGCATCAGCCCGTCAGCGTCGTTGTAGAAACCGTGACTAATCGTACCCGTCGGTATATCTCGATACCGTCTATGGTCGTGTAAACACCCGGCTCGCCTAGCGGGGACGACATGTAGAAGGCGGCGTCCTCCTCTCTCACGTTGTACCACGTGTGCGGGTACTGTAGCGTCACCAGTCCGCATTCCCATTCTCCCCCCGACAGGTCGAAACGTCGCGGCAGCGTCGTGATGTAGTGCGTCAACGTATTTTCGGGGTGCCGCTTCATAGACGCGTTGCTCAGTAGCGTTAGGTAAAAGTCAGACGATACCGCCATCGCCGCTTCGTCGTCGACCACCGCTCATAGACGGACTCGGGAGCAGGTAACCGAGACAGCTGCTCAACAGCGCCGTCCACAGGTTGGAGTCGCCTTGACCCCGCGTCAAATTGTATATACTAACGGCGATGATGAAGTACAGGACGATGACCTGACAGAGGAATACGATTTCGGCCTTAGGACATTCGTTACCGCAGAGCCGCCATAGAACGGGTTCGTGGACGCCTGTGTCGACGGAGTTCTCGGCGGCGTCGACGGAGTCCGCGCTGGTAGTCTTCGTCGGCTCTTCTGAATCGTCGCCTTGCCTCGTCGCCTCGTCGATCATCGTCGCGCCACTGCGGTCTGCGGATACAGCAGAGCCCCTTATACGGGAAGAACGAAGTTCCGTCGCATAATCCCGCCTCGTGCAGTCGCCAGCATCCCTGGTGGCGAGTCCAACGACTCGTCATGACTGGCTAGCCGGAACCGCCGCCGCCGCCTCGCTATTTATAGGTCCACGAGCGACGCGGCGTCGATCCAGCTGTTGAAGGAGGTCGGATAACCGCTCCATTTTACGAGCGCCTCCGACCCGCCGCCGCGCCGCCGACGACGCTGCAGAACCGCCTCCACGCGATACAGTTTGTCCTTCGGAACGACACCGCGTTGTAGTTCCTGTTCGTAGAAGGTGCCCTCTACCGGCGTCCCAGCGTCGTCCTTCAGGCGATAAACGGGCGGTTCGGACGGATGCGCCTCTACGACGATGAAGAGCTCCTCGCTCCAGTTAGCCATGTATCCTTTTTTGATTGGACCCCTCGTCTTATTGAGACGCACGCGATCTCCCTCGCGTAGTTTCGGTTTTTCTGCCGGCCGCCGCCGTCGCCACCGTACAGGCGTTGCCATACGGTCTCCTGATTCGTCGCGTCGACGCTCGCCGGCGTTCTACCGATGCTTCGGTGGTAGGCTTTGTTGTACGAATGCACGAGATCCGGTAACGCCTCTACGTAGCGCAGCGTCTCGTGTTTCGTAAAATAACGCCACATGCGCGTCTTCAAAGTCCTATTGAATCGTTCCACGACGCTCGCTTTTGTCTCCTCGTTATGCGTCACGAAATGATGAACGCCGCGCCCCTTTAGGAACGTTTGCAGGGGTCGGTTCAGAAACTCGGTCCCGTTATCGGTCTGCAGCGCGTTCGGCAGCGTCTGCGCGCCGCTCAGCAGATGCTCGAAGGCCGCGACGAGCGACCGGCCGGACTTACTCTTCAACGGAACGCACCACGCCCGCTTCGAAAACACGTCGATGACCGTCAATAGGAATGTTATACCGTCGTTGTGTTTTTTCAGCCTAGTCAGGTCGACCAGATCGGCTTGCCACTGCTGGTTTCGACCGCCCACGATGACGCAACGTCGTTTGAAACGTCGTTTAACCGGTTTGTGTAGGGTATAAGCGTCCTGCGCCGCTAGCCACCTCTCGACGGCCGGTCGTCGTCGTCCCCCCTTCGACGCCCGGTGCAACGCGTCGACGCCGCCGTAACTTCCCGCCCGTTTCGGATCGAAGTACAGTTCATTCAGTTCGTCGTCGTCGTTTCGTTGTCGAAGCTTTCGTTTTGGCCGACGACGAGGACTCCACCGGGACACCATGACGACGGCGAATGAACGACGCCTATTATACACATATAGAGAGCGATAACCGTGATGACGAGGCTGACGACGATGGCCGTTATCTTTCGTTGTGACGGCATCGTCACGTCGATTCCCACTTCACGAAGTCCAACGCTCGTTGTTGTCTCTTTCTAGACCCACGTCGTCTTCGCTCCGGCTTTCCCGCTGAACTGACCGCCTCCGCCGACTCCGACTCCTCTTCTCTTTGTCGCCGTCGCCGCCGCTCCATCATATACTCCCGATAGTGCGGGTTGCCGACGAACTCCATAGGAATGTTCATACCCTTCATGCGCAACCCGAACTCTCGCCATCCTAGGGGCTGTGTCGTCTTCGTTCTCGTTCGCATGAGATCGTTCACTAGATCGACCATGTTACTCCCCGCGATCGTTTTACCGTCGTACACGAATTCATCGCGGTCGTTCCAGCGACACAACGGATCGGCTTTCATTTTCGCGATAAGCAGACCCGCCTTCCCTTTCAGCGTTTTCGGCATGCTGGCTATGATTTCGCGCTCTACGGCCTCCGACGGTGGTGCCGCTGCTGCTGCCACGGTCGGTATCGCGCCGTCGGCGTTGACCATCGACACGCGTACCGGTTGCGCCGCTCGAGCCGCCTCTATCGTGTTGTAGCGACTCAGCAGTTGATTGTACGACGCCACCTTATAGCGTTCGGATAAATCCGACCGCTCTAGAACGTCCTTCATATCGCTGTCCAGGCTACTCAGCACACGTGATCGGGGCGTGCTCGACGGCGGCTGCTGTGGTAGAAGGAGATTTTCCACCAATCGCGGGTCGACCTACGCCATCTTCTTCGCGTACTGCATCATTTACCCCCGATGACCTGTCTGAGCACTGGCTGGAGAACGGTGCTCGCTAACGGCGCTAGCAGGGCCGTCAGAAAACCACCCGCCCCCGTTTGCAAGATGGCTCGCTTCCGCTTCACCGGAATTCGTTTGTTGACCAGGTCACGCAGGTGATCCCTGTATTTCGTCAACACGCGTTTCTGCTTCGGCGACACCTTCACGTTCCCTCTCAGAATATTGTACGCGCCATCGCACAGACTACATATGAGACCGACCTCCGAGTGGGCGAGCACGGCTTTTCGCAGATTGATGTTCCGCTCATGCATCCAACAGCTGCAGGGCGAAAACGTGTCTCTTCACGCGTTCCTCCGAGACCGTCGCCGCCGCCTTTGGTCGTCGCTTCGCCGCTACCACCTCTCTTCGTCCCGTCATAACGACTAATAAGCGTACCCGGTGACGTCCCTCTCTAGTTATAGTTGACCGCCACCCTTCCGTACGTAGACGTACTGAAGGGGATCCTCCGGAAATATACACGTACGCAGGCGCTTGTACTCTTCCATTTCCTGTTTCAGATCCACGAAGAGATAGCCGAACGCCGCCGACGTCGCGTCTTTGAAAGCCTCTATCATGTATTTGACCTTTCCCGGGTACACCTGTTTCGCTAGGTAACCTAATTGACCGGCGTCTCGGGGGTTCTTGAATAGCGCTAGGTATTGGGCGTTCAGGCTGATTGTACTTTTTTCTTTCCCTTTCGGAAACATGTTCTGTCGGAGTTGTACGACCGACGTATTACAATGATGACTTTTTTTAGTAAATAGTTCCGTCACCCCGCTATCGGTCTCCTCCATGAGGTCGTCGAGTACTAAAAGCGTCCTCTTTTTGCCGTCTAAGTGTGTCGTAGCCGGCAGGCCGTCTACGAACTCTATTTTCGGAGACATAGCCGCGTAGGCGGTCTGCCACTGCCCGTAGCACCACAGGATTTTCTCGGGCGGCGGATCGATCATAGCTTGTCGTATCAGACGGTCGACGAACGTCGTCTTACCGCACCCAATAGTACCGGATACTATACACGTAAACGGATGCTTCAACAACGGTCCGCCCATTTTCACGGCTGATACTGGCTAACACTTTTTACGCGTCTTTATACGCGTCGCGCACCTCCATCAACAGTTTACCGAGCTTGTTCTCCCCCGCGCCGTCCCCGATCCCGATACCCCAGAACCCCTCCCGACTCGGTACCCATTCCACCAATTCGGCGTCCCCGGTGGCCAACAGTTCGGCCTTCAACTTAGCCGACCCGCCAAACTTGCTCATCAACAACCCCTTCATACACGCGACTCTAACGGCGTTCCATTCGCTTCCCGTTCTCTTTTTTCGAATTCCGTAACTGAATCGTTTCACTACATAGGGCGATCGCGTGTTTTTTATACACTCAGCGCATTCGAAGTCTTCGTTGAACATCGCTTTCCTATACTGATAGGCGTGCTCGACGGATCGGAAGCCCCGACCGTACACCGTCAATCGGCTCGCGTACATATTCGACAAGAACGAGCGCGAACCGCCAAACTTTATAGGTTCCGACATGACTACCGATACCCCGCTACCGGCACCGCTTATATAGAACCGCCGCCGCCGCTAGATGGAGCGGTATCATCTATAAAAAAAAGGTGCCGACGTACGGATTGACGCTATATATATACTTACGTAAGCACAACGGTAGGTCCTACGTTGATCGCTAGGGAAAGTACTAAAATAGTCACTGGGATAACCGCTAAGTGGCACCTCAAGGGGAAGGGTAATCAATCAAAAGTGACAGGTCATTAATCACGTTTTTTATAAGTATGTTCCCGAAAACGTCAAAATCCTTTGATCTTTTTTTATAAGTATGTTCCCGAAAAAGATAAGGACTTTTTTATGCATAGAGCTAGGCCTAAAAGTAGGTCAAAAAGGGGCGGGGCGAGCCTCTGCCTTGTTCATATACTACTCATGGGAATGAAGAGATAGAATATACAATGGGGGTACTGTACTATGTACTAATGTAAAAGAAAAGGACTTAGGGTTAACCATTAGTGCTGATATGAAAGTTTCAGAGCAGTGTGGAATTGCAGCTTCAAAGGGATATCAAATCATTGGATTAATTAGGCGAAATATAGCGTGTAAGGAAAAATAATTAATACTATCGCTGTACAAAACAATAGTGAGGCCTCAGTTAGAGTATTGTATACAAGCGTGGAGGCCATATCGCAAGAAGGTCATAAATATGCTAGAAAAAGTACAGAGGAGAGCGACTAAAATGATACCAAAACTAAGGGATCCAGTTATGAAATTCGCCTAAAAGAATGTGGTTTAACAACACTAGAGACCATGAGATTGAGAGGAGAACAGATAGAAGTGTTTAAAATAATAAATGTTTATGAAAATATTGATATAAATAAAGATAGAAGGACTAGAGGACAAATTACATTAGCAAAAGAGTGTAGATTATATATAAGAAAGTTCAAATTTTTTCAAAGGACAGTAAATTAATGGATGAAATTATCTGTTGATTGTATGGGTGCTAGTAGCGTGGATATTTTAAAAATTAAAATCGACACATTCCTCAGAAGGACGGGATACCCATATAGAAAAGAGATGGACTCTCGATAAGCAAAAGGGATTCCTTGTCCACCTGCCACCTAGATTTAATTCTCTGGGTGGCAATCTTGTTAAATCTTGATAAATACTCACACACACACACACACACACACACACACACACACACACACACACACACACACACACACACACACACACACACACACACACACACACACACACACACACACACACACACACACACACACACACACACACACACGCATGCGTACGTACGTACATACATACATACGTACATACATATATAAATACACACTCATACATACATACGTACATACGTACATATGTACATACGTACATACGTACATACGTACATACGTACATACGTACATACGTACATATGTACATACGTACATACGTACGTACATACGTACGTACGTACATACATACATACATACATACATACATACATACATACGTACATACATATTTCATACACACACACACACACACACACACACACACACACACACACACACACACACACACACACACACACACACACACACACACACACACACACACACACACACACACACACACACACACACACACACTAATTGGTAATTTCACTTAAAGGATTGATGCCGCATTATATTACGACTACGTGTTCGTTTGGCTAAGCAATGTAATATTTGTTATACGATGTCAAAAAATATTGAGATTGGTGTTGCATGGAGTGTATGCCTGAACCTATCTAATACGGACGTTGTTTTGTCAGGTAACGAGCCGCAGTCAGCTGAGTACGTGAGCGTACAACCCAAACTGTTGAAGGAAATGGAACCTACCCCTCTGGTTCACCCTCTATCAGATTGTCTTGCCTTCTCAATCTTCGTGACGTGTTGCTGCTGCTTTCCTTTCGGGTTGTATGCAGTTGTCAGGTTTGTATATTCAAGATCATTTCGTTAAACTTTTGCGAACATCAAATTATAATATATAATCTGCCAGTGTTATCTTACTCTAAAGAAATCATGATATCATCATAAGAAAGAAAAGTGCAAACTTTTTCAAGTAAACATTAAATTTAACCAAAAGTTCCTACAATAACGTTACTGAACGACGCGACGGTGGCGCCCTCATGTGCACGTCATGCACGTTATATAAAAGGACGTTAATGGCGTTTTAGGGAATCGAAAAGTATAAAAAAACTGTTTTGTATATATTCAAATGAATTATTGTGCAATTTAAATACCATACTGTTAGGACAAACACGTATCGCTAAACTGGTAGATAAATGCATCCTTTAGTGACATAAATTAGAATCCGCCATGTCGATATAATAATTGGCAGTCCAGACTCTGCCGTAAATTGGTTATTTTTTATGTTAATTCATGACTTATATCTTTCCATCGGTTGAAAATGTACAAAACAGTACCCCAAAAACGCAGTACGGATTTATGCGGTTTGTGCAGACTTTCAATTCATCGGTACGGATTTTAGCCTAGAAAAATGTTGGGCGTCTGCGAATACGGGAGACCGAGGCTACGATTAAAACATGATTCACAGACACCGAAACCCGATGACGTCACACTCGCACGTCCACTATATGTATTGCAACGGCTTGTTTGACATCACGTCGTAAGCGCAGGAGTGAGGCAAGATTTATACCTAAGAAGGCGGAGCGTTTAGGCTAATAAACAAAGGACTATTGCAGTAGGTCCACATGTTTTATGAAACCGGTATAGTAAGTTAAAACACCTGCTCTCGAATACACTACGGTAGTGTTTTGAAAGTAACTTAAAAACACCCAGTGCCGAATTTTAAAACTAATAATTTTTTGGTATAACAATTGAATCGTTTTCATACAAGCATCTTATGAAGTTTTATCTATTTATATTCTATATAAATGAGAAATGTCCAGATGTGGATTACAGAGGATTGAGTTCAAACGCGAGGTTCAAATGCGACAAAAATAACATATTTATGACAAAAGAACCTCGCGTTTGAATTCAATCCTTTGTAAAATAATTCTGGACACTTGAACTTACGTTCTGAACACCCTAAACTGTTTTGAACTTAAGTTCAAACATTCTAGTGTTTATCTAATGGAGTGAATATCCTATATCGGCCCCATATTTGCGATGGGCCAAACCAGTTGAAACCGCTTTGACGTTTATTCTAGTCTGCAACAATCACAGCACGACGCCTCGTTATATGAAATTATATGAAATTACGTTCATTTGGGGGAGGAGGGGTCCAGAGGCAATTTCGTTTGACGTCGGACATCGATATTTTTTGGTTCGGACCGATAATGTTAATACATTGATATCAGCATATACATTTTTTATAAACCTTCGTTTGAAGGGATGGGGTTGGGAGCTGAGGCCAGGTGAAAGTAATTTCACTGATATATCCCCAGTGGATTTATGACTTGTTGTATGCATACCATAACATATCAATTACACAACGTATTTAAAGTGTGTTATATCTTTTAATTTGCTTAGCAAAATTGCAAAATGTATGTTGATATATTTAGTTAATGCTAATGTATGACGCACCTCAGCGAGCTGAGTATTAAGTGTCCCAGACTCATTCTGCACACGAGCCAAACATAGCTGTCTATATGCACGTATTGCTGTGTGATTTTGACAGAAATGCATAACTTCATACCTCATCTTTCAATGTCCAGTTTATATTCCAAGAACAAATGAACCAACACTAATACAGTACAAAAAATTGATTAAAAACACACTAGAACATTCTAGTCAAACTATCCGCGATTCTTAAAACGTAGTCTACCATTTTCAAAGTTTGCTAAACAAATAGGAGTACATATTCATAGAACTACTGTAGATTGTTCCAAATGAGATACCATTTTAAGCTCATGATCTGTAGAATCAAAACATAAACAAAGCTTCATTTCACAATGTTGCGACTTTATACCCACTTCGCTGTTGTGGCAGGTCACTTATCTGTAAGAACGACTTGGTCTCTCCTAGGTCAATAGAATGTCGCGCTGCCGCACGGAATGGAGACAGAGCGTTGGCCAAGAAAGCATCACGCGACGTCCGCATCAGCAACCTGTTGGGATTTTTCATCGGCCTGATCATTCTCACCATTGTCATAATTTTTTAAGTGCACATGTTTAACGTGTACTTTAAACCGGCAATGATTGCTGCATCACACAGAGTCAGCCAGAATGGTCATATTTAACTGGTCATTCGCTGATGAGAGCAACGGACTCTCTATCGAGAGAATCCGGGTTCGAATCCTGTGCTGCCGTGTCGAATCATGGGCAGGTTCGGTGATTGTTGCTCTAAATGTGGGAACCTCGCGACGGCGACGAAAATCAAAGCGTATTTCGGTTATCCCGCAATTTTGCCAATTTGGAATGTAGCCTGTTTGGAATCTGAATGTTTTGTTTACAATTTGAAGGTTTCACTGAGGGAACATCCAAATAGCGAACTCCTTTTTGGGTTTATATTTACCTTACGTCTGTTTTTTCGGCACTTATTCTCCTGATATCTAGAGTTGTTGAATCGCACTCATGTTTTAATTGGTCTTTTTAAGTAAGGACGCTGAGCTCTGCCATTAGCATTATTGGTCTCTTTTTACACTGCTCGTATCTTATTAGCGATCTTAACTGCATGAAAATTGTCTGATTATTGTCTATAACATTATGCCGAATGTTTCATGTAGCAACACTAATTATTTTCTATTAAATCCACCTTACTCAAACTGAAGCCATCAATAACCAATTCTATATACCTGCATTTTGATGTCAAATATATAATTCTTCTAATCATATATGAATTGTTTCGTGAATACTTGTTTTATGTGAATGTAATAAAATTCTTCTTTCAATTCGAAACAGTTTGTTTCCAGAGCTGTTTCAACTTAGCCACTTTTGCGAGTGATTCATTTATGCATTCTACCTTTCATCAATGTCGTTTCACGCGTTACTGTTACTAGCACTAATGCTCGGCCCTTGATGAGATGTCTTGGTAGTTGACAGGCCTGATAACAATATTTATCACATGTTAGAAAACATCCAGCTTCGTTACATAAACACATAATGCACTCGCAGATACTCGTGTGTTCAAAATGACGAACGTCGGCGAGAATGTAAATTTCACATCCATCGATAGAATAAGAATAAGAATAACACAAGTTTATCAGCAACTCATCTGAGTTGGATTCACAATATACAATAAAATACAACTAATACATTGAAACGTCATATAGTATTAATACATTGAAGTATAACTAATTCTTTTTGTCCTTCATTCGTTATTGGCAGTTGTGTAATCCCCATGGTATAAAAGAATTACGGTATTTGTTTGTTCGAGTTATTGGCAAAAGGTACACATTACACTGTCTGGTGTCATATTTGGTATGTCTTTTGTCAGGCAGCAGATATTTTAATCTGTGTGTAATAATTTTAATCTTATTGAAATATGTTTTTGGAAAGACATTTTTGGCTCGACCCCTTTTCGAAGAACAGTGTCAAAATTTGAACTAACTAGGCTGAGGAAGTTTGGGACGATCCCTGACCCATTTAATACGGGGATTTACCGTACTCAAACTACGAACTGCAGGCACAAGGTGTGTCGGTCTACTTACTACCATCTCCGGAGCATCGGGAAGATCCGAAAATATCTGGATGTGAGTACGGCCCAGATAGCCACCCACGCCCTCGTCACGTCAAAACTTGACTACTTATATGGATTACTGCATAGCTTTCTCGCTTGGCAGCTGGCCAAGTTACAACGAGAGCAGAATATACCCGCGCGCATTGTTTCCCATGTTCCTAGACGATCTCACATCACGCCAGTCCTTCTCGCGCTACATTGGCTGCCTACAAGGCAATCCACAACAAAGGCCCATCCTACATCAAAGACATGCTGGTGCAATACAATCCTGGAAGATCACTTCGGTCTGAGACCAGGCTGCTGCTGGGTGTGCCCATGTCAAAGACGCAACTGGGGGGACAGAGCTTTCTCTGTGGCTGCACCCACTCTGTGAAACAACATACCCCTATCCATTCGCCAGCCTCCATCGAAGGATGTATTCAAAAGACAGTTTAAGACGTATTTGTTTTACAAACGTTTTTAGAACAGTTTTAATTATTTATAAAATGTTATATAAAACATCTGTATTGTTGATAGATAGTTTCTATGTGTTTATTTTATAGTTACTTTATATATATATATACTTTATTTATTTATTTATATATCTTAAACGTCTAGTTTAAATTTTCCATAATTTTTTATTTAGATATATTTAAGGTTTTGGTTTTTAACAAATATGTTTTAGTATGTATTTGTTTAATTAATTTGTAAATAGCCTTTGAGCAGTTTAGGCTGAAATTGGCGCTATATAAATATACATATATTATTATTATATTACGAAGTGAACCTAGCTGTGATTAGCGTAACGCTTTCACCTACTGGCATTTGTCTCAGTGTCTTGGCACGCAAGTAACCTAATAATAGAAGTCATTCGTCGGAAGAACTGCGATAGTTTGGTGGGTGAAAATAATTTATAGTCGCGGCCCCTTCTGGCATTTTGCCACTCGATATCCTTGGGGTAAATTAGGGGAAATCCCGGTTGCCGGAACGACCCTGTGATTGGTTGAATGCTTGGCTACGGCAATAGTGATGACGCACAATACTCCCGGTGGCATAGAAATAGAGTTTGCTTTGTTGCCGCTGAAAAGGACTTAGCCCTTACTCAGACCTTTTCAGCGACAACGTTTCATATTGAGATAAGTATCGTACACAATCAATAGAACGCCTATGAGTCACTCGCAACCGGTTTTAGTTGGTGCCAGGTCGGACTGGAGTAGCACAGGAACCCTATGTGATTACGTCACGACGCTTAGCAACCGGCCCAGCTGGTTCCAACAAATGTTTTCAGCCATATCTGTTAACATGGTGGTACGTTTTGTTCTACACTGTAATCCATATTCTGAAAGTCATACTTGTAGTTCTTTATGGTTCTGATAAGTTGAAAGTGAAAAGCAAACAAGGGTGAAACAAATTTGCTATTTTAAATATTATGGAACGAAAATATAAGTTTGCAACGCATGCTATTTTATCGCATTGACAATATCGGTCGCGGTGCAACACAGTTTTTTGTTGTGCATCACGCTATTTTCACCGCAAAATGCGAAAGGAGAACCTGTCAATACGACTTAATTCATGTACGAAATTGTCAATATCGAAGGATTTGATAATATCGTGAAATAAGGAACATAATAAATTTCAGGCTGAGACGTTAGGAGCAGTCATTATATAAGATGGAGTTTTTTGCGACCACCAAGGAGGATGCAGTCGGAGGGTTTGGGGAACCTTATGTGTGGATACAGTGAGCCTCAACAGGGGTGCATGTGGATTGTTTGGTGAGACTGCAGTTGGAGAGTTTTAATGATATATTCATTACGTTCCGACGCATATGTAAAATGTCTACAACATGACTATTAACACATTTTTAATGTAAATATTATGTTAGCAAAATTACTAACTATAGTTACAGAATACACTGTGCATTAATTAACACTATCATTAATCATATGTATTGCATAAAATAATTAACTTCACAAATTTCTATGAACATATAACAGTGAGCCTTGCTACCACGAAAACTGGTTATTGTCTTGAATTTGGACCAATTTCTTGTAGCTTTCATAGCATATTTTCAAACTTAGCGCTATTATGAATTATATCTCCTCCATACTAGCATGCACCGCACCTCGAAGAATGCTTGAAAAATAATTGAAACTACTAAGATGAACAGATCTGACATGATTTCCTGCCCTTTTAAGGGGTTTGGGCTCGTCTGAGATGTATGCAGCAAATGCAAAAATAGGGGGCTACTGACGCCATTGGCCATATTCAAACAAAAGTTGCGATGCTAGCGGTTTGTTTTCAATGGGTAGATCCCTACACAATGGGTTTTTATTAATTGTGAAATAACATGGATACCCATAGATTTTCAGGAAGTGGTCCCCGGTAAGTAAGACTGGTTTTCTCAAAAAAAACACAGTATAGATTGCTGTCTGTGGGATAACTAATAAAGTAACTCAGTTTTACGTATCTTACATTTATGCCAGTGTTCATCGAATCTAGGCGCGTTTGGCGTTATTGTTTTGTGTTGGAAAATACGTCTCCAGAACAACGTTGCTGTTATTTTCGTCAATATTGTTGGCGTCGGGGCGAGGGTTTCTCATTATGGCAACAGTCTACCTTTCTTATATTACAAGCATGTATGTCTATCCCACTCAGTGAGAAATAAATCAAGCGCATCAGTTATTACCATTGTAGTATATTAAATTCGTTTACATTGGTGCAATATGATGAGGTGATTTTTAGTCATTTGTAGCAGGAAGGAAATAAGTTCTCTAGAAAAGCATAACATTACAAATACGCAAATAATTATCTCAAAAAATTAACTTTCCGTGTGTTTTAAACATTGTGCCAATTGAATTCGGAGACCAGAGGCCAATGATCCAATGTTGCAAATGGGTGTAGAAGGAGGCGAGTGTACCCCTGTCATGGGAGGAGAAGAACTTAAGTGATCCCAAGTTAACGTATTTACATATTATATGAATAACCATCTTTATTACACGTTATGTTTTTTTGTTTGTAATATCAATTAATTAGATTTACCTATTAGTGGAAACTGCAAACATAGTATACACATGCATAAGTAGTATTGGAAATTTTCCAGATGTCAAAGGAGGGGGTAGTGATTGAGTTTTTTTAATCAACACAAAACGATGCAGTTGCAGCTCAAGCTTTGCAACTCATGATGACGGTGCGGGTGTTGTTGCATATTTTTTGTGGAGTTTACCATTGCACTACCCTTGATCTTCAATAAAATCATCAAAAAAATTCACATAGTATTTCGACTGAAAATTTGGCAGGTTCACGCTTAGTGTTACAGTTCTACAATGAAAAGTGCGCAGATTTTACACACTCATACCTGTGAAGGTAATGTATTCCGTGTGGATGGACTAGCACCATTATTTTTTAATCCTATGTAAAACGAACCTATTACAGTCGAAACGTACGCCCCACTGACGTTTCTTTAACAAGACTCAAAGCAATTGCATGATTTGAGGATATAATCATTCGTTGGTGAGCAGGCGTACGTTTTCACCTGGTATTTGTTTTTTGTTTTACGAAGCTCAATTTAAGACCCTTCCCTTCTAAAAAAGAAAAGGTACGTTCTGATATAGCGCAGTACTCAGATCTTAGGATTGCTCAATGCGTTTTACATTTTACTCCCTCGCAGAACATTCGAACACCATTTCGAATTTCTCTGGGAAGAATTAAGCCACACTGCAGTTCATGCGCGAAGATTATTCATACACCAATATCCACCACTGTCTATATGTCTGGCCATATTCATTGTTAACTGAATCAACGTAGAATGAATTAACTTTCCCCATGTTCGACACCGCAGCACATGATTCGAACCCGGGTTCTCTCGACTAAGAGTCCGTTGTCAACAAAAATATTCAACAGCATCCCTTCCTTTTCCGATGTCATGATCCGAGAGCGGCGGGGGCGGAGTGGTGCTGAAGCTACGGCTAAGCCCATGCAGTATTAATTTCGTTCGGGTCGATGCAAACATAATACGCCTACATAGAATACGAATTGCATGGATATAACACAGATGATATGAATAGCATCATGGTAACACAGCATGCTGTGCTGCATAGTGCACTTCTGGTTCAATATATGTTTGGAGGATGTATTTTAAAGACGCTTTTTTGAATATTGGAGAGGATGGCGACGGCTTGATAGATGTAGGTAGATAATTGAATATACGTGAGGTGCGAGATAGAGCAGAGAGCGTTAACGCACCGACTTATTCATTCTAGTTATAACGATGCTTGCTTGTGTTTGGTGAGCTGTATTAGTTGTACTAATTATGGTTGTTGTCAAGTTTCAAGGAGTCACATATGTAGATAAGTGCGTCTACTAGTGACACGCACTCGGCCACGCATACACACACGCACACGCACACGCACACGCACACGCACACGCACACAACACATACACGCACCCCCCCCCCCCCCCCCCACACACACATGAATGCGAATGAGGCGCATAGTGGCCCCGATGAAAGGAGGGCAGTGACAGAGGATTGTTAGTAGGCCGTGATTATGAAGGTTGAGGAGGGGGCCTATCTAAAATTTATTATATTGTCGTGGCAATATTATTAGACAAACACGGTGTGAACTTCGCATTATCTTTATGTTTTTAACTTGACCTTGACGTGGTTTCGTTTATTTTATTTTCTGGTGTTACCTTGTTGTTAACATAGTTAACCTTAACAATGACCTTAGTGTGACTTTTACACGATTTGGACTTGAAATTTCCCTGTTATTACATTATCAGTCAACAGTTATTACATTATGGGCAGGAAAAAGTTATTACATCATCAATAAATTAAAAAAATTACACATTACACAGAAGGTTTATTACATTAAGGGTCGTTGTTATTACGGTATCAGACATTTACGTTATTGGTCAATTTTATTACATTATTGATTGATTTTATTACCTTTTTGGTTAATTTCAATACATTATTGGGCACATATTACATTATCAGTTAATTATTACATTAACAGTTGTAACACACCCTAACCCGGACCCTAACCTGAATGTAATCCAAACCTTACCTGATCTTAGCCCTAACCCAAACTCTAATCTAAAACCGTACACTAACCGTAATTTCACCCTGAGTGTTTAGCGCATAATTATCAGTTCGGATAGAAACTCCGTTTATATTTCAAGTGATAGGTACATGTTCTCGTTTTTTTTTCCGCAGGTAGCTAATTTCGTCTCTTCTTCTGGCTTGTGGGCGCTTCGCTGCGAGGGTAAAAAGAACTTGTTCTTTGATGCCCGACACTCACTTCGAGATAATACAACAGCTGTTGAGTGGAAATCGTTTGCCCCCTGTTTACGAACGGACGACTGCTGAAAGGAGCGCGTTGACCAAATACTACAGGAACAGGATCAACTACAAGTTAGTCGGCACATACCTGTATTACGACATCAAGAACATTGTTAAAACGTCCGATGTCACTAAGTTGGTCAAGGAGCAATATGATCGCCGGAGAGGAATTGGAACACGGCGCATGCATCATTCACTTAAGAATGAGATGTGTTTGTCGGAACATGCAATAAGTCATGTGCTTTCCCAAGACACGCGACACCAGATAATGACGGCGTGCTTCCTGAATAAAGCTCCGCGCACAAGCATTCGAAGCAGAGGGGTACAGGGCAAACTCCAAATAGATCTTGCAGACATGACAAGGAATAAAATAGTCTATGCTGACACTGAGTATTCTTACGTGCTGTGCGTTCTTGACGTGTTCAGTAGATACACTTGGTTAAGACCCTTACCTAATAAAAAATAATCGACAGTAATGGTCAGGCTCAAGAACATCTTAGAATTGTATGGGTACCCCCGTCTCGTTCAGCACGATTGCGGAAACATGTGAACAGATGGCTAAAGAACAAACACGTAACCGTCAGAACCAGTAGACCGTACCATCCTCAAAGTCAGGGCAAAATTGTAAGAATGACCCAAATACTGAAAAAGCAAATTGCATTTGACTTAGTGAAATACAATCAGCTAGGAATCAGTTGGGTACGCCAGCTGCCTTCTTATGAGAAATAAATAAATGACAGACCTAAGGAATGTTTGAAATGGCAAAACCCATTCCATGTTTATTTTGGACGACAGCGTAATTTCAATACTCTGTGGCTGCTGTTCAAATTCGTAAAGGTGATGACTGGAGTCCATTAAACATATGCAAAGCGAAAAATAGTCGAAAAAGCCACTCGTTGCAATGAGCGCAAAAATAAAGCGTTGATGCGGAGTTTGAAAACCTCTGTATACGAACTGGGAGCACGGGTGTCAGTTCGATACAAATTGCAAAAACACAAGGTACCAAAGAAAATATGGGCACTGCATGGTATCATAGTAGAATGCAAAAAAGAGAAACATCTCTACAGAGTGAGGTTCTTCCCTCCACGTGCAAAGCACGCTATAGAACAATGGTGTCACGGGACAGAATTGGCATCGACACCGAACAATACTCTAAAGTCACGTGGTAGACATTCCCATCGGTCCAAGTATTACATACCTATGACCACGGATAGTAATCGACAGAATCTTGTGTCAGCATTCGGTCTTCATATCAGCTACTATCCGCCAGGTGACGGCAGTTGTCAGTTCGCTGCAATGGTGTATCATTTGGCAAAGCTGGGAATTCATAGAAGCGCAGATACATTGCGACGAGAAGTAGTGAACTATCTGGATACCCATAGGGCATTAAGAAGCTCCGAGCAGGGTGTACCATGGAGCAGTTATCTCACAGCTCCGAGCAGGGTGTACCATGGAGCAGTTATCTCACAGCTCCGAGCAGGGTGTACCATGGAGCAGTTATCTCACAGCTCCGAGCAGGGTGTACCATGGAGCAGTTATCTCACAGCTCCGAGCAGGGTGTACCATGGAGCAGTTATCTCACAGCTCCGAGCAGGGTGTACCATGGAGCAGTTATCTCACAGCTCCGAGCAGGGTGTACCATGGAGCAGTTATCTCACCGTATCGCGACTTCAGTATTTACATCGTATGAACCTACAATATGAATTTGGGGATCAAATAACTTGCAAGCAATGTCTCAATTGTTCAATCTCCAAATAATTGTAGTATCTACTCTGAATCATGGAACGACTCTCATTCGACCTGATGGACTTTCTCAGGTGACAAATGATCAACCTTGCGTTATCTTAGGACATTTCCATGAGGGTAACGATGAGCACTACGTATGCTTAGACGCAAATAGTGATGATGTACGAGAGGTTGTCGTAGCTAGTGATCAAATAACGTGGAGTAGTTCGCCTGAACAAGAATTTGACAACAGGGGACATGCAACCGGACCAGAAGGTGGCAAAATTTGATACGCGCATAATCTAGAGACTAACAATATTTCAATCTACCGCAAGTATCCACACTAGCTACCAAATAGGCATCCCGAGAAAGAGATGGACATCCAAATCGAAGAGACAGTGTTGGAGAATCAATCGAAATTGGACGAGATTCAATTGGCATGTCAACATTACGAACATTGTGTGACTTGCCCGATGAAATGATTCAAAAGATTTTTCATTATGTGTTGGATGATGGAGCTTTCTATATCGGTGTAGTTAGATGTGCTTGGAGTGAAAGTCAGCGAATTCATAATATAGGTGAGTATGTTTCGAAACACACGATCCATGTTCGTTCGGTCCTTTTGATGCAACTGGAAGGGAGTTTGGACTTTAGCCAAGGCATACGATGTAAATGGACCATATGTAAACTAATACGGTTGGCGGGAAAGGAAAGCGGGCTTGTATTGCGGTTAAGATAATTATTTTGGGCTTACACAAAATGGTACTACGCAAGCATTATTGTGATGGCAACCCAACTTCCAGTTACCTTCAAAAAATGTTATTTTATTCCATCACAATGGTGGTAGTAATGGTATACATATAATTATAAGATATTGTGTGTATGTCATTTGTCGGAATGAGGAGACGTTTATGGGGAAATTTAATGTGAAACTGTTGAGTTTATGAGTCTTTCATATCTGGCACGATGAACGCCATGCAATTATTTGTCTGCTTGTCAGGTGCTGAACTTATGTTTGCGCAATATAGCCACATAATTGGCAACATTTTTTGCAACGTTTATATTATTATTTTACGAGCTAAATTTAATTGTGTCGATTTGTGATAGTAATTGTTGACAGTGTAGACGATCTTGAAAATGATAAAACTAATTAAGAGTGAATTATGAGCATTAGGCCTAGATCCTATATGCTTATGTTTGTCTGAAATCATGTGCACATGTCGTGATTCTATAAAAAAAAACATTTATCGAGCTATGCATGTTGTCAAAATATATATTTACCTATGACAAGATATATGTGGACATTCTGTAATTTGTAACCTCAAACTTGATGCATTTCGACGACGTTTACTTAGAATAATTGTTTTCATTGTGTGTCATATTAAGTACGACTGAATCGTTTATGACATGAGTAGTAAATATTTACCTACGTTATTCACAAAACTTGCTTAGTTAACTTTTTACGTTTGTTTTATCTGCTGGACAGATAATGAAGTTATGTTTGTCACATAATGGACATTATTTTTAATATATGTTTTATTTGTATTTTGTGAGTGATTTGTATCACAATATGTCTATTTGTGATGTCAGATAATTCATGTTATGTAGTCTGGGATATTTGTTAAATGATAAACATAATTAAACCAGGTTATATTATTTTGTAAACCCAATAACAGAAATGTGACAATTTGTATGTAAATGTTATTCTGATGTTGTGATGTCATGATAATGCACTTATATGGAAACATAATGGCACATACATGTACGGGTATAATGTTTTATGTAGTTACGCAATTCCAATATATTGTCAACGTATGCGTTTATCTACGACACATTATATTTAAAAGTAATATTTAGAATAATATTTTACCACACATTTGTACGTGCATTTCGATTATGTATTTTCTTCGAATATCTGATTTTGTTTTCTGTATCAAATTGAATTTGAATGAAGATATGTTTAATCGTTTATGACATGGTTACATATGATATATTTTCATAATTTAATAATAATAATTGCCAACTTTCATTAGCGAGAATTCTTATAGTTAGTTATCTTTACGAATGGATCGCAACAGCGGGCATCGACCCACTCACCCTCTCACCCACGGACTCGCCCACCCTCTTTACGAACGAAGATTCATATAATTACATAGCAGATATGGGTTAATTATAACTAGAAAAGTTAATTACTTAAATTGCAAATAACTTTTTTATTCAAACAATTAAAATTAACCCATGCTATCAATTTGGGCAATTAATTAATTAAATTTAAATTAACTCCATTGCGTGACTTTAATCAACCAATTAACAATTACAATTAACTCATGTCTGTTCCGTAGTCTATACCAAGCCTAGGGAGTGCAATGTCACACACTATCCACAACATGGATGGCCGTGTAGCCTAGTGGTATAGTGTGTGATTGGCATGCAGGTGGTCACAGTTTCAATCTCTGCGCACGCACGCACGCACGCACATGCACACAAAACACACACACACACACACACACACACACACACACACACACACACACACACACACACACACACACACACTCCATTCTTACACGGAACTGAATATGAATGATGTTTTCACATTTATCGTAGGAAGTTTTTCATCTTTAGCGGGCCTACCTGTTTCACATTTAGCGTTGATACTTTTTCATGTTTACCGGGCGTACTTGTTTCACATTTACCGGTGCCACAGTCATGTAATGTTGTTACAGTTAACAGTATCGTCACATATAGGGCCTAGTAGGCATAGCTTGCCTGGTCTTGTAGGTACTGCGTCGTCTTTGTAAATCGAGGGGTTTTAGCGAGAGAGAGAGAGAGAGAGAGAGAGAGAGAGAGAGAGAGAGAGAGAGAGAGAGAGAGAGAGAGAGAGAGAGAGAGAGAGAGAGAGAGAGAGAGAGAGAGAGAGAGGAGAGAGAGAGAGAGAGAGAGAGAGAGAGAGAGAGAGAGAGAGAGAGAGAGAGAGAGAGAGAGAGAGAGAGAGAGAGAGAGAGAGAGAGAGAGAGAGAGAGAGAGAGAGAGAGAGAGAGAGAGAGGTGTTTGGCGAATGCTGTGCAACCGGTGGCGATTCTTTTTTGAATATTCTTGTCTTGGTTTTTGTCTCTGATACTGTATCGCTGTCCCATATACAAGTAGCTTTCAACGTTCTCTATCTGCGTGGTGTTGATACGTTTTGGTGTGTCATTTTGTAGCATCATTTTTGTCTTCGAACTGTTCATCTTCAGACCTTGTTTTTCACTTTCGTCAGCTAGCTTCTGCAGGATTTTTGTGTAGTTCTTGCGACGAAGCGAAAATTACGTAAAACGTATTCTCCGTCTAACCTCATGCCTCATGTTTCCCAGGACAGTCTTTGGAATATGCTTTCGCAGTTGCCATAAACAGCTTGGGCGACATGGTGTCACCCTGTCGTACTCCTCTCTTGGTGTTAATTTTGTTGCTCTTTTTGTGTAGGTGGACTCTCCCCGAGCTGTTGGTGTAGATGTCTTTCAGGAGTTCGATGTACACGTCTTCTATCCCCTGTTCTCGAAGGGAGATCAGTATTGCTTGAGTTTGCACCGAGTGGAAATCTTTCTCGTAGTCGAGGAAAGCGATGCAGAACGGAATATTATATTATTAGTGTTTGGGTTTCATCGAAAGTCTTGTCCAGCCTATTCGTTAGTATCTTTGTGAGTAATTTTTGGATGTTTGGTAACAGAAATATCGGTCTGTAATTATATGTCTTTCTTATTTCCCTTATTTAAGATAACCATCATCTTTGCGTTCTTCCATGCGGTGGGTATTCGTCTTTCTAATAAGCATTTACTATACAGCTTATCCAATGTCTTCGAGATGGTATCTTCTCCTGCTTTTTATAATTCGGTATTTACATGGTCGTTGGTTGATGTCTTCCCATTCTTCATATCTCTTTGCGCTGCTTCCACCTCCAATGTTGTTATCTCTGGTACCTTTTTCGGTTCTGTGTGAATTATGGTATTCTGTTCCATGTCGTATAGCTCGGTGTAGAATTCATCTATTCGTTACATGATCATATATTGGTCTTGCATTTCTCTACCTTGCTTGTCTAGAAGTGTAGTCAGTCTGACTCGGCACAGAGCCTGTGTTCTTCTCTATTTCTTCAGGCTCTTTGATGCCGTAATCGTTTCTTGTATGATCTGTTGTTTGTACTACCTGATGTCCTCCTTCGCTTACTTTTTGATGGTTTTGCATATTTTTGCGTACTCTATTTGTTTGTTACGGTCGCCGTTATGCGTCATTTCTCGTCGTTTCTCCATCAGTACTCGTGTCGTTGACGATATTCTCGTCTTTACTTGCCTGTTGGTTGCTTTAGCTACAGTTGTCGCACTTAGTTGGATCATCTCATTGATGTTTTCGCTGATGGTGTCGATGTTGTCTAGTTCTAGTAGTGTCTCGAATCGGTTTCGAAGTTCGAGTAGGAATTCGATCTGTTTTCCTATTTGTGCGGTATCTACCCTTGGTGGTCTCTTGTTTATCAACTTCTTCCATTCAGCCTTCACGTCTAGTTTGATGTTGCCCATTACCATTATGTGGTCATTTCCGATGTTGACCTGGTTGATGACAATTACGTCAGTGACCATGTCTGGCTCGTTTTTTCAGACGTGAGTTGTAGTCGAACAACGTAAGACAACATTCTTTGTTAGTTACGATGAAAAGGGACCCTTACACGTGGTTATTAGTTAGTTGTATTTGTATGCATGTACTGGTTGTTATATATCCATACAGCTATTAAATACGTTACTGGCTGGCAAAAGTGTGATTTTGTTCACGACCATTGCGCGACAGCGTCACAGTTAACCATCATTGTATTGTCTTTCCTTTTCTTGTTTATGAGAAAACCTACTCATGCTTGGTCGTTTTTCGCCGGGGAATGGTATAGAAGGTGGCCACTTTGTAAGGTAGTGAAGCATTCCTCTCTTCTGCTGACTTATCTGATCCCGATCACATCCCATACCACCCTAAACACTCTGCCACTGCGTCCCATACACAAGTTTAGACAATGTTAGCCGCAGTCAACGTGTAATTTGTTGTGTCCGATATTCCTGTCGACCAGCTGTGATTTCTACAGTGCCATAAATAGTCTAAGAGCGACTAATGATTTGCTTAAAATAACCAGGTAGCTGGTTGGTATTTCTGAATAGAACTACTCTTCCGCTCTCCGAATCACCGCGTCTTAATGTTCCCAAGCGGTGCTCTAAAGGGTTAGATCTTGATGAATGCCGTTAAGTGTTAATACTAAAAGACGCGGTAGGGGCAAGTATTATTCCATTTAATCATCACACCTCTACCAAACTATAGCATGTGAGGTACCATTGGAAATGTACTTCGATATTGTTTTCCAAGGATGTTACTAATAATATGACATTAAATTATTACGTCATACTAAACTATATTATAAACTACTCTACATTTTATTTCGTAGTTCAGATAGGTATTTCCGCCACAATGTTTTTCATGAAGACCGTAGCATTCAAATGAGAAACCCAGTTCTGTGCCTACGGAGAATGCGTTCAATCGTGCAGCTTTTAATAATTTATTACAACTAGTGTAATTAGTTAAATATGAGTGAGGGAGAGACGTTAGACCATTTCATAAACACAAATAATGTATCAAATCAACTATGTTTGGAAAGATATTTAATACACTTTTAACAGTTGCCATAATTCGTAACAAATTACAATATAGTGACGTCTAAATTACGTCGGACGTTAGAACGTCCCTGCAAACCAGTGTGCCGCGGTACACAGGTAGAAAAGCACTGACCTACACTACCGTATTTTATTAATCACACCAAACGACATTCATCAACCACCGATCTTCCAAGAACAGTTAACCTTTGAACAAACGTGAATTGTAAGGTGTATAGGTTGTTGTAGTTATAAGAACAGGAAACAGAGAATGTAGTAAAGCGACAATTTTACTTGCCCTTGATGTACTCCGCACACCAGCGACTGACATCGGTCATTATTCGCCTGGCGCTCCTAGTATTTTATTGCGCATCATCGAACAAAAACGTCTATGTCGAGCGGAAAATTCCAATAAACACCCATCTACTGGGGTTTTTCCATCAATGGGTGCTTCCTTAGCTCTAACTAAAATAAACAAAACCCAATCAAAATATCCATCGAAGGGACAGTCCGCTATATTAGAGAAGAGTTATGATTGGATGGTTAGTGGAATTCGCCGCTTACCAATAGTACGTGACAACATCACGCAAAACACACCGGATTTCGATTATTGCCAAAGGCAGTCAGCCAGCTAGTAGATTAGCATTGCTTGACGTTGTAAACAACTTATCCTCCGTGCATAATTGCGCATTCTAATTACAACAGCATTACTCTGTGAAACATACAGCAAATTTGAATTTTATTTTCGAAATTGGGGACGGGGTGCAAATGCAGTTGTTGGTCAGTTGCATTTACCCACATAAAAATAACTGTCGTGGTTAATTACGCAGTTTATAATATGTAAACATATGAGCAGGGGCGTGTCCATACAGTGTAGTCTGGGGGGGGGGGCACAAAAGCCTCCACTGGCGGCCGAACTGAAGAAAACTATTTTTTTGCTCCCACGCTGCCGTAATTATTTAAGCGTCTCCGCTGTCTCAGCCCGATTGGAAGACGGGGGCGGGGGGAGGTTCCTGATTAAAATTGTTCACCGCCTCTTATTGTAACCTTAACGGAGGCACATTTCGAAGGGTCTAAGGGGTACGGGCACGTGGGCCCATTCAAAAAGGTCTACGGGCATGCCAAATTCCAAAGGTCTAGACAGACACGGCTACGGTGAGTTTATGTAAATGCGTAACGCTATGTATTTGTTTATGTTTAAGATAGCTTCATGAAATCAGCTTCATGAAATCAGCTTCTTACCTCACATAAAACGACATAATTACTTGATAATGCATTTCAAACCTATCACTCGACACCTACAATAGTGATCGACCTATGACCCGAGAGGTAAACAGAGCGTGTCGGCTTTGGCGCTGGTCACATATAAAAAACACCGCCACGTTGTGCGGCGCGCACTACCGGACTTCCTACGCCCAGCGCTTCAACTATTTAACTTACTGCTGTGGTATACAGCAACAACGCAAAACTGATGATGGATCGTCAAAGTGAAGCCAGGTATGACAACGTCCAGCCGAAGGTTGATCCGCCGGCATACGTCAACGGTAAGTACAACAGTGGTTTGGTTTGTCCATTATTCCTCACAGCAAAGTGGTCACAATTCAATTAGATTGTAAAAATACTAAACCTTGGCGCCCTTGCGTATGGATACGAATGATAGATTTTTAAAACCTTGTCTCCTAAATTGTGTTAGAGGTAATAAGAGAATAGCGTATCAGAGAAGCCGCGGCATCAACCACTGTTAAAGAAGAAGTAAATATGTGTTCTTATACAGCGCAATATCCAGTCCTTAAGACTACACAAAGCGCTTTACACCTCAGTCCCTGGAAGATATCTTCAACCGAACAAAATATCGACTATTTGTACGCACATATAAACAACTGTCTATTGTCAGGTACTCATTTATATAGCTGAGTGAAACGGGGCAACCTAGAGTGAATGAACTTGCGTGTGTAAGGTTCGAAATAGCAGCACATAATTCAAATACGGATTCTCTCGACTGAGAGTCTGATCTTCTAGTGACTGCACAACCGCGCCCCAAGTTCACAGTCATGCAGCAATTAAAAAAATGTATTGTATGTGTATATTTGTATCGGTATATTTTCTGTATATATATACATGTGTGTGTATATGTGTGTATACACACACACGCACGCACGCACGCACGCACACACTCACACACACACACACACACACACACACATATATATATTATACATTATAAAACAGAGTGTGATTCTCTGGTTGTTTGTTTAGATTGTCTGTCTGTCTATCTGCCTGCCTGTCTGTCTATCTATCTGCTGTCTGTTTGTCTGTCTGTATGTCTGTCTGTGTGTCTGTATGTCTGTGTGTCTCTCTGTCTACTTGCTTGTCTGTCTGACCGTCCGTCTATCTATCGGTCTAACATATCTAAATCAATTATGCATGTATATAACTAAAATTGTGTAGGCGTGCCCGAGGTGCCAAATGGCAACATCGGAATGTAAACGAACATAACGAACGTAACGAACTTTTTTAACTTGTTTTTAGAGCAGAGCCAACAACCACCTCAGCAGGTTGTTTGGAGCACACAACCAACCCAGGCGATCACAATACAACCGACCCAGGCGATGATGATACAACCGACACCTCTCGTTAACCCTCCTTCCGACGGCCTCTGTTTCGCAATCTGTGTTGCATGCTGTTGCTGCTTGCCTCTGGGAATATTCGCAATTATCAGGTTTGTCTCAATTTTAAATTTGTATATTTTCAAATTGTGTGTGCATGTGAGAATTAAAACTTTATTTTGTATCCTAGAAATACAGCTGCACTAATTTATATTATTGACACGAACGCATTATATTTCTTCGCATTCTTTAACTATTTATGTAGGGAAGAACACTATGGAAGTTAACAAGTTTACATGTTAGACGTTTACACAACATTCTCAGTGTTTATCATGGAAGCTAAAAATAGAAGATCAAAAGTCAATGTTATCTAAAGTTGCTCGGCAATTATATATTAATATGCTAACTGTGTACCATTGTAACAGCGTCTATTCCCACGTGTCGATGTCCACTAACGTCTTTCTACGTTCATTTGCTTTTTTGGACCGCTGGTCTGTGATTTACCAATTGGCGATATGTTTCAGAAAACACAACGATAGTCACTTTCAGTTACTTATTTTCGTTTTTGCGATATACTTTCTAGAGGGCTTTTCTCCTGCATTAGAGACTTGAGTGGTGATCAACTCCCCAGATGGCGCCATTGTAAACTATAGTTCAAAATACTATCATGTTGATAATTAGGGCCCTGGGTGTGTTGCTTCATTGGTGGGTGTAACTTTGTATTAGTGAGGTTATCTACGACATGACACTGTTTGATAACTGTTCATGTTACCCATGTTAGGTCGACGCAGTGCAAGTCAGCCATAAATCGTGGAGACCGAAAAGAGGCCGAGAAACTATCGAATGAAGCGAGTCGCATCAGTTGGACCGGATTTTGCATCGGATTAGTGATTTCCGTGCTGTATATTATATTGGCAGTAGTAAAAGCCGATAGTCAATGAATGGCAGTATGCAGTGCACATTTACGCATTCAGTAGTTAATGTGTTTCTTTCTTATTCCAAGTATACGGATTGTTATATCTGACACCAATGTCTTATCTCTGGTTGTTCGACATGCTGTAGTTTTTTCGTAACTAAATTCTGTAAACTATGTTTATAACCATTGAATAATATATTTATTTGATGTGAAAATATGTTTTCACGGTAACCACATACACATGTGTAAAGGATCCCACTGTGATTGGTTGAGATTAATGCATGCATGTGAATTTCACACTTGGAATGCTACACGGTTGATTTATGTTACAGTTAGTGTTACAATCAATGTTACACAGTGGAATAGTATTATAATCAGTGTTACCATCAATGTAACACAATTGAATGATATTACAGTCAGTGTTACAATAAATATTACATTGTCGAGTGGTATTACAATAAATACCACAATCAATGTTAAACACTGGAATTGTATAATAATTAGTGTTGCAATCATTGTTACGCAGTGGAATCGTATTATAATCAGGGTCCCCATATTTGTCATTATACTACGCAACTCTCCATTATACCGTCAAGAATACTATTGAAATTATTATTAGTATTATACGTATTGTTTGGATATAAATTATCATTGCATCGTCGTCCAGTATCTAGAAAACATACCATTCCAAAACGCATTAACACGAATTCAATGTGTTTATCGTTGATTGATTTATGCATTAACATGCTGGTTGAGTTTACAAACAAAACGTAATTATATATTACTAAAGTTTATGTTATATACGCCCCAGGTATTTTATTGGCAACGTATTGCATGACTTCTAGAAGCTTTAGCATTATTTACTGTGTGTGTGGCCCAAAGGTACCTCAAGGTTTTGTTGAGAATCACACATTTATCGTCGTGAATTGCTTTACATACAAACACCGCGATACCGCGACTCCAACCTATGACAACTGACGGCCAAACGAAATATATAAATGCAACTTTATTTCTCGAATGCTATAGTGTTCTTTCTTCAATCGAATTTCTCAGGACTTGTTTTGGATGTATAATTTGCGTCGAATTCTTAAACATTTGATCGCAGATGTCGATACACACCGGATACTGTTATTGGTGCGCAGACGCTGGATGATCTGAAGATAATGATTAGCGATTTAATCCCGTTGTTGAGGATTAGCCTATTGTCGCAGAGCCAAATATTTACGTCTCGAACACAGACCACCGTACCCGCAAATGCACTTGCGTGTTTCGTTGGTGGGAAGTCGACATACACACACACACAAACACGCACAAGAACACGCACACGCACGCACGCACGCACACACTCATGCGTGTCCTTTAGTCATCTTTGAGGGTTATTAGGTCACAAGTGAACTGAATCAGCCACGATTTAATTGCTCTTCAAAGTCCATCTCACTCAATGTTGATAACTTACCTTATTGAGGGTTGTTATTCAGCCGAAGGGTAACTTATATATCAGGGCTGGGTCAAAAACCAAATATTTGATGATAATAAGTATTTACACGTGAAACGAGTAATTCGCCTAATTTAAACACGTACGGCATCATGACTACAATAATAGGTGTAATAAAGTATATAAACTACGATAATAGGTGTAATAATATTATTTAAACTACGAGAATAAATTTGACATAATCAGTATGTTAATCGATGCCACACATTAGGTCGTTCTAATTGACTACATGGCATGGTGCTGTTTGATCAGTTAAGAAACCGCTAATTTTAGTTGGAATGAAACTGGTTTCATCTTTTACATCAAAACCAGCAGTAGGTCAAAATATATATTACTCAAACTTAGAATTACACCCCAGCAACAGTTGTTTGCTTTTCTTAGGGGGATTCCCCATACATATATTAACTGCTCTCTTCTCTCTCTCTCTCTCCTCTCCTCCTCTCTCTCTCTCTCTCTCTCTCTCTCTCTCTCTCTCTCTTCTCTCTCTCTCTCTCTCTCTCTCTCTCTCTCTCTCTCTCTCTCTCTCTCTCTCTCTCTCCCCTCTCTCTCTCTCTCTCTCTCTCTCTCTCTCTCTCTCTCTCTCTCTCTCTCTCTCTCTCTCTCTCTCTCTCTCTCTCTCTCTCTCTCTCTTCTCTCTCTCTCTCTCTCTCTCTCTCTCTCTCTCTCTCTCTCTCTCTCTCTCTCTCTCTCTCTCTCTCTTCTCTCTCTCTCTCTCATGCAGTTATTTAACAGTAACATTAATCATATGTAATGCATTTAATAATTAACTCCACAAATGTCTATGAACATATAACTGTGAACCTTGCTATCACGAAACCTGGTTATTGTCTTGGTTTTGGACAAATTTCTGGTAGTTTTCAAAGCATATTTTCAAACTTAGCGCTATTATGAATTATTTCTCCTCCATACTAGCATACACCGCACCACGAAGAACGCTTAAAAAATAAGTGACACTATTGACATGATCAGATCTGACATGATTTTCTCCCCTTTTATGCGGTTTGGGCTGGTCAGAGAAGTATGCAGCAAGTGCAGAGATAGGGGCCTACTGACTCCATTAGCTATATTCGAACAAAAGTTAGCGATGCTAGCAGTTTTTTCAAAGGGTAAATCCCTCTCAAAAACTACATGCTTGTAATATAAGAAAGGTAGACTATTGCCATAATGAGAAATCCTCGCCATTGACGAGAATAAAAGCAACGTTGTTCTTGAGACACAAAACAATAACATCAAATGTGCCTAGATTACATGTATATTGGCATAAATGTAAGATACGTAAAACTAAGTTACTTTATTGGTTGTCCCACAGACCGCAGTATACTGTCTTTTTGTTGAGAAAACCATCCATATTCCCCGGGGACCACTTCCTGAAAATATATGGATATCCATGTTAGTTCACAATTAATAAAAAAAACATTTTGTAGTGGGATTTACCCATTGAAAACAAACTGCTAGCATCGCTAACTTTTGTTCGAATGTGGCTAATGGCGTCAATAGGCCCTTATCTCTGCACTTGCTGCATACTCTTCAGACGAGCCCAAACCGCTTAAAAGGGGAGAAAATCATGTCAGATCAAAATGCGTTTAATAACATTGTATCGTTAGTATTTTGTAACAGCATATTGAAATAAAAACTTTACTAATCATGTTATTGACAATCTATGCGTCGGAACCTGACTCACATATCAACCGAACCACCCAACTGCAGGCTCACCAAAAATTCCAACTGCACTCCTTTTAAGGCTCATTAAAATCCCCAAATGTGTCACCGCATAAGTTTCCCCAAAACCCTCCGACAGGATCCACCTTGAGGATGACTAAATAACTCCAACTTATGTAATGACCGCTCACTAACTTTTCAGCGTGAAACTTATTTTGTTCCTTATTTCACGATATTATCAAATCCTTCGAAATTGGCAATTTCGTACATGAATTCAATAATATTAACAGGTTCTCCTTTCGCATTTTGCGGTGAAAATAGCGTGATGCACAACAACATCCTGTGTTGCACCGCGACCGATATTGTCAATGCAATAAAATAGCTTGCGTTACAAAATAATTGTCTCGTTCCAGAATACATAAAGTACCAAATTTATTTCACCCATATATACTTCTCACATTCATCTTATGGGAACCACAAAGAACTACACCTATGACTTCCAGAACATTTATTACAGTGTAGAACAAATGAAATGTTTCATATATATATATATATATATAAAATATATATATGGAGAGAGGGAGAGAGAGGGAGAGAGAGGGAGAGAGAGGGAGAAAGAGGGAGAGAGGGGGAGACGGGAGAGAGAGAGAGAGAGAGAGAGAGAGAGAGAGAGAGAGAGAGAGAGAGAGAGAGAGAGAGAGAGAGAGAGAGAGAGAGAGAGAGAGAGAGAGAGAGAGAGAGAGAGAGAGAGAGAGAGAGAGAGAGAGAGAGAGAGAGAGAGAGAGAGAGAGAGAGAGAGAGAGAAGAGAGAGAGAGAGAGAGAGAGAGAGAGAGAGAGAGAGAGATAATAGTTCATCCGTATTCCAGTGAAACTCAGCTATGTGGTGAACACAGGACAAAGTGAACCCCGTAAGCAAACAACTGTTGCTGGGCGTGTAATTCTAAAGTTTGAGTAATAAATATTTTGACCTATTTCTGGATTTGATCATAGATATGAAACCAGTTTCACTGCAACTAAAATAACTCTAGTTTTTGTTATTAGTTGATATATTAAAAAACGCGCAATTTACTAAGACAATCATCTCATTTGGTATGTGGGTGCTTCAGCTGCACCCTCTTCAGACCTCCAATGTTGAGGATTATATGCCAAATTGCTCGATGCTTCACAGAGAAATGTTGTTGTATTTAGAATAAGCAGGTATGCAAGTCGAAACGCTCATTAAGCGGTTTTAAGGTCACGTATTGCTAAAGCGTTGAAATTAATTAAAGTGAGGCAATAACCTTTTTGTCTTTCAAGAGCCTTGTGGGTATTGGCAACGCAATCGTGGCTGATGTTATGTATAACGTTAAAAAAGTAGAAGTAATTATTTGAATACACACACTTTTCAGCCGCTCGTGAGAATGGTCATATTGGTAATTGTATTGGCGTTCCCTGAAGTTGCTCGTTGTCTGTGATTTGAGGGCGATGTCGTCTGCAATGTTTATTTAGATGGTATAGTCGTAACCGGCGGAGACAACTACTAGTGAAAACCAGCAAACTGTCATACAGTTCCTACGATATATGCCAGGAGTAGTGTAATGAAGTACTTCCCTGGTTTGCGAGAATAATTTTGAATGGATTTGGTTTTGTTTTAGTTACCTCTGAGGTGCCATATCGCTGCGTGAAGGTGGGGTATATGGTTAAACGATACATAAAGATCAATTAAATATTTCCTTGAAATATATACTTTGACCCACTGCTGGACTTGATCTAAAAGTTGAAACCAGTTTCATTCCAACTACAATCAACCGTTTCTTAACATATATTACCACAAACAACACCATGCCGTGCAATCAATTAGAACGAGCTAATTTGTGGCATCGATTAACATAATAATCATGTCACACTTATTCTCGTAGTTTATATATTATTATCTCACCTATTCTCGCAATTTGTATAATTTATTACACCTATTCTTGTAATCGTGATGCCGTCCGTGTTTAGATTAGGCGAATTACTCGTTTC